>CM020230.1:4933960-5589460 GCA_009819775.1 Phoenicopterus ruber ruber
AGCAGAGCAAAGAAGTATTCCTTATTGACTTGTACTGTTTTATGTTTTTACCTTTATGCTGTACTGCTGCAGACATTAGATGTCTGTCTGCTCAAACAGAAATCTAATTTAGCTTCCTGATCTAGTATCTAGTGCTAATAACGTTAGACTAGATGGACTAAAACTTTGTTATCACTCTCTATATATTTAAAATTAAACAAACAACAAAAAGTGGGCAGAATATCTGTATTTTATAGCTGTAGCCTTTGACAAGAGCAGTGTATGCTTCTCTAAATTCTGTTTGATATTGTTGGATCTCTTATGTGACAGCAATGTTGAAATGAAAGAGTATTACTGTAGAGAATCCAGGCATGAATAACATGAATAACACCCAGTGGTGTTCAGATATGGGAAGGTGGCCACAGCTTTGAAACCAAGGCGTTCGCTTTGTTTTCCTTTCTCCTTCCTGGAAGACTGGGAAAAATACGTTTGAATGATGCTCATTTACAGCAAGTAACTTCGTTGTTCATGCAGCCTTCATTGTCTTCTTTTTTCCCCCCCTTTCTCTACAAATAAATTGCTAGAGGAAAATGTGGCTGGAGAAGATGTTTTTAGATGCCTTTGAAGATGTAAAAACAGCAAATGGAACCTGCAGTGGCATAAACATCAAAGATCAGCCCAAGGAAAATCAAAGGATTTCTTTGAGTATATCAGCTTGCCCATAAATTGAAATGCTTCAACTGCTGTATGTATCCTCTATACTGGGCACCTTACTATTGATTTTGATGCCACCCAAACATAAAAGGATGCGCGGTACTTAACAACTGTTTTTCTGTAGAATTCTACATCTCAATTCTAAAACGATAGTTTCGCTAAACTATGCCAAACTTTCTTCCTTAAATCCCCCATTTTTAAAAGTTTGGGGATACAGCCAGCAGCCCTCCTCGCTCAAATCTGGGAAGCCGCCAGTCGCTATCGTCCCAGAACGGGTCGTGGGTGTTGCTACCAGCCTTTGACTCTAGTATCAGATTGGCTGGTTGAATTATTATTATTGCTCTTAGTACTACGGTATTTAGTTATCAAATGTTGTATGTCAATATACATATGTAGAGAGCGTATGATATGTATAATTACATAGTTCAGCATTAATTGCACAGTAGTAGTACTTACTAGCTGGCTAATTCTCCTGGGCTCCTAGTTTCTGTTAACATGGGAGGAGGAGGTGTGTGCATGGCTCTGCTGTTGATATAGAATCATAGAATCGTTTCGGTTGGAAAAGACCTTTAAGATCATCAAGTCCAACTGTTAACCCAGCACTGCCAAGGCCACCACTAAATCATGTCCCCAAGCGCCGCGTCTACACGTCTTTTAAATCCCTGCTGAGGGAGGCGGAGGAAAGAGGAGCGTCTTACCGTGAGCTGGACACAGATGTCGTGGGCAGTATGGATTGCCCGCAGCACAGAAAACCACCACTAGCTCCTGCATCCCAGTCTTGTCTTTGTCTCCCACAGACTTACTCCTCTATCAGGGCATTCAGGGATTAATATTAATGCCAATAGGACGTGCACGTTATATTCTTTTTGTGTTAATATGAATGTTTTCCTCTCTATGGTTTTTCAGACTGAAAAAAGAAATTGAACTCGGTGAGTTTGACCTTCTGTTGGCCACTACTGCGGTCTCTCTCAAGCTGAAACTCTGTTTTGGGGACAATGATCTTGTAGGGGCAGGTGAAGGAGCCTTCTCAGGGTAACGCAGAGCGGACTCCCTGGGGTCGGACCTGAGGTGTTAATAGTGCGGGCCTTTGTTTCTTCAAGAAAGAGCGAAATGCTGTTTTGACACAATTTTATGTAATGATTATCTTTGGATGCATTCTAAACTACTGGGTATTAGAGGAATTGTTTTGGTGGGTTGTTGGTTTGTTTTTTTATTTTATTTTGTGAGTTAAGGGTATTTTATGCAACAGCCACTTACTGCTATTTATCGCTTATCACACTAGTTTTATTTTGATGCGATTCTGTTTCCTAAAAGCAGAGCAGAAAATCTAATTTATTGGTTGAACTCTGTTTCTGAAAGTTTTAAACCTGAAAGATCTGTTAGGGAACAGGGGAAGACTCAAAATGCTTAGTCAGGAGAGCAGCCAAGGGAAAGGGTTTTCTGAGTGTTCACGGAGTTGTAGTCCTGCCGTCTGCGTCTGAAAGAGATTTTCATCATTAGAGGAAAAACATCTTGAAAACGCTTTAATAAATTCTAAATGCAGATGGGTTTGATAGAGGGTCTGCGCTCTCGGTGTAGATCAGCAATTGCTCTCTTTTTCAGGCACTGCTGGGAGGAACTAGGGGCTGTGTGGCACAGGGACCCTTTACACGCGTGGGTGCCGCTCGGAATGAGGTTCAGGCGGCGTCAGCCGTAGCTGCAGCCGTAGCTTCTGCGTTATGTTTTGTTGGTCGGCTGGAGGTGCGGAATGGGATTTGATCATTGCTTCTTCCTGGAAAATAAAGCCCTTCAGCACTGGTACTACCAGTGTCAGGGAACGGATTTTCCTTTTGAGCTACAACACTGTTTTGCCCGTTACTGAACTATAGCAACTATTCTGTACCGGACCACAACTGAAGAGCCTTTAGTGGTTGCGTGTGCCTTGCAGGGGCCAGGAGGAGAGAACAACGTGAGACATTTCCAGGTGACGCCTTTGTTTTGGCACCATGATTAGGGCATCTTGAGGGGCTCTCAGTTTGATACGTACGTCTAGGGTGGTGGCTCTGCTGCCCATCAGCCGGTGATCCGTGATGTGAAGCTTTTGGCATCTGTACCTCCTGGGCAGGTTGCCCTGGGGACCTGGGCAGTCCTGCTGAACCCCTGCCTTGCACTTAGGGGAATCTCACCCCAAAGCAAGGTGTTTGAAAGGAAATCTCAGTTGCTTGAGCTTCAGATACGTTCTGTTGAAATTTTTGTTTCTTTCAATAGTTTTCAAATTGCTTTAGTCTCTGCACCCATTGCTCAAGTTTCTGTGCCTCCAGCACCACGTAGGCAGTGTCGGGGAAGTTGTTGATGTTGAACTGATAAAAGAGTGAAAAGAAGAAAAGGAACAGCTTTGACAACTTGACAGTAAAATACCAGTTTAATAGCTGTACCCTGTAAGGCTGCGCTGCTGGCTCTAGCATGACGTCCCCGCCAGCTTGGCCTACAGAAGCACGGCGCAGTGTGGTCCGCTAGGTTTATTTCTTCTATAAATGAGAAAATTCCTCTCATGTTTCCACACACACCCCCTTGCCCAGAAGCTGCTCAATCCGTTTAACACCTCTCCTTTGGCATTAATGGAGTTAGGAAGGTGTGATAAATGGAAAGCATTGTTTGTTGCCTTTCTGCTCTTGCAATCACCCAAGATTGGCCCATTACTCGAGTCCCTTTGTCGGGCATTCACGCGAATGCTAAAAACTTGTTAGATGCTTGATCTAGTTACCTTTCTCACTGCCTGAATTGAAAACCTTATTTCCTTTTCCCTGACTCACCCCAAAAGCTTTTCTCCTGTCCTCTGAGGATTTTATTGCTTTCAAAGGCTGCAAAGTAATATCCTTGACCACCAGGTCAGAAGTATGTGGGAGTATTTACAAATGATTGGTTTGGGAGAAAGAGGAAAGATTGCATGAGACTGCTTCCTTCTGCCAAGGTAGATTAGTTGGAAATGTCTTTCCAAATGAGCTGGTACATGTTGGAGCTTTGACGTGTGTCCCTCTGCTGCATTTGTTCTATTTAACAAGTTTTCCAGTACCTTTCTGAGAATTAGTGAAAAATGTTCTCTGATCAGCTGATGCTCATTTAAGCAGGTTCTTCACATTAATGACCAAAGAAGCTACCTGCTGGTTTGAAGCTTTTCTGTTGCACGTAGGTCAAGGCAGAACGCCAAAGTAAGGGGTGCTGTCTACAACGGGACATCTCCAAATGGCTGCAGTGACAGAGGGGATTCCTATTGCTTCCATCCAAGGGTTTCTGTAATCCTGCTCCGGTGGGGAGCAGGAATGCCCTGTCATCAGGCCTCACAGTAGGGTTCACAACTTACTTTGGTTTCTATGGATAGAACCCTTTGTGTGCAGCAAGTCCCTTTTAGTTTTTTCATGGCCTACTTTTTGTTTTGTCCTCCTAAACCTGCTTTGATACAGAAATTGTCTCCCTAAAACTAGAGACAAAGGAATATGAGGGCACTTTGAAGCACTTTTTGTTTCTGAAGGACAAGGTGCTGTGTGCTGATCTTCTCGTGTGTTGTATTTTTCCCTAGAACTACTGTAGGTGTATAACAAATCTGAGGAATGTCTGTATTTGACAATATGGAATACTTGATTTTTAGAGTTGTTTATTAAAGATAGAAGTGCAATTTTGAAACTACCAGGACTATTCAGACTGTATTTGGAGAAGTATCATCATTCAAAGTAGATTATTATGTTGCTGAACCAGTGTTGTGTGTCTTTTTTTTTTTTTTTCCACTCCCAGTGGGATAGGAAGCTAATGCAATTATCTAGGTGTAAAAACTGAACTTGGGAAAAATCATCTCTTTCTATACCACGTTTTGCTAGAAAAAAAATGTGCGCAGCATTTTGTTCTGGTGTAAGAAATAAGACATAGAAGTGAGGGGTCTTAAAACAAGAGAGCCTTGAGCCATGGTGGTGGGCTTGCACATGGATGCAAAGGAGCACAGAACTAAAATTTGTCTCTGCACCTCTCAGGAGTCACCTCTAGCGAAGGATTAAGAGTGTTCAGTAAGTTCACATTGTGTGTCAGGTGGTTTTTATGAAGATTTCTCTGAAGCGGTTTTGTCCTACAGCAGCAGTGCTTTGCTTTCTCCCTCTTTACTTTACACAATTGTATGTGCTTTGCTGAGTGGTCACTGGGATGTAAATTTAAGTCTGGTGTAATAGTGACGTGAAGGAGCTTCTGACTCTGCTCTTCAGAGACAGGGATGCGAGTGTCCACCAGAGAGGAGTGGTAGCAGGAGGTGACGATGAGACCACGTGAGTGCCCAGGCTGTGGCTGGAACTGAAGCTGTGACAATACTTGCATTGGATTAGAAAATGATGATTTAATTATAAATGGCATAATAGATTGGTATGTTTTTAAAAGGTTTGGTAGCGATTAGCTTAAGTTGTTGATTCAACGTGAACACCATGAATAAAATCTTAGGTAGCGTGCAGTGCTAAGGAAGCATTGGCCTTTTTTTAATGACATACCTCCATAAACTCCTAATAACTGCCATTCTGATCTACCTTTACAGGCATTCAGAGTCTCCAAGTCTTATGTTGATCAAAACTTCTCTCTAGCTTCATGTTCAAGGGTATATTCTGCATTTCTGTGCCTATACGGATGGGAAAAGTTGATGTCAGATTTCATAAACATTATATTACAATTAAAAACTTCCAGACGCCAATTTTATGCCTCATGGCTTGACAAGTTTGGAGCATATGTGTTCATTTAAGGGGGGGGGAAGCAGCTTTATTGCCTGTTGTTTGTGATACAGTCAGCAGTCTCTGTGCAGAGAGGGCTTTACATCAGATAGCAGCTGAGCTGCTTCTGAGGGGGGCAAAAAAATAGCATGACCCAGTAGAAACTTTTTTCTCTTTTTGAACATTCATTCTCGGATCTGGAGGAGGCTGGTTGTTGCCAGGTTCCTCTCTCTCTTCTTCTCTTTCTTGAATGGCCTGGAACGTGCTTTTACAAATGAAACTTTATTATCTACATAAAAATTGCCTAGCTCTATTAATGCTCACAACACTACTATAGCTAATTCGGGTACTTCTGGGGAAAATACACAGTTCATTCGAGTACTGTTTCAAAGAATGCCCACTGGGTCAAAACCAGCGGATCACACATCCTAAAGCGATACAAGGATTACATGTGTAATTGCTGAAAGATCAAACTCGCTGTCCTATGTGGCAAAGTAAACCATCCGAGCTGTTCAGAGAGTTCCTTTTTTATCCCCCATGCTGACTGCAAGGCTTTGAATGAAAATCTCTTTTAAAAAGTGTTCCCCACGATTACATTTTTTCCACTGTTGTGTGTTAAAAAAAGGTGTGTATTGTGTGTTTTGGGAAAAGCGGGGTGGAGTTAAGAAGGAGACTCGTATTTTAAATGCAAAACTCATATGCAATTCAAGGGGTGCCATAGTTAAGTCTCAAAGATCTTGAGCTTATACCTGTATCACTGGAAAATGTTTAGAAACTCAACTATGTGAAGAGAGTCCAGGGCTGGTAGAGTGCTCTGGAATTCAGTGGGTTTTCTGCCATGCCCTCACGCAGTCTCCGTCATCTACATCTGCCATTAGTCTGCAGTATGGGATGCTCAGGAGTACGTGTGGCGCTTCTGCTTTGGGCAGAGACAGTACACTTGGTTTTAGGGACTGTTTCCGACTTCTGACGTACGTTCAGTGGGCTGTTTAGTGTAAAATGCTGGCGGTGGCACAATTAATAAAACAGTACTGTTTTTCTTTCTGATAGCTCTTGATGCGATTGGGAAAAAAAAACCAACCTGAAACACACAAACAGAAAATGAGAATCTACAGATGTCTCAGTACCTGCTTGAGGTGAAAGTTATTGCCTCCAAAGTACCGGTCTCATTTGCAGCTCTGTAGTTCAACTTAGCATAAACTTTGCAGAGAAAATAGCTTTTGCCTCTGCAATAAGAAGTGTAGGCCCTGAAATACTGGGGGAAGAGAAGAAATGTGTTAAAATGTTCTTCTGTGCTTTAGGCAGTTCAGTTCTGCGTAAATTTGGAAGCTTGAAGTGGAGATGGGGAAGATTATCCTTTCTGATAACCTCCAGCTGGCTGCGTGACTGGTGGATGGGCTGCAAGAAGTCACCTGCAAACGTACAGATGGGAAGAGGAGAGAAATGTCAGTGAGGAGTGACCTGTTGGGCATCCTCAGGTGACCTGTGGGGTGGTGGTTGCATCAGGTTACGCATCACGTGGAACTGCCCCATTACAGTTCGCTGTATCTAGTGGAAAAGTGGCAACTTGAACAAGAAGAAGACTGTATTTTCCTGTGTAGCCTGTACCTGTAGTAGTTATAGGGGCGTGAAAAGAGAAGAAGGGAAGGTGCAGAATAGCTGCATTAATGTCAGGGGTAGATCAATAGCATCCTTCGCAGATTAGGTAAACCCACCACGATTTATCTCCTCTCTCCTTAAAGTGCTTGGTCTAGCATGTGAAAATGTGGCTTGCGGTTGTTTCCCCTCAGACAGCACTATAGGATATTGAGGTTTTTTCCTTCCAAATTTATCAGTTTACCATACTTTTTAGCGATAGAAGATTTGTGTCTCCCTCTTAGTTACAAAGTCGCTGCTCCTTTTTCACTAAATATATCCTGAATCTTGCAAATATGCCAAAGTGGATCATCAGTATTTTAGCCCCCACAAACTAGGAGGGCTGCAGCACTACTGTTCTTGCTGCTTTCCTGATATTCTAGAAAAACAGCCCCTTCTGACTCATTCAGGGTTGTGGGACCGCCTTGCTCTGTCCTTGGTTAAATATGGTAATGCAAATTGACTAACTGCAAATCTCATTTCTGTGCTGTGTTACCTGGGCAGACCCGTCCTTGGAATATGTTCATTGTTCATACCTTAAAGTCTGAAATATCCAACTGAACTCTCCGGAGAGTGAGCTATTAAGCACGAAGGAAGAAAATAAGCCCAGTGAAAAGCCCCAAGAGCAAAGAACTCGGCACCCAGTGGCTACGTTTCTGGCTGCGTGTATTTTAGGGCAGGCTTCTTAGGGCAAACCCTTTGAGCTCTTCCAGCAGATTGCCTCTCCAGCCTAGGTACATGACTTGTGTAACAGTTGAAGCAGATCCTGAAGCGATAGCATTACTCGCTCGTAGGCCAGTCTTTGAAGCGCAATGTGAACGCCTGGCCAGGAGGTGTTTTGGGAACAACACCAAATTATACAAAATTGAGTATTTCCTCGAGGCTTTCTCCATATCACCGTTACCATCGCCTGTTGCTTCGAGGCAAACTTTAGATGCTGCAATCATTGTTTAAGAGCCTGTGGAATCATTGTGGTACAATGTGTCTTGGTTTGAGTCTGTTTGGAACACACTGGAAGAGAATCTCTGTCTCCATCATCACCCTTTTTACCCAATAAAAAAGTGTTGCCTCTTGTCCTAGCAGCAGGTCTGTCTGAACAGCTACAAGATATCTGCATGAGTGGTGATTCTGTCCTCTGTCAAGGTTTTTTTTTTGGTGGGGGGGCAGTTTTGTGTGTTGTGGGGTTTTTTTTCTTCCCTGTGTGGCATGAAGCTGTTGAGCAGAGCTCCCCTTAACGTAGTTATCTCTCGACTGTAATAAGACTTAAATAAGGTTTCAACTGAAGAACTAAATCCAGTTTTGGACACTGCGGAGTTAGACGTGGAAAGCAAGAGCCCAAAGGAAAGCAGTAAGAGCAATCAGGGGTCTGGACGGCGAGATTTAATCATTAGAACAGTTTTGTCTGGATGACAGCACATAAAGAACACAATATACTTCAAGAACATAAGAGGAAAAAAGAGAGTAATCTCTTCTACATGTCTGTAGTGGACAGGAATAGAAGTAAGTGGGTTAAATAGCAGCAAGAAAGATTCAGCTTAGGCTTTAAGAAAAACTTTTTAATGTTAGGGCTACTGAAGCGCTGGACTGGATTGTGTGAGGAGGTTGTACGGCCATCACATCACTGGAGAGGAGTTTAGCCAGCCACCTGTCAGGAGTGACACATAAAGATAATTATGGTGTATATAACGTATCAAGGTTCTTTCCCACCTTTGTTTTTCTGTATGTCTTCTCACACTGTGCCTTACAGGTAGTTGCTGCCTGCTGTTTAATGGAATGATAGTGCTTTGGCGAAGTGGGTAGTTTTATAATGCTGATGAACCCTAGAAGGGAAGGGCTGGGGGGGGGCACACCTCCTCCCCCCTTTGGGGCTTGAGGTACAGACCCACATCTTCCCTAGTCCCATCACAACTTGATAAATGACCTTCTCCAGCGTAACCGGGATGAGTGCAGTAGGGCAGGCGGTTTGGAGGGAGGGATTTCCTTCCTGCGCCCAAAGAGGCTGGCTTCAATCCACCGGCTGGGGCTGCGGTAGCCTTGCTTTGGGCGTGAGTTGACTTCACGGAAAAGCTGGTCGAGGAGGGCCCCGCAATTTGACCCGACATTAATACGTGAAAGCCAAAGCTTCATATATAATTTCTGCTTCAAGATCCATTTGGCAAAATTAAAAACTGTGCTCTAAAGTATAATTTAATATCATGCAAGAATGAAACAACAACAACAAAAGATAAATTATATTCTTTAGCTAAGTGAACTTTTTAGGTAGTAATGCTTAGAGATGTGTGTGCTTATAATTAAATGCCTAATTAAATATTAGCATCTCACCTTGATAATTAAGCAATAAAGACATATCAGGCAATGCATTTCTGGGTGATTATAACCTGCCTTGGGTGGTACTATAAGGCATGAGGCCAAAGATTAAGTGGCTTAAACCACCTAGGAAATTCATTAATACCTAGAAATTTGCTGCCTAGAGTGTTTTGTTCCCATTGAGAACTAGACTTGTGCATGAAAACAAGGAAAACTGGTCCTTTTATTGGGAATTTTGTGCGATGCAGCTAAAGTGTGACTGAAAGCTTTAGGGTTCTTGCAGCAGTAGGTATATCGAGTGCTATCAGAGGATCGTTTCAGGCTTTATTGTACTAATTCAGGAAAACAATCTAAAGGGACAGTGCTGGTTATAAGGATCTCAGATGGCTGTAGAATAAAACATTAGAATGATCCTGAAAACACTAATAATTTTGTCTCCCCTTCATCTTGTTACTGTTGATCCCTTCTTGTACATCCCTTTGCATTTTTTCAAAAACTAAAGAATTATGTGTATATTCCACCTAATAGTATATTCCTTATATATAATAACAAATTGTAGGTGAATGCATATGCATCTTGCTTGCAATCTTTATCTGTAACTCTGTAAGACGTCTCTTAATGTATTCTAAGTCACTGGGCAGCCCCTGCGACTTCACCGAGCTCTGTACGCATGTTGGTGCGTTAACCTTAACTGGATTCTCTGGGTACCGCTTTGAGATAAACGTTAGGCAATAAAGCATACTGTGGTTGGTATTAAGCAGAGTGCTCAATGTTTAATAGCTTTGTGATTCTACGTGTTCGCTTCATAAAATGACCGATGTCAGTCTTTTCTCTTGCATCCAGCTTTCCACTAGAGCTCTAATGTTGATGGAGTTAGTCTAGATTTACAGGCGTGTAGGAAATCTGGAAAAAATCAAGCCATTGTACTATATATTGACAAATCAAATCATTATACATTTTGATGTTGTTTTCCCTTTTGATTCGTTCAAGATTTATGCTCTTAATTTCCCTCGGCTCCCATGCACATCCCCAGAACGTCTCGCTAGAAGTTTGTTTTCTGATTACTCCAATGTAACGCATTCCTAGACCCACACAAATACCCGTGTACAGTTTTGTGTCAGCGGGGACTTGATGAGAGCCATACAGACGATAGTTTTCCCCGTCATCCGAGATGTGATGCCTGTCTGTTTATTTTTGGTTGGATGAAATATAATTGCTCTTCCGGTTGACGTTGATAAATGGTGTTGACTGGAGTGTGTTCTTCTGATTGCTTCAATGAATGACGTGTACCATGTGCTGATTTTTGACTGTGAAACAAACATCTCATCGGAAGAAAGTAGATTATTAACCTCTTGCAATGACGTGAGAATTAGGCACTGTAAAATGGGAGTAAACGAGGGTCTCGTGCTGCTTGGTGTTTGGTGAGGATGAAGTAAGATCAACAGGAAACAAGCTCAAGTCATGCTCCCCGGATAGGATGCATACCTATTTTTTTATGCTAAATATTAGTGAAAGAAATGAAGGTAAGGTATTATGTACAATACCACAAGAACTTTTCAGTTGAATCAAATTTATTCCGAATCCTACATTTCACTTTTATTTTTTTAATGCAAAACTGGCATATCTCAGCACAGATGTAATTGCTATTTCAGAATTAGAACTGAGATTTGGGATGCACTAAATGTCTTTGGTTACATTTTGGCCCAAGTTCTGCTTCATTTGAATAAACAAACTTTGGAAGGGTTTTTGGGTAAGTGATTGAAAGGGAGAGATGAGAATTTCCTTGCCGTTTCCAAAAAGAAGTGTCTTCCAAGCTCTCCCCATTTCCGCCTGCAGCGTCTGAAACATCTTACGCTTTCTCTTGTGGCTCTGCAAATGTTCTGCCTAACGCTCATCTCGTCTCCCTCTGTGTTTGATTTCTAAATTTATTTCCTAATGATTTATTTGTGACATTTTTCTATGCTTACACATATTCCTAAAATAATGCCTAATTTTGTGCACTAAAATTTGTCTTCAAATACTTTTTTTTCAGAGTATTTTGTGATATTGAGTTCAAAATGAGGGTAAAAAGAGGCTTGTAAATGCTTGTTTCCCAACGTGAATGGAGTGCCTGCTCGCTTCCTTTGGTTTTTCCCCAAATCTTCCTCACACACACATCTCCTGTGTGCAAGAATTTCCTGAAAGGCAGCAAAAATGCGGCTTGACAAGAATTGAGTCTTCCGTTGCTCACTTAACCTCACTTAAATTGTTTTGTGACTTTGCCTAAGTAAGATGATTTCATTTGTTGCATTCATTTTACTTTGCAGGCAGAGCACTTGGGCAACGCTGCAGATCCTGACATAACTAAGATGTTGGTAATCAGCAAGAGCGTATTTTTTGCCAGCTGATTTTTTTTCCTTGTCTGTCTGTGCCACTTGCATTTAGAATGTTTTTTTCACATTTACTCACATAATATTCCAGATGCGACTTCGGGACCTACCAATCTTATGAGTTAGGAGGCTTATCTAATGTTCTGGTTCAAAGCATGAAGAGAGGTGGAGGAGAGAAACTGTGTTGCTGAACATGTTATAATAATCAGTCATTATCTTTGAGATGCTGAAGAACTGGAAGGATTTGATATAACAGCACTCAAAATGCTCAGGGAAATAGGAGGAGATATTGTGGGCTGTAAAGAGGTAATTAGACATACATGTTGTGCCTCTATTGGGCAACATCTGGGCAGAAGGTAAAAAAAAGGATATAATTTAGGCATTTGTAAACAGTCGGGGGGAAGAAGAATGTAGGATGATACCAAGAATATAGCTATGAATAACTGAATGGAAATTAAGAAAGAAAAAAGCAAACTAATTCCATTAAGCCTCAGTCTTGGGAAATGTATTAGAATTAGTAGCCTCTTTGCCTGGGGCATTTAAGCTTAGAATGGAAATTGCAGTGCCAGATCATTTCCTACAGTATGCTTTACAAAGGCAGAGGAGATTATCTTAATGATCTGTGGCCCTGAGGCATTTCTAAGTTAAACTTCTTTGTTCATGTAAACATAATGCTTTGGAAAAGATGAATATTTATATTTTTCTGTCACCTTTTCTGCTATTTGTTGATGTCCAAGACCCAATAGCAATATGAGTATTTGTGTTGGCAAGTTAGAAGGATATCGCATCAAAACCTGTTCCTTTAGGAACAGTGATTGTGCTTCTGAACCTCTTACAGGGAAACGTAATGGATGTGACATGTAATTTGAGCAATGCGTGATGGCACGTGCCTTTGCTCAGTGTGTAGGTGTACCACACACTTGAGCTTGTTCAGTTTAGAGCGGTTTTTGAGTTAAGTGTCTTTAGGCAACAGGTGGCCAAAAAAAAATTCTAAGGAAAAGCTATATTTAAAAGTATATGTGTTGTAACGTGGTTTGAGGACTTCCACTCATGATGTCATTGATCTCATTGGTACCTTTTCTAAGAATTTCCATTTTAGTCTTATCCCTTCTGGTACTATCTGTGCTATTGATCATACATTGAAGGTCAGTCACAGGTCAGTAGCTACTGGTTTACAAATGGCCTTTCACCTTCCAGAACTCCTGAAACTCGTAGTGAGCAAATCCGAGTGCCTTTAGCTTGACTGCAACAGAGAAATAGCCAGGGCACTGTCCAGGGACCGTTAGAAAGCAGCCGTGTCCGAGCGTCAGTGAACCCTTCCTTACGTTACAGCTTGCATGTACTCTTTACGGTCCCTTTGATAAAATAATTTTGAAAGTGTTGCTTCCTCACCCTGAGGTTTTTTGTTCTTTGGTCATGTTTCTGATGTAACGATCTTGGTAGTGTCTGCACAGGGCCCATCTGGGCTGCAGAGTCTTCTATTACCTTGGGAGAAAAGCGAGAACTTTAGACCTATTTCTTGTTTTAGTTGCTCTATGAATTCCAGCACACACCTCTTTCATATTGTTTAGTCTGTAGCATAATGTGCGTACGAGTTCCTATAATTTGAATGCAAAATAACTCGTGAAAGTAGAAATAAATGTGTTCAGTTTGCATTCAAATGCAAAAGGAAACTATTCAAGACAAATACCGTACTACAAATTGCATACGAGCAAAGCAATGCATTCCTGTTCAGTGAGGGAGGTTTCAGTGCTTTTGTGCCACTGCAGGGCAATTGCACAGCAGCTAACCACCCACCCCTGCGCCCTCCTTCCCGGAGCCTAAGCGTGTAATTGAAAAAGCCACAAGTACATTGAAGAGCCACCTGTTTCCTCTTAGGATTATATAAGGATGTAAATATCTCACTTCAGAAAATCTTAAGAACACACGCAAGTATTTGCTGATTCACGAACAATTTATCTCCAAGGTTACCTACCCTGTGCAGCAGTCGTACTACAACACAATGGAAAACATTTTGTAAGCAGCGTGGAAACCTCAGGAACTTGACGGTGGCTCTCACTTTGGAGCTTGTCCTCCGGTGCCAGCGCAGACATTTCCTTCCTCCGGTTTTCCTGCCCTGCTCTTCCTTATGGCATATGAAAATCTATAAAGATTGAAGACACCTTAAGGGCGCATTCAAATCTGAAGAGCAGTCAGTGGGAGCTGCTGGTGCTGGAGACAATCAGCTTTCATTTTTGCTCGAGCAGGCTAAACCAAAATGGTTGCCCTCTGAACTAGGGGCAAAGTGCGTTTTCAGTGTCAGCAGCTGAAAACTTGAAGAGAGCAGCTATTTTGAAAGGAGGAGTTTGTCTGAAGACTGGTTTATGTACCAGGTCTGTGCTAAAGGGCAAACTTGCATTTTTGACAAATGGGACCATTTTACTTTTTGAATAACACTTCTGAGAAGTGTTTTTAAATGCTTCCCATTCTATTATAATGATTTGAGATTTTAGATAGGTCAATATAAACACACCAATGTCTGTAATTATCAGCTGACAAAAGCTTTGCCTGCTACGGACAAAATAACATCTGAATACGAAGTTCAGACCTTCCTATTAAAAACAATGAAAATAAACTAAATAAAAGTTTGCTAAAAATTCAAAGGCAACAAAAAGCAATATGGAAATGCTACATGAAAAGACTACTGATATATTAATAAAAGGAACATTATGGCTTGTCTTAATCTCAGAATTCAATGTCAAATACAGACATTTTCAGGGAGTAGCAAGTGGGGGCTGCTCCAGAAGGGCCGGCGAGGCGGGAGCCGAGGGAGATGGCAGGGCAGGCACAGGCAGTGCCCCCACCGACAAAGGCACGGTCCCGCAGCACCGGGACAGGACGGGCCGAGCGTGGCTGGTGATGGTAATCGGGGTCAGGGGACAGTCCAGATTGCCACCAAGTCCATAGCGATGAGGCAGCCCTGAGGTCAAGTTGGCAAGAAAAGGTTGGGCCCAGATCAGTGAGGCACAGGCATAGCTGCTGCGTAGGTCGAGCACGGGCCAAGGGGAAAGGCATGAACTTGGATGCAGATCCGAGGTGACAGCTCCCACCCGCTGAGGGCTGGCCCTGGGCAGCTGAACTCTGACGAAGCACCGGCCAAAATGAAAGCAGCACCGTCCCTTCCTATGCAGAATTTCATTCATAAAAATACCCCTTCGAGGAGTGACACACAACAGAGACGCTCCAAATACCAACGTCTGTTAATGTTTATGGTTCTTGTCTACATAGAGGGCTTCAGCTGCTTTTCATCAACATCACATGCTCACCGAAGAAAACTCCTTTTATTCCCCTTTGGTTACTATTGCAGTTTTGGACTAGGAAAAGAAAGTTTAGAGATAGAAGCAGGCTATCATTAGCGAGTGAGAGTTGTTTCCCTCTGTCTCTGGTTAGCTGTAGCCGGATCCCCATGAGCATTGATACTCAAGTGACAATTTCAATACACGGGCCAGAACATTTCATGCTCCTGAACAGAACTTTTTGTGACATAAGCTCTTTCTCAGTGGTGGCTCCTTTATAGGGGCCGCTTCATTCCTGCTGTTGCTGTGTAATGTCTAATTTTAGTAACATTCATGAGCTGACCCCAGGGCCTCTATTGTTAAAGCTGGAGTAACTCCAGTAGCTGAGGCAGAGTCCTCAGCTCTTGCGTGGTTCGGGGCCTGGAAGGGGAGCAGATCCCCACAGATAACCACTGTATATTCCTACTGCTTCTGATTCGGCAGCAGGATTTTCCCAAACTCTCTGACCTTTTACAAGAGTTTCAGATGAAACAGAAATACCATCAAGTTACAGCAGTCTTGGTGTCAGGGTAAGTTGGAAGCTTCCAAGCGTGAAGCAGAATGGGTGTCTCTAATACAACGATTTGGGATTTCTTCATCCATATATTTATTGTATCAAAGGGCCAAGCCTTTTTTCCTGCGCAACCTGAGGAATATTTTTTCCTACTGGATGCAGGTAGAAATTGAAACTGAGGCCATTTAAATGTTCCCTTTTCGCATGTCATGCTCACTTAGGGCTACTGATGGATAGCGGACTTCAGATATTTCAGTATTTTCCAGTACTGTATTTAAAAGTTCTAGGGGAAGAGGCCAGGAAGAGGATTTTTACCCTGCTTCCTATTGCAAGAATGAAATTCGTTCTTCAGAGCATCAGCTTCTGAGCATGCAGCCTCCATCTATGTCTCCTTACGTACAATGCTGTACAACTAATTTGGTGTGCACTTTTTTATTTATTTCGAAGCATTAGGCACAAAAGGAGAGGAAAAAAAGGCAGTTATGGACTTTTAATCAGGTATGTTAGATCTTACATGCCTCTATTCAAAGCACAGACATCAAGTTTCTTAGTTCCTTTCACCACAGACTCGGCAAAAATAGGCAAAAATACCCAGGCCTGCCTTTTTCAGAGTGCAGTTCTAGTCTGATCCCAATTACAGCAGTTATCTTCCCAGGAAAAACTCTTATCATATTAACATATTGAAGTAGTTTTGATGTGTTTTCTATCTGAATCCTGTGGATCTTTATGCATGTATAATGATTACTTGCATCAGAAAATCCATACCGCTCTTGAATCAGACCTCGACTGCCGAGCCGTGCATTCGATCTGCTTCACGATCGAGTTGTTCGTTACTGATGTATTTAGTTTTGGAGCTGGCATCTCAGAAGCCCGTCGCTTTCAAACTTAATTCAGGATATACCCCTCCTGCTCCTTCCCAGCTTCTAAGGGGGCGACGAGCGCCCGCGCGCGGCGAGCAGAGCGACCTCCCGCCGTGCCGCCATGTCAGACTGCGCAGGCGGACGCGAGCTCCGCATCTCGCCGTCCCACCCGTCCCGATTAGCGGGCCGGGATTAAGTGACAAGGCTGGCTTTTTATCACAATGACGTGCAAGATTGGAAATGCCAAAAATGTATTCTTATGTAAAGGCTGGCATTTCAGCTGATGAGCTAAGTAAGACTGATTTATGGTTATTTCTACCTGGGTATTAATTTCTACTTATAATAGAAGCGCCAGACATGTGCTGTCCACTGCAGCTGAATGCAGCTTTATTTCACGTCTCAAAGCCATCTCCTAGGAAGTTGGATTTGTCACATCTTGGATAGGAGGATTATCTTCACAAGAATATTAACCCTGTAGCTTGAAAATGTCTGGTTCTTCATTGCTGGTGGTTCTTTCTTTATATATTACTTATGTTCTGGCTGACGGACTGTACGTTTACAGTATACCATGCATTTTTATTTTTTTTTCCTCTTTGATACTGTTGCCTACTGTTTGTGGAGATGTGCTCAAGTTAGTTTTAAACTGCCTGTTGGAAGCATATCCCAGAAGGGAATGGGATTCAGAAGGAGAAACCAGCCACATATTTAATGAATTTATTCAGTGGCGTTTGCAGCATATGTGGAGTTTCAGTGGCTGCACTACTAAGGATGCCCACTCCGTGCATTTTAGAGCTAGGTTGGTATGAGTAAGTAGGTAAGCGTACTTGAGAGGTGACAAACATTGTGCTTTGCACCCTTATTCCTGGAGATTAAAATCTCCTTCCTCTAGGAGGGAACAGAAAGGAAAGAACCTTTCTTAACAAGCCATCAGATGTGTGTCTGCTTTAGCAGCGCGGTACGTGATGTGAGGAAATTCTTCCTTGCTTTGTAGTTTCTCCAAATTACCGGCAAAGACTCTTGCTGTGTCAGTGCTTCCTTTTCATGCCACTTTGCTTTAGCTATAAATGGATTAAGCAATAACATTAATTGCAATGTTTTATGCAGGGGCATGTAAAAGAGGATTTCACCCATAACAGCAGTATTTCTTGTATCTCATCTGGCACAATGACCTCTTCTGTTTGCGGGGTTGGAGGTTTATCTTTTGGCACTGGAAGTCCCTGGTTTTATTAGGCTGAGGCCTGAAGGGCCTGAAGCCCCTGACGTTGGTGGCTTTAAGGAATTTAGCTGGAGGGTAGACCCTGCGCAGTGAAAAGGTTTTTGCTTTGCTTTCTGTTCTCAAGCTGATGCCCTGGGACCGTAGCCGGGTGCGTTGCCTCTAAGGAGACAGCCTGTAAGTAGATCTGTTATTCAAAGTGACTCTGATGAATTTATTCCAATCAACTGCAAGTCTTGTTGCAGGAAGATTTTTGACAAAAATTGAAGTTACAAATTTGAACCGCTATGAGTTGGTATAGAAACCGCCTTCTACGACTCCCTGTATTAACATTATATAACATTAACTTTTCTTTTGGTGTACTTCTGTAGCAGTTGCTATGGAAGTATATAAAGAGATTAATACTGTATGGGTAATCTATAACTCAGAAACTGTTCTCAGGATTTTTTAGTCGTCTTCATTAACCCTTATGTGACCAGTTGGCTTCCTACTAAATACACACTGCTGGAATCATCTTTACCGCACCCAGGCAGCGTAGGCGTTGGTACAACGCGTAGTGTGAGAGTAAGAAACGTTCAGAAGGATGTCCAGCAAAACCAAAATGGTAGTACAGTGATTTCCCTTTTCTATTTGGTTTATCTAATGTGATGTTTCAGTTTTAAGCTTGAGTCCAGATGCAAATATATTTCATCTTCCTCTTAATACACATTTTCTTCAATTGATAATTGCATCATAGTTACTGTGTGAGAAAACATCTTTATTTTTTTTCCAGATCGTTGATGCCTGGCACAGTTTTTTAATGAAACTCAGCCTGGGCCTCTTTGTGTCAGTATAACGGCAAAGGTCATCTCCTGAGCAAAACATATAAATTTCGGTTCCCGTTTAAAATGAGTGTCTCCGGTCCGATGGTTTCCTTGTTGGTATATATGGGGATGGGAGCCTCCATGTTTTACTTTTGAGTTTTGCACTGGCTTTCACCCAGCATTATCACGTATCACCGCAAACAAAAAATGCGGCACTCTAATGTGGAACAAGAAGTCAGAAAAAAATCATCAGAACTTATTTCACACAAAAGGTCTGAGCGGTGTCCGACGGGTCTGCTATGAATTGTAACTTACTTCAAGATGTCTTCTCAGGTTTTTTTTAAACATTTTCAGTGCAATTCATGTAACTGAGAACTGTCTTTGACATTATCAAGTCTCATTGTCTCATATTGCTACCCATTATTATGTAAAATCTTTTTTTCATACAATTACTGAGGTCTACTTTAAAACCTAAATAGATTTCTTTCTTTTTTTTTTTTTTTTTTTAGCTACACTTAAATCAGAAGGTTATTTCTCCTGGCATTTGGAAATACAAGAGTGTATTTTTTATACTTTATTGGTTACGACTGGCCTTTCATTTCTCAATGGAAATATGAAAATAAAGGTAGATGACTCTTTCCCCATCCATCAGCCATCTTCCCCCAGGATCAGATCACTAGATTATTTCATTTTCTTTGCTTTTAGACAAGACGCTTCACCAGTAGTGGTTGATCTGGGTTAATTCAAGACTGGGACTGGGTGAGCAAAGTCCCTCCCTCTGTAAGGGGGCTTATAGGAAAGATGGGGAGAGACTTTTTAGCAGGGCCTGTTGCGATGGGACAAGGGGTGATGGTTTTAAACTGAAGGAGGGGAGATTTAGACTAGACGTAAGGAAGAAGTTTTTCACAGTAATGGTGGTGAGGCCCTGGCACAGGTTGCCCAGAGAGGTGGGAGATGCCCCATCCCTGGAAACATTCCAGGTCAGGCTGGACGGGGCTCTGGGCAACCTGATCTAGTTGAGGATGTCCCTGCTCATGGCAGGGGGTTGGACTAGATGGCCTTGAAAGGTCCCTTCCAATCCAAACTGTTCTATGGTAATTGCCTATCAGACCAGCTAAAATTGTGGGAGTATTGGGGAAAAAAGTGAAGTTTATGACTCTTGTTCCTGATCAACCTTATATACTGTCTGTCTTTTACGTAGAAGGTACCACCACTATTCTCTGGCTGCAGGAAAAAAATCTTTCCTGAATGGAATTGCTGGAGGGTAAAACAAACAGAAGACATTAACACAAATGCCATACCGGAGATGAACGGCGGTATGATTCATAGTAAATTATTGGAGATAGCTTGCTGAGTTCATTCACTTTTGTATCTGAAAGCCGTTGGTGCCATACATCAGGACTTGCAAACTCTCCGGCTGAATGCGAGTCATCTTGTGAATATGTTAAATACGCTTTGTTGGGGTAATGAGCTGTTAGCCAGCACGGAAGGGTTTCGTAGGCTTTAATTTTCTTCAGCACTTAGGACAGAATCTGCCATGCCATTTGTGTGAGTCAGACTGGCGTCCAAGGATGCTCTAGAGCAGAATTTCAAACTGAAGAAACTAGGGTTTGCCTGTTTTGCATATGGATTCATGCATATATTTGAAAACTTAGCTGAGAAAGAGCGCAGCGTCAAAAATACAGATGCAAGCTATGCCTGTAGACAGGCTGCAGTTGGCACATGCCATATTTGCCCCTTGTATCGGATGCGTACCCAGCTGGCGAGCTAGTGTTCGGGCACTCGGGGCTACGTGTGCATGCCCGCAAATGTCCCAGGCGCTATTTGTAGGGCAGATCACAAATTAAAATCCCAAACCTTGTTCTACTACAGAAAAAAACACCAAATGTTCTGCAGTTCATCATCCCGTGAAGCAGATACGCATAGTGTGTTGCTTCTTATTTCACTAAAAAGCCTATTTAGTTGCTTAAGTTACAGCGTAAAGTTATTCTACATTTTACTGTTTTCTGCTACTTTCTCTTCACATAATTTCTGAGTAAAATAATTCCCTTTGGCTGATTGATTCAGGAGTTTGACTGTCGCATTCCAGGCATGACATTTGAAAATGCATACTAATGGACTTTAAATGTGTTGCTGTAAGTTTTAAAGTGATTTTTTTTTTTAATGTCGAGGTGGAGCACTAATATCTCTTCGGGTAAAATCTATTGCCCCTAGAAACAGTATTTTAAAGTTCAGTAATATTCATGACTACGTTCCCCTTGTAATTGCATCACTGAAAGAAAACCAACGTGCTTTACAGGCTGGCCTTGTCTGAAACAGCTTTGCAAAGACCTAATTTTTACAACAGTCTGTTGCAAAGGACAAAAGCGGTGCCAGAGCAGATGAATAGCTCAAATGCAGTAAAAGTCCAGCTGCAATGTTCTGGAACTCCAGCGCTCCATCCCTGCCTGGTCTCAGAGTGGCTGGCTGGTGCAGTCCGTAGCTACTGCCCTGGTGCGGCTGTGAATTCAGAGAGCAGTCTTGCTCGCGGTTGCGGAGGCAAGCGCATGGGCCACCCTAAGAGAGTGCAGCTAGCAGCTCAGTTGCCCTCCCGAACCGCTTGTATTATAAATCGCATAGTTCCTCTTAGAGCTGAGGAAACAGGTATTTGTCAAAAATGCAAAGTGGGAAGTGCACGTATTTATTTAAAGTCACCATATTGCTGCGTATCGACCTTTAACGAGACTCAGGTTCATGCTGTCGGTTGGGTACGTGGCTGCGAGCGAGGTCGTCTGTCTGGCGAGGTTTGAAATTGAGGGTTGTGGTCGCCGAGGGTACTGTTGGCAATCTGAACTGCGGCTGTGATGTCGCTGCCCCGTGAAACGCGAGAACGATTCTCCTAGTGCGCTATTCATTATAAAATCATCCTCCTGGAGTTTTAAGGTTGGAGTGTGTGGATTTTCGTATTTGAGGAGCTAAAGCTAGTTTTGTCTGCTGAGTGCCCAGCGAAGCTCACCTCATGCAAATGAAAAGGAGCATCAGGCAACTCCTTGTTCCGTACACCGCTAAAGTGAGACAGCAAGATCCTGATTCCAGATGCCGCCTTGGTTGCGATATGTGCAGCAAACCACAAATGACTGAGTCCATGTCCCACAGTGAAAACAGAGGGTTGACAATTAAAAATATCTTATTTTTTTTCTTGCAAGCAGAGCATGAAAAGCTTTTAGTGAAGAATGAACGCAAACCGGCAAAATGACATTTTCATGGTCTCTTGACCACCACCATGCTTTAAGCTCTTCAACAGTACTACAAGGTAGTAGTGGAAATTATATGCTGTGTTTGTATTTACAAGTGGTGATAAATTACTAATCATATCAACAATTAGCAAGCAGCTCACCTGATAACAGGAGATGAAGTCAGATAGCTTCTGCAGACTGTCGCTTGCTCAAGGACAAATAATGTGCTTTACAGGAAAGATGCTAGCTTCAGCCAAAATAATTAGAGAAAATGTAGATGAGAGCTGTATGTCTGGTGGAGTTACCCTCCACTGTTGCTCTCAGAGGGCTCTCTTGAAAATCGGATCTGTAATGGATATTATGCAGGTTTGAGAGAAAAATTGAAACATGCGACTTTTTTTGTCTGCTTTTGATGTTACATTCAGCTGCTTTCATCTCAGAGGATAAAAGTAATTGAACAATAATCCCAAAGAGAGTCAAATATACAAATCAATAAACTGCTCTCACAGGAGAATTTATTTTGATGAGTACACTGGTACCTAACGCTTCCCCGAGCTGTTAGGTTTCCATTAGGTGGTCTTGTACTCTTTAATACGGGTAGTAATGCCTGCATTGGAGCACACAGCCGACGAGTAAGGCGGATACACTCTGAATATTGCAAAACAAGAACAGCTTTTTACCTACTTTGATTGACATCCTAAATCTTAATTGAGTGTTGAGAGCCAGTTACTGTCTTTTTATTTTTGTGTTCTTTGGGGAAGTATAAGGAAAGCAAAGGGCTAGTGCTTCCATTAGACGGAGTAATAATGTAGGCAGTTGTCAGGCAAGCGTCCTCCGTTGAGCGTTTTTGTGTCTTGGCTGTGATGTGCGGAGGAATTCTGAGTCCTTTGTATTCCTTTTCTCTGCAGTATTTTCCAGTGATCTTGGATTTTATATTATTTTTTATCTATTATTATTTTTTTAAACAATTTCATATGCATTCTTTAATAAATATTTTGATAGTCCTCCTCATCTTTGTGTGAGGTGCTATGATAGGTGCATAGAGAAGGAGAATCCATGTTCCAGGTTCTTAAATCTGAGTATGAAAACAAGTTGAACGTTACTGTCTTGTATATAGCTTTGACTAGGTTTGACTACGCAGGAAGTTTACCTCAGAATATAGATTAAGCCCCTTTCCATAACCCAGACTGACGGAAAGAGAAAATACCAGGAAGGGCTGGAGGTGGAGCAGGGGGTACGACCTGTTGCCTGTAACAGTCCTACGTAGGGACTATCTCTTTAGGGCCTGTCAAACTTTGTCATTTTGGCTGAAAATCCTAAAGGTAAGCAAACCCCAGCACGAGGAATGCTGTGGAAATCTTCAACCATTTCCAGGAAGGAGATAAAGGGAACATCAGTTTTGCTCATGCTTATTCAATTTTTAAGCTTAAGCCTACATCTTCTGGAGGAAGCAATTGATCTATCTCTAAGGCTAACCTTTGCCTCTGGAGTGTGGTGGGTTTTTTAGGGGGTTGGGGCTTTTTTAGGGGGGGGTGGTGGTGGTGTGTGTTTTGGTTTGGTTTTTCTGTTTGTTCTTTGCTTTGTTTTTTGTTTGTGTGTGTGGTTTTTTTCTTCTTCTTCTCTCCTGTCAACATGAAAACCCACCACAATCTGTGTGATTGAATTAGATGAAATGGAAAAATTACAGTCCATGTGTACGCAGTAGAAAGTTCACAGATGGTAATAGCTAAATTTTCAAAAGACTTCAGCTGCTCTAAGTTTCTCTTGTCCTGTCCAAGGTTAAATTCGGTATTAGAAGTGAAAGGATCCCTAATCCTCTGGCAAAAATGGCTTCCCTGCTGTGCTCAGTCAGTCTGGAGGAGAAATCTGCTGGACTTGAGCTTAGAGCTGCTGAGATGTGTTGGCAGAAGGGAAATGGGAAAGTGGGTTTAGAGAGGAATTGGGGGGAGAAGGTGAGAAAGATGATTATGTAGGGCAGCTGGGCACGAAGAGCAGGAGAGGGAGCTGGGCTGTCTTTTACGGATGAAGGACGAACGTATGAGCAAGATCTGAGACCCAGTGGCTGACAGGGATCAGGAACCCAGTCTGATGAGGAGCTGCAGTCCCTGAAGGAGAGTGGATTGGGACGGACTGGCAACTCCGACTGGAATGAGAAGTGTTAGGAGCAGATGTAGTCGAGGACTTTGAGTATGGAATCCGTGCTGGAGTGGCGAAAAGATTGGGCTGAGGTAGGCAGAAGAAACAGTGATAGCAGTGGGGCGGGTATGGAGCAGGGAAGAGGGAAGGAGTAGAAGAATAGGGGGTTGGTAGAAAATGTTTTCGACCGTAACCAAAATTAAGTCTTGCGATTCTTTTGCTGCCCGCTGGCCCAGCTGAAGACATAAATGGCTGCAAGCTACTGCTATCTGCTTGTCAGGCCATTACTTAGTTCACTGGATTGACCGGCTCTGTTGAC
Organism: Phoenicopterus ruber ruber; assembly: GCA_009819775.1. Classification (NCBI taxonomy): domain Eukaryota; kingdom Metazoa; phylum Chordata; class Aves; order Phoenicopteriformes; family Phoenicopteridae; genus Phoenicopterus; species Phoenicopterus ruber. The sequence continues at coordinate 4,958,054 of CM020230.1, forward strand.
TCTTGCATCTGTTTTACATGGAGCTAAAGATGTTTTGTGTACTTGGGGGAGGCAGTGCTCCTGTGGGGAAAAACACTACCTCAATAGATAGTAGCCCATGGGCAAGAGGCACAAAGATGTTTGGGTACTGTGATGGTCAGGCCTGAGCATGGGGGTTTGTGTGTACCCTTTTGCCCTTAAAGGGAGGCTCGGGCCACTGTCTGACACTTTTTGAGTCCCCTGATACCATAGACACTCAAAATTCTGTAGAAGTCCTGGGGCACGGTGCATAGGCACAAATAATACAAAATTCACATTGCATGTGCAACCTTAATTCTAACTGGACCCAACGCTTGATTGCTTCACTTTGTAGCCGTGATGCTCTTGGATTTTAAGTTTCCTAGGAGGTTTTGTGAAGATTAAGGGGGAAGAGAAAGTGGTTGTATCTGTAAATCTTGAGAGAGTAGAGCTCAGTGGATGCCAGTTGGAGATCCCTGATGTTTCTAATCTTCTGCTTCTTGAGATAAATTATAACCATCTAGGGAGCAAACGCTAACACATCTCTGGTAGGAATGTTGTTATTTTAATAGCAAAGCAGTAGTTATTTTTTTCTCTGCCCTTCTTTCTTGCCCTCTGCTCTGAACAGAAGGAAATCATTAACAGCTGGAGGACAACCAACCATCAAGCTGACTTTTTCAGCACTTGTTCTAGGTAGGAATATTAGCGGAAAATGAAATTAGGAACACAGTATTTTCTTTATATAAATTCAGTGGTATATTAAAGGAACAAAAAGCGTATCTCACCATAAATGCTGTTACAACTTGCAGACCTGTGGTGCCAAGCTGTGGCAGTAGTTATTGGAATGTTGCACTGACATATTAACAGATCTTTTCTTAAAAACTCTTAGCTTTCCTTAACACACTTCCAGCAAATGGATTTCCAATAAGCATCCATCTCCCTTCTCCTCTTTCCATTTCAAAATAAACTCTTTCAGGGCACAGTGGTGCATTTGTGTGGAAATGGCTTTGCTGAGAAATTGAAAGGCAGGATCTGGATCAGTTCCCTGCACGAGCTTTGCAATATCCCTGAAAAGTGTCGTGATCTGTATTTGGCGCCCAGAGCATTGCTTAAGCTAGTGAGGGGAAAACTAATCTCTTGCGCTTTCATTGGCAGCGCTGTCTCATAGACTGATCCTAATGGGGTGGAAATGAGCTCAGCTGCCTAATTCTGTTAAAAACATAGGCTTTTTTTCACACATGAATGCTCATCTACTTCCTTCTAGCCTTGTTGTTAAAGCCATGGCAGCAAAGAATCAAGCCATAGTTGCCGAAAACAAAACACTGCTTTTTTTTCCACTTCAGTTCGGTTTTTTTTATATATGCAGTAAGAAATGGCCAGTGCAAGGGACCCAATTCACCCAGAAAAAAAACATTCTAAAATATAAAGATCTTGATGTGGACAAACGAGCTTTTCCCTAACTTTTAGGGCATGATTAGTAAGTCCAACATCTTCCACGGGCTGGTGCAGCTTTGTGTCAGAGTTGTTGGTTGTGGTAACACATGGCGCTCTGGTCGTGGTGAATCCGATTTCCTCGCTACTGGACGACCAGTTCCCTCTCCTCCCTGTGAGAGGTGAGGAAAGTAAGCAGAGCTGTAAATCTGCCTCTACGTTTCCATATGCCTGTAAATGAGGACACGACCGTTTTCTGTCATACAAACAGTCCAGAGCTATGCCTATACCTTTAGGTCCATTAGGCTTGACCTTCCTGTGCTCATTAAAACCAGGGCTCAGATTTTTAGTTCCAAGATGAATGTATCAGTATAGGACTTTGTAGGGAAGCTTAAAAACTGAACACCAACATGCTTTGCATGGATATTGGTCTTTATTACATCTTTTGTCTTTTTCCCTTCTGAAGCCTGCAGAAAGTTTTCTCATGGCAGACTCTAGTTTTGCTCCCTGAAGGACCTATAGATGTTCCTCAGGCAGCCCTGGCTGGGTGGAGGGAGGATGCGTGCACGCGTGTGGGCGTATACACAAGTTCATGCAAGGATGTCCCTTGTAAGTGACTTCCCTGACTATTAATTAAATTGTGCTAATACTCTTGTAAAACTGTAGCTGGCTGCTAATCACTTGCTTTGCTGTGCAAATGAGCTGGGCCGTGGTTTAAAGGATGCGTCCAGGCCCGCACGGCAAATCGGTACTGGGGAATGGGAAGTTACAGCTTTCTGTTGGAGGATAGTATCGAGCAAAAGAGAACAGCAGTAATTTGATATACTTTGGTGAATAATCCTACTTCTTGGGGCTTTGTTTGTGGGTTTGGAGGGCTTTTTTGTTTGTTTTTTTTAAACAACAAAACCAGAAGTTCCTTAAAGTTTATGAAGCGAGTGATGTGAAGTTCCCCGGGGGGATTACCCTGGATAAATCAGCTCTACTGTGAGCCTAGTGGAGACCCCACCAACCCCTTAGCCTTCCCGTGGGAGCAGTACCTTGGCCATTGCAGATCCGTGCCTACGGCAGCGCGGAGCCCAGAGCGGTGAACACACCCCGAGCGTGTCTGCTGATAGAAACCCGGAGTCGTGCCGTGGGGCCATGGGGCAGCAGGGAGATCACTGGTGGGAACGTTTTGGAATCGTTTGGAATTGAGTCATTTTCTGAGCGGGCAATTTTAATCCAGTTGCATTTAGAAAAAAAACAAATAAGGCTGCTGAGTTTAAAAAGGTATACTTGGGCTAAAAGAAGGACTTGGATTTCAATGAGACTTTTAAAACCGTGTGTTGAGGGGTATTAACAAGGCTGCTGTATCCTGACACCGTGGCCTGTATGTTCGGATTACACGGGAGAGCCCTAGCTGTGTTAGAAGCTGCGCTCTCTTTATAGGCTTGACAGTGTTTCTGAAGAACTGGTTTATCTGTATTTTCTTGTACATAATGCCTGTATTGAAATTCTTTAAGAGTATTTTCTTAGTGGCACGCTGGTCAGATATAAATGGTCTTAAAGGAGAGCTGGTCCTGCCCCTCACACTCTGCTCTCCTCACACTTTCCTCTGGCATCCAGTTGTTCGGCTTTATTTTTGTTTGAGCTAAAAGTGCGACCACATCCTAGGAAAAGGGCAGTTATTGGGCTAAATGCGGTGCATTGATTTTGTTCAGAGCAAACTTTTATCTGTCCTCCACTATCCCAAAGAGTGTCTACAGCATTTGGAAATGAACATTTGTTCAAATATGTACATTCACGTAATAGCTAACCATCCGTGGCATTAATGGCGTTGCGTTGCTCACTTCCAACACCCTAGTGGAAGGAAGACATGAGCATGAAATTAGAATTAAACAACTGGTCATAAATTGTATCTAGACCCTTTCTAAAAATGTGTTTCTGGAATACATTGCAACCGGTACTCAGCTGCGGGAATGTGAAAGTCTCTTGGTCTAGTTAAGGGAATAACTGGGAAGAGAAACTGGTTGACATAGAGTTACAGTCTCTGTCCTCTTTTCCACTACCTGAATTTCCAACCACCCGCTCCTGAGGACTCTGCATTTATCTGACCTTATTATTATGGTCGTGACATATCCTACTTTGCTCTAAGTAATTATCCAATCTTAGCATCCTTAGCAATTGAAAATGGTTTGGTTCGTTGTTTTTTCCTTCTGCCAGTACGGCGCGCTGTAGGGAGAAAATCCCTTTAGGTGACACTAGGGACAGGGAATCCGCTAGTCCCCATCATATAGGGATTCCTCAGGTGTGACGACCCATCGCTGGTGACAAAGGGAGTCGCTGTTGCTCCCAAATCTTGAGAAAAATGGACAAGCCTCAAGTGTTCTAGGGCGATTGGGATATTTCAATAGCGCCCACAAAGGCGGCGTTTCATCAGCTGACAGCTCCTTCTGCTACATCTAGAAGGTAAACTGGAAATCTTAACTTTTTTAGTTTTTGTTTTTGAAAGACAGGCTTTCAAAAGAACACGGGGAATTTATCTTGCAGGTTGCGCAGACATAAAAGGGAGCCCCAGTTACAGACGAGGGACAGCCTCTCTGCAAGAGCAGTGCTTTTCTCTGCTGCTCAGGATAACGCAACAGACCCATGACTGTGTAGAGGCAGCCTCTTTTTTTACCCACTATTTTGATTACCTTATTTATTTTTATGGAGATAATTTATGTTTTGTCAGGAACTAGCTTGTATGTTATTCTAATCTCTTCCACTTATTCCATTTGAAGATAACAGCAGAAGTACACAGAGGAAGAGGTAATAAAAATAAATGCACATGCGTGATAGTAAAATAAATAGTTAAAATAAATATTTTATTTCTACAGAATAAAATGAATTTGTGAAAAACACACATTTTAGTTTTGTTTGACAAAAAACAAGTGGTTTACCTCCTTTGTAATCTCACTTTCATTAGCATATTTAATTATGCTTTTGTATTTAATCATCAAAATGCTCAATAATGTACGTTTTGTTCCCAGACATGGAATACCACTGCTATGCGTATCCATGATAGATGTTTTTAATAAAACCAGTAATTACCCTTTATTGTTGTTTTAAATTATTATTTTTAAGTTTGTTAGGGAACAATAGTTTTAGGTACAAGAAGAAGAAAGCTTTCATTTTACCATTTCATAATAGAATGGAAAAAAAATCCATTTAAACAGATGCTAATAAACCTTTTTTTAAAAAAAATAGTGCTTAATTATCTTGAAGTTGTTTACAAGTGCGGGTTTGGCAGCCCCGCCGCGGGGGTGAGCGGAGCAAGCGCGGGCAGGTAGGGAGCAGCCGGCGCTCTCGGGTCGCGCTCCCGCTCTCGCAGCCTCTGCTTTGCCTCCGGCCTTGGGCACGACCCGGCACGCGGACTTTTAGTCCGTGAGCGTGGCAGGCACGTTTTCCAACAAACGGAAAGGTCTGCCGAGTTTCTCAAACGTCTGATAGATCTGGGCTGAGTTTAAAGGCATTTGGGTTGATTTTTCTTCCTCCCCCCCCCGGTTTTGTTTAACAAGGTTGAACTATGAGATCGGAGGGTATTTAATGGGATTTGTAATGTATCAACTATTTTCCTTTTTTTTTTTTTTTTTTGAAATCTTGGGTTTCTTTCAGTGCAGAATTCAAAGTAAAATTTGCAACTGAAACAAAACTAGATCAATCAAAAAATGAAGATGATGAGCTGGGAACTGAAGTAAAACGATCGCGTTAACTGTTGAGAGAGCTCGGTCCCTGGCTTATCTAAGCACATACTCCATTATCGAACTTATTTCGTCTTTCGTTTATAATAGATTCATCTGGGTGGCAGGGCTCCTCCTCCTTCATTGTTTAGAGAATGCCATAAAATAGACAATTTTAGTTCCTCAGCTGCAATGACACCTATTTCTTTGTGTACGACTTAGGGTTTAGCTGACTGTAGGTATCTCAACAAACAGGCGGTTTGTTCTGGGGTGATTTTGTTGTACCAGTCGCGCTCCTTTTTTCGCTTTTCTCTGTTGCAAGTCTTCTTTCAGAACATGCCTTTCGGTGTAACTGCCTGCTTTGGCTGCGCTGGCTGTGGATCCGTGACGATATCCGAACTGGTTTAAAAAAAAGAACAATTAGATCCAAATATTAGGGAGAAGTTCTTGCTGCAGAAAAGGGCAAAGCCAAAACACTTTTACAGTATTGAAAGACGAGTGAACTCTGTTTAATCAGTGTTTTTATCTGTCATGTCTGGAAAGGCGTTTATACGCCATTCAGGCTCGGAAGGCATTGAAATATGATGGGCAGCAGCTGTGGGAGTCGTGACGCTCAGCAAAGGAGCTCTGTCACAGGAAGACATGCTGCGCTTCAGGGACGGACAGAGTTGTCCGTCAGTCTGAAATGTCCACGTACAGGACATTGATACGAAAGGTGTTTATAGAACAATTCATCTGTCAGGGTCTCTTTGAAGAGACGACCAGCACACACTGTAGAGTTGGCTGTTTTATCCCGAACCATCACACACACTCGAATTGTGCATTTAAGGCAAACCACTTGAATGCGTTTGCTCTGTTTATCTTGCTGTATTTTTTGGTAGTAGGTATGTTTCCCTAGACTTGTTTCATCCTGTGGAAATTTAAGGAGGAAGAGGAGGAATAAAGGTGAGATAGAGAAGGCTTCAGCTGTAATCTAATACCTGGAGTAAAATCGTTGTCAGACAAATTACTGTTTGGTTTTCCATCTGTAGAACAAGAACAATGTCTTTGAAAAACACAAAGGAAACAGCCTGACAGCTGATTCGCTGTTGCATGAGAAGTGGCCACTGTCTCAGTTTATTGAGAGAGTGAAATATTCTATGAAGTTCTCAACCATTCAGTGATGCTACCAAATTTATGTTTTGTAAATGAAAATGAATTTAGATACTTTCTGGGCTACAGAGAGAAGTTGTACCATGCTGGTAGATGGGAGAACACACGTTTTGATCTGTTATCAGCTACCAATGCACCCAGTCTTCTCCTTGTCTCCTCCCAGTCTACCTGGGAGGAAGGGATGGGGATCTTGCTGGGGTGCCCAGATGTTGGTAGGCCTGCTCTGGTTGGCGTGACTGGGCGTGTGTTGAGGGGAAGGGAGGAATCAGACTCACATCTGTTTTCCTTCTCTTTCTTTATCTGAAAACATCAGTTCAGGACTCACATAAAGCTACTGCATCTGGCACGCTCATTTTTCTTCCCTTTGTGCATTCTCGGTCTCTGTAACCTACTGCTGGGAAACAGAATTTAATCAGTGGCCACCTGCACTGCTAATAAACTCTGCCTCCTGCTCTCCGTAGGGTCAGGAGACATGGGCATGGGGCCTCAGATGAGTACGGACATCTTGCGCTCAATGTCATGTCTTTACTGACAGCAACAGTTTCTTGCAATTAGGCTCCTGCAGCAGGTAGTTAACCCGGGGGCAACAGCTGATTGTCTCTGTTTAACTGCACTGCTCAACTTGAGCTTCATCTTCAAACCCCGGTGTTTCACCGTTGCTTCCTTTCCTCTCTGTTCTCTTGATGGAGGGGTATAATACAGAGACAATTGTTATTAATAATCTAAATCAACCTTTGCCTTTCTGCACCTCACCTTGAGCAAGCAGACTACAGTGAACAAAATGAGATCTGTAACACTCAATAAGGAAAGAGCAAAATGAGATATAAAAGTCAACTTTTCTATAAAATTGCGATAGCAGAAAATGCAGTCTCTGAACGTCACAGGTCACTGCTGGGTCAGCAACGTCTGCTTGCCTGGACTAAGGACCGAGCACAGCTGAAGGGTCACCGGGAGAGTTTGGTTCCGTTCGGGCCGTTCGTACGTCGCAAGTACTTGGGAAAGGTTCCTGGCCTGCTGGGTGTTTGCAGCAGCCTCCCAGAGTAATGGTAGGTGTCGAAGCATCAGTGGGAGATGCGATACTAGAAAATACTGCTCAGTCCTTGATTGCGATGTGAACTTTCAAAATGTAATTAATCGTTCAACCAGCCTGAAATAAAAATACAGCATTTGCACAGTGAAATCCCAGAGACTGCAATTTTCTTTGCGTGGGTTCAAGACTAGTTTTACTAGATCACTGGCAGCTGTTTCATTGCTCCTGCCTCTTAAGAATTTCCTTTCGTTTTCCCAAGGTCTTGGGACACTTAAAAAATTTTACTTCAGTTTATGCAGGTTACACTAATGTCTTTTTATATATGATCTCCAAGTATGCAGATTGGGCCAGGCTGTTTCTGTCTCGCTTTGGTGGGTATTTTTGTACAGCTGAAGTTGAGATACATATTAGCAGCTTTTCTTACGCTAGCCAAGTGCAAGGTTAATAATTTTCGAGTTTTTTCTTTCGTTATTTAGAAGCTATGATTGCAAGAATACAAAAATGGACCAATTTGTCCAGTTTCAAATATTCACCACTACTAGAAGATTGTAGATCAATTATGAATATTTTTAGTTTTCTTTTTGGGGAAAATAAGTCATTACAACATAATGAAAAAGGGGTGATGTTGGACAGTAGAGTCCCAGGGATAGGTACTACAGACCTTTTGAGGTTGGATACTTAACAAAGCTGAAAACGTGGAAGGAATTAAATGGAGAAGGTGGTAGGATCACAGTGCTTTAAAAACAACAGCACAAAAATCTCATCTTTGAAAATGCGTTTCAACGGCTTACGCTGCAGAGGAAATCAGTGTGGCAGCAGGAAAACGTTTTCAAAATTACATAGTCTCAGTTTTCAGAAAGAGGCGATAGAAACTGAGAGAAGGGAGCCGGAGAGAATATAAGGGTTTCCAGGTCCAGCTTGTATTTGTTGATTTAATTCCAGTTTGGTTTCTTCCTCTCTGAACCTAAAAGTTTAAATGGTTTTTACTTATTTATTCCCCCTTTGCTCAAAAATCTAGAAGGCCATTAGGTGTCAAGCCTCTGCACCGGCTGTCGGAGGCTCCTCAGGCTGTGGGTATTTCTGAGACCTGCATCCCATTCCTGCTTTCGCTAGGAACCGCAGCATCGTGGTCTCATTTTTTCACTGAAAAATCTCACATTTTAGGATTATCAGCCTGAGAACAGATAGTTCTTGGGAGAATGTGGTATGTTCTGTGATTGTGCAGCGGGGTCTGGACTATGTTTGGAATCTACATTTTGGTTTCTCACTTAGTAACTCAAAGTAATCTGTTAATAGGCCAGTTACTCTATTGAAAAGATTGTGTTGGAAAACTAAAGGAAGGCCTCAGGATGTGTCTTAGAGCATTTACAGTAACATCTTGAGTAGAATTAGCTCCTGAGACTTGCAATTTTGGGTAAGAAAGGAAAGGGTAAATGTGAACAAAATGAGAAAGCAAGCTAAAAAGTGCAGGTAATCTTCCGTAGTCCAGGTTTTGGACGTACGACTTGGTAAGATGCTGCTGAATCGGAGTCGTTCCTTCCCCACTGATAAAGTCCACGTATCTGACATCAATAAGCCAAACACCCTCTAATTAGCCATTCATTCCATAACATGACTGACTTAAAGAAAATAACTGCAATTTAAAAAACGCTGTCGCGTTGACATGGAGGTTAGTTGCCATCTTCAGCCGCGTCGTTGGCTTGGCATGAGATGTTTCTGCCGTGTCTCAGCCACATGCTGGGTCGGGGTCTGGGGTTGCTTACTTGGTGTGGAGACTTCTGAAGGACCAGCATCTGCGTCTGCTGCCGGTTTTCTTTCCTTTCGACACATCTCGGAACCAGGCTTGTGCTTACCTTTACAGTGTCAGAGGCTGAAAGATCTCACAGAATCATTCTTTTGTGCACCTTATTTAGCTATCCAGCTCATCTGCAGAAATGTCCTGTTCGTGGGTTTATCGTAAAGGAATGATTATCACCTAATGCTAAGTATATACGTGTATACTTATGCATACAAACTTTCTAATTTCTAAACTATATTTTTTTGATATGCACAGTACTAAAGAATGTTACTTAAGAGTTGTTTTCTAGATGCTAAGGGAATGACATGACTTATATAGAATCCTAAACCAGTTGATAGCTTTAGACCCCCTGGTCCCTTAATACCCATCGTATTTCAAAAGTGTCCGCGTATGTGTGTATCTATAGAAAGATTCAGAATAGTGTGCATTTCAGAAGTAGCTATTTTCATTGCCAGTCACTAGGGTTTTTTTAGAAGTAATACGGAATATGCTGGTTGTTATAGTGTATTTTCTGCGTATGCATTAGTAGATTGAAGTCAGTATGGCTGGTGCATGCTTTACGTTCAAGAATTACTAGAAGGCTTTTTCTCCACTTTAATTATCTTTCAAAGAAGTGTAACTAGTATTCCGGGAGTCCTTGTGACTTTTTTGTTTCTATGAAAATGTTCTGTTCCTTTCATAGGTTGAAGTCGTGAGAGAACATGAGAAGTGGGCGAAACACTAAGTTATGCTATAAATCAAGAAACTTTATGTTGAAATTATGTATTTTCTAATTACCTTGCTTAGATATATATTGAGCAAAAAAGCAAGCGAGCTACGCAAGTTGAAGAAATGCCAGATAAACAAACTATGACATGTGTAGTATTATTATCATCTGACATATCTCTAACGCTGATTTTACTCGCTCATCCTTCATTCTTTATATCGGCATGTCTAGCGGTGCATGCATTTATATTTTATATAAAGGGCAGAGTCTGTAGTCAGAGCATTTGAGTTATGCTGTTAAAAATAAATTAAGGAACAGCAGGTGAAAATGATTCCTACACATGAATATTCAAACTATACCTCAGTCAGATACTGTAGAAAGAATAATAAAGAGCAATGAAACTTTGGTGAGGCCAAGGCATTGATATGATCTGAAACAGAAGTTCTATTGGCACGAGGTTGAGACGACTCAGAAAACCTGCTCAACGAGTGGCATGAGCTGCTGGTGTGCCCCAGTGCCAAAATACTCAAGAGTTTAAAAAATTGAGGGGGCAATAGCACAGGGACGTTGGAAGTCTAACAGTCAGGGTCTTAATCTTTGTTCTTACACTGTTGTGCTTTAGTCTCTGAGCAGAATGGGTTTAGGGTCAGCAGGAGGGTGTAGGGGCTACGTAGCTGAATTGAAAGCTGAGACACTTGCGTTCATTCCTTCTTGGCAACTATTTCCCATATATTTGCATCAGTTAGGTCTGATCTCACCATGGTATTGAGGCACTTTCAAGTAGACCATCAACTACCTTTGGTTTTTTGGTAAGAATGAAGAAAGTGTGACTCACACTACTTAACCAATGGGAATCACGCTGCCATTGTTGGATTCAATGAGGTTTCACAGGAATCGGGAGCATGACCACTGTTCAGGGCCTTGTGATGGGATTTTCAGGGAAAACTCAGGAGCCAGAATACATTTGTGGAGCTGACATTGATTTCCCTATCACTTTTACATTGTAAAGACAAGAACATTCAGAATTGTGAAGTACTTAGATACTCTGGCAATATGGAAGGAGGCGTATTAATGGATGACTGACTTATTTTAATGTCAAATTATTTTTTTTTTTTTCTTTGCTTGCTTCACAGATCCTGTCCATGGGCCCCAGAACGTAGAAGTTGTTGATATTCGCTCCCGACAGCTGACGTTGCAGTGGGAGCCCTTTGGTTATGCGGTGACCCGCTGCCACAGCTACAATCTCACAGTCCAGTACCAGTATGTGTTTAACCAGCAAAAATTCGAGGCAGAGGAACTCATCCAAACTTCTTCTCACTACACCTTGCGAGGTCTTCGGCCCTTCATGACCATCAGGCTGAGGTTAGCCCTCTCTAACCCGGAGGGCAAAATGGAAAGCGAGGAGCTGGTTGTGCAGACCGAGGAAGATGGTAAGTTATGTTGGGTTTGCACGCTTGCTTGGTTTTTGGGGGGGGAAGACAAATATTTTCAAGTTGTAAATACCAGCAGAACCCTCTGTCCCATGAGACTTATAAATGGCTTCTCTGGACAATGTGTGTGTTACGCAAGTAAAATTTGTAGGTGTAAATGATTTCCATTTCACAGCCGTGTTCTTGAAAGGGCAGCACTCCCTGAAGTGCTCGGAAACGTAAACACCAGTCTGAGCCGGTACTGAACGGCAGTAGGTGTAATTCTATAGATGTCGTGTTCTGAACTACCCAGGACCCACAGAGCAGCTTCCTTTATCGTATGGGCAGATGTAATCCTGTCGTTTGTTGATTTTTCTTGTGCCTTCACGTCACTGTCCCAGAAAGAAGTCTAATGTCTTCCTTTCCAGAGTGCAGCTTTTCTTAATGCTGTTCTTCCGGACGTAGCACTTATATATAGCTCAGAAGCTAAATTCATCTGGTGCTAACTCTTCCGTTCTGGATACAAAAGAACTGTTTTCCAGCAGTACTGACGGAAAGCTTTAAAGTGTTATTATCCCGCCTGAGCTATTTCAGACCAAGGACTCTCATAGACTACGGGCCTCCATTCTGTCTAATGTGTTAAAAAAGAAGCGTTCTTCCTCTGCCAGAGCTGTAAGGAGTTGCTGTCCTGAGTTTCTCTCAGCTGAAAGTGGCTCTTGCAGCCCAGTATATCATACGGGGGGACATAAGGGGATGGCAGATTTTTTAGAAAAATGAGCAGGGTTTTTATCAGACAGGCTTGGGAGTGCATTTAGTTACTTATCTTCCACAGCATTAAAATTTTGCTTGAGTAGGTGGATTTTTTAGCTGGCCTTGTAGCCATAAAGAAATATAAATCTTACATTGTTACTTTACTAAGAAAATCAATCTTTCATATTGATGAAGGTGTGCAGCCCAGTAGCATCTTTATGCCAAGGTGCGATCTGGCTGTTTAGGTGGATGGAGCTTTGCTGTTGAGTGGGCGGAGAAGGACAAATTAAATTCCCCACTGCTGCTGTGCTGTACTGGAGTAAGTACGTACTGAAATTAGCTTCATATTTGCATGGATTCTGATTTTATTTATCACTTACTGGTTAGATTAGAGTTTTCTTATTTGAACCAAAGATTGAGAATAGGCCTTTCGTATTGGTAGTACCTTGGTGTAATGGTAGTGCCTCGAGGGTGGTTTTTACTTCTTATATTATTTTTGTTTGTTTCATTTTCAGCTCTGAACTTCCTGCCTGGTGGCCTCTTGGTGTCTTCTGATGTGTGTGCACCTGGAGCTGGCGGTAGCTTCTAACACAGTTTTTGGTGGTTTGTTTTTTTTTTTCCCCCTTGTAGTTCCTGGACCCGTTCCCTTGGAATCCATCCAGGGAGGACCTTTTGAAGAGAAGATCTATGTTCAGTGGAAGCCTCCAAATGAGACAAATGGCATCATTACACTCTATGAGGTGAGGAGAACAGATTGTTGTCAAGGAATACATGCCACAGGGCCCTTTTCATATGTGTTTAAGCCAATCCTGAGCTCTGAGAGATTTCAGCAGGTGCTAAAAGAAGCCTGATTAAAATAGATAAGAATCTTGAAGATAGTCTGCTGCTGTCACTGAAAAAGTTTTCCAGTTCAAAAAAGAGAAAAGATTTCTTTACCAATATTTGTGGCAAAATGAGAGCCATATATTCCCCCATGTCTCGAGTGTTCAATTCCTGCCCTTTTTTCTTCTGCAGTATCTCCAAGATCTGTTTTCTTTCCTTTTTTTTTCCCCTTGAGATAAACTTCTGTTAGGTTTTATATCTAAATCCTGTAACTAATTCTTCTCTGTCTTTCCAGTAGTCGGAATGCTTCCTGCCAATCTCAGCAGAATATAGCCATTAAGTCTTATCCAATGTTTCAGCAATACATATAATCTAGCCCAAGCACTTTCTCCACCCCCAAAAAAAATACAGAGCAGGTCAGGATGACCACTGACCATCCTATGCGGGACGAAAAAAAATTAAATGTAATCCTCGAGGAGATGTTTCTTGTTGAAGTAAGGAGGCGTTACTGTTGTCATGTGCTTCTGGTGAGACTGCATCCATAATGTCATGTACATCCAAATGTGAGGAAAAGCAATGTAAAAAGAGGACTGCTTTAGAGGAAATGTGAAATGAGAGACAGTCCTACAAGAGAAGGTAGAGGCACTTTTATTAAATAGCAGAAAGCGGTGCACCAGTGCTGTCTGAGCATGTTTCAGTTTGTAGGTTCAGCATTTACCATGGTAAGATTAGAAAAAGTGAAAAAAAAAAAAAATTGCTTTATGGTGATGAAAAAATCCTCCCTGTGGGCTTGTGCAGCGTGGTCTGATACAGAGGGGCGAGAATCGCTTTTTTGCTCTCTCTTTTGTGCTGGGAGAACGTACAAACTTATTTTGGAAAAGGCATGGGTGCAAGAAGCGACTTTGCTGCCGCCAGTGAGGTTCTGCTCATTTCCTCTTCCCATCCAGCTTCTCGGGCTGGAACAGCATGACTTATATCACTCGTAAATCTCCTTGCTAACGCTGGCTGTCTCTAACACAGTGATGGTCACATGGAAAAAAATCAAGCAGGTTTAACATCAGTGAGTTTGTACATTATAGCATGAGCAAGAGATCTTTCTCCTGGGCTCAACTGTAACTGCACTTTTAGGTCATCTCTCTAGCTGGCTCACAAGGGGTGGTTTGAATTTGATACAGCAAGACTAAATAAAAGAATAGAAGTTCTTCTTGCTAATTGTTTGTCATTTCAGCCAGGCGATAATCCTTGGCTAAAGTAAGGAGTCATTTTTTGTTGATCACTGTTGAGACACTTGTGGAAATCCTTGCAGGTTGCATACCACCTGGCTGTACTAGGACGAGAACTAACCCTTGCCGTTCCATGGGTTTGAAGGTGTACTACAGGCTATCCTGTGTCTGTGTAAGGAATTATGCGATAAAGCTGTCTGTATTTTTAAGGAATTGATCTGAATAGAATCAGTTGCAAATTCATTATTTTTCTGGCAACATGAGTGACCTATAATGGAACACATTTGAAATAATCCAAGTCAAATGATGCAAAAATAACTCCTTTTAATTTTTAAAGAGGCAGTTTCCTACTAAAACATTGCCTTGGGCTCAGCTCATTGAAAGGACTTCAGCAATCTGAGTAGCTTTTCTGGCTGAGCAGCTGCATAGAGATACTTCAATGCCTCCAGGGTAGTGATGCATCATGACAGCGCCTTTGTCCCTCGAGTCGTATCATTGCTCGAGTCTCAGTGGAGGCACAAACAAATTTTTCTTTTCTGATTATGTCTCTACGCATATTTGGCAGCTGAAACCAAAGAGGAGTCAAGGTGAAGTCAACCTCTTCCCCCTTCCCCCCCCCCGCCCCATCTCCAAAGAGATGAAAATCCAAGTGTTTAAAACACCAAGAGAACCAGAGTGCCTGAAGGTTGTCATGAATGGAAATGTTTTCCTTTCCTCTCCCTTCTTACATGTGAAAATTCATACGGAACATTCCCATTCTCCATGGCACCCTGAGACACGTTCATCAGCTGGAGATGATAAATAGGTGAGCGGTTATACATGACCTGGAGAGATGGCCAGAGCATTCTCAGGGTAGTTGTCAGGCTGTTGAGTCTGTATCACAAGCAAATATGAGCGCCTGTTCCAAGTAACAGGAGATCCTGGTTTTGAAATTGCTCAGTAAATAAAGTACAGGTCTTTTCACAGAAGCATCTCATCCTGCTACCTGCAATTGAAATTTAATCTTCCTAAAAATGCAGAGAAACTTCCAGTATTGTCCAGGTAGTTGCATCTTTTGTGTTGCTTGCTTAATCCCTACGCTACTATAGCTACTTAAACCTGCACCTTTGTCTCTGCTGGTGTTATTTTAAGATTTCATGCCATGTGTTTAGGGCCAAAGTAATTCCTCAGTAGTAATGACCTCCAAAGAGTTATTTTAGAGAGGGTTCAGCCATTTTTCAGTACCATCATGGCCTTACACTGCTTGAACAGAGTTCAGCCGACCTATTGGTTAAAGGGGAAAAAAAAAGCTAGTGGTTAGTCTCTGATAGATTTTCAGTTCTTTCCCGTGGCCTACACTACCGATCCAGGTAGAAGCAGAAGGCTTTAACGACAACAGAAGAAAAAAGGTCAAACTCTGAACTAGCGCAGCGCTCTGTTAATGAGGTCTCTGCAGGGAGCGTGGCTCCTGAAGCCAGCGCTGGCACTGCTGCTCCGTCACCAGGAGGAGTGGGAGGCTCGGGGATGTGCTGGCAAGTCTGCAGCTATCTAGAAACACTGCAATTCTGTCGCTGTCATTAGGGAGAAACAAACCCAAGAGCCTACCAACATTAATTACAGAAAAATTCCCTGCAAAGTACAGATCAAGAAATACCACTTTATGAGTTTGAGCTAGTGGTGTCAAGTTCTGCATTACACCTGGAAGTAACTGGCTGGATTCACACGTAGGTGTTGTGCAAGTGACGGTCTCTCAACTACCTTGGGCACAAACCCGCGTAATAAAAAGAAATTAAAACCCCTCCTCCTAAGTAGTCGTTCCCTCCTTACCATCACCATCAAGATGTGATTTGTTGTATCTGGATACTATATTTTCTCTCTAGTTCTGTTAAAAAAAAAAATTGTTTCTAAGCTTCTAAAATGCTTCTAAATAAACACAGTCTATTCTACTTACATCCCACTTGCTTTTCCTTGGGACAGATTTTCTTCTCAGATCCCTGATCATCCTTGCAGTTCCCTGCCAGGCAGACTTCCATATCGCACAAATTGCCGTTGCAGTTTGCACGCGCGCTGCTTAGGTGCCAACTGGGCTGAAATTCAGCAGCGCAACCTTCAGCAAGTCATTTGGCAGCCAGAATCCCTAATTTCATAATGACTGAATACTTCTAAAGAGCCTAAACAAAATGGAAGGACCTTAATGAACCTTTTTGACTTATGCAAGTCTCTTCTGGTTGATACTTATCCTTCAAACTACTATTGTTGTCTTTTACTAAAGGCGGCAATAGCCTTGCATTTAAAACTGGTTTAAACTCCCCCTGCGTTCGGTTGGAGAATTAATTGTTTCACTGGGTACAGCCACAGCTGGATTTTTAAACAAAGGAACCTTCTAGATCCCCAGATCAGTATGTAATTGCAGCCTGTTTCTACGGAGCAGAAACCTCTTGTTCGAGGGAACCGGGAAAGCTCCGGGAACTGCAAGTCGGTTAATCAGCATGCTGAAAAGATTAGGGTATGAGCCGTGTAGAAAGCGAGCGATGGTACCGCTCGTTCTGGGGGTGTGAGGGGAGCGCAGCAAAGCCGGTAATAGCACGAGTATGTGCCAGGTTAGTCGGTGTCAGTTGATCTGTCCGGTCAAGAAAGCCGTTAGGGAGAGCCCAGGCTGCCGTTGGCAGCAAGCCCTGCAACGGAGAGAAAGCTCAAGAGCTCTCTAGCTATAGTCAAGTCCCCAGGCAGCTTCGAGGTGCGTAGGTTCTTCCATGAGACGAGCAGATCAATCTGTGTTCAGAAACACAGCTAAAGAGCGATAATGGATTTTGCTGGTACGTTGCTTTGGGTAGAATGCTCTACAGAGGTGTTTTTGCGTGTGACATTCATGGAAGAGGCGTTATCACAGCTGTCTCTCGTAGCGAGCTGTGAGTGGCAGGATCTAATAATATTGTAATAAGTCCTGTCCCCCTTTCACACTCCTGGCAGACTGAAAGCACCACAACTTGTTGAATATTTTTTTTTTTTACCAGTCCTGAAAAGCTGCTCTGCTTTAAAATCCCTAATAATCAAATGCTGCTTATTGTGCTTCTACCGTGTGGGAGTTCAGCTTCAAAGCCTTTGTGTACAAAGACATGCAACAAAGGTTTGGGGTTTTTTTTAAATTTTATTTTCTTTTTTATCCTACGTGTGTGTAAAGTCAAACCACCATCAAACAGCAGAAGGACTTATGCTGTCATTGGGCGGCAGGAACAAGCAATCTAATTTAAGGTCAGGGACCAGCTTTGGCACTTAAATTCTTCTGCTTTTAGATGATACGAGGTTGTCTCAAGCATTTGTTCCATAATCCAAACTGAAGTGCTTCAGATACATGTGTGGACCCAGATATTCTGTGCAAACTTGCATTTAATCTTGAAAATGTGACTAAACAAAACTTATTTATATCTACATTTCACTGTTCATTTGGGCAGCTGGAAGCTTACGGGTGCACTCAGTAAGTGATGTTGGCTTTCGCCTTTGTAAATATGTTTTTTGCGTGTAATCCGTTTCTCAGAATTGCCAGGTTTTAGAATATTTTGCCCTTAAGGGGGAAGAGGGAAAAAAAACCCCACACCTAGCATTCCTGTCTAAAACATTTGTCGCGTTACTTGGGGGAAGGCATCGTTAAAAGGTATTAAAGGGTGGCTACAGTATATTCAGCTCCTTGACTGGAAAAATGACTCTCGGACTGTTGAAGTCCTTTCAGTGAGCCGTGCCTACAGGCAATGTTTAAACAGCGAGCTGGCTTTTTAAACACCGTAAGGTGTAGTCTTGTAATCACTTATGTTCTCATCTTTATGATTGTTAAGTCCCATGTGGGTTGCACATAGGTCTTGGGAAAAATAAGGATGCATTTGCAGCTTCTAACTAGCTAGTTTTCTCAGTCACTGTTTCTGAAATGCTGCAAATCTCTATTTAGATGCCAGGAATAATAATATAAGGGACTTTCATACACAATTTCAGCTCTTTAATGGGATGCTTGGAGCCTAGTTCCTCTAATCCCAGCGGATTTGAGTTTAAATTGCACTTCAGAACTTACAGATCCTCTTAGTTGCCATGTAAAATTGCAGTCTGCCCTTCATCATCTCTCCGGTTGCCAATATGCTATTTCTTCCCGATCACTTCGCTCACTTTTTCTCGGCAGGAGAGATTGTTACATGGAAGTTGCCTCTTAGAGGGTCATGCATAAGGTCAATATTTGCGGGACGCACTGCCTGCATTTACAATAGGGTGGAAACAAATTTCTTCCACCTTTTGACCCCTGAAAGTGCGTACTTACTACAACACAAAGCATGATTATCTGGTGCGATAGCCATCGGCTGCATGGATATGCATGCATTTCTATTCATAACTCTTTTTTAAGCTGTTTGTGAGACCTGAAAGTTTTAGGATAAAATCTTCCCTGTTAAAAGGTGTAGCAAAAAAAAAGGTTTCCTGGAGAAGCCGAAAGGGTTGGGAACTCAACTTGGCTTAGTCATTTGTTTGTTTATTTAAAGGCTTTTTTGGTTAAGAAGAGTGAAAAATGGCTCCCAGAAGAAGGAAAGCAACAACCACAAAATCTTGCAACCAATTTATATAAAGCTCTACAGCTGAAATAGTGGAAAGATGACAATTCTCGGAAATTGCCTTCGGTGAGAAGTGGCTTTGAATGTTCCCATGAAAATCAATCATGTTACAGCTTCTCAATTGCATTCTGTGGATGCACGATACTCCCGGGACGAAGCTTTCTCACTTAAGCTCACTAAGTGTGCGCTGAAGGAAGTCCGTGCCACACACAGCTGGCTGCTGCGTTTAGCTGAACATTAAGAGAACATTAAGGAGACACTGTTAAGTGCTCAAAACCCAGGAAATGATCAATTAAGGATTGTATATTCGGGCATAGCTTTAGCACTCCTCTGTACGGGCGTTTGATGATGCAGTCTTCGCGCAATTGGATATTATTCGCTGTTCATCTGCAGCACTAATGTTGTTTTCCTTTGACACCGGATTTATACAGTGTCTTGTACTGCAGTATATTGTTTGTCCAGAGTCCATGAAAGTCAATTACACGAAGAATAAGTGTTTTACTGTGTCTGTACTATGTTGAATTAGGATTCTTTAATAATCTAAAAGAGCAACGAAACTGTGTGGCCATGTATAATCTGTTTAAGTTTGAGTCTCCGTCGGTTCTGTAGTAGGCTGCTTCATCCTCTCAATGACATGTAAGGAAAGCTGTGCGTATATACCCAGCTGAATTAGTTCTGTAGTTAATGGCTTTTTGCGCAGAATTGTGCTGGAAGAGGGCTGGGCTGGCTGAAGAGAAATTGGTTATTATATGGTTGCTGACTGCAGTATTTACTGAGCGCTTGGTGGACAGTTTGGTTAGACGCTGCCAATGTTCTGGGCCCCTCTTAGTCAAGATTCAGGCCAGAATTTGGAAAATGAATGGTACTGATTGCACCGTTTTTTTGGTTTTTGGGGTTTTTTTTGGCAATTGAGAAGGGCTATAAATCTGAGTATTGCTCGCTTTCTTAGCAGGTTGGATGCCATGTCAGCCACAGACTCTCTTCTGTTTCTGGGCAAGGCAGGGCTCAGTGAGACAGCTTTCCGGTGAAATTTGAGGAGCACAAGGTGACAAGAAATATCTTTTCTTTCAGTCAGCAGAATCCCACAGAGTGCCCTTTTCCCCCTCCATGCTGTTTAATAAAGTAATACGGCTTATAAGCTCCCTGTCAGCCATAGAATTCTAGGATGTGCTTGAGTGACCCCGCTGCCATACACAAGGCGTTTAAGGTGGCTTCTCTGGTGCTGCAAGAAAAACCTAATTTACCTCTGCACACTAATATAGAAGCCAACGTACGCAGCTGCTGCTCTGGTGAAACACGATGGCTGTCCGTCCCCGTCACGTTTGGAAACACGTTTGGCAGAACTGAAGTCAGTAGGAGCCGTGTTGATTTAAAGCTGATGTGGGGAATAACAGGAATTAGGCTCTGCTCTGCCTGTCTGGTACGTCCTGGGGCCAGGACTCTCCTGGGGGTTCGTGCGCCTTACACCGACGTGGGGAGGACGCACCAGACGCAGGCTCTCGGCTGTTCCCGCAGGTGCTCGACCCCGTGGAGCAGAGCCTGCCCTATCTTTGTTGCTGGTGGTTCTCTCCAGCCTGTCCCAATTAGTTTAACATGGCCCGAAACTTGGAAAATGTTTAAAGGATTTCCAAATTAGGGATACTTTTCTGAATAAACACCTTAAAAAGCTTTTCAACAAACTTCTTCAAATTATATAGGATTCTTAATTGTGCGCTGCTCACTCACTGTTACTTGCAGGATATACTTAACTGGGAAGCATTTATTAATGACGCTCTTTTAAATCCTATGGTTTCCAGTAACGGCTTGATGAGAAAATGAGAGGCTTTTTTGAGAAACTCAGATGTCAGGGATTTTTTAAATGTATGACAACCTCCAGGTAAATAGCATACTTGTGTTATAAATAGTATGAATCAACTGTTTAAAAAAATTGCTTGATCAAGCTTTCCAGAAATAAAAGCATAATACGGTCCCTTGAGCACAACAATTTCTTTGATTACCTTTTTATTGTTCTTTTGAAGACAATATACTTGCAGCAATATAAATCCAATGCAAATGAGAGAAGATATTTGGCTACAAGAAAAGTTTTGTTGGTTTTTTTTTTAAAGGAAGGAACTGAATTATTTTAGTGTGCATGTTGGGCTCTTTCTAAGTCAAAGTAAGCGATAAGAACTGAAACAAACCCCCAAAACTTGTTCTTTCTTATAACAAAGTTCAAATTAAAAAAATCCTTTTGTAGATAAGTGAGCATCTTGTCTTTCTGCCTTCCAATGCTTTATTTTCTTTTCCAGAAAAAATACAGTTTTGGTCTATTCTTTCAGACATGCTGTGTCTCTTTATTGCTCATCCAGGAAAACAGTTGATTCTTAATCCCATTTCTTCCGTCTAATCTTTTCAAGAGCCGCTGTACCTATGCAGTGATGGTAATACAGATAAAGCTCTTTAACAATTCCACATTCAGATCTTAAATATCTTGTTTACCAAAATGTAGTAGTTAACTAAGTTGAAAGCAAACTACAGATACGTGTTTGTGCTTCCTTCCCAGATGGTTATTTCTCTTTCGTCTTGAGTATTGCTCAATTTAGCAAATAGAGAGGATTGAAAAATTCAGAAGTGGTGGCTGTATCCTGTTAATTGGTGCAACTGAGGAACTGTGTAAAAGAGGAAAAGCCAGTCAAGGTGATCTCATCGCCTTCAAAAGGAGGAGATGCCAGTATTGCAGTTCCTTTTGGGAAATTAATCTTACTACTGCTCTTTGTGAGAGTGTATTAGGCCCAGTGTTTACCTATGATCCTGCCATCCAGCGGACAGGATGGGTTTGGCCTTGGGTTTACTTTCCCGTGCCCTACTCTCATTGCCAGTCTGTCCCTTGGAGCCCCTTGCCTCCCTTTTTGCCTTCTCCTTTTGCCCTCCCTGTTTGTTACTATTTTTTCCCCGATTTCTGTTCTCCCTGCTGTCCAGGTGATATCGCTGACAGCAAGGGTGGGAGAGCTTTCAGAAGGATGCTGGCAGCTCCTAGGTTTTAGCACAGGGAGAACGACTTACTCTTGGTTCTAATTCAACCGCTTTTGTCTGAAATCGTGAAAAGCGACTTAGGGCGAGGCAGACACTTGACTTGGAAAGTAAGCATAAATGGATAGTTTAAGTGACTAAAAATATACGATCTTACAATTATCAGCTACAATAATAGCTAGGACTGATATTTTATCTATAAAGGTAGCAAAAACATATGTCTTACAATTATCAGCTACAATAACAGGTAGGACTGATACGTTATCTAGAAAGGTGGCAAAAACATACGTACGTGGGTGTTGCTTCTGTGACTTCATAGCAAACAGAGCAGCTGTAGGGGGTGATGTTAGTGCTCCGTTGTGTTGGTTTGGGTTTCTTTTTGTCGCCCACAGCTTCCGCTGTGCCCGGTGTGGCATGGCAAACCAGCTACGAGGTATATTAAGCAGCGCTTTCAGCGTTAAGAACTGAGGAACAAGTATGGAGATTGAATAACCGCCTCGATGCTGCGGTCCTATCAAAGCAATTTCTATAGTTGTCATTTTCTGCTATTAAACTGAACAATGAGGCTCTCCAATAAAATCATATGAAATAACAGCTCATTAAAAGCTGTCCTTAATATATAGCATGCTAATTAATGTCAGTGGGGTGCAAGCTTGAATGGCAGAATAGACTATAATGTTTAGAAAGTAGGTAAAATAAAAGAAGATATTTTATCATTAATGACCTTTTAGTAAACCTAATGAAGTCCTTAATGGCCTGAATACATTACCGAGGCGCTCCCAATTGCTTTGTTACCTACTCCATTCTTCCTCCTTTTCTCATAGACATTAAACTTGTTTTTATTTATAGAAAACAAAAAGCAATAAAGTCCCAAGGAAATACGACCAGGAAGAAGGAGCCTGAGCAAGGAGGAGTAGATGAGTCTGCTCAGCCCTACTATCCCTGTTCCTGGCCAAGAGAAAGGCTGGGTGTAGGACCATGTTATATCCTGTCTCGTGTACGTGTTGTCTGTGTTTGTATTCAGGTTTAATTGACTCCACGTTTACGTGACTCCCAGTAAATAAATAGGCTAGGGAGCAAATGGGCCTCTTTTATTCACGGGGTCTCCCTAGGTTAACTTCCATATTCATTCCTCGACCTGCGCTGTGGCTTTTTATACCGTTACCAACCATGCTGTGCTTGTGCTGGGACTAAATTAAAGGACTTTATTCTTCAGGGCTTTTAGTCTTTCACATGTTGCCAGCCTTAAATATAACTTGCAAAAATCCTGTTTAACTCTCCCTTCACCTTCTCCCAAAAGAAGTAGCATAAGAATGGAAAAATGAAAGGCCTTTGCTTCCTCCCATTTCCTGGATGAAATTTAGTGGGCTGCGGAGGGATGTAAGTAGCAATAATTGCCTGGCTTAAACTGAGCTTTAAGATGGAAAATGCATCCAATCATCTGGTCATAAAATATATTCTTCAGTTCTGAAGTCCAACACTGGCGAAGGATTGTTCACTAACTCTTTCCTGTTCATTAGAAGATAACTTTCTTCAAATTATTCCTTTTGTGTAACACTTGGTGCAATTAACTTTACTCTTGTACCCCAAATGTCTGAAACTGCCTGATAAGATTGAAACTAACGTCCATCCCAGCTGCAATCCGAAGTCACCTGCAGTAGTAATTGTTCCTAAGAAGCACAGGCGGTTGGTGAGCCTTAGAAAAAAGAGCCCATGGCTTGCTGTGTAATCATGTTTCAATCAGCTTTATAGAACCATGAAATTGATTGTCCCCCTGACGTACCATACATTTCGGAGCAGATACTGTGCTGGGCAAGTTAATTCCTTATTTGGCTCCAAGCACACAAAAGAAGAGAGCTTTTTGCTTCCCCTCCCATTCTCACAAACCAAGGAGGAAGGAAGCAGAAATCACCTTGAAATCAGAATTTGAGAGCATAGCGGTGTCAGCCAGCCCTGTTTTGTTTTCCTAATCATCCAGTGAAAAGCATGGTGATTTAGGAGAAAGATGCCCAGGCTGTTGGCTGCAGACAAGGGAGCTTGGATGCTTGACAAAACCAGCGGCAGTGATGACCAGGTAATCAAAGAGTTATAGGAATCATAAAAGCCTGACAGAACGGAGAGCTGAGCGAGTGTCTCGTTAATGTGGTGTCCTCGTCGATACTGGAGCCGGCTTCTCTCTTCTTCTGCAGCTGAAAAAAAGGGGATGCTGTGAAGATACAGTCTCGAGGCAATGAATAATATTCCTCTTCAGGTACCTGCAAAGAAGGTCTGGCCCTGTCTTCATAGAATTTAATTCCAGTTTCAAACTCCCTTATTTCAGGAATATTTTGGTCTTTCACCATAAGTGAAACTCCATTCCAAATAAATCCAAAATCACCCCACCAGTGAAAATTCTAGGAGCTCCTTCTTTACCTGAGTCTTGTCTCTGGAAGATTTAACATCTCCAACATTTTTGTATTTTGCGTTGAAATGTTCCCAGTTCAGGGTCACTCTTCAGTCTGAAATGCTGCTTCTGCTGGAAGTGGCTCATTAGTCCCTGAGCTTTCATGGGCTAACTCGAAAGTTCATAAGAAGGAATGAAGAAAAGCAAGGCTGTTGCTGTCATCCTTAAAATGCTCCTACAAGGCCTGTATCTTGGATGGAAACTCTGAGGGAGGACACAAACTAGAAAACATATAAAACCAACCAACCAAACAGCAACAACGACAAAAATACAAAGCAAAAAACCCTGCTGAAACAGCAAAAGGTGCTTCTCTCCAGATTTTATGTTGTCTTTTGGAATGAGCGATCTTTCTCTAAGGCTCACTGTGGTGACTTTTCCAGGGTCAGAAACGTGGTCCCCGACCACAGGGCAAGTCCAGGCCTTGTCTCCTCCATGAGCTCCTGCATGGGGCTGCTCCCACGGGTGAGTGATGGTTATTCCAGCCTGCGCCGTGGTGTGAGCAGCCCTCAGGGATTGCCATTGGCGTTGGAGATTGCCATTGGCTTTGGATAGCCCATGGCAATGCGTACGCGACCCCCAGCTCTTCCTGTAGCTGGAATATTGGCAGCAGAGCAATGTGATGCAGTGAGGGGGTTTTTGGTTTATTTTCTTTTGCACAGACCACAAGGGGCTTGTGGCTGCAGAACAATTGTTAGTTTGTTTATTGGAGAGGTCTAGAATGTTTTTCCTTTTGGTGCTTGATAAGGTTCCTTTTTCCACTGAGCCATTTAACTTTATCTGTCTCTGTGACAGTGTAAAACTTGTATTAAATTTAGAGGAAAACAAAATAATGTGTATACAGCATTATTAACTTGCCATTTTCTTATTTAGGACACAAGACAAATTAGAAATGATTCAGGTTGTCCAGACAAAAGTTACATCCTCACCTAGCTATCATCCTTGCTAAGGATGAACTGTGCGAGCTCATCCAACAGCCCGGCTGGGTAGATGTAACTCAGTCCTTTTCCTGGATGCTGTAGTCTTTCTCTCTCATTACATTTCATAAAATCTGTCTTGTAATGCTCCACTTTCCAGAAACATTCTCTCTCCTTTCCAAACTTCTCTATACAGTAGATCAGATTTCCAGCTAAATAAAACCGCGGCTCCTGCTTTCTGAGGAGTGCCAGCAAGAGACAAGTCTGTTGCTCAACTGACGCTGAAGCTTGAACAACCTTGGCTTGGGCAGGAGTAATGAGACACAGCCCTGGGCTATAAATTGCATTGACTTGGGAACGACGGGAATTCATTCTGCTTTGCCTGAGGCAAAGGTCTGCTGTGCTGTCAGCTGAGTTTCTTAGACTCTCAGTTCCCTCTGTCATGGTAATCAAGTACCAAGAAAGCTGCTTATGAAAGAGTTTTGAGGAGGTCCCTTGTTACCTGCTACTGGTTTAACTTGCGTAATCTCAGCAGCAGAGGGACATCTATTTCTAGCTGCTTTACTGACAGATTTAAATAAAGACGGTGGACTTAGTGGACCTTTGGAACAGCCTTTCTGGACCATGAGAAATTCCCTGCAGCTACAGTGGTTTGCTAATAGTTGTCGTGTGAAGAGATGGTATCGATGAGCTGCAGTTCTGTTTGCTGCGAGGAGATCTGGGTGTTTTCCTTTGTTACTTTGAGCTCCTCAGTGGCATGAAAAGAAAAATCATGTCAAAGTGTTTGACGTGTCTAATAGGCGAAGCATGGTAGCAGTGGCTCTCTTTTCCCCAGCAAATCTGAGATAAAGAGGAAGCCCTAGTGAAGCTTTTGTGCCTGGGAAGAACCAAGACGTGCAGTTTACCCACTGCTTTTTCATGTCATTACATAATTGTTTTAGCAGCTTTGCTCCTAAAGGGCTCCACGCACATCTCGGTGACCAAATTATTTGCTGGGAGTTAACACAGTGCTGTCTAAACAGAGTATCTGTGAACATAATCCTTAATGCTATGCTGGGGGCACACGCTGCTTGTGGAAGCCTTGGCTGTGATTAATCAATTAAGAATAAGATAAACCCGACAGTGGTTCCTCTGTTTTGGTGGACGATTTGAAACATGCTGAAGCTGAACGTGCATCTGTACCTGCTTGCAGTTCCACATAGGATTTTTGGTGTTGTCTCAAGTTAGATAAGCATAGAACTAAAATACTCTGCCAATTGTTGCTGGGCACAGCAGGTCCTTTAAGAATGACAGCATCTGTTTTTTTGGATAAAGCCTCCTTTTTGTACCAATAGCGATATTTATGGTACAGAGCAGGACAGCAATGTTTTTACGCTCTTACCAAACAGTCTGTTTGTAGGTCTATGTGTAGGTGGTTACACGAATGTGTTTCGTGTGTCCGGATCTGTCTGTGTTATTGGGCTGTTTGCAAGTTGAGTCCTGGACAAGACTGGCTGGATTGCCGCCTGGCCGGGAGATTCTCAGGGTTTGCACAACTCTGTTACAGGTCTTCTCTGAACTTACGTGCTGTGTCAGTGTAGATGAGAAAACCAACAGAAACTCTTAACCAATTTAACGTTACTGTTGTGCTATATTGATCTCATCAGGAGACCTGCTTGCTGCGTGTCCTTACTGCAAAACACAGGCACGTTGTCCCTGAGCACGCAAGTGTTGGCATCGTGTGCAACACATGTCCCTTACCTCTGTCCCCAAATAAGCAGAGTGAAATAAAATAATTGCAAAAGCAAGTAACAGCTTTGAAATAATTTTCATGCTCCAGTATTAACTGTTGGGAGAGAAAGGTGGCATTTCCCAAGATAGAAATGCATTTTATTTTGCATTTACTTACCTTCAGAAAATGTGGGAGCTCCTGCTGATAATGTTTCTGGGACTTCATACTAAAGGAGGAGAAGCATTAATTTCTAGGAAGAACACTTGCCTCTGCATCCTCTTCTCACCTAAGGGGATGCAGGATTTGGGCAGTGTACTCTGTGACATGGTGAGTACAGCTCTTAGCAACATGTCAATCGCTAAATTTACTGTTTATAAACATTTCTGCAGATAAACACTACTGATGGTAAATATTGCCAGCAGCTAAACGCATTGCAGTCTGATATGACCAATTCAGCCTTGTCTGCCCCTCAGAGAGCCATTATTTTGTTGAAGAAGGTAACAGATGAGGTGACCGAGCTCTTCTCTGAGGTGGCACTTGTTTTTCCTCCTCCTTGCCATTGCAAGCAGATATGTCCCTGGGTTTAAATGTAGAGGAAGATATGTTGCCTTGTGTTCAACAGCTTTTCCTTTTCATGCTAAATTCCCTAGAGAGAAATAGGCTTCAGTGGATGGGACTGTTGCTTAGATATCATTGCAATCTTCTGCTATTGAATGAAGCTTAACATCACTGCCAAGAACCTGCTACATTCAGGAGCCAATGTCACGCATTCGAGGAAGGGACAAGAGATGACCACCTAAGAGCTGATGGGTTCCTGCCGTCTTTTAAAAGTTTGGAAACTCGGTTGATGGCTAGGTACACTTTTGTAGCTCAAGAACTTGAATCTCTTTGTAGATGCCTATGTGCAAATCTATCTAAATCTGACTTCTAGAGGGATTTCTGGGGTCACCATGTTAATTCAGAACAGATACGCTGTAAGAACAGCCTTGGCTATTGAGTTTTTGGATGCATCTGCATCCAAGTTCTAAATAATTATTATGATAGATTTATCTAATAACAGTGGACTTGGAGTCTGATTGTTGGTTTTGCTTGGCTCTTAACCAAAACTGGCTTTTCTTCCCTTGTTTCCTGGTTTGTAGCTGTGGTCCCTGGCCACTACCATTCCTTGGAAATGTTACCGTTTCTTTAGCCTCTTCGGGGTGTTACAGATACTGCAAAGGGGGAGTCTGTGCAGGGGACATTGTCTTGTATCCAAATGTTTCTAACATAAGTGTTTCTAGCAGCCGTGTTCTCAGGTCATTGATTTTTGTCAATACATGTCCTGGTTTCAGCTGGGATAGAGTTCATTTTCTTCCTAGGAGCTGGTGTAGTGCTGTGGTTTGGATTTAGGATGAGAATAATGTTGATAACACACTGATGGTTTAGTTGTTGCTAAGTAGTGCTTAGCCTAAGTCAAAGACTTCTCAGCTTCCCGTGCTCTGCCAGTGAGGAGGGGCACAAGGAGCTGGGAGGGGGCACAGCCGGGACAGCTGCCCCAGCCTGGCCAAGGGGATATTCCATACCATATGGCGTCATGCCCAGTATAGAAATGGGGGAGTAGGCCAGGGAGGGATCACTGCTCGGGGAGGGGCTGGGCATCGGTCAGCGGATGGTGAGCAATTGCATTGTGCATCACTTGTTTTGTATATTCCTTTATTATTATTCTCTCTTCCTTTGCTGTCCTGTTAAACTGTCTTTATCTCAACCCATGAGGTTTTTTGGTGTGGGTTTTTTTTTCAATTCTCTCCGCCATCCCACTGGGGAGGAAGGGGGTGAGCGAGCAGCTGCCTGGTACTTAGCTGCCGACTAGGGTTAAACCATGACAATACGATAGTAAAAATAAAAGTAACTGCTTAAGAGTGAAAAAAGGGTGAACAAAAAGCCTGCCTACATGCCAGTATCTGAAACTAAGCAGGTCCTCGTTGCTGTAAGAGTGGAAAGAGTGCTCTCTCTGCAGATGAATTTTGTGAGCAGCAGGTCATGCAGACATCAGAGACTATGAAATAATGACTTCGTGTCAGAGTGTAGCTTGTGCTCTTATACTTGCATTACTTCTCTTCCTACTTAGAGTACTCATTGTACCGTACTTCTAATGTGATAAACACATCTGGAATGAAAATGCTTAGCTGTATCCTAATTATAGGAGCACTGCTTCTTAGTCTGGGAGGTGTCCTGAGGTATGATGACATGTTGAATGAATGCAAAGTGGTTCTTTTCGAAAGAGTTTCTGAAGAGTACTTCTGGCTTGTCTTGCTTCTGTTGACGTTGTCAGCGTTGTGAGGTCAGTCTGCTTCCGTGATGGATGTGTTTTCACGTTGTATCTCGACTGGTACGGTGCTGTCCTAGGCATGCTGTGATTAGATCCATCTCACCATTCCCGTTCTAATAGTCACCAGAATATTTGGACCTGCGGGATGCAAGTTATGACTAGTAGCTCTCTAGTGACTGTACGATCCAACTCACCCCGTATATAGCAGGTGGACGTTGTAGGTGCAATGGTGAGAAACGACTGTGTAAACTAGTACTTCTGGAGGCCTGTCTTGTTTGTGGAGATTTTCGCTTCATGTTGTGCGGAGTGAAAACTGAAGTTGTTAGCGTTCATAACCAGTGCTCTGCAGCAGTGTCCTGTGCTTCCCCATGGCTTGTCATCGTGTACTGGTCCCGTTGGGTTTGTGTGACTCGGTTAAAAGGAACAGGGTTTGTAAAAAGGCTCACGGGTCAGATTTGGCCTGCAGAGCCAACGTTAGTGGGACACGAGAAGAGATGGACCCCGCTTGGCACGTAGAGTGAAAAGGGTATTTGTAAGGCTGGCGGCTGGAGAGATCGGGGTTTCACACGAACAGCCCGACTCCACCAACTGCACCTTCGGTAAGGTTTTCCTCTTTACATCAGCTGAGAATTCGGTTCAGTGTTTTCTTTGCCAACTTCAATGCATTTTTTTATTAAAGTCAAGCCATTAAGAATGAAAGCCTGCAATACATTTCTAATTTTTAAAAATTGCTTAAAAATAGGATCATAATTAGATCAGCAGGAGGTAAATTTTTTTTAAAATTTATTGCACCATGAAAACTAATAGAAACTTGATGCAATAATCAAAGTGCCTGGGTCTGTTTTAAGTTACGCTAGTTTTCTCTAGAAATGGCCCATAAAAAATTTGTATTATTTTTAGAGCTTTAATTAGCTAAGTATGTAAACTAAAATTTGAGTTTTGGAGACATTCGGAGGGGAAGAGAAGAGATGCTAAATCCCCTTTTCTTCTTCTCACTCGATCCATGAATTTTCTCTCTGCTAACAGAACCTTGAGATTTGATTCCCAACACTTTGGCCCCGTCATTCAGCTTTATTAAACGGGCAGTTTGAACCCTTCAGTTACTCATGAAATTTTACATTTTCTCTGGCTGTATTAGTCACCGATTTTTACAAACCGGGAATGTAAATGTTCCCTTTGCCATCTATGCTGTGGGATAATTTGGCTTTGTAAGAGGCTCCCCAGCATTTCATGCAGTTTTCCTAGTCATGTAATAAGTGGGTTTTTTCGCTTCACTATAAGATTTACATTGGATCCTGCTTTTTAGTATTATTTTCCACAGAACAATTCCCCTCCAAGTCAGTTCTTCATCAAGCAAACGTTGCTGTTTACGTGCTTCTCTGGTATTAAACTGTGTGTATGCAAATGGCAACATGCCGACTTCGGAGTCGGGTCCAACGAACCACTCCGCGGCTCGGGGAGAGCAATTGCGTCTGTCGCATCCTTGAGTGTTCAGAGCATGTACACGCAAATGGAAACTGGCTTAAGTCCCTTGAGAAAACGTACCTTACCGAGATCGATAACGTGCATGCACGGCCGCACAAATAGCCTGGTCACGGAGACTAAATTTTGGATAAATTTGCTTGCGGTGGGACAGCAGTAACAACAGCAAGGTAACGTGGTGAAGGCAGGTAAACGTGGTGTGCCTTTCTTTTGGTGTTTTACACTCAGTTATCCACAGCAAATTTTCTCATAAACATGAATGCTTCATAGTGAGGAGCTCCAGAAGAAAGGGGCTGCTTGTCTCAAGAGCTGGGGAAGGGAATCCAGTGTTCCAGTAGCTTGCTCAGGGGAGCTGCTGGTGGTAGGAGCACCTGGGAATCTTGCTCCTTGTCACAGCTGAGGAAAGAAATACTATTCTTTATCACCAGTGCTATGCCCACCTGGTCCTACTGGTACTCCAGTTGAATCCTGGTGTTTCTAGCCCATGGCACTGTCCCTGTAACTGGCCATAGGGAACCTGGCACTGAAAAGGAGACAGAGCATTTAGGTTAGGCAATGTTGATGTGCTCATGTGTTGGGGGCACATGGGTGCCCTGGAGATTCTCTTAAGACAGCTGTAATCTCTCTAGCATCACAATTTGTCTAGGTTTATCCTTGAAGATTCAAATCTAAGCTTGAGAAACCCCAAACCTGGAAAACTTGAGCTTCCCCACGAAGAGATAGGCTTCCCTTGGCCAATGGTTTTGATATAGAAAACACCAGTATTTTTGGGACTGAGACCTCCACTCAAATGTCCTCTATGGTAACCTGAACTCCCTGGGAATGGTTCAGATTTGCTCCCCGTTTCCCAGGGCTAACAGCTGTGCAGCAAAGGCACCTCAAATTTCCCACAAGGACAGAGATAGCCGATGAGGGGTCCTGAGACTCGCTGAAGCCGCAGGACGATTGGGTTTCATTGCTTGGGAGGGACAGAGTGGGTAAGAATGACCAGACTGCTCACGGTAGATTGAAAGAGGGGAGAGGCTTCTCTTGAAGTGCCTAAGGATTGAGTTATCTCAGGGCAAAGTCTTATGACGGGTTGGTTTTATCTTGCTGGGTGATCGTGAGCTGAAGAACTGCCTGCAGAGCGGTACTGCTTGCTAATTCCCTCTGCTAGCAGAGACCGTCGCACCAAACAGTCTGTGTGTGTGTGTGCGTAAAATACATCAAAACACACTTAGACTGCTGTGTCTTTAGGCAACATCTTTCATGCAAATCACAGCTTTTTTTTTTTTCAATAAATTACCCTTAATTTGAATCAATAAAAAAATCTGCCTTTCTATTACTCTGTGATGACTCTCTCCAGCTCCCTAGTGAATTCATAAATGTTTCACTTTCAAGCCTCCAAATTATTTTAATAAGAAACACGGAGAAGCAGTATAAACTAAGTTTTCTGTGTGACTTTTCAGGACCAGGTGTCTGCACTCTAATTTGCCACATTTTGATGCTACCCTACTCGTGTTTTAGACTTAGGAGCCTAAGCTGAACCTCATTCAAATTCGCATTCTCATTATTACTATTCAGAGTCTGAATGCTTGTTGGTAAAAGGCACTAATATTGCAGTAAGTCCAGGAGCAGCTGGTAAGTCTATTTGAATTATAATTTGTAGCAAGCTCAAAATGTCAATATAGGATCTTTTTCCTTCTATAAGATGCCCTGATATTTTTTTCAGGGTAAGTTTAGGCAGCAGCCACCTGAAGGTATTTTATTTACCTTTTAGGTATGGCTAAACATAATGTTTGTATGCTTCTTTTTTGAAACCTACTGCCATCCTTCAACTGACAAACTAGATTTGGAGAACTCATGTAAGGGGTCTGTAAATTCCTGAAATCGGGCTAGAAGAACCTGGCACAGAATACTGTATTCACAGCTTTGATATGTGCGATAAGAAGCAATTATTTTTCTGCTCTTTGGGGCTGAGCCACTGTAGGCTTTGAGGTTGAAACCATGAAACACTTGAGACTGTCAGAAAATACAGGCCTGCACTAATCAAGGGCTTTTGTGTTGAAGTTGCAGCAGCTCAAGCTTGACCACAGACAGACATGCCTTTTCTAATGTGACCATTTAGATTTCTGAAGCCTTTTTTGAGTCCTGCAGGAATGTGTACGTACTCTGCCCACTTTTGATTTTTGGAAACCCCTGGACTGCTTCCTTCCCCTGACATTTTTTCTTTATGCAGGCACAGCCCACTGTACAGCAAATTTAGCCGTCCTGGCGGGCTTGTTTTTCTTGGTCACCTTTAAAATAGCCTGCAGAATGTCAAGCATCCAGAGGGAAAAAACCTGATGTTAGGATTTGGAAAGCGTGCTCGATGGATGGAGGAGAGGGTGGCGTTAGAACTCTCTGCTGCCTGAGTCACTGTGATTAAGTGTCCTTTGCCTCGGTTGCAAAAGCCTGGATTCGGAGCCCGAGGGGGCTTTTCCTGCCTTTTGCTCCCGTTGCCCTGCTGCAGTCAGGGTGCAGTGTCGGAGGCACGGCTTAGGGTTACAGTTTTTGGAAATACGGGACAGTGTGGGAGAGAGTACTAAAAGAAATGCCTTAAGGAGGGAGAAAATATTTTCTTCTTCATCAGAGAAAATATCCACTGTTTCTTGTTCTGTGGTCCTCTAATTTTGCTTTATAATTGAAACCTAACAAAGTACATTTTGAAAAGTGCCTGGGCCTTTCAAGTTTAGTTTTATTCTGCGATTCCCAGCATGCAAAGCCTAAGTCTACATCTGCGGCAATTAACCTTGTTCACCTCCTCGCCGCGACAAGTTAAAACCTCGTGGCTTCCTCTGGCTGCTCATCGAGGTGCCGCGGCTCTGCCTCTCTGCCGTCCACTCCAGCTCTGCGTCCAGCCGTTGGCACAGCAGCGGCGTTGGCAGCGCGGCTTTTCTTGGCACTACGCGCCAGTGAGAAGCCAAGCTGTTTTCTTCTGCCCCCTCAAAACACTGCAAGAGTTGGGGGTAGGGAGGAGAAAGGAGATAATTGCACCAAATAGGGACAGACCGGGTCCAAGTTCCCACTGGTGCTCATGGAGGCCGGGAAAGATCCTTGCCGAGGTGGAGCGAGGTACGGTTTTTATAGAGATTTTACTTCTTATTTATAAAGCAGAAACGGAGCCAGTCAGGCTCCTCTGACAGCTTGGTGCTTGATTTTACAGCTCATTAGCGAAAGGGAAAGAAGCGGAAACCCAAAAATCAATGTAACATGGGGAGAAAGGTCTAAAGCTGGCTTTAGTTTGTCCTTGTGCGAACAAAATGAATCAGACTTCACTCCGAGTGCTCTGTGTGCGGCCTCGCTGATGCGTTCTCACACTTGCCCGTTTGGACACATATCCCTCTTCTGACCAGGCAGTTATATCTAAGAAAGCAGGATTTCAGTGTTTGAAAATAAACTGCTTTTGCATTTGCTCTGCTCACATTTCTCACCAGAGCCGTCCTCCTTGTGCAGCGATGAACGGAGGCTACACCAAGCTGCAAAATAAATCCGGGATCCTAGTTCAGTAACTCAGAGTGGGCGAGGTAAGAGCGTTCAGGAGAGCCAGGGTGACATCCGTGATGGGAAGAAGTATGTGGGCATCATAAGAGGGTTTTTCTGTTGACTGTACGATGGGAATGGAGAGACATAGGCAACAGAAGCATTTCTGCCCAGAGAGAGCAACTACAAATAGAACATCGCGGGGAGAAATGAGTCATGGTACTTTTTTCCACAGTCTTTTAGTGGGCACTTGCTTTTCAGACCTTATCCTCTGAACAACTGTCTGGCCAGTTCTTTCCAGTGTCCTGGGCGCAGGGTCAGCGCGATGCCCCCATGGATGCTGCGGCACTCGGAAGAGTTGGGGGGAATGTTGCTTCTGCTTCGGACTTTGGAACACATTTTCTGCACTTAGGCTGCTGCGTGTCTTTTCCCCTCTGCGAGGAGTGTTCAGTTGTTCAGTGAGACATACCTCACTTTCAGCTAATGGATAGCTCAGAGACACCTTTGTGTGGGAAGTCACTTAAAAAAAAAAATTGAAACATTCTTTTGGTAGGATTTTTTAACTTGCTTTATACACTGTGCATTTTACAGCCTCTGGCTTTTGTGAAAATACAGTTCAGGTGAATAAACCAGAAGACTTACTGCAGCAAACCTGATCGGAGACGACCTCTTCTGCAATAGTAATGGGATTTTATTCATGTAGTACCTAAAGTATCTGCAAAAACTATATCCAAGGTATTTGCTCTAAAGCAATTACGTCCTGAAGAACAAGGGATGCTGTTTTTCCAAGGTGATGGAGGATTTCCAGCTCTCTTCTGACTTTGGACTCTCCCACATGAGAAAATCAGGCCCAGGATTTATTCAAGAGAAAACCAGCAACAGTGACTTTTTTCAGCAAAAGTTGTAAACAGTCTGTGTACAAATGGAAGCCCTCTGGGTGGAAACACTGTGAAGTCTCTTTAGAGGCCCTGATATGTCAGGCACAAGACTCGTTCTTTCTGATGAAGTACTTTGATTAGGGTGGAAAGGAAAATCAGAGTGGAAAGTCATATGCCCCCGAGTGAGAAAGGGAGCAGGAACTTTCCAGCAAGGGTGGGGAGAGGGAGGATGGTACGTGATGATTAGGAATTGGTGGTTTTAGGGGAACTCAGTGGCTTTTTCAAATGAAAACATAGGACAAATCCTTTAAGGTTTAGATGATACGAAACTTAGATAGTTGAGATGTAGAACGATTGTGAGAGAAGATTTGGGAGATGGCGGGGCAGGAGGCTGTTTACCCCGCAGGCTCGGCCTCTGCGCTGCTCTGCGCTGGGGTTCGCGCTGCCGTGGCCGTGGGGTGCTGCGTTCCCGTCTCCTCCGCAGAGCCGGCGGGGCGGCACGGCCCACGCCTCCCGCCCGCGCTGCGGCTCCCGTGGGCGCCTCGCGGCCCCGCGTCGCAAAGGCGCTTACATGCGTGGGGGCACATCGCACCCGGGCGAGGGTCGATGGCGGCGTTTCTTTTTGTTCATGCATCTGCAGGGCTTCCTAATGCCCTTCCTAATGCAGCTCTCACGAGCCGCTGGGCTCACACGTGGTCCCTGTGGGGTCCTCCCTCCGTTTCGGGGGAGAAGATACTGCACCGAGGATGGGGTGCGTTCCCAGGGTGACCCTGCTGCGGTACCAGCACGACCAGGTCCTGCCCTCTCCTCCGTTTCCCCAAATGCACGGCTGTGGGACGGGCCTGCATCCTCACGGTTCCTGGCACTGCTACAGCAAGACGGGGCCGGCAGGTACAGTCTTCAAATTACAGCTACACAACCACCTAAGTAATATTCATGAGAACTTCAACCTTGTCTACTTTTGCAGAGCTACTCAGGAAAATATGTTCCATCTTGCTATAAATACTAATATGCAAGACAGCATCTTAACCACTAAATTCCAAGCAAATGTTTTGCATATAAAAATTTATTTTCTTCACTCTGTTATCTAGCTGCAAAGCTGACCATTTTTCTGTTAGAATATTGCAGAAGCAACTTGGCTTTTTTGCTGGCTGAAGCAGTTCAGGTGGATTTATTTGCTATTACTTAGAACATTAAAACAAGGATTTTTACATTGGCTTGAGGAGGAATTTCTTGCCCTCTTATTTATGACAGGTGTGCATTAGTGGGGCAGCTGGCTTGTCTTCCCTTCTCTTTCACAAGGCTGAATTAGACTTGCAGCAGTTTTCA
Organism: Phoenicopterus ruber ruber; assembly: GCA_009819775.1. Taxonomy (NCBI): domain Eukaryota; kingdom Metazoa; phylum Chordata; class Aves; order Phoenicopteriformes; family Phoenicopteridae; genus Phoenicopterus; species Phoenicopterus ruber. The sequence goes on from CM020230.1 coordinate 4,994,213, forward strand.
AAGTCTTTGCAACTGGCCAGCCCACATTTTTGGGAATTATGCTAGACAGGAAGGGTGGAGGTATTAATTTAAAAAATAGAAAAATAGGCTTGGAAATTGCCCAGCCTATTTCCATCCTTCACTTACTCCGTACAGCTGCTTTTTAATCTTTCTGGTGAGATAAATCCAAAGTTGGGACAACTTGATGGCACAATTTGAGAGACGGCTGTAAAAATGGCAGTCAGAGTCATTGTTTTAACACACAAGGCCAAAAAATGGTCCTACCTTCCATTTCCATCCTGCCTTTCTGGCGTACTACGGCAAGTATTAGAAAATAATAGTGTATGAGGAGCACAGTGAGGTACAGGCAATCAGATTATTTGATGAGTAGCAAAACATGACAACTCTTACACATTTTATTGATGGGTATTTGGTGTTTGAGATGCAAGTGTTTTCAGTTCTGCTCTAAGTCTGAAAATTGAAAGATCCAGGCAAAAAAGGAAGTACCAAAAAATCAACATATAAAAATACAGTTTGATTTAGGGATGCTTGCGTGAAAGAGGAAAGATAGGCCAAACATTTGGGTCCTGGATTGTGTCAGAACTGATTTACGAGTGAGTCCTGGTACTTAGTGCTCTGCGATTCCTTCATTGAAGATGAATTTTTAATTTTTTTGGGTGAGTTTTCACAGGTTGATCTTAGGATAAGAATGCAGCTCTGGGCTTGATTCACTTACCCTCTGCTTTTGAGATGAGCATGTAGACATGCACTTACAATTCCCTTGGCAGTAAAGGAAGCTAAATATGTGTTTGAGTGGTTTGCTGGGCTCAAAACATTTCCTTAGGTGCTTCCAGTTGGTGTATTGTATAAAGTATTCCCACTGACAGTAATGCCTTGCTGGTGTGAAGCCAGGCTTCTGACAATTTTTGTTCCTTGTGAATATCAAGACCTTTGTAAGATGTTTTGCGGGGCCCAGTTTGGGGTTTCAGCCGTGATCTGACCCGTCCGTGCTGCTTTTGCTTCCCTGTAAGCCATGCTCGCTCTGCTGCGGGGCTGGTCATTGTGTAGAAGCTGTGAAGATGCATCTTACTTGAATTAGCTGATCTGTCACCTTTCCCCCTCCGCCTCCTATGTGATAACCTGTTCCAGTCAGGTGATGAAAAAAGTGCACGCTTTAGTTCGTTTTATGCAACGAATTGAGGCTTTTACCGCTTGTTACTGTTTCTGACCTGTGAAGCGTGTTCTGCAGCATCCCTGGAGGGTGCAGGGGTTGCTCCCCGCGCGCCTCCCGTGCCGTCGCAGCGTGCCGGCAGGGCGGGTGGGATGCGTGCCCGGAGCCGTCCCTGGGCAGCACGCCTGCTTTCCTCAGCCTGCATCCAGACAGGTCTATTTTCTGGTAGTGCCTATAGGTATCAGGTTGATTTGACTGTATAGGCAGAGGTCGCCTCAAGCCGTCGGGGGGAATACGGTCTCTAATATTGCGCTCCTTAAAAAGGCACAGTGAGCAACAGCCAGCGGGATGTTACAGAGGGACCGTGCCCCTCTCACCGTTCCCTTCAAGAAAACAAGCAGCTCCGATAATCTGTGCAGAAACAAAGGGGTTCCTTATGTTCTTCATGTCTTGTCTTTCACACCCAAGTGAGACTTGTGCTGGAACGTGAAGATGGAGGTGAGCTAGACAAAATATTTGCGTGCTTTGGTGTAAAAGCACAGAGCTGAGCCCTCCATTTCCGATACTCTCAGCTTTGAACTTGAAATCAAATGTGTAGCCCACATCCAGGGCCCTGGTTGTTTATGATTTGCGCTCTGCTTGACACCAGCCTTGAAAACGTAAGTGGCAAGTGTTACCAGATGGCGTTGTCGTAAACAGGAGTGGGGCCTGTGCCAGTTTTCACGCGGCTGGGAACCTGGAGCAGGATCTCTATCCCAGGAAAAATAAGCTGCTTACAATTATATGAAGTAACAATTATGTTTCACCTTTGGAAAGCAAAAGAAAACATCTTTAATTGTCTGCTGAAACTGAAGTTTTGCCAAGATTAAATGTAGAATTAATACCAGATGGTAAAGATTTTTGCAGAAAAGTCAGTATAACAAAAGCTTGGGCTCTGTCTCATGAATCTGCAACTGCTCTTTGCTGTTGGGTTTCAGCTGACAGTGATGCTACTTTGTCATTTACTCCCTGTATTGCATCAGCTTCTTAAAACCTTTGGTAGCTGTCTGCGCAGTGGTGCTTTACCATGGAAGTGTGGGTCTGAGAATGCCCCGAGCAAGAGGCTGTGGGGAAGAAAAGAGCTGATTTTCATTCTTAAGAACATTTCAGGCTGGGGAAGGTGTTGGGGTATCAGGTTTGAATTCGACGGTGCTAATTGTTGTTGTTCAGCTTAAGCCCTGATGCTAAGAGGTGTCCCTGAAGAGGAGGGGGCAATTAAATCTTCATCGCTTAGCCGGGTGTGCAGTGACTAGGGAGAAGCCAGGTCATGCTCGCCAGTGGTGCTGGGCTGATCTGCGTGAGGAATCCAGCCCAAACCGTTCTATGATTCTATGAACACATACATCGTTTTAAGAACGTCTTGCTCATCCTCTTGTTGTCAGGTCCAGCTAGAAGGTAGGAAGGGAAAGCTGTCGTTGGGAATGGCTTTTCCTTGCTGTTCTTTGCATCGAAATCTGAAGCTGCTTTTGATGTTGGGTATCTTATGAATTATACACATCCAGGTTCAAAAAGATGTGTTTCAGAACTCAGCATTGACTATGTGAGAGTAATCCAGATGTAGTATGAACTGAGGAGAAGCCTTGCAAAAGTTCTGGAAGGTCAGTGGTGCCTGAAATGGTAGCAAGTGAGATGGTCAGTAAAACACCTTCACCTTATGCACCCTGTGAACACGCTGAATTCAAAGAAAACATTTCCAGGAGGCACCATGAGCTAGAGCTGGTTTCCTTCCACCGTAAAAAGTCATTTGCACAGTTAATACACGTTGCACATGGCATCTTACCACCCGGCTTGGGGAGCACTGCTGCCCTGCGGCAGTGACTCGGGAAATGAAGGCAATGTTTGGATAACTTCGAGTTCAAGGATATTTCTGTCAGACTTCAATGCATCAGTTTATTTGTGTTTATTTTTGGGAAACGGGGGAAAAATGAAGTTTGCTTGTAGGCTTTATTAGAGCATGGAGTGGAATATGTAAAGCAAGATTAAAAACTAAATAGCCTATTGTTTCCCAAGGTGTTTTCAGTCGTGAAGCCTTTCAGTTGGTTCCCCCTCCCTTCCGTCTGCGGTGCTGAAGCCTGTGAAACGCATCCAGCGCTCTCCGCTGATACCCGACTCCCTTATCTCTGCACTCGTATGAATTGCATAATGATTTCTAGCCCTGGAAAATCATGCTTTGCCTGTGACAAACTTCTTTCTCATTCGTTTGTGAAGTTTTAAGCTGACTCTCTTATGAAATTGAAGCAAGCGGCATAGGAAAGCACAGGGGGAAGCTACTGTTTTCTATAGCCTGCAGGTGCTGGGCAGGCAGGACCACAGCCTGGCAGTCGCGGAGATGTTCTGCTTGGTGATGGAGTGTGAATGCAGCGGTGCTGGGCTCCAGACAGCTGAATATTGAGCTTCTCTAAAGCTACACTAAGTCGGACTTAAACACCACTAAGTCAGGCTTGTACCCCACTGAGCCTGCCTGGTGTCTTCTGGTTAAACAGAAGTGATTCTAATTCAAGAGAGGATTATGCAGTTGGGAAGTAACACATCTCTCTAGTTAAGTGGTTTTCAAAATGAGTGGCCCCTTTAAAAAAGAAAGGAATTAAAGCTGTGACTGATCTGCAGTTTTCATTTTCTGGGATGCCAGTAGGTTTATTTTCTTATTCCAGTGGGTTTGATACCAGGCTTTTCTATCGGCCAAGGGGGCCGGCCGGGATGCGGTGGCAGCATGCAGCTCCCGCGGGGAGCGGGGAGCCCAGCCCTCGTGCAGCACAACGCCTGCTAACGGGCTGTTCTGGCGGGACGGGCAGGCTGCCCACCTCCTCTCCCGCTCGCTGAGCAGCGCTGGAGGAGCTGACGCCTCTGACAGACCCGGGGATCCTTATTCCCAGTGCCCCTCCTGCAGGCAGCCCACCCCCTGTGCCCCTGCATGCAGCATGGTGTGATAAGAAGCAATGGATAAAAAAAGTCTTGAGTCCAGGTCTTGCTTCACAAGACAGGAGTGAGTTCAAAAAACAGCAAAAAGGCAGGAAAATCTTTTCCTTCTGGCTCAGTGAAGTTGAGAGATGCTGGTCAGGGTGTCCCTGCAGACCCAGCTTCTGACCCTGGCACAGTCATGCATATAGTGGCTGTGCAATGTTCCTAGTTGTGGCTCCTCTCTTATCCGGAGCAAGAGATGGCTTCGGTCTTGGGGCTTTACTAACTGAAAAGGGAAGAAAAAATTGCTGCTACCTGTCAGCTCCGAGGCGTCCCCAGAAGTTAGGGGTTGTGTGTTCTGTGAGGGGTGTGGAGAGGCAGAATGGGCTGGTTTGTAAAGACAGGGACATAAAACGTCAATGGGAACGTAGGGGATAATGCAATGGATTTATAGGTTTTAGATGCCTTCCCCAAACCGCTATGCGGGCTGTCACTGAAATGGGAAATAGATATAGGGTTGCATAATGTGTCTACAAAGCAGCGTTTGATTTAACAGCAGTACTTACCGTTTGCATTGAAACAGGCTGCAATTGCTAGAATCAGAGGGGAAGCTTAAAGTCCTAATGTTTGATGGTGAATATGGTTGTAGAGAGCAAAATTCTGCTCGCCGTGGTTGATTAATTCTATATGACAAAAGATATAAGATAAAGTGGTGTGTATACTGGGATCAATTGCTGTGGAAGGAAACATATGAGCGTATTTTTTTGCCTTGACTGGCAAGCTCTCAATCCTGAGACATTAGAGTTTGCTGCCCTCAGTTTTAAGGTTATGAACACATGAAATCCTGACAACTCGGTTATTCATCAGCGTGAAAGCTTACTCGAATGTCTCAAACGTATGGGAAGGCTGAATGGATACATCAGCTGCGATTTGAGCAGAATATTCTTTCTTGTTAATTTATTTATTCAAGAGGATTAAAGGGAATCTGAACAGCCATCCAGGGCTCCCAAAGGATTTTGGTAGTGAAGGGCAAGAAGGACCATTACAAAGAAGTGATGAGATCTTTATCACAATTTGTTCTTGTATTAAGCTTAGGGCCTCATGATCGTGCCATAATACATTCTTCCAAAGGAACGTCTAAACCCAAAGGGTGATTTATCACATCGCTTGACGGTCCGTTTCACTGTTTAATTACCACATTTTTAACAACATGTACCTTTTTTTTCCACAAGGATTTTCTTTTAACCTCCAGTTTTCAACGACCCTTACTATTACTGATGTTTTTATTAAAAAAAGCACAGGACAAAGGCCCCCCCGCCTCCACCGTGCAAAGATGGAGTAAAATTCACCAGGCTTCTGTTGTCGCCTGCATTTGCTCAGCGCGGTGTAGGGATTGAGGCAGCCCCTGGGCACGGCGTAGCGGCTGAAGCGGAGGGTGAAGCGCTGAACGTTGTTTCTTCTTGAGCAGACTGGGAAGATCCTTGCAGAGTTTTGTGCCCTGGTCCACGGCCGGTGCTCAGGCTGAACAGACCTATTCAAGATCGGACTGGTGAAGCGTAGTATATTACGTATATGTATATTATGTATAATGTGTTATTGTATGTGTATTAATATATTCCAGTATCACAATGTCCTTTTGCTTGTGTGGGTGCAGTTGCCCACACACCTGTGGGATATGGGAAAAGCCAAGTGGGTTAAGGGTGTATTTTTTAATTAATTTTCTATTATGTGTTTCCTTCTGAAGGAAGATTTGCAGTGGAAAGTAGCCTTGTGCTTCCTGGTTTAGTTGATACCTCTGCTGCGTCTTTCCCTTCACAATGGAAGTTTTATAAGGCCACGTGTTGTAACAAAAGTTTTACAGTCCCAGATGATGACAGTTAGCAAAGCGTTCCCGTTTCCCTAGAAAATTATGTTAAATTCGCTGCTGTGGAGGAGAGGAGAGCAGAGCTGTGCGTATGTTCTCAATATTATATCTTCATCTTTGTGGTTGTTAACATAGTATTCGCTCAGTGATTTCAAGGAGTTAATATTCTGAACTTTTAAAATGGATAAAAAAACAGAGGGGAGGGTGGAATGAGAGAGATGCTTCTGGTTAATGGGGACTGAGAGTGCACTGGCGTAGGTTGGGTGTCTGCTTAAATGACAATGAGTGAACTTGCTAACCATCCCATTTCTTACGCTGATCTGTCCTTACTTTATTCTCCATAGTCTATCACAGCAATTATGTATCACTGAACACTTGGAAATTAAATATACAAAGCCTTTTTTGGTAGTTCCCAGTAGAGTTGAACTTGTACTGCTGACCTGTTTTACATTTTACAAAGAATTCGGACTCATGTAGGCAAATTTTGCACAGTTGACCAGGGACTGGAGTCGCCTGTGCCTCTCCCGCGTGAATCGTGCGTGCCCAGCCGGGCGGATGCTGGGCTCACTTTCCTCCCTCCTGTTCCCGTGGGAACGTGGCTGTTCTTTACCCTTCCAAGTTCCTCTGCCGCCTGACTTTCTGATTACTTCAAATGTACTGTTGTTGCTTCAGTTTGAGAACCATTTCATCAACTCAGTGAAGGAGGTTCCAAGGAAGATTTAGGATTTATTAACATACATCTCTTGGTTTTGCTGTATTTAAGCCTGCGCCGGTGCTTGCTGTCGTTAGAACCACAGCAGTGTTGGCCACTAAAACCTTTCCTTGGGACCATGGAGTTGCCCTGGAGCCGATATGTCAGCTCTGCGTTCCATATGCAAACTCTGGCCGCCCGTTCCAGTCTGCAGAGGAAAGACAACTTTGGGGCTATGACGGCTGCCTGCTGTGCGGGAGATAACCAGGGAGCTGGTTAAAAACCAGAGAGTTTCAATCCTGTGTAGAAATTTCCTCATCTTTGTATTTGCATTTATTCTGCATCAGAATAAAACCAAATATTTTCAGTATTTTCAATCAGAGTGAAATTCTTAAATATATTTTTGAGTATTTTCATGTTTGTTTTCTATCTAGGTTTTTAAACGTTTAAATTAATATTATTGTTTCTTTTTTTTTTCAGAATACAGAAGTATTGGCTTGTCTTTAAAATAGATTATTTTAAAATAATTTAGAACAGCTGCTTTCTAGTGATTGAGTCATCTCATTTTCTAGATTAGAATCTCTTGTTTGTTTTGTAATGAAATGGTTTGACACTTGGAACAAGAAATTAAGATAAATACTCAGCATACCAACTAGAAGAGCAGGTGGTTTTTTCAGCATCCTTCTTATCCTAGGGAAAGTGCTGTATTTCTTCTCCAGACGTGGTTCTGTGCATTTATAAATTACACCGGAGTTGGAAATTTCCATAGGTTCTGCTTGAAAATTTTTCAGTGTCTGATTCCCTGAAATTTCTCTTGCTTCGGAACTTTTAGTTTAAATCAATTAAGGAGAAGAGTGGCAACTTCTCAGTGCCTTCATTTCGCCTGGTTATGATTTGATACGCGATATGTTTATACGTGAAAACCAACAGGTAAGCGATCCATAGCAGCATCTTTTCTTTCTATAGGAGAAACCTGCTGGTGCAGAGACACGCGCACACGCGAACGCGTACGGTGCAGCGCTTGTCAGATACTCCGGTGAGGAGGTACCGACCACCTCAGCCGGTCCTGGCTCTGAGCGAGGCTGCGGAGCGGGATGGGGCCCGTGGCGTGAGTGGGGTGGGTGCGTGCCGGGAGCGGGGAGCCGCCGGCCAGCGCTCCGGGAGGCTGCTGGCAGGATCCGCCGGGATTATAGCTGAAGTGGCAGCTGCTTTAGCTGTGCTGGGAGGCCCGTGGAGGAATAGACGGAGACAGAGCTCTTGGATGTTAATCCACACTTGGGGTAGCACTAATATCTAAGAAACAGCAGATATCTCACTTGCAAGAGAAAAATGATTCTTTTTTTCTGAGCTGGAAGAGTTTGCCTCCTTTTCCAAATAGAGGGCTCTGTTTTCAGGGCTGCTTCAGCTGTCTCACCTGTGGGTTTGCTGCTTACCCCTCAGCACTCGGCCGTTACAGCAATCCGTGGAATCCCGCAACCGCAAAAATGTTTGTGTAGAGGAGTGTAGTAGCCCTCATCTTGTACATGGCAAAATGGAGACGCGGAGAGCATCGGCTTGTCGCGGTCACGACGAAAGGCGTCAGCAGAGGCGGGCGCGCAGCCCGTAGGCGCTCCCGGCACTGCCCGTATACGCTTTCCTCACCACTTCGGTCACTCAGAGCTGCTCTTGTGGAAAGCAGAGAGGAGCTGGAGACCAGCTCTGATGAGGGCAGTAAGCGGGTAACTAGCTGGATCTGCTGACGCCAGTTTGCCTGCCAGTCCCTTAAATATTTCTGCTGTATGGACTGAACGAAACTGGACCACCTGCGCAATTTTGTACCATTGTTTTCCTGTTCTTTGTGTTGCGTCCAGGTACTGTTCGTGTATTAAGGTTAAATGCTGTGTTTTGGGGAGGAGGATTGCTTCGAGTGTCTGCACGTCACCTGGTTCAACAGGGCTCCTGTCTATTGGAACAGAGTCTGCTGCAGAAACAATAATCGTGCGGTTTGGCTATGCCACAAATCTCTTCACTGTGGTTTATATACCCTAAAAAAAAAGTTTGGGGAAATATTGAAGTCTGATTTGAGCGAGCAGTATTTCTGAAAATTGACCCACACTACAATGTCGAATCGTGGATGTACTCTCTCTCAAGTGTAGTTTTCTCCTCCTCTGCTTCTTGTGAGTTGACCCAGGTTGTTCCGAGGTCACTGATACTCATATTCTCTGCTGTAGTCAACAGGAAAAAGAAAGACTGGGATTTTTTAAATCAGTGACTTTTTTTTTCTCTTGAAAGCTTTTCTAGCTCTGTTTGCCTTAAGGGGACGTTTTGTTTAATGAAGAAAAATAACTCATTTTGTAGTGATTTTAGAACTGGTGAAGGCAGCGGAATACTTTTATTTATATGGAGATCAAGGACAAGGGCATCTTCCACTTATTTGTAGCCTTCTGTATAGTGTGCTTGAAAATAAATACCACTGATTTCGCATCAGCTGCTACCTGGGCATCCTGTGAACGTGGCTTTCAGTGGCCCAGCAGTAGGAAGTTCCCTTTCTTTTTCCCAAACTCCTAATTTGCTCATTCTTCTTTGAAATTTCATAGAATTGCTATTTCTCTAGCACTTGGTTTGCAAATAGAGCATGCAGGTTGCATCGGTTCATTCCTACCTAACACAGTAAATACAGTTTTCTTTCTGGATTTGGCTATAGCATTGGCTGGGTCATGTCTCTTAGTTTAAGGTCTTTGCTCCTCACTCTAACTCGGATGGTTTTTTTTACACTCCCTTGCCTTGAAATACGCTGATGCAATAAGAACTGTCAAAATATTGTCCCGTGCCGTGCTGCATTGCGTGGTCCTCACCTTACCGAAGGAAAAGGAGCGAGCGTAAAGATTTCTCCTCCCTGCGCTTCATTTTTTTGTTTTAATGACCGTTGTGCTAACATCTCTCTCTTTCTCAGGTTTCTGGCAAGTAATAAAAATTTAAAACCAGCTTGTAATTCCTGGAAAAATTAATAGGTTTTCAATGAAATCAGCTGCAATCTGTTTAATTATAATTCCTTTAAGAGTTGTGCTTTTGTAATTTCTTGCTGCTCTGTGGGCCTGGGTGTAATTCAGGGCCCTTTTCTGTTACGCTGCCTCGTCTTGGGTGTCAGCTCTGTCTAAGTTGTTCTTCTCTGTCCAAATAATAGGATTCACACGCTCATACCCTTATCTGGTGTCAGTAGCATCAGCCTCTGCCTTTTATTTATCCTGTTATTATTAAAAAACCTCCTTTTTAAACATTGTACATTTATTTTTCCTCAAAATGCAACGTTTTCCTCCTGTCATAAAGCAAGAGACTTAAAAATTTTCAAAGACTCTTTCAGCAAAGCTGGGAATTAGATTCTTGTGGAGTCCTTCATAAAAAATTGAAGACTTCGTGTATTAACATACATTGATTTATTCATAGTGTTTCATTACAAATAAGCGCGGATCCCATAATATCAGGAAAGGTTAGGAGAGCAGTGGAGCACGTTATATTATATTGACAGCTCGGTTGAAATTGAGCTGCCTTTGGATTGAATTTGGAACGCAGGGAAGGAATTGACTGGTAAATAAGTCATGAGTTTTACTTGCAAGTGTCTGTATATCAGCAGGGTTGCCACGGGTAAGCATAATGGGCTTCGAGCAGGATTTCATAGGTGTGCTTTCAGCTCGGGTGCTCTAAAGGTGCGTGAGCACCAGCAGCGGGTGTATTCGCGAACGGCTCTCCAGGTCTGTAACCCCGCTGACTTACTCTCTCAGGCAAAAACCAGGCACGGTACCGCGTGTAAGCTGCAAACGGAGGCTAAAAACGGGGCGGGAAATGGCATCAGAAGCTGTCTTACAGGCTCGGAGAAGAGAAAGGCTTTTGTCTAGAGACCTAATGATATTTATTTCCTTTAAACATACCCTTTTATTTTGGCATATTCTCTTTAGCACAGGAAAAGACTTCCAAAACCTTTGTTGTCAGGAAAAGGCTCCCATTGTTTTCAGTGGCCTTTTGAGAAGAGCATTTGCCAGAAGAAAAAAAAAAATACTTGATGGAAAATGTATCCATGTTTGCACCAAAAGTTTTCGTATGCTATGGGGGATTGCATGGGAAATTCTCGTGAAAATTCTACTGGTCGTGCTGTGCGCTCTGGTTTGGCTGCGGAAGTTCTGAGATGCGGAACAAAAAACAATTCTTTGCATCTTTTGTTGTAAATCAGCCCATGCTGAGATTTTAGTGGAGAGAAGAAATTAGTTTTTTCCTAAGTAAAGCCTTGGAACAATTGTCATGTTTGTTTGACAGCATCCAAATACAGAACCGCTCGCTAGAGATACTGAAATAATATCTGTCCTTGCATTTTCAATGTCTAGTCTGGAGAGATGGCAAAACAGGGGAGCAGGGAAAGGCCAGGTGCAGAAGGCCCCTTATCACCTTACTTTCCTTCTTCTTCATTTGCAGATTACATACAAGGCCGTTGGGTCTCTGGATCCCAGTGCTGACCTGTCCAGCCAAAGAGGGAAAGTCTTCAAACTAAGGAATGAAACACATCACCTCTTTGTAGGATTATACCCAGGGACTACGTATTCATTCACCATCAAAGCCAGCACAGTCAAGGGCTTTGGGCCACCCATCACAACACGGATTGCAACTAAGATTTCAGGTACTGCTTTGGAGAAGAAGAAAAAAGAACTTTCTAGGGCTTTGTTCTTTAGATCTGCAGCTGATGCATAAAACAATAAAAAGATATTCAGCTTAGTGTCTCCTCTACGAGTTCCATAGGGCACGTTTCTAAAACGGCCACAATCCAGTATCTGTGTTTGTTCGGGTTAGAAATGCAGTGGTTAATGTGTGGATATCTTAAATATCCATGAATATCTTTGTGGAGCATTTTAAATGCGAACCTTCATTAGTTCTGCAAATGAACTATCCCTATGATAATTGTTAGTATTATCTGCGTGAATGGGGAAGCTCCTTCAGTAACGTGGCTTTTATTTTCAGAATGCACCAAAATGGATGTAATGAAGTAAATGATTTAATAGTGCAAGGAAACTAAAAACAAGGGAGGAAAGCTGGTTTTATGTTTTCTTTCTGAGTAAGGGCAGAGGGAGGGCTTGAGGTAGGCAGACAAGTATATGAAAGGCACTAAAATCGGGAGGCATTGCAAAAAGAAGGCGCATGTGTGTCTAGGAAAAAAGGAAACAGGCTAGCTGTCAGAAAAAGAGATGGATAAAGGGGTGGTGGAGATGGTGTTGGGCAGACATATGTGGGCTTTAATTTTAACATTTAATTGACAGCACTAAAATAGGTTCTCTAACAGAGTCTAAGACTGTCATTTTTTGGAATACCTTAACTGTTTTTTTTGGTAAAGCCAAAATAAATGTTTGGGACGTTCAGGACACTTATAATGCTGGAAATTATGGCTGGGTGCCATAGAAAAGAGCCCACAACGGTGCATATTTTCCATTGCCCTATTTCAAAATTGGTTAATAAAAATCGGTTGTTAGCAGTAAGCGACAGCGTAAATTCTAAGGAAGCAAAAGGTATCCATTGCCTCCCCTCCCCGTCAGCAGGGTTTGGACCCTTGGCGTTTAGTGCCAAAGCCCACGTCTCAGCCACTTGAAGTAAAGCCATTAACCGCCGTAGCAGCTCCGCGGACTGTTGGGGTTTAGGCAGCCCCGCTGTGACGGGAAGGCACGGCGTGCGCTCTGCGCGCTTGCGACCAGAGAAATGAAATAGCACAGTAATGGAAGTGCTCTTTCCCTCTGATTCAGTTTCTCTGCAATTTATTATTCAGTGCGTGCTCAAATTGTCTTGGAATCCTGCATGATGGTTAACTGTATGCACACCGAGCTCAGTTTATCGTTTTGGGGTTTTTTTTTTCCATCTTCCAAAGATCTGGTTCGCAATAGGTAGGCACAGACTCGGTGCAGGCATTAGGGTCGTCTCTGACGTTGGATTATCTCATTGCGTGGCCAGTCCTATACATGTAATTTGGAAATTACTGTTAAACTTGCTCTAAGAGGCTGTCCCGAGGTTAGCAGGGAGAAGAAGGATTTTTACATTGACTGGAATGTCCTTGTAAGACTATATATAGATATTAAAATGAAAAGACATCTATGCTATAGCAATGTGCGAGTGTATGTGTTAATATGGGCGGACACGTTTGTTTATTTCTTAATCACAATTAAATGGCAGAATTCCTGAGCACTTCTCTTTGGGCAAGACGGGGATCTTGCAAAATAGGCATTAAATAGATGAGCAGTGCTTGCTGGTTTAGAGAGATCACTGCCAACTGTAATTTTGTTGAGGTATTACACAACTGTTCCGTGTCGAGTACGCAAGCAAACGACTATATCTTATTTCAGTGTCTTGTGACTAATACAGACTCTGATCGCTGAATTATAGGCAGTACCATCAGCTAGTCTTGCCAAGGCCTGTGTTTCTTCCATTTACTTCTTAACTATATGGTGTCTGAAAGTACGACTGAGTTCTCTGTGGGAGGCGCGGTGTTTGACGCAGAAGATGCCCAGGCAGGTCTCGCGCGCAGCCGGGAGGAGGCAGCTGAGCTAGCTGATGTACAGAAACAATTCAGCGGCACGGTGCGGCGCTGCAGCTCGGCTGGAAGCAGCTGCTTCAGAGCAGGGCAACGGAGCCTGCAAAGGCTGAGCCCAGCCTGTTTCTGCGGTCCAAACTGGCCCGGGATCCTTTCTGTGGTACCGCCTTGTGCTGGAGCACCGTCCCCTCTGGCCAGAGCAGGTGCTGAACAGCCCTTGCTGTGGCACGTCCAGTGGCTGCCGTGATCTCCGGTGTGCGGCCGCTGGTGACGTGCTTCAGCTTTAAACGGCTCCCTCTGCTTCCCCTCGATGGAGAGCACCTTTCTCAGAGAAATCCTCGTTAAGGAGTTGGCTTTCGTTCGGAACTTACTGCCAGCTTATTGACAGGGAAGTCAGGAGCTGAGCTGATGATAGCAACCACCGTTCTTGACAGTTTTCAGGCATTTAGATAAAAATCCTGATTGCGAACAGGATTACAGTGCACTGTGAGAGGATTAAATACGGGACCCCCCGCAACGCAGCTTGCCCTTGTTGAGTTACAGATGAACTGTGTGACTTCTTCTGTTTGCTTTATACTTTAGAGATATTTCAACAAAACTTGCACCTTTGGAATAAATTTGATGCCACTCTGATCTCGTGATCTCTTCAGTTCTTCCGCAGTACAGATTGTCCCAAACAGATGTCTGCTCTTGGGGAAGGAAGAAGTAACCTAATAAGTAAAATATGTTTTCTGAGGAAAGCTATCTGGCTTTCATGAAATGAGCCTAATAGAAGATAACAAAGCAGAAGCAGGCACTAGACTTTGGCTAAGTGTGAATATGCAGAGGTTTTCTGTACTGCTTTGGGAACCTGGCAGCGAAGCGATGGGGAGACCGTGGCTGGGTGCTGCCGGAGCAGACCATCGGAAGCCTGTTGATTCAACGTCGCTAAAGCACTGGGGTAAAATGTCATGGGTTTGAGTGCTAAAATAACCTGGCTAATTTGTGCTCCTCTCTTTTCATCTTTCGTGCTTCGTAGCACAGCCTCCAGCTAATCAAGGAGACGCAGCTTAAGTCTATGTATTAAAAAGGGCTGATCCAATGAGCAGGACAGTGAACCAGAGCCAGGTTTCCTGGGGGCTGTTCTCAGCTCTGCCACTGCTTCACTCACCCTAAGTGCTCTTTTATAATGTCCACGCAGTTTTCTTTCTTCACTTTTAAAACTGAAGGAATGATCCCATCTCAAAGGATTACTAAATCTTAAAAATTCAAGACAGGATTTTCAAAGCCAGCTTGAAGATTTGGGTGTCCGATTCCTGTTTAATTTTAATAGGAAAAGAGTGTACAAACATTTAAGCAGTTTTGACAATTTTGGTCATAACATTGGGAAGTATTTTGATGTTTCATTTGAGAAATGTTAAACGGTCTCCAAGAAATGTTAATATTACGTTGCCATCGCTACCAAAGGCAGTAACTGGTGTCTAACTAACGTGTTGCTCTTTTACCACTGTAGCACCATCGATGCCGGAATACGACACGGACTCCCCCCTGAATGAGACTGACACTACCATCACCGTTATGCTGAAGCCCGCTCAGTCCCGGGGAGCGCCTGTCAGGTAGGGGGTTTGCCTTCTTTTCACTGTTCTCCCTTCTCCTTCCTCCCCAGGCTTCACTCACGCCTCTCTCATCCTCGCCTGCTAATGTACCTGCTGAAAGCCAACGCTGACTAAAAGGCCAACTCTGCTGTTGATTCTGCCTTTCAGTCTCCTTTATAAACGCCTCAGCCTACTTGCCTCCCGCTGTTAACCTCCGGGAAGGATTACTGATAGCATTGCACGGGGTTATTACCCTTTCAGCAATCGCTTCAGATGCCTTTGCAGCGCTGGAGTTTCAGTACGTGCAGCTGAGTACGTTGTGAATTGAGCATCGCCATGCAAAGGTGGAGGAGGCTTCAGGCCTCCATCTCCTGCCCTCTCTTCCGTGATGGACAAGGCCTTTTTTGTAACCACCTTTAATGCTTGTGAATGCATTTGTTCAGATTCTGGATCTAACCGCACTCCTCACACCTTCATGTTACAATCCAGCTATCGCTCCTGGGCTGGTTGCAGAGTGAAGTAGCAATCTAGTCCAGAAAAGATGAACTCCGGCTTAGCAAGGCTTTGCCAGCTGTAGGCAAGCACGGTTTCCACTTGCAAAGTAGAGGATGTAGGGGCAGGGAGCTGCATGGGCTCTCATGGAATACAGCGAGGACCTTGCAGAAAACGGTTCTGGCTGTCCCTGAGCTAGGTCCCGTTCTCATTTGTGAGATGCTGAAATGGGACACTCGGCTGCAGAGCACTCCCTGACTGAGGAAACACGACTTGGAGGCCTGGACCGCGTTGCTCTCTTCCGTCTAGGTCGGTTTGTACGTGGTGAAAGGCACCAGCACAGACGAACAAACTTCCCTTCCGAGCTGGCACTGCCTTATCTGTCGCTGGCAGAAGTGCCAGCTGGTCGTTCATCCTGCCAGTGCCCTCAGCCGAGAGCACAAACTGGAATCGCTTAGGATAAAAGAGTGGATACTGCTTTGCAGAGGTATCCAGCAGCCATCACCTCCCTGCAGGCTCTTCAGGCTTTTCCCTCCAGTTTTCACAAGTCTCCCTTGAAATTTTTCCCATGGGTGGTATTTTAGAAACCCATAGACCCTTCTTTCAAAGCGACTTGGGTTTCTACGCCCCACTGACAGGTTCTTAGTGCTTTTGAAGGATGTCCCACTAAGTATTCGGGAGCAAATGGCTCTGATGTAAACTACCTGATTTAATGAAATACCCTGTATCAGTTAGTGGTCCACCCTATGTCACAGCTTTCCCCCAAATTCCACTGCTACTCTCAAGCAAAAAAAATCTGCTCTTTAAGACTTAGCACCATCCCTTTTCTATTTTTTCCGAGGACTGTATTTTAAAGTTTCCCCTTCAATCTCTGGTACTCCATATGAGCAAATTTAGGAGCCTATTTTCTGAGTCCTTTAGGGATGTTTTTCTGCTGGAAAAGAGCAGTAAAATCACACAGCTCCGTTTTGTTTTATTTCTTTATATGGGGGAACATTCCTGTATCTCGTTTTACCACCTGCTGTCTTAAGAGTGTTGCTATTTTGTCTTTTTATTGAAAAGTCTTGTGATTTTTCTCAAAGTCAATTTACTATAGTTTAACTGCGTTCAGTGAATAATGTCTTTTCCAGCAAATGCATCTGTTATAAAAAATTCGAGAGAGGTTTTTATAAATTTTCACTCTGGCTTCATTAATTGCGTTGTAGGCTATTATACACAGGTTTGCAGAGAGTGCAATATTTACATGATAAGATTGCTTCCTATTATGAGCCCATTTCATTGACTTACAGACGTGTGTGTGAGAACCGGAAGGGACAGCGGGGGTGCGGAGGAGGGTGTCTTGGGGAGAATTTTAGCTTTTTATTAACTCTGACAGCCTCACAATGTGTGAATACCTTTCTCTGTATAACCATCGAGACTGTTCTTAGTCTAGCCTCAACAAACCTGATTATTTCAACCTTAGATTTTCCCATCCTCTTCCTGTTGCCTTCAGTCTGTTCTGCACACTCCAGTTCGTGTAAATTCTCTCACACTCCCGTATCCAAAAGCAGGTCGCACTCCCTCGGAGGCCTCAACAGCACCCAGCAGCTGAGAACAACAACATGCTGTGAACTGCTTGTGACACTCTTCACACACAAGAATGAGGTGTTTTTTCCTCCTCGGTGGTTTTTCATATTCAAGCTGAGATCCAATATATCCTCTTTGTTGTTGTCTGTTTAGTTGTTCTACCTTTTGTGTGTGTGTTTTATTTCTCCCTCACAAGTATCGTATTTTCCATTCATCTCTATTAAATATGATAGAATTGATTTTCAAAATGCTTTAAAATTCTGCTGCAAACTTAAATGACTTAAAGCCCCTCTTAGTCTGGTGCCATCCTCTGTTCGGTTACCCAAAGCATTAGTGAAAACACAGATTTGAGACCAATGACTGCGAGAAATCTCCGTGCGCAGCCGCAAGCTGGTGCGGAGGTCGGCGGAGGGGATCCCGCGTGATGGTCCATGCTGGTAGGATGCCTGTTCTCCTGGCCTCCCTCGTAGACATGACCATGCTTTCCTAGATCCCTTCCCCTTTGCACGCTGACCTTTCATATCCCAGCCTGCCTGAGATGGTTCTGAAAAGGTGCTTGAAAGTAGTCTGAAATAGATTTTCCTCGCACCTTCTTACAAAAACTCCGATATTCAGATCTTTCACTGTGCAGGAATAGGTCGACCCCTCATCTCATCAACCTGACAGTTCTCCGGGCAGCCAGTTTCTGCTCTGAAGTGCCCCGGGCTTTTATTATAGTCCTCCCAAACTGTGAAGATGAAAAAAAAATGACTATACAGTAATTATTCTTAGTATTTCCTCTTATATGCTGGGGATGGTGAGTTGGAGTACGTGTTCGGGTGTGACTGTAATCTAGTATCTATACATAAGACAGTTATGTGACTTTGGTGGTATTTCATTTTGCTGTGGGCTGAGCAGCATACAGATGGAGTATGGGCTGCAAGATCATTTTAGAGTAATATTGTAGAGTATTTCAACTAAGATTCATTGTATTTCCAGTCATCTGAAATGCAAGTACACCAAATCCAAAGTCACTTTCAACATTAAGACATTTCTGATGTTCCCCGGTGCTCATGATAAATAACTTAAATGAGGTTGTTTATAAAACTAACGATCATGAACTCGGCATTGTTAACGATCTATAGATGACGATGAAGACAGTTTCGTATGAATTAATAGAAAGAATATAAACTTAGATACTTGTTCATCTACTTTGTCCTATTGCCAAAAGAAAGATGAAGCATGAGCAGACATAAATATTCTCCCCTGTGGCATAGGCATTTCATTCTTGCCTTTATTTTCCATGGTATAACCTGCAGAGTTTGACTCCACATTGCCCTTTAAAAATAACTTTTAGGTGTTCTTATATCAATCTGAAGCCTGTGAATGGTGCTGTGATTGATTTGCTGAAGACTGACATTCATCTATAATAGATTCAGAAGAGGAAGGCAGAATGCAAGTGGTCCCAATCTTTACTCCTCAACTCTTTCCTGAAAATCTCCAGTGTGATTTTGAGGATAATTCTGCCTTTGAATCTGTTACTGTCAGGAGGGCTGAGTCAGTCCTTCATAGATTATTCACATATGACATCTTTAGTCCTCTATTTGAGAATTTATATCCCATTCACTGCTTGAAAATACCACTGTGAGGGATTTTATCTACAGGACACGTCCACTGGGCTGGTTTTTGTGTGTTGGCTATTTGGAAGTCCGTCTGGTTTATTAACATGCAGTTGGTTCTATCAGTCCACCTATAGTACTGTTATGGAGAAAGTCAAATTTCCAGAGTGTGCATTAGTTTTGAGGATTTCAGAGTTTAAATAAATGCTCCCCTTAGGTGCGATTGCCTTGTCGATATGCTCCTCTGCGTATTGGAGATGTAGGACACTGTAGAAGGAGGTTAGAGAAGAGTCTGCAATTATTTGGGGGGGGTTCAGACAATGGAGAACTTTTTTGTTGGAAAAAGATGGATTTAATCTCCCTATCTTCCAGTTCTCTGAGGTGTATCAGTAAATAACCTCTGGTGTTCTTTTGTGTCTGCCAGCACGCGGGTACAGGACAGTCTTTAGGCACCTGAGCCCTGTACTTGTGCTAAAGAACAGTATCATTAGAACAAAGGGATTCAATCTTTGCACTTGCCTTTATGCATATATGTGTATATATATATATTTGTAGGGGAGAATATATATATATTATATACATATGTATGTAGTGCGAGTAGCATGTGTAAGTGATCCCAGAGAAACGTGTTTGGGTAAGAGTCATTGATTGTGTATGTGTGCAATGGTTGGATACTTGTAATCACTTTGGTGAGGAAGGATGGGTTAGTTTACTAATGTACATCTTAAAGGAAGTAAGTAAATTTAAATAGGAGAATGGGAGTTTAAATATTTAAAATATATTTAGAAGTACTGAGCAAAGGTGAAACAAATATCTTCATATCAACAGCCAGGCAGTAGGAGAAATTAATTTATATGGACCAAGCCCCGTGTTACTCTTGGGTATTATCATCTTGGTCTCCCAAGCATGAAATAAAGGAAATATTTTTGGTCTACATGATGCTAACCAAATTAAGAGAAAGCAGTTGTATTGTTATTTAACAGAACACCCAAGAACAGCATTTTCATCTGGTTTTATGCTCAAGCTATTCTCCAAGCAAACAATCCCATATGATGTGTCCATGTACTTATGCGTTCCTACATATAGTAACAAGTAGTAACAAGCAAAGATTTCCCGTGACAGAGAGGAGTGGTATTGCTTCCATTTTGTGTTGGAGAACTGAAACTTTGACTGGATAAAATGTGCCTTCCATTTCAGTCTGCAACAAAGTAGAAACTGAGAATCTCCGGAGCCACAGGGTAGAACTTTAATCTCCAGATAATTCTTTCTTTTCTTGCAATTTCAGGCATCCTCCGTTCATCCTGAGCTTCCCTTTCCTACATCCCTCTCACTAGCATCCTTGTTCTGCTTTTGGTTTTGACGCACAGTAGTCCTTTCTGCCCTTACGAAGGAGTGGTTTGCAAGCCTCGTGGCCTTGATTCTGTGGCGGAGAAGGAATGAGACAAGAAGCTATAAACATGCGAAAGTTGCTGGTGGTTTTGCTTGTTTTACAGACGGGGGCTTTGGTGTGTAGATCTCCACAGCTATATAGGGAGCAAGGCTGTTCAGTTTGCTGCTTTGCAACTTCTTAGTGGTGTTGCATGAGCTCGCCTCAGGCATTTATGTTGATAATTAATTCATTAATGCCGAGAAAGGGCGGCAATTTCTTGTTCTTAAAACTCCCACGCAGCATACCTTGTGCTTGAAAATAAAGACTCGAGTCAAGGATCAGCGAAACGATAAAAAAGGTTCTAATGTTGAAGGCTATGGGGAGCGTAACAAATTATCCTGCCCTTGGTAATTCTGAAAGTTCAGTTGCATTGATAGGCGTGTTATAAATACCTGGAAAATAAAAGTCTTGGCCTGCTTTTTCTAAGCTCATATTCATGTAGGCTTGGCTGATTGAATGCAGGGCAAACAGTCATCACATTAGATCTTTTAATTTTGTAGTATCTAATGAGGAATGAGATTATCAATCTAGGCTTCTGATATTATAAGCCTCATTATCTGTATTAATTAACATCTCCTATAATATACCTCAGGGATATTGTTCTGAAATCATTCAAGCTGGGTTTCTCCTGCATGGCATTCTGCCTTTAATTTAGGCGAGAGTTTGAAGGTAAATGAGCGAGTTTCCTCTTAAAGATAAACCAGATCTGCTTTTTCTTTATGTGCGAATGTGAGAGAGAGAATGAAAATGAGAATTTGGGTGAAAGGCATGGCATAATGGCAGCTGCGTGGATCGGCAGGGTGTTTATTATACCGAACAGGAACAGAAGAGAGTCGCGTAGGAAGCGTTTGCAGGCTTGACCTCATCAGTGTGTCCAAATGCCAAGCGGAGCACTGCGAGCCTGCGCACGCGCTCCCGTCTCAGCGGGAGCCGTTGGATGGTGGGTTTAGATCATACATGATGACTTCAGGGGTCCTTGAAGTTCTTCTGAATCTTGGAAGTGCTTTGCCTACTGTACCAGGAGAGAAGCACGATGGAGATACAGGGATGCGTCAGGATGCGAGGTGACAATCATAGGTGCCAGGAAGGAATGTTTAGTCTTCTATCTAGTACGGCATTATTAGTTGAATGGGTGTTTCAATATTTTCTTAGTGGCCCCTGAAGAGTCAGATGTTGGCCCTAAAAAGTGAGGATAAGGGGCGTTTGGGGTCAATTGTCTCAGCTGGTACAGGAAATGCGTTTTTTTACTGGATCAGTGTACTGTTCATCTGAGAATACTGTCCCTTGAAAGGTCATAAAACTGCCTTTGCCCATTTATCAGCCATCAGAAACAGCCGTTCTCTGAGCCTGGGTGACCTCCTGTGTCTTACTAACCATTCCACAGGGAGCTTTGGCAGTAGACAGAAAGAGGAGAGGAAAGACATAAAATTTGCATATATTTTAATGATAATATTTTAACAATCAAATTACACATAGAGCCAATTCTTTTGTGTCAAGCAGCATTTTATTAGCTCTACAGTGAAGCTTTTGCTAACACTTTTTAGTTTCATGAAGGCCTGAGGATACTGAGAGTGAGGGAGTGAATGTTTTTGCATAAATCTTTTTTGCTGTCCACGTAAACTGTCAGATTAAATTCCAGCAATCAAAAGGTTAATGAAGTCTGAACTTTAAGCTGAGAATCACAAATTGATGGCCATTTTCTCCCATCAAGCTGTCAACCAGTAAGACGAGGGAACAGGAGAAAATACCCATGGCTGCCAGTTCGAAGGTTTCTTTTTCCAAGACATCTCTTTGCTGCGCAGATCCCAGAGCCCGTACGCCCCTTCCTTGCTATCTCGGAATAAAAGGATAATAGCAAACAGCATAAAAGATTTTAAAAATTAGAAACTCTGAGTTTCTTGAGGCATACTGCCAAGCCTCCTTTGGCCTGTGAGAGCCCTCGGGTCCGACCCTTTGATGGGCGAAGCTGAGCCTGACCACAGCTACTCAAGGTCGGAGCAGCCCACGGAAAGGAGCTCGGCTCTTTTTGCGGACCAGAGAGGATGATTTACCTAATTGAAGCAGCTCCTTAAGGCACTTAAAATGAGATGGGATGAGTCTGGGCACAAGTCCCTGGCAAATGTCCACCCTCAGAAGCAGTGCACAGGCTTTATCCAGCCGGCAGCCCCTCTACCAGGGCTGAGGAGGATGAGTTCAGAGGGCAAGTGGACTCTCTCCTGCTGCATGCGGCAGGCAATGTTTTCGTGAGCAGGTGCCCCTCCATGCGTCTATAATAACACAAAAACGCGATAAAAGGGAAGATGAGTAAGCTCTGCTTTGCTGTTGCAGACTAAGGCATTTCAGGATTTAATTATACTACAGGTATATAAATTCCGGAAACATGTTAATGCTCCCGTGATTAAAATTATAGAGGGCCTAATTGAAAAAGCATAAACCGAATTGAAGAATTCCTAATTATAGTTTGCTTTGAGGTGTTAATTTCCTCCATAATGAATGCATAATTTCTTGGAACTAGAAAAGGGGTTGCTGCACCAGTGCGTGGGCTGCAGATGGAATGAAGGGATTATCATAAATGCAGCCAGACAATTCAGAAGAATAAACCTCTGCAGCCATGATACTGTTCTGCCTCTCTGTAATTTCAGTTCTCCTTGCACAGCACTTTTCCAAAGCAAGAGGCTAGGAGATGGTGAGGGACTTGCTTGCTGTGCAAAAGGAAGGGGAAACAGGACCGGTTTAATTAAAAGTGGTCATGGTGCAAAAGAGGAAGGCGAGGGGAGCGGCAGAGCGCGCTTTGGTGGAAGGGTCAAACAGCAGAACAGAAGAGGAGGCAACGCTGACTTCCCCCAGCGCCCACCTTGATGGATCCCTGAGTGACTGCAGGAGCTGATGTTGCTGCAGTTGATTTTTTTTTCTGCCAAAGGATACACCCTACATTGGCTGTTTTCTCTTGCATCAAAAATATGCTTCGCTTTGAAGGGAGCTGGGGAAGTACAGGATTATCAGATACAACCTCCCGATGTTTACATCTGCCCCGTTCCCACTGTGGTGGGGGTAGGAGGGGTGTACAGGTGATGAGAGACCAGCTGTGAATTCATGCAGAGAAGTCCTTGCCCTTGGGACTTGCCTCCTCCCCTTTCTCCGTCCTCCATTCGCCTTCGTTCCGAGGCAGGACATATTGTAGTGAAGGTACCGCTTATGACCTGGTGTGAGAAGCGTGATCGCTTTGCGCTTTCTGAAAAGCACAAAGCGTCCAGAAAAGGTGGAAAGAATCTGGCTGATGCTCGGGCAGCTTCAGGTGCTGAAAACCTGTATTATCCTTACCCAGGAGAGCTCATCTTTCCTGTTGCACAGGGATGATACAACTGTGAGTAGGCTGTTACCTGACCATATGGGCCTTGTCTAGTAATGAAGTTTCTCCGGAGGTTAGAAACAGAGCAGATTTCCCCTATTTGTCTTGTGTTTTTCTTAGCCTTTTAGTTTTAAGAAACCAAACACACAAAACCGGCAAAAATATTTTTCTAGTGTTCTCTCTTAAAAAAGACATCAGATTCTTATGTGGGTTTTCCCTCTGCAGTCTGGTAGCTACGGCTGTGGAAAAG
Organism: Phoenicopterus ruber ruber; assembly: GCA_009819775.1. Classification (NCBI taxonomy): domain Eukaryota; kingdom Metazoa; phylum Chordata; class Aves; order Phoenicopteriformes; family Phoenicopteridae; genus Phoenicopterus; species Phoenicopterus ruber. The sequence continues at coordinate 5,017,651 of CM020230.1, forward strand.
GGAGAGAAGGCTTTGAAATACAAACTAGATTCTGTCTGCATCCAGATGGACCTGATTTCATGGAAGCCATTGGAAATAACCAAATTAATTCTGATGGAGAATATATGCAAATATACCCACCCCCTTGTCCAAGCCCCTGCTGTTATGAAGGACATGGCAGAAAGTACTGGACAGTCCCACAAAGGGTGTGTCGGAGTCGCTCCTCGTCCTGCAGCTTCCTCAAGATCCACGTTGGCTCTTCTTGTCCTTGACGCTTCCTTCTGGTCTTAAACCAGCGATCGCTGAGGGTGACGACAAGACCTCAGTCAGCGATGCCTGTTTAATGCTAAGTGACATTAACAAAAAAGGGGCTGGTTTTTGTAGATCAAACAGATGGCAGGTGGCTCAGGAGGGAAAAAACACCTCCAAAGCCACTAACATTAGCTCCTGTTGCAGCGAAAGTCATGTCTGTCTGCACTCATTATCTTTAATCTGCCAGCACGAAATAACGTGGAACTGGAGAGAGAGGGACTGGGCTGGTTCCGCTGGGAACAGCAGCTATTATGTCTAATCTGTGTTGCAAGCCAGGTCAGGCTTATGGAGATGGTTGAGATAATGGAACACAGAGCTTTGAAATGCCCTCTGCTTCTTTTTTTTTTTCCCCTTTTCATTTTTTTTAAAAAAATTATTTCCAAAAAGATTAAACTGAGAGAATTTAAAACGCTTAAAAGAATGATGCATGTATAATACAAGTAAATAGGTGCAGCAGCCGTGTTCTGGTGGTCTGGGCTGGAAAGGCGGCAATGTTGTGAGTATGGACAGCATCTTTTATTAGACCAAATGATACAGCTGGGGAAAATGGGCTTTTAAGCACCCAAATCCTTCTTTTTGGTCAGTAAATACTGATTGTCAATACAGTTGTCTTTTTGACAACTGCTTACGTTTTGTGCATGTTGCCGCGTTTCTGTTTGCTGTGCACAGGCGCTGCGGCGATGATTAGACTTGCTCAGAACCGTATGGGAATAATTGCATTTTTAGGTTTCCTTCAATAGCTGTCCTTCCTTGGAAAGACGAGCTCATTAGTCACTCATAGGAGGGTAACGGTGGGTGGAACATTATGAGGTTGGAAGCACCGATTTTAATACATGTATTTTTGTATAGATACACACGTGTGTGCACGCAGCCAGGTATTTTGATGCGCACACATGCACACAGCTGTTGATTTAAGCCATCGTTGTACCTGCTTATTGGCACAACATCGTTACCGGCGTCCATGGAAGCCTGACAATCTGTTGTGTCTTTTGTGTGGAGCAGTTTGAAGAGAGAGATGGTCTCCAGAGCACCTCTTTCCCAGCGCTGCCTGCTCCTCCTCCGGCTCTGCAGGTCACCTCTCAAGGGATGCCCAGAAGCAGCTTTTTTTTTTTTCCATTTTGCCTTTTTGAAAGGCTTTGTAGGATCAGCGCGTGTTCAGGCTGGGAACTCCAGACTGAGTGAGAAAGGACGTATTGGCTGGTGGGTGGAAGTAGGAATATTGGAACGCGGGGATTTGTTTACATACAGCCGACGGTGTTTGATAGCGGCCAAGTCGCTCACTGCATTTTCTCCGTGCTACTGTTCATACCTCGGCAACGGTGGGGTGATTACGTATTGAAGCTCAGAGGTCTGTCGGGTTAAAAGCCTACCCACCTAGGGTCTGAGGCCATCTGACATTACATTTGACATTACGTTATCACTTCTTTCTACCAACCCCCCCCCCAAAACACAGCAAGAACAACAGAACCCCCCAAAGACCACCACCACCACCAACAAAAAGGCTACTTTCTAATAGATTTTTCATTTTGTAGCCAGTTATGGGAATTTTCTGTGATGCTGCAGTATGACTGCAACGAAATTTCAGGCAAGCTATTCTGGCATTTGATACAGCGATGCTGGCAGGATGCTTTTCTAGTTCAAATTAAATACAAATCTTTGGTTTGGTTTTGCCTTTTTCTTTTTTTAAGCTTGACACAGTGCACAGTTCTGTAACTAGAAGCCACCGTCCGTCCCACCGGTAGCTCATCACAGTTCCTGGTACTGGGGAGAATACGGGACCGTATCTCTTTTCCACACCAGGAGCGTGCAGTCTTTAAACTTTCTTACTTTTCCTAGTGCCCATTTCAATCACGACAGAAATTTAACAAAGCTTGAAATTTTAGAGGTAAAAGAGCGCCCGTGTGAAAACTCTGCCTCCAAATAGTATTATCCAAGTGTGAAATCGCTACCCTTTGTTTCCTGAATTTCAGGGTACAACATGCCGTGGTAGTAAATCTGTATGAGAGGAGAAGAAAATGTGAAGAGACTCTCTTACCAGCCTTCTTGATTAAATGGATTACATTATTATTGGCTCTATCTCAGCAGGTTTTTTTCACAGCAATGGCAGTAATTACCATCTCTTCTTTCTATGCCATTTTTACAAATTTGGCTGAATTTGGATGTTTTGTTGGTATTCTTCAACTTCAGTGAATGTAGTAGAAGAGTTGTTTGATTTAAATGAATGTTAAAAGAACACACAAAAATAACTTCAAAATGAAGGATCTGATGTGAATAACTTTGCAATATGAGAGACTATTTCCTTGAGTAGCATCACTATTACAAGCTTTATTTTTGTGAGTGCATTGCAGATGCGAACAAGCCGATTTCTTTTAATGGTTATATTGAGGGCAGCGCAGCCCAATATTCATAATGAGCTACTTTTTGAATCTTTGAAACAGCCAAGCATATTCCAGAAGATGACATCGCAGAACAGTCTCTTTTTTTTTTTTGTATTTTCTGCATAAAAAATGTTTGTTGAAAGCTAACCTTAACTTCAGCATATTGTATTCTTCATGGAGCTGTTCCAAAGCCTGATGGGAATAGTAGCAATCTTTAATTGATTTTAATGGGTTTCGAAGCAGTTCTTAAATGGACAGAAAATTGCAGAACAGTGCGCTGGGTCCGGTAGGTACGTCCTAGGCGGCTGTGAAGCTCAGTTCATTACGTTTTGTAGATTAGTTTCAGAGCTTCTGATTAAAGGTGCTATTGAAGATATTAAGGGTGACATTTTAGAACATGTGAAGTAGGTAACTCAATTTTCAGGAATATATTGCCACATGTTTGAACCCCGAAAACTTTATGAACTTGGAAGCTGTCTGCGGAGTCGATTCGGAGTGCCCGAACGTTTGATTCCAGGAGGGCAGGAGGAGCTCGGTGAGGAAATGTTCCCCGTGGCAGACAGAGGAGAGCGATGCTGTAGGTGCGGCGTGTGCTCGGAACGGCGAGTCTCGGCGTCAGGCTCCATGGCAGTGATCCAGTTAGTTCTTGTAAATTTTAGTAGAAAATCACTCATGTTGTATAAATCTTTTTTAGAGTTTAGTGAGTTTTGGTTTAGTTTTTTACAAAATCCCTTCTCTGCAAATTTTTTTTTTTTTTTTTCCCCCCCAAAATCCTATGTTCACGGGAGGGCTGGAGGCACACTGTAAGAAGGATCTCATCTACTGTTTAATTTCACAGTTTTTTTAGAGTAAGCTCTATAGAGTAGTGATAGATTTTTATAGGATATTTCTAGCTTCCATCCCTATTATATTTCCTCAAATTTCCCATTATTTTGTTTCTTATTGCCTATGAGGCGGAATTCAGGTTTTTATTTCGATACCTTTAAGAAAGAGAAAATAAAGATGTTGATGCTACTTTTCTGTCTCAGTTCGCATCACCGAAATCAATTTGGCCATAAACCAGGCATATGCACACTCAATAGCTCATCTGAATTCTAAATGTGGGTGTCAGGCAACACATCAAACCCGCTCCCATCCCAGTATCCTGGGAGATGGCTCTGTGCTGTCAGAATAAAGGCAATGAACCTTCATGGATATGTACAAATATATTTAAATTGGCTCAACCAAATTTAACAGGGTCATAAGTTAAATGGAAAACCAGATGATAAAAAAAAGGTAGTGTTAAGTGTCTGTGGCCTGGATTCTGTGACTTAACTGTTAACTTAAAAATGTGATCTTAAAAAAAAAAAATGCTGGCTGGTATTGGGACTGCCATGGTTGAATAACAGCCAGGGAAACTGGTCTGAGGGCGTATTTCCAGTGGGCATTTCCAGTGGGCAGGCCTGGCGGTTGGTGACTGAAGTTATATCTGGTTTCTGTGGTTTGTTGCAGAGCTCTGCAGTAGGAAATGAGCTCTCAGAATCTGAGGTCTCTGTGTGATGCTTGCCGAGGGTATGAACCAGTACGATGACAACGCTCTCACGGTCTTGAGAGCATCATCTTAAAAATATTTGCTTTGTAAATAAGAGAAAAGAAGCTGAATTGGTTGTTGGCCCCTCTAATTATTGTGCCTTTGACTCTGTGCGTGTGCATCCGATGCCTTTTATTCACCTCTGTGCAGCATTAACTCTCGTGGATTGGTCAGATAGTATTTGGGTTTGACTTTCACGGTTTTGGGTGGCCTTTTCAGAAGTGCGGAATTGGTTAATTCCACAGAATAGGTGCAACCATGGACGTTCATCATCCAGCTCCATGTCGGCTGCTGCCTCCCACGTGCCTTCAGTCTGAGATGACGCAGCTGTTGGAAGATGCAAGTCTCTCCCATCCTTACTTCATTTGCCCTTTTTGTCCTTCATTCTTTGGATTAAAATAACTATTAATAAGGAAACCTCTACCCTTTGGCAATACCTTATTTCCTGTAGCCTATCAAACAGTTATTCTGAAAGTAATGTGTTCGTTTGAGCTAGAAATGAGACGTTCCTGTTCTCTGTGGGGTAAACTGCAAAACCTGCTCACAATAATCTGCAAAAAATGCACTGCAAGATCAGGCTGTACTAATTGCCGCTTATTTTCGTTCCCCAGGAGAAAATATTATTGGAAATAATATATGGCTGATAATATATTTATGTGTTAAATGTTAAAATTAAATGAAAATGTATGAAATCTTTATATGATATGTTTAAGAAAATTTAGTACCAAAACTGGTGCAGAGGGAATACCAAGCTGCAGCAGCATTGTTTCTTTTAAGCTTTATTAAGTCAGGTGAGGGGATCACTGTAAGGTTACAAAGAAATTGTATTCCTTTTCATACCCTACCCTTATCAGGGGTACAGTGAAGGTTTCACCTTGTTGATAAGTATCGTGTCAGGAGACCAAAATGCACCAACCAGATGTTGAAAGCTTTACGTAAGGCTCTGACTCAGCTTTTCCCCTCCACATTCACGCACATCCTCCATCCAGAACCTGAGTCTGGTCTAAATACACGGCTAGATTGGTGGACAAGCGCTTCCTCACTCCATCCTCAAATTGTGCTGGAAGCAGCACAAAAAGAAATCAAGAGCGGGGGAAGGAGAACTCTTAATGGCGCTCAGAGACGTCTCAGTTGCACAGAAATGGGCTGTGATTTGGAGTGTTGATTATCCACACTTGTGCTTCCACACTGAATAGAGAACTTATCATTTAAAAGATTACCTTGTAGATGATGATAAGAGCACATTTTCTTCCTCTGCAGACAACATTTGTGCCGTGGCGACCATTATGGCTGGTGCTTTTATCAGTGATTTAGAACGGAGCTGTCAAAAACTTTGAAAAGCTTCTATTAAAGTAATGTGGATTTATCTATCTGAGACCTGTGAAATTTATCAAGGAGCCCAGTTTTGGCCTCCATTTCTAGTAAGAGCGCGCAGCTGCGCCCCAGGGCAGTCAGCTCCCCGGCCTTCTAGGAGCTCAGGCATTTGGTTAGTAGCCCGGGTTTGGGAATCCCTCGAGAGCTCTCTGGAGAGCAGAGCGGAGGGATGTTTGGAAAGCAGCCCTTTCCTGGCGCTTAGGGGGATGGATGCAATGAGGTGCTGTGCTCTTGCCCTGCAGCCGTGCTCACGTGGGGATTTGATTGCAGTGTTTGCAAATGTGGCTGCCTATTAAAAATTGAAATGTAGGAGTTAGTTTGACTGTATCGTCTTTCCGTTTATTGGTACTGAAGTTGTTATATAGTGTTGGGAGGTTTAATGCTCTGCTTTTGTTGTTTCTTTTAATATAATTTCAACGTATGACACTGAAACTTTTTTTATCCAGCTGGGCATTTTCAACTGCCGTATCGATTCCTGCTATGAAAGCAGTGTTAGCTGATACTGGCTGGAAGCAGAAGCTTTGAAGCTTGAGAGGGGGAGAGCCCCAGGAGATCCATGCCTACCTGGTAGCCAGAATAAGAGCTAATAGAATAGTTTGGATATCTCCTCCTTATTTCCATTGCCCACGGGTTTTTTCCTTCCCTCTAGCACTTCTTTTTGGAAAAGTACTCCTCCTGTCCCTTGGCAGGAATCACACTGCTGTGTATTACAAAATTGTCAGCCATAACAAGTTGCAAATGGTTGACCCTGCTCAGCACCGAAACAGAGACGTGATTGCAGCTGAAGTGCTTTTGCAGGCCAAAAGGGCAGCTCGTACTCACCGAGTATATTTTGATTTAGTGCCCAACCCCAATCTTAGGGGTCATAACATATCATGGAAAGTTATCATCTTCTGAGCAAAGTTGGATTACTTTTACTCTGTTGAGAATTGTAGTAATGCAGATAGTTTGGCCAAACTTTAAGATGGGTAGTTGAATGCTTGCTACTCAGAATTCCTGCAGGAATTTCATTCAGACGCAGGATTATTGGCTTTTTTGCCCCAATGAAAAGACAAACAGTCATGAGAGCATCTTAATGCTGATGGTAGCAAGTGTGGAAGCAGTTGATGTGCCTTGCAGCACTTCACTGGTGAATGCAAAGAAGTTGGTCTCTGAAAATGTCCTAAAGGCAATCAGGAAAATTCTACTCCTAGGTAAAAACGAAACATGAGGAAAAGAGCATAACCTGAAAAACAAAGATATGGCAGAAAAGACGAAAAAAGAAAATGAGGCTGTGCCAGTCTGTGTAACTAGCTAAGGGTGAGCTGTGAATCCTGCACTTCTGGAGGGTCTAGACAGATCAAAATACTGGGATCAAAATATCAGAAAGCAAGACCCAGAGTAATCATTCGATAAGGAAACAATTTCTCCGAGTGATAATCTTCAGTCCAGAGTAATCTTTGAAATCAGCCCCGCTCTTGGCCACTTGGCCGCTTCCTTTGAGAGTGGCCCCTTGACCACTGCCAAATAACTTGGACTCTGAGAAAAGAGTGAGGCTGAAGGACGACGGTCACCGAGTCGAGCAGGGAAAGCACACAGAGATGCACGTGCTGCGTCAGTCGGCGTGAGCTGGGGCGTAGAGGAAACAAATGCCAAGAAAGCCGTCAGTCACTCGTCTTCACTTTCTCATGAATGTACCGTTGTGCTTCCAGAGAGACTCAATTTATCCCAAAAGAATAAACATTAAAAGTAAGATTTCAGGTCATTAAAAGAGTTGTCCCCATGAAAGGAAGAAGTGCATTAATGGCTGAGTAGGAAAGTGAAAATGTGAAAGAATACAGGCAAAAGAGTATCTGTTCCTAGGTTCTATATGTATGCAAACTCTTTTCACATGATGTAAAAGAGTGCCTGTGCTGGTGGAGCATATGTTAGAACTGTCAAGGGAGAAACTGGGAATGTCTTCAAAGGTAAATCAGTTCCCTGATGATTAGGGAAAGAGTTCAGTTGTCTGGGAACTCATGTCCCTGGGAGCTTCCCCTTCTCCGAAGACAGCCAAGTGTGTAGGCCTGTTGCTGGCGAGGGGGATCACCAAGGGAATGAGGGTCATGCTTTGGACACCGCAGGGCGAGGGAGATAGGAAGAGGGAACCCTTCGCCTCTGTCTGGGCTGAACGGAGATTTAAATATATTTATACGTATATATTTATGTATATACATAAAGGAAACATTTTCTATAACCAGAAAAGACCAGCGTTTGGGATTGGATAAAACAGAAACCAAGCATTTTTAGGTTGGAAGGCATGTGGTAAATGCCCATAAAAATGTCAGCTACTATTTTGCACGTTGCTGACAAACAAAATGACAAACTTTCCCAGTAGCGTAGATTATTCTTGCCAGAGAGGAGGGTCAGAATAAGAATCCGCAGCTAGTCTGTTAGTGAACAGTGTCCAAAATGGCAAGCTAAAAGTTTCTGTTGCTAAGCTGAGGGGAGGGTTGAGGTTAAACAGGCTTTTGCTTACGGCTCCCACTACATCCTCAATGGCAATACTTAAAGTGTTGCTGGGAAGCATGTTTACCTTTTTAGAAATTGTGAATTAGATTCCAGAAAAGATCTAAAATATTTTATTAAAGCCTCTAAGGAACTGGAGGATTGAGGAAAGTTTTCCAAAATGTTGATGGGATGTCATTAAAGGCTGCAGCCCATACGTCTGGTGGGTGCTCCTGCTGCCTCAGCAAACATTAGTAGCATCCTGTGTAAGGACAACTTTGGTCCTAAGCAATTCATAAATTGGTCATACTTGTAAAGATTAGTAGGTTTTGTGTCTAGCAGCGGGAGCCCAATGATTTCCAAGTGATTCACTGGCCGCTCATTGTTAACAGTGAGTGTCCCAGGTACCCGCAGACCTGAAGCAACAGTTAATTCAGAAGCAGAACTAGGTTTTGTTTCACTCCTGCTTGTTGAAGGTGCCAGAACTTCGCTTCCCACAGAAGCATTGATGAGCTATTGCTATGCTAGAAATTTTTCAGAGCAGTCTTTCTGCAGCAATGAGCCTGTGAAAGCCGGGAGGATGATACACTGCTGGCTCTTTCCAATCTTTGCATCGATCGCCCCTGTCTGACTAAACAAAGGGCCAGTCTCACACAGAGGGCGAGGGCAGCACATGTGAATATCCTGACAAAAAGTAAAATGACTGCAGCGGTATCTTTCTGTGTCAAATGGGTGAGTGGTGGTAAGCAGCCGGTAAACCTGCCTCAGCTGTAGCAGCATTGAACTTAAGGGCTTTGTTAACTGCCTGGGAGAAAAAAAAAAGCAGAGTGCATTTGAATGCCTTGCAACCTCCTTGAGCCTGAAATAGTAAGCTAGAAATAACAAGATTGCTATTATATATCAAAGAGGCCAAAAGCTTAGCAGGAATCAAAAAGGATTAACATTTCATAGAGTTGGAAAGAATATGAAGAGTTGTTGTCGTTTCCTGAAACAAAAGTGAATTGGGAGAGCTGTAAAGGCACCTGCTCAGTGTGTAGGCCAGCCTTTCAGTGAGGGAAGGCAGGAGGAGACTTGCCGTCAGGCACGTCATGGTAGAGAAGTTCATGTTAGAGAACTCTTCACCCCAGGATGTATCCCAAAAAGAGATGTGAGGGAGGGCCAAAAAAAGTTCCGTTCTTAGAAGATGTGAGAATCTTTTTTTATCTAAACTGGTTCTTGCACCCTGACACTGTTTCAAAAGGGATCTGACAGCATTGCCACCTGCTTCAACTTGGTGGCTGAAGAAAAAAGCATCTGCTTTCTAATATTCAGTACATTAAAAATTCATTATAGACTGGATATTTTATTAGTTAATCTTTTTCCCAAAGTGTGACATGATTGAAATGTATTCTGACTTTCACCAAGGTGTATGTTGATTAACTCAACTAAACAGAGCCAAGTGATCAGCATCTTGCCCACGCAGTGACATTCAGTGGCTGCTGTTACTGGTGTGGCAAGAACTGTGTTTGCTGTGATGCCCCAGTGTTTTTTCTTACTTTGCCTTTTCCTTTTATTGTTGGAAACATTCTTGATATTTAAGGCTCTTGGGGCTCTAATCTTACCTTCCTCTCTCCCTCCTAGTGTCTATCAACTTGTCGTCAAGGAGGAGAAGCTGCAGAAGGCACGGAGAGCTGCAGACATCATTGAATGCTTCTCTGTCCCAGTGAGCTACAAGAACGCTTCCAGTCTCGACTCGCCGCACTACTTCGCAGCCGAGCTGAAACCCACCAACCTGCCCGTCACCCAGCCGTTCACAGTGGGCGACAACAAAACCTACAACGGCTACTGGAATGCTCCACTTTCTCCCCTGAAAAGCTACAGCATATACTTCCAGGCTCTTAGCAAGGCAAATGGAGTAAGTGCAGAAAAAATTGAAGTTGGATCTGTGCATATGACCGTCTCTGTCTGTCCTCCACATCTTTCTCCTTCATTCTCCATCGGATGGCATTTTAATTCCTCCTCATTATTACCCTCTTACAGAAATTTGATGAAAATCAAACATGCCACTGCTTGTCCTTCACTTAAGCCTCTCTCTGATGCCTAGATCCAATGAGAAACCTGTTGGGGAGCCAGACAACGTAAAGACGCGTGTTGGCATGTGATTTACAAAATGAATTGCTTAGAATTTGGGCGCTTTTTTTTCTTGTAGTTGCATTAATGCCAGAGTAGGAGCTATTATCCTTTTAAAAGATGTAACTGCAGTATCCTGACAGTCTCCAATTCACAGTGCTTGTGATTTTGGAGGAGACATTATGAGATGAGCACTACGCAAAAGCTATGAAGTTGAATTACCTTGTAGCTTGCATTTGGTCACATCATAATGTAGCACTTATGGTTGGGATTTTTCTCTTGAGCAAAATGTAAGTTGTACTGCAGGGGGGACTGTGTGCATGTCTGTCTTATTCCCTTTGAATACCCTGGACTATATTTGTACACGTACTTACTCTGTGAGATTAAGTTTAAAATGGAGACGGCACAGGAAACAGTCTGCCCCATTCTGAGCCTCAAACGACACCCACATAATGCCCCAGCAGATCCCGTCACAGGAAAAACGAAGGCCTCTTTTCCCTCTTCCATCCTTCTGTTCCAGCCTAGGATAGTTTGTGACCTTCTCTTTTAACTCTCCTGTGCGAGGTGTGTTCAGCTCTTCAGTGTACAGGCCAGATCCAGTCTACGCAGTCATTCACCTTCCTCCCCGTTGACTCCCCTCGTTGTTTTTCATTATCACGTAACATGATGCCGTTTGACACTCTGGCTTCGGGAAGAGTCTTAGAGCATTAACATGGCATCAAGAAGTTGGGTAGCCGAGTGTGTTATTAGCACATTTGCCAGTGCTTTCGTGAATCTAACTTTAACATAGATAAATTCTCTCAGACATCGCCTCTGAAAGAGCAAAATTAGAAAAATCAATCAAAGGTGAGTGGTGTAGGCTTTGGTCTCCGCTTGGGATAGTGTCTTTTAGACCCAAAACGCAGGCGCACGTCACAGAGGACTGTACATCGTTTACCGGGCTAGCAATGCCAGTGAACGTTCACAACATATCTTGGTGGTTTACTACCTTCATTTATCACCATTCTCCTGCAGAGTTTCTGCTGTGTGCCTGACAAGCACAAATCTCCTCAGTGCCGTGCTGTTTTTCACCGTGGTTTCCCTTCTAGTCGATATAGTTTCCTTCCAGCACTACTCAATTAATTCCATTTTGGATTTGCCTTTATAAAGGAAATTGTGAAATATATGTACGTGTCTCTCTGTGTCTAGTTAGTTCCCCCTTGTGTGATAGTTAATTGCTAGTGAATGGATCCCCAGGGAAGAAAAAACTTTATTTGCTCAAGTACAATATAATATGCCATAAATGGGTTATATGAATGGAAATGTAGGCTTCCCTTGGCGTTCTGGATTAAGGCAGCACTGATGCGTGGTTCCTGCTTCTTCTGGATCTGTGTAGCTGGCAGGTTGCATCACGCTCTCTGCGTACAAGGGGATGAGGACTCAAAAAAGGATGACTTCCCTGGGCTGTTCTCATAGGACCACAGGACTGTAAAGGACTTTTTAAGCATAATCAATCAAAAGAGTCTGTATGCAACAAGACACGGTTTGTGAAAGCATGAGGAGGATCCTCCCAGACAAAACGAATGCCCGTTTGAGCAAGCAATTGCCTCTTGCGTTAATAATTTATATTGGTACAGTATATGCTTATGTATCCTCCAAGTGCAGTGCTACGGGAAAAAGCATAGAGGAAATATTCAAGAGCGGAACGTGGACCTTCAGAGGAGTAGCTGTGATACTTTTTGTTTCTGGATAAAATCCTGAAGCCCCACATTTCAAACATTAGGGCTGATTTTCATCCAGTCTTTTGCAGCTGTAAATAATAAGTTTTGTTTCATTCCCAGAATTGTTTACAGGTATAATTTGTATTTAAGAGTTCTGGGTTTTCACTTACATCTATAACCTGAGCAGCTTTGACTGGTCTTCGTAAAGCCTACTAATAATTATGGCTGCAATATGGCACTTTTGATAATGCACATCTGCAAAAAATCTGAACCAGTAACAATTTAGCACAGTTAAAATATAGCCTTATGTTCCCTTGCACATGAAAAACTTAACAGAACATTGCCACTCATTTTTTAATTAGGATATTCTATAGTTTCATTAATCACTGACAGTTGTGGAATGATGAAACTTCTTTCCACACCTGGAACCTGCAACGAGAAACCTCCGTGCGGTGAACCAGAACATCTTCCTTCGGAAATGTAGGACTCTGGGGAGAGCTTAATTTGAAGAAACATTCTGTATTTGGTCAAAAAACTTGATTAGGAGGAGGCAGAAGCGTTATAGGAGTTCTGCATTGTTTCGGCTCCTCTGTACGCGGAGCGTTGTGCTCATTTGGCGTTCTCGTCTGCTCTGCAACCATTAGCCGTGATTGTTACAGTGAAAGGAACATAATTAACAGCTGGATGCGAAACAAGTGTGGCAAATTGCTGCAAAATCAGATCACGAGCTTTTCTGCCTTCTCTTGTGCGATGTTGTACTTGTTGTTTGAGTTTGAATGAGATAGCTGTCGCTGGCTGGATTCTTTTCTGTGGACAGTTGCGTGAAGTTTGGTCAACATGGTGTGGCTTCCAGACAGGGGTCTAAATAGAACACGTGTGAAACGGAATGGTTTTCAGCTTTGTTGTACAAAACACTTCCAAATTGTGTGAATATCTCTCCTAGGGACTGTTGAAAGCCAGATGCTGAGCTGAAATGTGTCAGAGTTTGAAGTAAGAGGGGAAAAAACAGAGAGAAAGGAAACAGAAGCTCCAGGCTGTGTGACTGTGGGGGTGAGCAGCACCGTTAGTTACTGTTTAATTGTTAGGAGGAGTTAGCACAAGAAGTGACGCGGGAAGAAGGGTGGACAACTGCCTGTGTTCTCTGGATCTCCACGCGCGCTGTCGCAGCCGTCCAGGTAGTTAGCTGATGTTTGCTGCTTGTCCTAGTGCCACCTGCCGCAGATGGCTGCCTGACAGAGCATGAAGTTTTCCTCGTCTGGAAAACCTCCCTGAGCTCAGCCCCTTTAAAACACCAGCCCCTTCAGCGTTTATCCCGCTGAAAGGTGAGGCCAGGGTGGCAACACCGTGTTACTCCTTATCCTCTCTTATCCTTATACTGACTTAATAATCGAAGTTAAATGTTGCAGGTTTTATTGTCCCCAAGTTCTTGATGTGGGTCGTTGTCGGTGGCAGTCTCCGGTTAGTGATCCAGCAACACGCTCAAATGGGGAGAATTCTTTGGCTGCCGTGAAACCTGCCTGAATTTTTGAGCAGCTCGGAAACCAGAGCTTCCTAAAAATCCTTCCTGCAGTTGCATTTTACCTCATTGGGTTAAAATGAAACCCGTAACGGCACAGTTGCAATCGATAACTCCTGGCCGGTTTTCCTCTAGGTGGGAGATGAGGCAGGAGCCTCTGTCACGCAGCTGGAGGTGCTGGGGGGATGCTGCCAGCTGCTCCTGCAGCCTGGTGGGTCCAACAGGTGACTGATGTTTTCAGGCTGGAGTTGTGAAAAGTAGCACCACAGGAATCAATGAGAGTATTATTTTTGAGGGAGTGATAGACTCTGCAGAGATTCTTATTGATTTTTTTTCCTCTCTAATGACTTGTACTACATGCACAATCGGGCAGTTCATTATTATCAGGGGACTTCAGGCTGGATTTCTAGATGCTGACAGGTCTACTCACAGTCCACAACATTCTTCTTCTGGAACGTTTGGAGGTATGGATAGAGCTGCCAGCAGAGAGGTGGCACTCATCCCTGTGGAGATGGCCCACGACAAAAACAGGTACTTCAGTTCAGCACGAGCCCTGTTCTGAAAAATGAAGTGGCACCAAGGCTGCCTGCATTGCTTCTGTGAACTACGAAACAGCTTTGAGGAGCTCTTTGTTCAGCAGGATTTCGGGTGTACAGTTTTGTTCATGTATGTTCACTCCTCCTTAATCTCATGTTGGAGCTTCAGGGCAGAAATAAAGCAGCTGTGGAAGCACTTCACTCTCTGTGAGCTGCTGTTTCCACATCTGGTTGGCCATCTTGGTCCAGAGTATGTGGACCTGAGATTTTTCTTGATAATTCTATCAACAGCGTAAATAAAATCCTCCAGTCTACCCCATGTTTGAGAGTTTGGGAGGTATGGGTATTCAGTGATTAACTATATGTCACTGAAATATCTTTCTATTGTAAATAATAAAATCCCTAACCACTTTGTTAAACCACGCTTCTCCAGATAACATGGATACTAAAAATAGCCGATAATTGGAAAGGCAGTACTAGGTTTAGCTTAGTCTCTCGGAGAGCTAACGGTTTCCTTAAGCTGGCAATAGAAATTACAGGGGAATCTATAGACCCTGCACAGTTATGTGCACATGATTCATTTTAAAGGCAGCAAACAGTTGGCTTCAGTGGGATACAAAAGAAACACACGACTGAGAGCTTTCCCGAACTTGGGCAAAATTTGTTGAGGACCACAAAAAAAAAATTCCTCGGCGGACAGAACCACGATTTCTGTCCTATGTGAGAAGCAGGTTGCCAACAAGCACGCTCGGTGCGTAGCTCTGGGACCTGGGGGGCTACAGCTGGGGCTGAGGCCGAGTGGGAGATCGGTCATTGCGTGTCTGTGCACCAGCGACAGTTCAAATTGCCTGTCCCCGCTTCGAGCTGCCTGATGAAACTGTGCCTGTTGCAGGGCAGCCCCGACCGGCACGGCTGGGGACAGCAGGTCTCGCTGGTGCTGGCAGGTGGCTCCTCAGGCAAGGCAGGCACTGTTTACCTAATGCAAAGTCATAATAATAGTAAAGGAAAGAAAAAAGTGTGGGTGTGAAAACAGATGGATGAAAAAGCTCTGCTTCTTTTATTGTTGTTCGTAGTCTGTAAACAGCAAGCTGTCATTTTAAAAGGAAAAAAAAAAAAAAATCATTTGCCCTTTTAGGTTGTGAAGATGCAGCTGTCACATAAACATATGTCCTGCTGCCCTCATAGCCCTTTTCTGCAGAAAATTGTTCCCATCCAAACACTAAAGAGACAGAGGCAGAACTTGTCTTGTTATCATCCAGTGCACTTCAGTGAAATGTGCGTTTAGGAACCTAAGTAATTAGTAGGCAGCGTCGGCTCCCTTTCCTTGAAAAAGGAAGAAACAAACTATATTAAAAGAATGTTTAAAAAAAGCCCCTGAAAATTCAGAGGGATGCTAGAACAGGCTCATGGTGTGTAGCTGCAGGTCTGTGCACGAGCTGTGCTGGCCGAGAGGGCTCACCCAGCCCTGCAGCACAGCTTGTGTCCTCTTCAGAGCATCTCCAGCTCGTTGTGACCATAGGTCCGGTCTGTCCTCCAGGAACCCTCCGAAACACAGTCCTCGTATGCTCTGTCCGCGGTGTAGGGACTTAAAAATTTAGCCAGCGTTCAGCCTTGAGTGAGGGTACACCGTAACCGTGTTTTATTCATCTGGAAGTAAGTTCCAGAAGACAAACTTACGTAAATATGTTCTACTAAACATGTAGATGGGCTTTATATACCCAGTAAGCTTTCTGGTTACGAAGCATGTTTGAAAATGGAAGTTGGATCAAGAGCTGTAGGGCGTATTCATACGGTGTTTTCTTATTCCAGGATCTTGGTTAAAATATGCCTATGTTGTTCTGTTGCTGTTGGACATAAAATGTCTGCCATAACCTGGCAGTGGTATAGAGCCGGAGTATGAGTGCTACTGGGATCTTAAATTGAGTTATTTTGTGACTTCAGCCATCATACAAAACAGATGTGCTGAATATGTAGGATCCTGGGTCATCATCAAGATTGTTGTAGACATATAAGGCCTTGTAAAACTTCTGTGATAGCATAAAATGGGAATTGGGTATCACAGCGGTTGAAAGAATGTTCAGAAACAACACAGAGACTGAAATTTGGGAAAATTATTTTTTATTTTTTACAACCTTTTTGTTATCTCTTTATTTCATTATTTTTCTTATAATTGCTTTAAGCCATCTGGCTAGATAATTGAGAATTACCTACGTTGTTTATTCCTGCTTTACTGCAGGTTAAACAGCTGCATCTTACTTTTCTGTGGGCAGGAAAGCACCTTGTCTGGATCAAAGGCAGTATTTTTCAGAAAACAGATGTGATTGTGGGAAAATGGTTTTACTGTTTTTTGGAAAAAAAAAAAGGTGTATTTATTTATTCTATTTCTTGGTAGAAAAGTTCATACAAACTCACAATTCTCAGCATCAATCAAAGAAAAATAGAGTAAATTTAAAGAGATCTCATGAGACACCAAAGAGATGAGCAGTGGGTTGATCAATGAGCTGATCAATGGAAATTGATGGAATAATCAGCCCTAATCAGGAATATGGACTGAGTTCAAGTCTTTACACTTAAGCATCCCTAGGAGCTGGACGTCTGGTGTCTGTGCAGGTTTCTTTTATGTATTCCTTCTCCGAGGGTGCAATTTGAAATGAAGTTCTGAAGTCCAGATGTCTTGTTCCTCTGGTGATTGATTGCCCTTGCTTTTGGCAGTGCCAGATCATGGTCTTCTAATAACTATGATTGTCTGTGCTAAATGCAGCAATTAGGAGATGTAGATGCAAACAGAGCACACTGCATCCTGTCTTCTCAAATCACCCCGTGGGAGGGGAATGGGCAGGAATACGCACATGTTCAAATGAGATCCCTTACAGCATCGTTAACAAGATTTCGGTTTTTGTTTTCTCACCTCTTCCTTTCTCAGCACTGACTAATTTATCCAGCTTTTTGTTACACTTTGAAACTAGCAGAAAGCAACAAATACACAGGAAAATTTTCCTCAACAAAATGTGAGCAAGTGTCCACCTACTTTTAAACTGCAAAAATACTATCTTGATATTTCTATTTATTTTCTTTTTCATTGCAGTTTTTCCAGGTCACCTTGTCATAGATGGTAAACTACATCAGGATCTGTCTGTCTTATTATTCCCAGCTTCATGTGCTGAGGCTGTGCTCTGAAAATAAAGCTGTGTTTTTCCTATTTCATATATCATCACTAGTAATAAAGATTTTGGATTTCCAGAATAGCTGGCAATTCGAGCTGATTAGACACGAGGCAGAGATGAATGTGGAGCTCTGTTGTGCAGCTCTGGTGACTTTGCAGTGCCAGCGGTTGGACAAGTTGTGTAGAGGAGTTGATTTTTGAGGGAGAGACTGGTCAATGCACCAGAGAGATGCCTCTTGTTTACTGGGATGAACGGTGCTTCGGTCCCACTCTGGGGCTGTATGGCTGGGAAGGGATGTCCTTAACGGCTGTGATTTGTCCTCGGTGATCCCGGAGTTCCTTAAGAGAGTCTGAAGGCAAGATCGAAGGGACAGTTTGTCCTTCTGAATATTTTGTTGTTTTCAGACTACACGCAGGGTTGCTTACATCCAGATAGCGCGGCTGACTTGTGTCTTGAGGAGTGCATAGAAAGGCGTCAGAGGGAATCGCTCTTGGTTTCCCAGTGTGGATCCTGCAGTTGTCCCCTTCTTACGTGCAACCTAAGCGTGAGGAGAAGGGCACGATGGGACCATATGTTTCTGCTCAGGCCAAGGAGGGTCCGTCACAGATGGAACAGATTTTCCCGAAAAGCAAATTCAGACTTTCACAGCGTTCATCTTATTTCTCGAGGATGGAATGAGGTGCTCAGCAGTGCATGTGCTAGGCTGGTGCTTCCAGAGCACAGACAGCATCCATATTAATGCAGCATTGTTACGCACGGTAATTTATGCAGTATTCGTTACCCCTGAGACATGTACAAGAGCAGGTAAAGACATAAAGTGCTACGAAAACCCTGCAGCAGATTACTGCCTGACAAAGTCAGCTTTCCAACCAAAGCAACGCAGTAAGATTTGGGCGGCGATGGTGCGTCGGACAGAAGCAATCCGTGCCAACAAGGGCTGTGGAATGAGGAGCTGGGGACACCAGAAAGGAGATGTTTTCAGCGAGGTGGCCTGAGAAGGCTGCCGAGTTTGAGCTTTTAGTTGAGCCAAATACAACACTGCTGTTCCGATCCAAACTCCTGTTTACGCAGATCTGCGGGCTCCGAGGCGGATGGAACAAAAGCGTTGGGTTTTATCCCAGCTCTGCGATGGAAAGCGGCGGTGGTGTGGGTTGCGTTTGAATAGCTCATTTGGCAGAGCCAGCCAGCCAGCGTGCTGTTTTGCTTCGCATACATATCAGAGAGCTGAAATATTCAAATGACTACTTCAGTGTCTGTTTGCCATGTGTTTAAATAAATACCCAATTTGCAAAATTTGCAGTAATGGCGCATGAAAATTCGATGTACAGTTGCACGTACTTTTGACCCAAGGCTTGTCTGCCTATTACAGATCAGGTCATTTAACTGGTAAATTCTATTAGTTAATCAGGCAGATACGCGGGACCCATCACTCACACATCGAGTGTGGAAAAACATGTTGTCACTCTCAACTTCTCAACAGTTCGAGAAGCAGCTGCATGCAGGTCCATTAGTATGGGGTGTTTTGTGCAACTGAAACTGTTGGTGGTATTTTCAGAGATGAAGTGTAAGAAAAACACTTACTTGTTTTAGTACCTTTTTAAAGGAATGTGTGTTTATTGGAGATGGGCAAATTACACACCTTGATGTTTTCCTGTATTTTTTTTTTTTTATTTTTCAGGAAACAAAAATCAACTGTGTCCGGCTGGCAACGAAAGGTACGTGGGTCTACTTTTCCTGCAAAGCACAGTGTCAGTAATGGAAAGGCTGCAGTGGTGACACAACTTGATTACAGTTACTATTGAAAGCACGAGCTTTTTTTTTTTTTTTTTTCCCCCTTTTCTTTTCTTTTTTAAGGAAGATTACAAAGGCAGAACAACAATTTCCAGAACCACTTCACTGTATGTGTGAACTCTGTTATTTTTTTAAGACAGAGTATCTGTCTCTTTCTGGTTCCTCTGCTCCCTTACTCTGTCAGCAGCTTTCCCGTCCTGAGGACTGTTCTTGCTATTGGCAAAGTGTCACTGAAAAAGCTTCCTATTAACATCGTTCTCGCCGCAACTGTATAAAGTAGATAGGTAAGAGGAGATCTCGCGTAAGCCCAACCTTGAACGCAGCAGGGCACAGTTCTTATATCCCACCATTTTCATGGTGTAATTCGACAGACAGAGCAGAGTACATTCCTTGGTTTCATTGCAATTAGTTCAGAATAGACCAAACCGACAGGTCCAATAGCCCAGCCTGAGCAAACCCGAGGCAAATGGTGGTAAGATGCAATGCTCCAGTCCCCAGGTTGCTTCACGAGGTGTAGCTCTCGAGGGACCAATGATGACAAAGTCTGGGTTCCTTCTTGGAGCTTAGAGTTTCTTTTAACAACTCTTCTAAGGACTTCAAAATCACCCCAGGGGCTACTTTGCCAGCAAAGGTGTCAGAAACCAATTTACTTGTTACACAAACAGAGGAGTAGCTGTAAAAAGACTTCCTCGACACATGTCGTAGACTCAAAGCCAGCAGTAAGGAAACGATAGGGTAATTGCCATGGGCTGTACAACAGGTAGCTCTCCATTTCCAAAACTCGGGCTTGCCATCTTGTGCTCTCGCTGCTTTGTAATGTGGAGTAACTGGGTTACTGCCCGTGGAGTCTTTCCAGAATTAAACAAAACTGGCAGGAACCCACGATCCTTTTTTCTTTGAGGCACCATCCCATTTTTTCCATTTTTTTCACTCCTTTCTGTCTTGTGGCAGTAACAGAAGTTAATTACTTCTAGGTACTTTCTCCTGATCACTTCTGCATCTGCACTTACAGAGGAGTTGAGAGGGATCAAAGAAGCCCCAGCTAACCGTTGCTGGGTAGCAGAAGAGGACTTTTTCCATCTTCATATGGAGACATCTCCCAGTGTGTTACGGAAAGCCGTGCGCTGGGGTGGGAGGTGCTGCGTGAAGTTCCCACCCGCGCAGCTGGTTTCACGGCTGAGGCCTGATAGGCAAAGCGGTGGGGCTGTAAGGGGTTGTGTCACCACTGAAAGCCAAGGAGGATGAGCCATTTCTCCCCTTTCTCCCTTTCATCTGTGGCTCTGCTGCTCCCCATACCCTCTTGTTGCTTTCCTTTTTAACAGTTCCTCGTAAAATCGTTATTTAATTCATTTCCCTGGGTTACAAACATTCTGTGTGTCTCAGTCTCCCCTCCTTCCCCCTCAGTTTTTCCAGCTGGTGGTGATGTGACCATTTTGGATACCTTATTTTGGCTTTCTGGTGGTAGAAAGAGCAAGAGCAGGACTGGGTAAGAGGAGTCTGGGTGAAATGAGTCTCCCCGGGGTTTTCCCAGAGCATGACTAGAGGTCTCTCCATGGGATCAGAGAAACTGGATTAATTCATTTTGGGAAACCTGGAGTTTCTTCCGTTTCAGTCATTCCTTTTTCTGGAGTTGATGGAAGAACGTTGTCATGCGAGCAGAAAAGATTTTGCTCTGTGACTATTTAAAGAAAAATAAAAACCTATGTAGCTTGAGAAGTCCCATTCTTGCCTGACCTTTTGATCTGCGCTGCTTAATTTGGGTACTTCAGAAAAGAGTCACATAAGTGTTTGATCTTGAGTTGACCTCTGCAAACTGATTTAATTTTCATTAACCTGTTAGGTCACCAGGAAGAGTCAATAAGCTACGCTCATCTTGTCGTTTCTGAACATCGTCCCTTTTTTAAAAAAAAGGGTCTCTTACTAATATTAATTTAATAAGAGATATAAAAGAGATGGGTAGAGCCTGAGGATGCCTAGAGGCACTGTTTTTTGGTGATCTTACTCTTTAGGATTTTTCTTGATTGATGTGAATGGAAAAGGACAAGAAATGATGGTAGTTCTAGTGTTTATTCTCACTGTCTCAACGGATATCACTTTAGATTTATAGGCAGATATCTTGTTTCTGTACATGGAATGTGGAAATCTCTGTGGATTTTTTTTTTTTTTTCCCTTTTTTTTTTCCCCTTGTCCTCACTCTGCGAACTGCAATGTTGTATTTCTCGGTGCCGGACCATTAGCAAGGACAGTGGAATATGTGCAGCTGTGGCTAATTTTATGCAGTTCTAGCTCTTCAAGGGTGCAGCATTGCCTGCAGCTCACAAGAAAGGGAGCATCACAATGCATTTGTAGTCTTCGTAATGTAACAGTAGCTTCCATTGCTGGCACCTATGAGGTATCAGCAGCTGAGCGATAGCTGGACAATGTGGTTCTGTGGTTTGGAGCTTTCCCATGGCCTCAGATTTCCATATGTCACGAGGCTGATTCCCACCATACATTAACTCCGTATGAACAGAAGGACTTCAGCCACTCCGCATCCCAGCCCCTAGAGAGGGATGTCATATCTGCCCTCTCTCTATTCGGCGGCAACGGACAGAGACACTCAAGAAACTACACTTACGTTGTGACCTGATCGAAGGCCGATAGCTGGGGTGTTCTAGCTGTGTGTGTCCTGTCTTCTGTCTACTCATTACATTGATTATCTTTAATGGCGTTGCCCTGCACGCGCCTTTATTTGCATCATTGCCTTTCTGAGGATAGAATGAGCAAACCCGTAGTCTGCCTTGAACAAAATGGTCAGGGCTGCGAGGAAAGACACGGCTGTGGTGTCTTTGGCAAGAGTCAGGAAAAAACCCACTTTTTTGGAGTCGGGGCTGATCTCGGCATTGACAGCTTAAAAGCTCTGCTTTGAGTTGGTACCAGAGAAAAAGCATATTTTGTTTTGATGGAAAAAAATAAATACATACTACTGGTGCCAGACTGAATGTTTATTTTGGGCTATAGGCCTAATTTTTCCATTCCTAGACATTTGACACTGCAGTAGCTCCATTAACGTTCGTGAAGTGAGTTCTGATTTACACCCGTGACAGGAAGATTAGGATCAAGACATGTTTAAGCAAGGCAAGTATTCTCTTAAGTACTGGATTAACAAGGGCACTAAATGTGGGTGTGGGAGTAATTAGGCAACAAAATGTGTTAGGCAGTGTGTTACTGGGGGATTATAACCCATCTTGGGTGTTGCTGCAAGGCACCTGTTCGGAAGCTGAGCAGCTTTGATTACTCGAGAGACGCGCGAGGCTGTTCCACTGTCGCTACTTCAGCAGGCTGGGAGGCAATTTGCTTTGTATGCCCCATTGCCTCAAAGCCAAGAAAATGAAAGTAGACAACTCTTTAAAAAGCAGTTTAGTCCATTAAAGAGTTTGGGATGTTTCCTAGTTTTCTCTCCTCCCCTTTTAGCAAGAAAGAGACTGTTCAGATCGACCCCTTTTCAGTTCAGTTCAGCTCCACGCAGGAGCTGCTTCCCATCTCTCCCGGTGGTGAGCTCTTCTGCATGGTTTTCTGCGTGCTTCTCCTGTTTAGATGAACTTGATTCTTGTGGTCGGAAGAAAGATCTCTCAAATCTTTGTGTGTTGGCTTAAATGTCAGGAGAGTTCGGTGTTTCAGAGCACTAGGGCACGACACCAGTAGTGCATCCTCAAAGCCGAGCTAGTAGATACCCAACCAGGCAAGTGCCTCTCTTGAGCTCATTCCTTCCATCCAGCGTCTCGGTGTAAGAGTTGGCTGATGCTGGTGGAAAGGGCCGGTGGGAGGAACTCATGGTCAGCCTTTGCTGTGGTGACATTTGCGGATCCATCAGAAAGCTCTCTGCGTTTGTCCAGTCTGTGTAGCCATTTCACATTTTGCCAGCATGTTTTAAGTCCACGAGCACCATTAACCTTTTGTATCTACGTACGTACTTGTTTTCAGGTTCATTGGTCTCAGATTTCTTACCACTTCCAGCCATAAACATCTCTCCTCACGTGGGCTACTCCTCTTTTTTAAATTACTGGGGTAATGTTGTCTTTCACAGCATTAGTCACTTGGATGCATATCATCAGCATAAAACACTCTTTAAAAATAAGTTTCTAATTAAACCCCGATTTACCAGCTCTCTGCCATACAATTTTCATTCAGCCAGTTTATTTATTAGTTTTGCCATTTGGTTTCCTTGATAGCATTTGTTTTAATATGTCCCATTCTTTCTGAATTAACTGACTTGTTCTCCCTGTCTTAAAGCAACATATTTATATTGACACTTTACTAGACAAAATTGCAACCCCTTACCAAGAGAGAACAATTACCTCTTGTATTCTTAAAGCGCATTAAATTAATTTCACAGTGTAATCGAAACCAAGGCAGAGGGCTCATTAATGGTTCCTTATCTCTTGATACTCATTTCTTCTTTCTTTAAAATGTGAGTTCTCGCAAATGAAAGAATGGAACTTTAATAATCGTTATGAGGTACATTTTTATTTTTTTCCTTTTTTTTTTCTTGTGCATGCTGCCTGGGAACGGTTTTGCTTGTTCTTAGCAGTAATAGGTAGGCAACAGGTGACCACGCGAAACCCGCCCAGCCTCCTGAGCACAGGTGATTATCAGTTCAGGAGAAGGAAGACTGTTCAAACTTCCAGAAGTCTGAGCAGCTTCGTGACTTCTTGTTTCATATTTGGTATGAATGGGAAAATACTTTTACGACTATTCTAACTACAGTATAAAGGGGGCTTTCTCTTACGTGGCACCCACTGAGGTGAATATACGCCTGTGCAGAGGGTCATCTGGAGGACCAAACATCACTTAAATCTTCACAGGAGCTCTTGAGCATGACTGAAGAGCCCCGTGGATCCCTCGCTGGCCCTCTGCAGAGGCTGAATATCTCCCTCAGCGTGCATGGAGATGACCTTGCATTTTTTAATTAAAGTAGCTACAGCATTTTCTGGGGCTGATTATTACACTTGCCCGTGGACAGCTGAGTCCTGCTGTTGGAGAAATGGTGACAGGAAAAGGAACGCTTGACTCTGTAAGCCCTCTGTACATAAAATTCTGCTGAAAGTGGAGACGTTGCAGAATCGAGCCTCAGCCGCACTGTGTAGAGCCGTTCACAGATCACTAGTGGGGAGGTTCAGAACTGCTCAAGGGTTTTGCAGTTTCCATCAGAACAAAGTTGGAGGTCTGCGTGTCATAAACTTGCCTCGTAGTATGTAACACTGGAACCAGTACCACCGCTTCACTCCAGAAAATTTAAATATAGAGAGGAAATCCCGTCAGTTTGTGGAAATAGTTTCTTCTACTTTAGCCTGATGTGCATAGAATGACTTACTGGGATGGGACAGAGTTACGTGTGATTAATACAAAAGGAAGGGGAAAGCAGAGTTGGTTTCTCAGTTTTGCAATGGATTAATTTTTTGTAGGAACGTTCCTCTCCCAGAGCTGCGAAGTTATTCCTATCTAGCTGGGACTCCGCACCCAACAATTATTTTAACTGCACATCAGGGCAGCTGTAATGATATGGGAGCAAAAAGGTACTGGGATTACTGTGAAGTTCAAATGCTTTTAAGATTGAGAGAAATGGTCCTGCTTTTTCATAGTGCATCAGCACTGGGAAAAGGGAACTTCTGGGAGCTGGATGCGTAACAAGCTTGAGACCTCAGAAATGAACCTGGGCCTGAAAGGAGACCAGGGAAATCAGGGGGAGGGGGAAGACTGCAAAACCCAGTGGAAAACGAGGAGGAAAAAGTTCCTACTGTACACACACAGTTATGCTGCCTATGAAAACTGTTCATTTAATAGCTCTTGTTCCCTCAAACTCATTTAAGGAGGGCTCTGTTGTTTTCTGAAATGTATTCTGGTTTTGTAGACAGATAATGTGGTTTTTAAACAGATCTAATCCCACTTCAAATCTATTTGTTATTGCATTTTGTCTTCTGATACACTAGAATGTTATTCCTTTGACAGGTTTATTCTGTTTTGTGCTATTTATTTCAGAGGGTTTTATCACACTTTTTAAGTTGAATGCATGAAAATGTGTTTGTTTTTTCTTTTCCCCTGAACAAGTGTCTGCCTTCTAAAATTTAGTTTTTAGCACGTGTTTGTGTATCACCACCATTAATTGTTAATAACAGACATGTTTACGTTGCTCTTACTGAAAAATATTCCCCACTGGGAAGACAAAGTTCCTGGCACATGGATGCCCACTTAACCCAGTGAGCGTCTTTATTTTCATTGAATTTGGTATCAAGACTTACTTAGAGGGATTTAAAATATCAGCTTTAGAGGCTTCCTTAACCTAGGGAGCTAACGAAGCAACTCTGAATTAGTGAAGAACCTGGTGTGGAACTGAGGCCACAAGTGAACTGAGTTTGAGAACCTCAGCCCGGTTTCTAGAGGGCTCTGCCTCCTCTAGAGCTCTGCTGCCCTGCCAGACCCTCCTCTCCCCAGCTGAGACAGGCAGTGGGAGAGGAGAGGCACAGCCTTCAAGGTAGAATTTGGGATAGATTAGTAACAGCGGACTGTGAAAACATCACCTCTGTAATTCAAAGCACCCACTGCTGGGATACACGGGGTCACTTCTGAAAAGATGGGTCTTTAGAAAAAGCAGAATAAAATTGATTATTGCTGCGTGAGCCAAGTCCTCCTGGAATGGAAGCAGACATGGATTTGCCTGGAGTGCTCTGGAGGCTGCTGTCCCCCTCCCATGCCCGCCTGGTGCGAGAGGATGCTGTTGGCCACGTGTCCTGGCTCTGGCTGGTAGGTTGGGCCACCACCTTTGTCTGCAGGTCATAGAATCATAGAATCATTTAGGTTGGAAGAGACCTCCAAGATGATCGAGTCCAACCGTTAACCTATCACTGCCAAGTCCACCACTAAATCATATCCCTTCGCACCACATCTACACGTCTTTTCAATCCCTCCAGGGATGGTGACTCCACCACTTCACTGGGCAGCCTGTGCCAGGGCCTGACAGCCCTTTCGGGGAAAAAAATGATGAGCCAGTAGCCAGGCAAAGGAGGAGAAAAAAAGGCAGCAGTTGGACATTAAAGCCAGAAGTGAAGGTCAAATCAGAAAGGATTCGTTTTGGTTTTGTTTTACTTAGTTTTAATGCAGGGAGCAATGGATGAT
This sequence comes from Phoenicopterus ruber ruber, assembly GCA_009819775.1. Classification (NCBI taxonomy): domain Eukaryota; kingdom Metazoa; phylum Chordata; class Aves; order Phoenicopteriformes; family Phoenicopteridae; genus Phoenicopterus; species Phoenicopterus ruber. The sequence goes on from CM020230.1 coordinate 5,043,698, forward strand.
TACTCGCTTATGAAATTCAGGGTTTTTTTTTTTCCTCTCTTCTGCTTGAAGGTTTTCAGGAGGAGCTGGCTGAATGTCCCCTGAAGCCTTCTGCACAGGGCCTGGGAGATGGGGCAGAGCTGCGGGTGGAGGAGCAGAAGCAGGAGGAGGGTTGTTACGTTTTAGAGAACAGCAGCATTGCAAGTTCCTAACCCTCGTACCCTTACACCAACTCATTTGGGTCGTCAGTATTTCTTCTTCATTTCCCTATATGTGGAGTCATAGAATAGTTTGGGTTGGAAGGGACCTTCCAAGGCCATCTAGTCCAACCCCCTGCCATGAGCAGGGACATCCTCAACTAGATCAGGTTGCCCAGAGCCCCATCCAGCCTGACCTGGGATGTTTCCAGGGATGGGGCATCTCCCACCTCTCTGGGCAACCTGTGCCAGGGCCTCACCACCCTCAGTGTGAAAAACTTCTTCCTTAGGTCTAGTCTAAATCTCCCCTCCTTTAGTTTAAAACCATCACCCCTTGTCCTATCGCAGCAGGCCCTGCTAAAAAGTTTTTCCCATCTTTCCTATAAGCCCCGTTAGGTGGAGATGCTTTCTCAGGTGTATCAGCTGCTGGTCAGGTACTGTGGATCACTTAAAAAGTTTTTCATAAAGAGATGATCATTGTCAGTGTCCTTAAATAGCACTTCCAAAGGTATGACAAACCCAAGGCTATTACAAATGCATTATGCCTCTGTTTCCTTAAATAGATTTTTCAATGAGCTGGTGTTCAGAAACAGGGTTGTTATTAATGCATTAGCTTCTCAGCTGCTTCCAGGAACTGGACATTTAAAAAACTGTAGGGTAGCATTAGGATATGACACCATGTCACAAGAGAGGAAGGTGTGAAAGGGGCTGTTTCATAATACCACTGTAGAGGAAAAGAAAAATCTTCATTCAAGATGCCTGAAAGTGCTGCCTGAACTTGGCAAAGTACAGAAAGTTTCCCCGTATTTTATGCAGCACACGTAGAGCGTGTATACGCAGACTCCCTAATGCGTTGGCCATATGACTCCCTTTTTACTGTAAAGCGGCGAGTATCCCCCTGTGCGTGCTGCTCGGTCGGCTCGGGGGTGAAGCCTTACCGGGCACGGTGTCTGCAGGCCACCGCGGCACTGGCAGCACCTTGGCCCAGCCAGGCTCCAAAGGTGGCCTTGTCTCAGTGCCCGTTTCGTACCCGCTGCTGGGCTTTGCTCACTGGTTTTGTAATTTCTGCAGCTGGTCTGGCTGTGGATTTTTACTGATAACCACGATGAGAGCAGAGTAGCTGCTTCGAGGGGACCGGCTGGTGCAAAGGTTAATTAGTTTTTGTTCGCATGGTGTGATGTGTCTATTACGCATCCAGAGCACTGTCATGCACTGCAATGTTTTTGCCTGTATCAGTCAAAGAATAGATCTCCCCGTGTCTGTTTAAGACCATACAAAAATTAAGGTCACATCTGTAAATTTGAACTTGTGATAATGGGAATTTTACTTGTTTTCCGTTTTTATAATTTCAAGCTAGTTTCTAAATAGCTCTAAATAGCAGAAGTGGAGAGTTAGAACGGAAACGTGCTATCGCCCTCTGACCCATGGCATCACAACAGCTGCTCTTTATCTGAGCTCTCCTTTCAAGTAAATGTAATAATCTTTCTCATTCTTGGGGGCCGTATATCTGCCTTTGGCACAAATTAAGTGCTTCTGTTCTGAAGAGAGAGGAAGAAAAACAGGAGGAGAAAAGAAAAAGCCTTTGTGGTGGATTTACCTGGAAGCTCCGGAATCAATTATTCTCTTACTGCTATTTTTTTAATTCTCATTCAGTTTAGTAATGCTAATCTTGATTCCTCGCTGTGTGTTTACCCCCATCCTCCTACAGATTCAACCTGTATGCCTGATAATCCCTCATATAAATTCTGGTCTGTCTTTCTCTCCAGGACTGCTTTGTTTTGCTGCTCTCTCCGCTTGGAATATGGTTGAAAGCTTTTGGCTCTCATCATTCTTTCCATTCTTTTTGAGCTTTTTTTTTTAAAGAAATGAGGATGTCTCATTCTAGTCTTAAGCCTGTGCTGTTTGCAGTCTGCAATAACTGGAGGCAGAAAATTGGGGTAGTGACGTTATGTGTAGTGATACTGCTGGTGGTGTTCCGTTTTTTAACGAATTGCCACGAAGGACTAGCCAAAGTGGAATCTGTCGTTCGGATTTGATGAGCTGTTTCACGTTGTTAGCTTATGATACGCAGGAGCACCGGCCTCGTGCATAGCTTTTTTTTTTTTAGTCCCAGTACTCTGGTATATGCTGCTGAAGGTTGCAAACCAGTCTGGCGTACGCAGCCCGTGCGTGCCGCCGGCTGGCGCGGAGGCTGTTGCTGGGTAGTGCTGCCTGGCGGGTATTCCCCGTCAGGGTATCAAACGGTGCCCTCCCACCTTTATCTCGGCATTAGCGTGCTTACAGGTAGCTGCCTGCCCTTGCATTTGGGTATCGGAGGCTGTTTCAGGGGTATAGATATAATCAGGATCTGAAAACATAAGGGAAAACATTTCTACGTGCAGAGATGCTTTAGTCGTCTGTTGGCCACTCGCATAGAAAGCACCATTAAAAAAAAAAAGGCAAAAGAAAATGAAATCATGTTTACAAGTGATTTGAGAATAACTGTCTTTTGAAAGTAAGCCTCTAGGTCTGTTAGGAAATTTTTACATTCAGCATGCTGCCTGGCCGTTACGTGCCACAAAGAAATTACTTTGATTTAGCAGCTCATTTTAACTCATAATGACTTTGAATCCATTATTTTTCATTAATTTTTCTGGGTTAAATAATGTTTTGAGGTAATTTTTCTGATTGGTTTTTGTTTCAAGAGTGACTTTATGTCTGAAGGAACCTAGCCTTTGCCAGACTGACTTGTTCCCTTTCTGGATCTTTCCTGGCATCTGGCCCTGGCTGAACCCCCGGTGCTTGTGTTGCCCCTCTCCTTTTGTCCCTTCCTCATTTACACCCGCACTGTCCTTTTTTTACCCGGGGGTGTTAGACCCAGCTGTCCTTATTGCCGTTTGCTTTGCTTTCTCTTCTCCACCTGCTGTGATATCGGATGCTTCTCTCTCCGATGCAGACACACGGCTACTGCTTATTGTGGTACCATTTCCATCGCAGGACTTCGTTCTTTATGCCTCGCCAGTTGGAAATTTCACATAAATACCCATCTTTTCCTCCTGCCTAGGGCTCTTTTGAATTCTTTTTCCTGTCAGTTACATTTTTTTAATGCTATATTGTAATTGCTGCTTTAAATAAAGAACGTTTCAAATTACAGTTTGTGAAATAGGTTTTATAGAAGAAACTTGTATTATCGGTCCTGCTTAGCTACGTGCACTCAATAATCAGTCTTTCCTGGATGTTCTTCAGTGTGCCACCTCCATGGAGAAGGTCACTTTATATCTGATGGCTTATTGTTTTCAAATAATATATCTGTGCATAAATTGCTGGGTGAAAGATTGCCGTGGTATCTTTCACTTAGCTGCCGTTGCTGTTTCTCCCTCCATCCCACCCCGTCCCCATCTTGAGAGGTTACGTGGTCTGATGGAATTGCCACGTTTTTTTTTTCTTGCCCAGAAATGTCAGTCCTCAGCTCTGCTGTTGGGTGCCTGTGATGCCAAAGGCATGTCCTTAATCTTTCCAGATCTGTAAAGTAAATAACATAATTTATTACTTACCTTGCATGAGCATTAAGAGGATTTAAAGTACATATGACTATCGCTCTAGGAGTGTATAGCGCTACGTATGAACGCTTACTGGTAAGTGGATGATTTTTCACTTTCTTAGCATTTTGAGAAGGTTCTCCTCTTTAGTTACGACTGGCAAAAACTTGAGTCTAGGCTGTTGGAATCACTTGCAAACCATCTTCCAGCTCAAAGTAGCTAAACACGTCCTCTCTTCTTCCTTGTGGACAGGAACACTTTCAGCTTAAGGAAATCTTCTGAAAGATTTAACTCTAGAATACAAATGGCAGCCCTCTATACTGAAATTAATTTTGGATTTCAGAATTCTTGTCCTTAAGTTGTCAGCCACTGCAGGACAAGCTTTAACCCTGATCTGAAGCAAGGGGGAATTTAAGAGGTCGAAAGCCACAAGGAGCTGGCAGAATAGGAACCCACACTTCCAGTGGTTGCACCTTACCAAACCAGTCTGGGATTTAGGTATCTGTGAATCCACAGCAGGATAGCCAGATTAGACCTTAATCAAGACCTTAATTAAACCATCAGTGCTTGAGGATCCGTAAACCTGACTTCTCGTGGGCTGTTGAGGAAATAACCCATTTGCCTCTGCTCTGCGCTCTTTGCATCTCTGCAGCGTCACCAAAACAGCATCTCCCATGACCGTGCTGCTGGTAACGTGTTCTGTCTCGCTGCAAGATGCCGGATCTCTGTCTGAGAATTTTGAAAGGAGTTGAGAAGACAAAGTAAATTAGATTGGTGGGAAAATCTTCAAATAGCTGTGAAAGTAAAATGGAGCACTGGGTGAATGGCGGTGCCTGTGGAAGTCAGATTCATGCCACTGGTCAAGCTTCTGGGAAAGTGCATTTTGTACGGTACATAAATGTGCATTTCTGAAAGTAGTATCCTGGTCTAGGAGCTAATGCACAGACAGGGAGTCAAGGGACCTCCGGTCTTTGCTTCTCTGGCATTGTCTTCTATCATTTGCCTTCCTTATTAAGAAAGTAAGCTTAGGGCAGAAAATTGTCCTTCTTCATATTAGTACAGTGTAATGGGGTCTTGACCGTAGCGGGGGCTCTGGGTGCCACTGAAATACACACAGTAATAACAGTGGTGACCTGTTCTGTATCCTATTATTCCAGTATCCAACTTCAGTTACCAGGAACAATTTATTCCAGGAAATGTGGTGGAAATAACCACTAGAAAATATGGTTATAGTTTATTTTCTTTCCCTTTTAATGCCAGCAGTATATAAACATTGTTTTTCAGAAAGAAAAGGGTGACCCCTCAAGCGCAGTAGTGCAGAGTTTTCCAAGTGTATTTAAAGATGTTTGTATGAAATGACCGTCTGAGCAGTTTTTATGGGCTTCTGCGCTCAAAGGATTTCAGATCTGCCTGCATGTCCATAAAGGAGAGAAGCAAAACTGAATTCTGAAAAAAGCATAACTGTTGGGAGCAGCAGAGGTCATCTTCTGCAAGTCCTCCTCCTCCCAGCATAGAGATGTTCTTGCCTACAGCTGGTGGTGGTGCAGGTGGGAGGACAAGCAACCGTAGTCGATGTAGGCACCTACAAGGGAAATACACCAGAACAGCGGAAAGCCAACGGACTTTTGCAGTAATGTTTCATTGCAAAGCTTTAAGAATCCAAAGCCCAGGAATTTACTGGCACTGTCATACTATCAATTCCTAGGCGCTATTAGCTGAGACAACTTACAAATGGTTGGACTAGTAGCCTAAAGGAATTGTTGGCCTTTGCCAAGACAGATAGAAAGAGTTACATAGAAGATTCAAGTGAATCAGTCACCGCAGCGTGTAGGTGTCAGGATGGATAATAAGCCTTTATTCTCTTTCTAGAACTGCAGTAGTCTACAATGAGACGAGAAATATCAACTAAAAATACACTGACCACACATTGCCTGTAGTAACAAGCAACAGCCTGGCAAAATCAAACCGATCCAGTGGATCAGAGGATGGAGTTGACAGCACATTCTTAATTTTTTTTTCATGAGAGTATTCAGATGGTACAAAAATGGAGGGGGATCTGACTGTGCTGTTTGTGGTAGAAAACCATCCTCCAGCACCTATTATTTAGGGTCATAGGACTAACTGCAACTCAAGTGAAGCGTAATTTGGAGTACTTCCAAGTTTCACGTCTGACAAATAGAGTTTTAGCCATTTTCAGGAAAAATTGTACCTTTATCATTTACTTTGTTGTGTGACAGTGTCGAGATTGCCTGTATGATGGTATAGAGCTCACCTCTTGGACAGATTTGCTCCAAGATTGTAAGAGATGATGTCAAATGAAGATGGTAATATGCAACTGGTACGTTATTTTATTTTCACGCTCAGGAGTCCCATTAATGTATTTTAGATGTGTGTGCAGAGAAGTTACCAGTGAACTCTTAACTAAATGGGAAAATTGGTGGACGCAGCAAAGCAATAGAGTTGTCAGGGACAAAAAGCTGAAAATTACACGTGTGCTTCAAACAGCCAGCATTTTTGCTTGGTAAATATTGTGTTTTGCTATGGCAAACCAGATTAACAGCTTAGGTGTAGGAAAAGTGAAATCATGCTTTTATCGCTGTGTGTGGTGAGTTTTCTCATTTTGCATTTATTGTGCCATTGTTCTATATGTACTCTTCAAGATATGATGAGAGGAGGATATAACACTTTATTCAAGAGCAGATCCTCATCCCTGGAAGTCCATCAGCTAAGGCCCTAATCAGAACTTGTCAGGAAGCCCTATATTCGGTTACGTGATTTGATCATGGTAACCATTGGGGCTTATCCTTGCCGAGATCTTTTAAAGCATATGCAGTTTAACGTGTGGCAAATGGGCAAAAGAATAACCCAGTGAGGCTTTCTCCTGTCTCACCGACATATGGACTCGGTTGAATATTATCTCCCCAAGCAACTGACTTCACGACCAGAAGTGATTCGGCTGTTCCTGAAGGTCAGCGACACAGAGTTGTCGGAAGAGCAAAACATTGCGGTCTTCTGATGACAGCACTCTGTCTTCACCTTCGATTCCCTTTTCCTACGATGTTTAAACTGTAGAGGAAGACTTTGCTGACTCCAACAGCAAACGTGAAGCCCAAGATAAGATTGTGCTCTCATGTAACATGAATTCATTTAACTTCATCAAATGCAATTGTGGTATTTTTAGGAGTCGTTATCAGGAATAGAATAAAGGTAGGCTTATTTAGTCTTTAGAGTAGCCACGACTCAAATCTTGTGGGGCTTTCTAAATCAAGCTCAGTGGTTTAAGCTGTGTCTGGAAGAATTCTGTGCAGCACGTAGTGAAGTCAGCAGAGCTAAGGTATGTGAGAAGCACTATGCAGGTAGTCCCAGCAGCAGGGGAGAGGGTAACGTTCTGCAAGGTCCTCAGTTATTGCAGGGGCCAAAGACCCTTAAAGTCGGATCATGACAAGGACGTAAAAGAAGAAATGCTGTGCAAATGATGTTCCTAAATATGTTTTATTCTTAGGTGTGTAGGCTTTACTCTTAAAAACCCCAAAATTTCAAACAGAAATGGTCTTGTCTTGCCCGGGCCGCAGAAGAGCTCATGCACGGAATACGTTAGATGGTGTGGGGGGTGCTCTGTGCGTTGGATTAATGCTTGTTACGTGCATAATTGTAACCATATGTTAAGAAAAGCCAGGCCTCCAGTATAGTGAGAAATACAAATGGGTTCTGATTTTAGAAGAAAAAAGTTTCTGCAAGTAGTATTATGGGATATATTACTGCAAACGTTTACGTTCATTATTTCGAAGAGTAAGGATTGCACCTCCACTTAAGCTATTCGAGATGAAAATTCTAACTGCTATTAATTCTCCTGCTCCTGGGTGTATGCTGAGTGCATCAGAAGAGTAAATTCCCCATTACAGCATAATATGGTAAAATATTAGAGTCGGTTGCATTACAGTGGGATTTTACACCCTGTTACTGGTCTGAATTATCTGTCATTAGCCCTTATTAAAGGCACATTTGGTTAGATGGACAATTGTCTATTGCAATTTGATTGCACATACCTTGTTAGGCTTTCAAAGGAATATTTAAAGTGGATCATTGCATGATTTTTCTACAAATTCTCTTCTTCTCTCCTCCTTCCTCTCCCTCCATCTTTTAAGGAGCTTCCACCCAGAATTCCAATGCAGTGGAACCAGAAAAACAAGTTGACAGCACGGTGAAAATGGCCGGAGTTATAGCTGGTCTTCTGATGTTTGTTATTATCCTCTTGGGAGCGATGCTTACCATCAAGAGAAGGTAAGTTTCTGCTTTGCTTCCATCTCGGACCTTCTGCCTAGAGCATTGGTGCTTCAAAAAGAATAAATTTGGTAGAGAGAAAACATTCCGTTTGTGTTACAGGGGGCAGCAGTTAATACCTGTTTACGTAATGCTGCCACTAAGTTGTAGTGCCAGCAGAGATGTCTGTTCTGGCAGGTGCTTATATGAACAACAAAAGAATGGTTGTTGCTGCAAAGAATTAATGATAATTAATTGATAATTAACAAGAAAGGATTGCGCATGAAAACGCATGGAGAAGCACGAAGCGATAGTGAGGCAGTGGAAGTGGGCGCGTGAGCCTCTGCACGCAGTGCAACGGTGGTCTAACAGAAGATGAGTTCTTTCTTAACGGTTAAAAAAAATAATATCTTAAAATAATGTGATCAAGGGTCTTGCTCCCAAGTGAGTCTTGATGAGGCATATTTTCACACAGCAATTTCTTTGCAGACGGTGTTCAGCTGGGATATTACATTTTGCTGAGGGTTAGAATCTTTCCAAGAGTTAGCTTTAGTTTACAGGGGAATGAGACCTGGAAAAATCATGTATGGTAATGACATTTGTTCACACAGTTCATTTTGTGTGATTTTCTTTGGACCATTTGCACTTACACTTTGAAGGAGACCATTGTAGTCGCTACTATTTGAAGAGCTCCACATTTACAGTGTAATATACTGATTCAGAAAACCACTTAGGCAAGAGATTTTCTTGAGAAAAGGATGTATTTTGTATATATTTTTACCAGTCGCATTTCTGAAGTGAACCCTACTTTTCAACAGGCGTTTGATTCTCAATGAAACAGGAGCTCGGGAGCCTGGCAGCCCCTTGCCTAGGGTACACGTAGCGTTACGTGTGAGAGCCTTGGTGACTGTACTTGCTCTGTTGCAGGGAGCGCAGCTTTCCGAGCAAGACCCCGTTCCTCTTGTCCCTCTGACAAACAGTCACACATTTCCCAAAAATAAGAGGAGCAGTTAAATCTAGATACGATCTCCCCTATCTTAATCCAGAGCGCATACGCAAATGGAATAACTGTGCTACAGCCACTGGAGTGCAGAGCTGCTGCTCAGAAGGACCTTGAGGGCTGATGGGAACCTCATGAAGTTTAGCAAAGGCAAAGTCCTGCATCTGGGATGGAGTAACCCCATGCAACAGTACAGGCAGGTTTGCAGAGAAGGACCTGGAGGTCTTGGTGGACAAGTCAAACAGAAGTCAGCAATGTGGCTTTGCAGCAAAGAAGGTCAGCAGTGTCCTGGGCGGTGTTAGCAAGAGTGTAGCCAGCAGGTTGAGGCAAGTGGTGATTCCCTTCTGTTTGCCGTTGGTGCGGTTGCTCTGGGCGTGCTGTGTCCGGGTTGGGGATCCTCGGTACAGAAAGGCAGTGATACATTAGAGCAAGTCCAGAGGAGGGTTACCAGAATGGTTCGGAGGTGGAGAATCTCCTTCCGTGGAGAAGTTAAAACCTTGACTGGGACAAGGCCCTGAGGGACTCGCTGCAAGTAAAACTTGTTTAAGCAGGCGGTTGGACTAGATGTCCTTTGAGTAGTCTTTCCAACTGATCTCATTCTGCAAAACCGATCACGTACGTACTGACTACTGCGAATTCCTGTTGAGTTAACCGAAGGTGTGGGCAATCCAGACTTCTAATCCAATTTCTGTTCCGTGCAAAAAATTTCAGGTTTTGTGGACAAATGTGTACGCGGTTTGTAGTCACGTCTACTGCACGTCTGTTCCATGTTAAACCCAAACAGCATAGATGTCGCTGATTCCAGTCTCCTGGGAGCTTTTCAGTTCATAAGCAGGAAAAAAATCAGATGCCTCCAATGAAAAGCAGAAAAAGAGTTTCAGGGAAAACTGAGCTGGGTTTCTGGTTTGTTTAATGCCCAGCCCTCACCTATTCGTGTTGCCTTCCTAAACACTCTTTAAGAAAAGCTTTTATTTTCAGTTTGAAAGGTAAAACTTGTAAGGAAAACTGTCAGAGTAACGCCACATCTGAACTGCCTCCTGTATTTCACAAGCTATTCAATGCTGATGGCATTTCTGTCCCGCAGTGTATTATTATTATTATAAATCATGCATATTGCTGGGCAGAAAACAAACAATGGTTTTTCATGATGACCAGGAATTCCTTATTTGAGGACAGTTTTTCTGTGGTGTAGCCTGCCAAGAACTAAGTGAGAGAAGTAAGGATACTCTTATGAGGCAGTATAATTCCGATACTAAGGAGGAGGCAATACTCATAATCTCTGTGTATTTTCTCGAATTTACAGATTTCACATCAAACTCGTGTTGCCAAACAGGCTACCACATCTTTCAAAATGGAAGTGTGGGACTCTTGCTGTTAAACACTGTGATTGCTGCCAATCTAGGTTTTGTATACATTTGGAAACAGTTAGGAAATTTCTCAGAGGTAGAATTATGGGCAAGTGATTTTTTTTCTCCAAACACTGTGGAAGAAGTCTTCATCATTCTCATTCTGATAAATGCGTCCATGTGGAGATGTCTTGATACATATCAATGATTCAACGTCTTTCCTTCATCCTCTGTCTTCCAATGGAAACTGGAAAACCAGCAAAAGGCCGGGTTATCAATCTGTAGGAATCCTTCAAAGCGAAAGTAAAAATTTATGGCTGATTTAGATTCTCAGGGGTTTTGTTTTTATTTTTTTTAAGTGGTGTCTACAGATTTTATGCATAATACAACAAACTTTTATTAGAGGTCAGGAGGAAACTTAGAGACTGTATTACATAGTTTAGTTAGCGGGCATATACAATCGCTGGATTTTAGCTTTAATTTTTTTCCAATGGATGTTTAACTCAGATAAGTAAATGATGGGGAGATCTATCAAGATCTAGATTTTTCCAACATTTGATTCTTAGGATGTTCTGGCTGTCATGACTGGTGCAATGTCCATTGATATCTTAACACAGACAAATGCAGAATCAAAAATATTTGTAACGCAGAGCAAGTTCTAGAGGCTGAAGTCTGAGGATCCATTTGCTTGGTATAAAAATTCCCAAGCCGGTGCTGCCCAGAGCTGGCCCCTAACGCCGCGCACGTGGTGTTCAGTGGAACCAGCCTGGTCCCAGCAGCAATGTTCAGTGAACTTGGGCGTGATGGCCCATGGACAGAACTTTGCTGTACCTGGCCTTGCCATAGGCTCTGTTAACCTGAGCATCTTTCTTCAAAATTAAAATTAGAACGGAGGCAACTGGGGGTATTAGAAATAGAAGTTCTCCCCTTTTTCTTTCTAGAGCTGGAAAATTACGTTTTCCTCTGTGTGTGTCAACCCTCCCCATGCAAACAGGCAAAATCACTGCAGCCTGTATCTCCTTTGCCTGTTTGCTCTCATTTGCAAGGTTACCTGCTGGAATACACGCTATTATAAGAAATAATCTGGCTCATCAACTTTAAAATCTTCTCCCGTTTAGAAGCTCTACCCGTGCAGAAGGAGGTTGTGGAGGCTTGCTCTCCCTAGGTCTGCGCAGCACACCTCCGGCATCGCGGGCAAACCTGCCGATGGCATCGGTTCTGGGTCTCCCTTGAACGGGCACCACCACTCACGTCCAATTGAGGCTTGGAGCTGCATATGGACAAGTGGTCCCTGAAGATGAACTTAAGCCTGCCAGGCTCATTTCATTTGTAAACTAATGCGGATTGGGACCAGCTTTATGAAAGGAAAGGCCGCTTTGGACCGCAGATTGATGTGAACTTCTGGAGCAGCGCAGCTGAAAACCCGCGCTTGTCTGAGAGAACAGTTTAACAACAAAGTTCTCTCTCTGATTTACACACAGAAATGTTAGCACCTTAAGCTCTTATATTTCATTTTTGCATTAACCTTACTTTAAAAAGAGTTCCCCTTTTCAGTTCACTAAGGCTAATGCCTCTGTGTACAAGACAGTGTAGTCTTGCTAGGCAACAATGCAGAAAAATAATTTAATTAGACAAACTTGAGGCATTTTCTTCAAATGGAGCTGGGAAATACCACAGTGACATTTGTTCATGGTCCAGGGCATCGTAGTTCATCGGTAAGAGGCACAGCAGTGGGTTTCCTGAATGAAGCATTTTGTTACCCGGTGCAAAGAGCAAAGGGAGAAGAGAGATTAGAAGAAAAGAAGCACTAAGAGAAGACAGACACTGGTTTGAGATTAGGATTAGGCAGATCATCAGAAGCTGGGGTTTTTTTCAGTGAAACGCACCAAATCAGCATACTTTTTTGAACCTTTAGTATATAAGGCCTGAGTAAGTATTGCCCAGTTGCTTGTAGCTTCAGTAGACCATATTGCAGAAACTCCAGTGACTGGCAAATTTCTGGGGGCTGCCAGTGCTTTACAGGGTTTAGTCAGATATGTGAAGCTAAATTAAGTCAGCCAGAATGTTTATGCAGTGGAAAATTTGGGTTTGACTTCACATTTGTTATCGAAAAGTTTTAGTTGAACCCGGGGGTCACCTAAAGTCTGCTAAAGTTTCTGTATGTGTCTGTCTATGTAAAAATTGTGTGTCTATATATAAATTTGTTTTAAATATGACTGGCTTACAGTATCTAAGATCAAAACCATTAACAAAATCGGTTTTCTTGGTTTTAGGAACACACTAGCTACGAGTTACACATTTGCAGCTCCAATATCATCCTGTGTATAAGGATGCCCGAATTACTGCAACGTAATTTAGCCTGTTAATTTACAGCTGGTGATCGGTGCCCACTTGGGTGTATTTGCCCATGTAAGGCAATACCGCTTTCTTTCATTAATAGATGCATACCTTGAAATACCTCATTTTTATTGTATCAAAACATTGCGGATTCTCTAAGGAGCTTGTTTGTTTGTCCTTAATGTTAGTTAAATATTTTTGTGTAATAGAGAATACAGGACTGGTTAGTAAAAACAAGCTGAAACAAGACAAACAAGACATTTGTAAACTTCTTTTCCGGAGAAAATACCCTTTGACTTTACCTCCCAAAAGGATTAGGTTTTGGTCAGTTCTGATTTCATCTGGACAGTTTTAACTCCGGTGTAATCGTGACTTGCATTTCCCTGGAGTGAAGAATGTGACACTTCTCAGGCTTGTGCGTTTGAGCGGACAAAGCCTCTCCTGACCCCTTTAAGTCTAAGACTGAATAAATAGGATCAGACATCCTGTGATGGGGGCACTGTAAATAAATTCTTTAAACTGCTGTTGGTAGCAAAAAAGGAGATTTGGGGCTATGTAGGGTCTAGGATTAGTTCCTTCTATGAAAATTCAGCTCCTTACCCTGGATTAGGATTTAGGTTGCTACCTTAAACTAATTAAATAAACCCTAAATGCCGCTTGAGCAGAACACACCCGAGCTATAGGACAGAATTACCGGAGGGATATTTGCACATTCAGTGACCTGTGTCTCTTCTGCGTCCACATTGAAGGTGGATGACGGACAGGGTTTTCAGGTTCTGTGATACATTCTGGATCGGGTCGTGTTTTTAGTGATCCGTAACTGACCAGTCTTAACAGTTAGTTTTGAAATATTCCTTAGGAAGTCCTTATTTTAGGTTGCATATTTTGGGAGAATTTGAGCCAAAATGGCCTGTCCAGTTCCAAAATACAATCCTCCTTTTGTTTGTCTTCCTTTATTTTCTATCCTTATGGAATAAATCTTTCTGAGCTTTCCTCTGTAGCCTCAAGAGGTACACAGCTTTTTAATGAGAACTAAGAGTCTCGTGTGATCACGTATGTCCGTTGGCTGGGACGTGAGAACAGCAGAAAGTACAGCAAGATGTTCCACAGAACGACGACACTTGATAGCGCTGTGAAACCTGGCGCTGGCCCATCAGAGGGGTTCAGTGAACGGGATAATTTGGGGGATGCAGGGGGCTCAGCCATGTGGGTCTCATCTTCCACATCCGAGTGATTTTTCCCTTTGTTTAGAGGTTCAGAGGAACTTGGAATTTCACAGTGAAGCTCTGTGGCAATCGCTGCGCCTTAACTGGTGCATTGCTATCGCATATAGAATTTCCAGGTTTCAGGAGATTATGGCATTATGCTACAAATACGTTCCGGTGTACCTTGGAACCAGTGTCATTCAAATAACTTGGCGTATATCGGGAATCTGGCCAGAATTTCAGGTTTATAGCAAGGGCCGCCACCAGACAAAAGATGTCATTTCAGAGTAATCCCCTTGAACATCTGTGGGTCCCTGTCCTTCACCCCGCGTGCACATGGCGGGGGGCGGTTGTGCAGGGAGTAACCGCACTGAATCCGCTTTCCCCGTGTGCGGGTGAGAGCTGCGGTCAGAGCAACCGCAGCAGCGAACACCGGAACCCTCCGTTTGTACTTGTAGGCGCTTCCTAGTGTTCGTGGTGTCTTCAAGGATGGGATTTTAAAGTTGTGCAGTAGGTTGAAGTTTGTGTCTCATTGGTTTTCCCTGCCTTGACCACGGCTGCTGCTTTCGCCTCGCTGTTAATCTGTAATCGCGTGTGCCCGATCTGTTGTGAAACAGCCTTTCAGAGAAGCCCTTTTCCAGTTATAAAAGGGAGGACATCGCTCTTAAGTTATACCTGATTGCCAAGGCTCGTTCTGTGGCACTGCCCAAAACCATATCAAAATGTTCTGACATGTATTGTTGAAAAACTGTAATAGAAAATGCTTAATCACAGTGACGCAGAAAGCTAATGCATCCCCCAGTGATCGTCTATAAATATGTAGTGATGTTTGAATTGTTAATGAACTATTTGCATTTTAGAGGTTGCTGAAGCTTGATTTATCGTGACACAATTTGTTCATTGTCTAAATATTCCAAAATTGTGGTGTTCTTACATTGTCGCTTTCCTATTTATATTGTTATTTATTGTTATTTATAGCTCTTACATGTTTCTTTCCGTTCCAAAAATCTCAAAGCACTTTACAGGCGAAGGTGAGTCTCACTACCTGTGTTTCTGACATGGCAGAGTTAAGGAAGAACGAGGTGAGGGGATTTATTCACGGTGACACAAGTCAGTAGCAGAAGTGGAAACACAACCTGTGGTTCCTGCCTCCGGTTCAGTGTCCGTTCCTCGCCGACGTGTAGCTCCTGGAAACGGTGTAGGAGAATGGTAGCTCAGTACAAGAAGCAGCACAAATACTTTGTATATTGAAAAAAATCCTAGAGTTCATACAAATCTAATTATGTGTTTTTCTTTCTTTCTCCTTTTGGATATTTTGTTCATCTGACTGGCCATCGATATTTAGAAGAAATGCATATTCCTACTCCTATTATTTGTAAGTACTTGGCTGGGGATGGCGTATCTTGAGCGTGCTCACCCTGTGGTAATTTTGTGCTTTGTTGTATTCTTTTCTTTTAGCGCTTTTTTTTTTTTTTTACCATTTCATTTATCCTTGTCTTTCCAGCAGCTTGTGTTTTATTTTCTCACTGTCACACTGTTACGCTTTCCCCGTTTCACCATTGCACCTGTAACTGTGCCTGCAAACACATAAATGTCCACAGATATGTCGGTTATGGTTTATAGTTCTTCACATACTAACGGACCAACACAGAGTGCCCCAACTGCACCTTTTTTAATTGTCCATCGTATTTAGCCAGACTGCAGGGAAATTCATACCTGAACGTTATTGTTGGGAATTTCTCAGCCATGGATATAAGCTTTTTAAAAACGCAAGGTTTCTGACAACGAGGACTTGACACTGTCTCAGCAAACATCCCTGTTCCTGGAGCTGCCAGGTCCCCAGTGTCAGTTCAGACCATTGGATGATGAAGTGGTTCAGATTTTCAGATCTAAATCACCTGTCCAGCCCTAATGACAATGCTGCATAATTAAGGCCGTTGTTAAGGCGCATGAAAATGCTTCACACATCAGTACTTCCAGAGCCATCTGTTGTCTAAAGATCAAGGGGCTGGAAAGTAATCAGGGCCAAGCTGTTTCTGCCAGGGTAATAGTTGTCTGAGGGTCAGGAGGAGGAGAGGACTGGGTCAATGATCTGAGGAAGGAGTCCTGGAGAACGCAGTTGGATGCCTTTGCTGCCACCAGAGGGTTGGGAGGGATGGAGAAGGCAACTGTTCCTGCCGAGAGAAACACGTCTCCCCTCTCCGTCTCTCAGAAGCAGGAGCCGTATCGCTGACCTGAACCTTTCCCCCAAAAGCAGCAGCCTGCCAGGCTTTCCAGGGCTCTGACGTCGACAAAGGTGTCGAAAGGGCCACGGCTGCTCTGCTAGCTCCTCCTAGTCTGCCACCCCTGGCCACCTCCTCCTCTGCCTGTTCCTACAGCTCATCTTGGTCTTGATCTTGTGGCTTTGTCCTATGGACACGTCTGGAAGGTGTTCAGCAGGTCAGCAAAATGGGTGCGTTTGTATTCGGCCCTTTTAGTGGAAGTTGACTTCTTTTCCATATGAGTTGATTTACATCCAAAGAACAAGGCGAAGGAGTTAAGTGTGAGGATCCCTATGTACCACCTGTTGGAGTGATTTTACTTCTCGATGACCTATCAGAAAATAATTGAAAGAGGAACCTTCCCGACTTGCTGAGTATGTGGGGAGCCTAAAGACACCACAGTGAGCCTTGACCTTGCCCAGTTACGTAATTGTAAATGCAGAGTAACTCCGTTTCCTCTAGACTTCATGCTGGTTCACCAAGAATGGAATTTGACCTTAAGCAGTCAGATTTCAAGAGAAGTTTAACGAAGTGTTAAAGCAGGGGATGGTTTTAACACATAGGTGCTACTAGCTAGTTGCATTTCTTGCTACAACCTTTCCTCTGCTGCACATTTCTCATGAACTTCAGAAAAGTGCCCCCTGCACTGTTCTGCTGGCTTGGTTTCCTTACAACCAGGCAGCACCATTGCCGGAAAAATTCAGTCCCCAGCTTTCCATTATAATTTTGTCTTCTTCCAGCAGGCAGCGCGTGGTCAGAATGTTCCCTGCTTTATTTTATTTTGAGATTTGTGTATTTAAAAAGATTAATCAACTTGTGAGCCCCGTGTGACCCCTTTATACAACTGCACAACAACAGTGCTTTAGGCAGCCAGCTGAGGATTACTCTGCTGCAGAGGAAGTAAGGGTCTCGTTAAGCGGTCTCTTTGCTGCCTTGTAATGGCTTCTGTGGATCAATATACTAGAACTTTTTTCTGCGGGAACAGGAGAGTGACTCAGGAAAAGTGAAGAGACAAACCTCTGGAGGTCACCCAAGCCTGAGGCTGCAATGAGCGTCAGCAGTAGCAGAAGCGAGCGCTTTAATAAGATTTAATAAGGCAGATGTACGCCATGCAGCGCATCACAACAGAGAAAAGCCAGAGGTGTCATCAGGCAAGCTCACGTGTTCGTAGCACCCCACTGAAGCACTCGATGGAGATTTGAGCTCAGGACGCAGAGATCGTATAACTGTATCTCCCTAGTACTGCACCCAACGTTTATTGCAGAAGGCTCGTTCTCAGCTCTGTGCTTATGGTGTCCCGGGTGCCCCATCAAGCCTGAGCTCCGCTGGCTGGAGCATCACTAAGGTAGAGATAACACACAACCAGTCATCACACAATAAATACTTCCATCGCCAGGCTGCACATGTCAGCATTTGGTTTCAGATGGATGTTTGGCCTAATCTGGCAAAACCAAGCTCTGTTTTTTTTTTTTCCCCGATCAATAGTCAGGATACAGCGATGTTCCAGTATTGAGGGAAGAAAGCAGAAGAATCCCTGAAGGGGCATATGATGAAGTTTTATTGAGTTTTGTGTTTCAAGTTTCACGTGAAATAGAATATTTCATTATGATTGCAGATGAAAATTTTAAATTGCTAAGGACTATGTAATTCTTAGCCAAAGCTCATAGAAATTGCTGCAGCCTCTTATGAGCAGAGAGGTTTGATTTAAGTTTATTTGAAATGTTGTGAAAATAAGAGCAGCAATATGTGTGTATATATATATTTTTTAAATAGAATTGGTTTCCATGCTAGGATCTCATATGAATGTTTTAGTCCTGAAGCAAAATTCAGTTGAATGAGTTACCAGTATTGAAAAGCAGGCTCTCAAATAGATCTGCTGGCAGACCTTTAAATACGACCATATGGACTACATTGCTTTATTTTTAATTTCAGTTTCTGGACTCCAAAGTTGTGCTTCTTAGAGTAATTCTCATCTGCTTTCACATAATTCCTCTCAGCCCTTTGTCATCTGCTATACTGGCATTTCTTCTTGTTGGGGACCAAAATTTCCAACCCTAACTCTTCTAAACAGTTCTTAATGATAAGTCTGTTAAAATAGTGGAGACATATCATGAGTAACCAGTTTTTAGAGAGATGGGCCATAGTCCCGTGGTAGTCTCTAGGCTGGAGTTCTGCCGTCAGCCTGTCTTGTGTTCTGCTGCTCTCCAGCACTGTGAGATCTGATTCTGTAGGGTGGTTGAGCACCTGTAGCTTTGGTGAAACCAGTCAAAAATATTTATAAGAGCAGCTCTTTTAGCTATTTTGTGCATATTTTCTGCATATTGGGTAAATAGTTGTGGGATTTTTGTATAGCACCACTTCATTAAAAACATCCTACAACATATCAGAAGGGATATTATTGTGACTGAAAGAAGAGGCCATGAAGATCTCTAACACACTTTAAGTGGAAATACAAACCCAGGAGGCCTCTGTTCCTAACTTGCTAAGTCATCGTGCAGGATTGACTTCATTTTGTGTACTTCCGTTTACCCATCACTAGAAGTTGGTTTCTTACGATTTGAGATCCTTGGACAGAACTTGGTTTTGTGATGGGAAGAGAGGGACGCGGAAATAGGAGCTCCCGTCCTGGTGCACTCATTGCATCGCTGTCGCCAGGATGATGCATGAACCTTTTCAGAGGGGTTACTACACCAATAAAAATGTTGTCTAAGGTTTGTACAGGGTTGCTAGCTCTGTCACATTGCACTCAAGTGTAATGCGTTGTAAGGTACGATGTGCAATGTAGGACAGCAACCCATCCACGCCTGAAAGTTGTTTCTTTTCCTAGCTGAAGCTGTAAAACACAGAGGGCAACTCCTCTGGCTTAAAGGAGGTTTTGCATGTAATGCCAGACACCTCTTTTGCAACAATATTTTCAGCTGCAGCAACCCATATCAAGGCTTTGTTATTTCCTCGCCAGGAAAAGGAACGGAAATCTTCTCTGTGCAGGGGTTGAGGGGTTTTGGTTTGGTTTGTTTCTTTCTGCTGGGCTGGGTAATGGTTATAGAATGAAATTTAATCAAGAGCGATATCAGATCAGAGAAGTATTTCTGGAAATGCATACATTCATGTGTGTGTTACAAGCACTCAGTTTAATGTTACTTATAAGAAAAGGGCACTCAATGGCCAGTATGTTGTTTCCCTTTTCCCCTGAACTGGCCGGAGTACCGAGGGCACCATCGCAACATAGGAAGCCCCTTCGTGCCCATCGTAATTTCATACCAGTTTTAATTGTGGTGGTGGTTTCAGCCAGGAGTTTCTTTTCATGGGAGAGGTTCTGTCAAAGGTATTAAGCTAAATTTCTACTTGCATTTTCTGAAATAACAGAGATGGTGCTGAATTTATTTCCACCATCTGTGGGACATTTGAAAAGAAGTAAAACGTTATTTTATTTATAGGCATACCTCCGTATAACGACAAACATGCATAGATATCTCCATAGATTTCCATGGATGGCGGGATCTGCCTGCACAGGTCAGCTTGCTAAATCAGAATTTTAAGAAGAAACTGGTTTTCTCATTAGATGCTGGAAAAACAGAATCATGAATCAGTGGTTATGCCAGTCTAATGAAAGCAAATTAAAAAAAAAATAATGAAAATGCAGAAAGTAAGTGAGATTTGACTCAGAACATGCCTGTGTGGTGATTGCAAGCCCAAGCTTTGCAGAGGGCAGCGTTTGCTGGCTGGCTGTACCAGCTTATACTTGTACTGTATGGCTCTTACATGCACCCCTCTTGTCTAAAGTTTCTGTGGTTGTAAGCGAATGTCCTCCACAAATAGCGACTCATTTGATCAAGTAAAGCTTAGAGAGCGCAGCTCTGCATTTTTCAAGACCCTGTGTTTGTATACACACAGCACAAAATATTTAGAGCATCTTTTGACTTGTATCTACTTTACATCCCTTTCTCGTGTCAAGCGACGTTTGCTTTGTAAGTGACGGTGGCGGAGCTGGTCCTCGCTCTTCGCTTGGCCTTCCCGCGGGTGAATTCCCCCTGCTCCTGCAGCAACCCGCGCGGAGGTTGGCTTCACCATGGCGGGTGCTCAAAAGTACAAGTAAAGCTGTCTCTGCGCTTGCCTGGAAGTGGAGGATTTGCCCTGAGAGCAGCTGTAAGACACCGAAAGCTGCCTGAGTGCTTCGCCCAGAGGGTGTTTCTCGGCTCTGCTGAGGTTACAGCCCGCGCAAAGGGCGCGTGCGATGAGCTGCAGTTCTGAGCAGGAGCATCGGAGCTCGGGGAGCAGACACCCCTCCGCGCAGGCTGCCAGGAGGCTGTACTGCTTTTAACTCTCGCTCCTCTTGCTCTCTCTTTAAAGACCTCTAGTGACCGAGATTTCACAGCCTGCCTGCCCAGTCGGCTCGAGGGATGGGCAGCTCCACTGCGTGCAGTTTTCCCAAAGTTCAAAATGACCTGCCCTTCCCATAGCTTAGTCCCACTGCTTTTTTCCCAGCCCCTGCAGACAGAACAGCTTCTCCGTGGTGTCTTTTCATATGTTTGAAGACCTATCAGCCCTATTTGATTTTCTTTTCTCTAGATTAAAGATCCATATTTCCTTTGGCCTTTGCTTGTAGGTCATGTTTTCTAGATTTACCTTTCTTGTCGTGCTTTTGTTTGTGTCCCTTGGGCACGCATCTTACCTGAAGCGCAGTATTGCGGCAGAGACCTTACCGATCCGCGGTCAGAGCAGCAGGATTACCCGTGGCTTGCAGACCACAGTGCCACGTATAATCCCTCCCTTATTTTTACACCAGCATGAAACCGCTCTTTCAAATTCAGTTTGTGATCTACTACAGGTTTCAGGGACAGAGATCCTTTTCAATAGAGCTGCTGTTTAACCAGTGCTCCCAGTTGGGTATTTGCATGGTTGATCGCTGCCTGCCTTAAATTTGTGCAGATTCCATCCTAAATACTATGTGTGCTCCTAGCAGGCTGCTGCGCACAAATATCTAAAAGGAATTGTATTTTGTAGCTTTCTTAAATTGCTTATTGAAAATGAGGGCAATATGCAACTCTTGTCTGTAGGAGGAAATTTCATGTTTAACTTACGTGATATATACCTAATGTCTAAATTACCTGTGCATGCACATCTACATTATGGTGTATATAATCCATCCTTGTGAAACATCTAAAATTAAATCTGTCAACGTACATGTACAAGAGCTCTTTAGGAGTGGCAGTTATAGATTTAACATTCATGCATGTAAAATTGATGTAAAAAGTTAGAGAAGAGTTTGAAGCTTCTTTTAAAATATAATCCCTGAAGTTTATCCAAACCTCTGCAAAGCAGGAGTCTGATCCTGCAGATACTTCTAACTGAAAATATTGCTTGAGCTTTCTGATTAATGCCCGTGGCAGTAAATGCTTTGTACGTGATACTAAGTTTGCATTCCCTGACTGTTAAACTGGAACTCCCGCAATTTTAATATAGAGCTTCAGCATTTTATATCTATTCTCTGATAGGGAAGTTTCAAAAGAGCTGAATCAAATCTCCATCTTTTTTTTTTTTTTTTCCAAATTCGCCCTTCGTTTGGGTTCACTGCCAGTGCAATAGTTCTTATCCTGCTTTACCCGGGTTAGCTTCAACTGCCTGATTACACAGCTGGTTTTGGGTTTTTTTATTCTGCTTTGAGCATCTTTCTGTCTCATCCCTCCCGTGTGTGTATAGTGCCTGTCAACGTCACCCCTTCATTTACAAACCCTCTTGAACTGACAAGGGCAACCCAGCAACCCCCGTCCATGAACTCCCGTTTCCTTCTTGGCACATTGTCCTTACACTTTAACGTAAACCGACCATCAGTATCACCTCATTCACGTTTTGACATTTCAATCTCTTCCCCCTGTGTTGATTGTACCAGATTCTTCTCCCAAATATCTGCCCGGTCCTTTATTTCTTCCCCTTTTCAGCTGCATAACGCATGAGGTGGAAGGTGTCTCCTCGGTGCCGGGGGTAGCCCGGGCTGGGTTCGCGCCGGCAGCCGCAGCCGGCCCGTGGCTGCCGCTAAGGCGCCGGTCGCGGTTCCGTCGGGGCGCTGCGGTTGCTGCGCGCAGGGGAGGCTGGTCAGGACGGAGAGCAGGAGCTGCGGCACTGCTGCAGCTTGTCAGTGATTCACCGAGGTCTCCTGAAGTGCCCTGGTTTTGGAAACAGCATTTCCAGATAAATGCTTTTCCAATTCCGATGGCATTTCGACATGCTGGGAAATAAACCTCTACCTAGCTGTGGGTTTAAGTCGCATCCCTAACGTTCTGGAAAGTGCTAGTCATTTGATTTTATAATCCTTTCTATGAATTATAATGATGGTAAGGACCAAATAGGCTTAGTCCTGTGCTGCCACTCTATCCAGACACGTAACGCAGGCAGAAAAGGCACATTTAGAAACCGAGAGCCCCTTGATGTGTCTGGCAAGCTTAGCTCTGAAATCCTCAAAGGAGATCTGTCTTCCTTTTCCCTCTAAATTTAGCTGAAGAATTTTTACATTCTTGGAATAGAGAGGGAGAAAGGTGGAAGCTGATAACATGCTGTTGAAAGAAAATTGTAGTGGTTTTGGATGCAGAACAATTTTCCGTGTGGCTTCTCTCTGAATTCGCGTAAGCGTCAGCTGGTCCACCTGCGCGCAGCCTGGTTTGTGTGTGCGAGGTAGATTGAGAACTTTAAACTCATGTCACCTTTTCTTTTTAGGCATTCAAGCCAATGTTTTAGGGGCCTCTCTGTCTTCTACAGGACCAGGTAGAACTGCTTTGCATAGGGCTTTTGTAAGCAGGCCTTTGGGGACTAACGGGCTTGGGTTTGGGGTTATTTTTTCCTGCCTGGCACGTGCAGAAATGTTATTGCTCATTCACTGAAAGAGAAAACGAGTTTGCCAATTATAGCTCTTTGGAGCTTGTTGGCATTTCTGAAAAGATACCAGGCAATGGGACTTACAGATAATTATTGCCACAAAATAATTTAATCTGGATTTAATAAGGAAGTCACCCTTTTTGACTCACCATTTTTAAACATCAGTAGCGATTGTCTGTAATGGCTCACCCCAGCAGTCCAGAGTGCTTGTTATTAAGGACTTCGGCATTTTGGATTAGAGTTTCCCACTGAGAAATTTTAATTCCTGTTGCCAAAGAATTCACAGAGGCACGTATGATTAGCAAATCTAAAGGATTAAAATAACCACCTAGCAGGGGTAATGCACTTCAAGACTGGTGGTGTTACCTCAGGTACTACAGCACAAAAAAAGGGGGCTCCCGTGTCTGCAGCTCACAGTTAAGAAATCTGACTGTGCTAACATTGCTGACCACTGGAAGCAAAGCTTTTAACATCATTAAACGCCAGCTTTTTGCTTCATCACTCAAGGACGGTTCCCCTGTTTGCATCTTCACCCGCAGAAGTGGACACACCATGGGGATTTTGCGAGATCTAAACACGCCCTCTGTAATTATGTACCCAATTTGAACAGCTACGGGTTTGAATTGAAACCACTGTAAAAGGCTGAACCTCAAGTGGTTGAGCAGATGAAACGGATGTGTTTGTTCAAAAGTTTGCAGCGAACATTAGACATTTTTCCATAAATCTGTGCTCTCCTGGTCTGGATTGTCAGCTTGCTTTAAAATAGCCATTTCCCACAGACACAGGCAAAGGTTTTAGTTCTCTTTGACCCTTCTTTGCAAATGAGCGTAACTGGCCTGGCTGCCCATCTCAGAAGGGCTGGGCTCAGCTGCGTGCTTGAACTTGCCTGTAAATGCCACTGACGTGTTCTGTGCATAAGTAAAGCCTGTTGGAATATGTTGCAAGGAATATCTTTTTAAGAATCTAATGAAGTTTAAAAGCTGGGTAGTACTTACCGTAAGGATGTCATTTTAGTGAAGAAAAACCTCTTTGCAAAATGATTTAGTTGTTAGGATTTTTTTTTCTTTGAGTTGGAGGAAAAAAAGAAAACTAAAGCTCCTTCTTACAGTAATCTGTTTTCCTCCCTTTTATTTCCTTTTATTTTCTTATCTACGGAAGTCGTGTAAGCAAAGTTCTTTGCCGGTGCTAGGGATTTGTGTGATATTTTTTCAAGGTGCGAATTGTAGAATGTCACACATTCATTTTTAAACAGTTTTGCTCTCTGATATGAATGAAGCACGGGGCAGTCAAATGTCAATGGAAGCTTAGCAGCTCACTTTTCCTGCTTCTCTCCCTTTCCTTATTATTAGCCGTGTTTGCAAAAGAGGAGCCTCTTATGTTCTTGGCTTTGTTAGCGTTTTCAGCGCAGGCAGTGTTTCTGCTTTTGCCAATGTTTTTGACATCTCCTCAAAATAAGGAAAGACCCATTTTCCCAGAACGGAGGCAGATTTGGACATTTCTAAACCAACTTCAACCTTTAATTTCCCCCACCCTTCACTGGCTGTCGATCCTCAGTGCAGTTTGGGTGTCAAAATTTAGTCGAGGCTGCCGTCCTCGTTGCTCTGCTCGGGGACGGGGCCAAACTCCTGCTCCAGCTCTCAGGTTGCCCGGAGTCAGGTCGCGCTCTGCACCGGAGCGCTCAGAGAAAATCCCCGGGGCGGGTGCCGCCGTGGCTGGATGCAGACGTCCCGCTGACCTCCCGGAGAGCGGTTCTGGTCGCTGCCCTCAGCCCGTGCCCTCTGCTCTTCCTGGAGGGGCTGACACCCGCTCCAGGGGCTTTATGCCACCCTCTTCAAGGCTGCCGTAGCACTCCTACTGCTGGGGTGATGCAGGTTTGTGCAAGGTAACTTACCGGGAGGGACAGCTAAGCTCAAAGACTGGTATCGCTATATTTATTGTGCTCCACAACAGTTACATTAAAAAGTTGTGGGGTTTCCTCTCGTGCGGCTTGCCACATGCCCTGCATGTCTGACCAAGTGGGATAATCGTGGTTTTCAAAATATTTTCTCATTGCTTTGTTTTTAATGAGGGAAAACTGACCTTGATTTCTCCCCTCTTCAAAATACCCTAAAGGAAGCTAGCCAAGAAGCAGAAGGAGACTCAGACCAGCACGCAGAGGGAGATGGGTCCCGTGGCTACTTCCGACAAGACCTCTACCAAACTCAGTGCTGTTCACAATGAAGAAGCTTTTTCTTCCAGCTGCCAAGATGTTAATGGATTCAGTAAGTTTAACTTGCTTGCAATGGATATGTCCCCCTTGGAGAGCTCTAGGTTCTTAAAAGGACCTATTCCTATGGGCACAATATCGGGGAGCTAGGAATGACAGTGATAGAGATGGTTGCAAAAGCTCGATAGAAATCAGTTGTCTGAAATGTCTCTGACACTGCCCCTATTTTAACTGTCAGATAGGTGTCGAGCATTCCTTCTGACTCTAAGTCTACTGAGAGTAATTTATAAAGTCTGTTCTAATAACTGCATCAGACAGTCAGGAAGGCACAAGTTTATTTGTTCTTCAGAAATATTTTCTTCTTTGTGAGTACAAGAGTCAAATCAAATCACTTAGCTGACTTGTAGGATGAAATAACATTTTCTGTATGGAATTGTTATGAAAGAAAGCATGGTCTCGTGGTTAGAGAACTGGAATGGAAAGACAGCATTTCTTCTTTTGTCTGTGTCCTCGGTTTATTCTTCACACAGGTTCAGTAAAACTAATCTTAGTTAATACTTGTAAACCACTCAGACCTCTGTAGCTGGAAGAGGTTTGTGGGTAAAGCAGCACAAAGTCATACTTCAGCCTTGCTAGATCCAGACTGAGTGCATGGTGGATTGCATGGTGGATTTGTAAACTTTTTCGTATTAAATAAATTTTAACTTAGACACTATGGGAATGTCACTCCTTCTTTTGACACTTAGCCTGCTAGTTTGAACAGGGAGCCGCTCTGAAACACAAGTACGTACTAAAACTCCTTTGTCTGTCTTAAACATCTTTAGTGAAGTGGTTTTTCCCCTAATTACTAACATGGAAGTGCTTATGGTACAAAATGTGTTTTATCATTGACAGCTTGCTTTGTGATCTCAGGTGGAGTGGGACAGGCTGAGTGAATTCTTCTTTTCCCTCCATCTGTAGGTCATGTCAAATTCCACCTGCATGCGTTGCTGCTGCCGCTCTGTGTAACGTACCTGTGAGATGGATAAATAGGTGTTTGGGACCGTCGAGGGTAGCAGTGAACACTTCTCTCTGAGATTAAATTGGCTTGAGTCAAGTTCTCATTTTCTCAGGTGCTGAGTAGCAATATCTCCTAAAGAAGAGAGCAAGAGCTGTCGGTGGTTCATATCTTTGAAAGACAGGGTAGCAGAGGACAGCGTTGTAACAGACGTCCTAGAAACAGCAAAGGTAGCTGGTTTAAAATGTATGGGGAAAATGGACTTTTTAACTCTTTCTTCAGAATCCGGATTTTTAGAAGTTTTGGGATTTTTTTCCAACCAGAAAATAAGAGGAGACGAGCTTGAAATGTGACCTCAATTTTTTTTTTCCTGTGGTATTTTGAGATACTAATTAAAACAGCTGAGTCATTTACTTGAAATGGCAACTATAGAAAATAAGTTGTATCTAATTTTGTAAAAAAACATCCCCCCAGGTTTTCTGGGTTTTTTTAATCAGTTAGTCCTTTGCTTGTCTGACATCAGTGCAGATGTTATCACTACCTCCCTCTATAACACAGCCTGAGTCAAGTCCTGGGCCGATTCTTTTCGGTTTTTTCCTCTTTTATATCTATGAGAAACCATTACCAGTAAGCCTTCATGATTTCTCCAAATTTTTTACTGCCAAGTCCAGGATGGTGGGGTGTTGGAGGTAAGTTCTCTTCTGTGCAGTAGTGTGCACATGCTGATACAGGAATTTTATCGGTAAAAGACTTTCTTTTTAAAAAAATGCCTTAATAGAGTTTAATACTTGAGGGTTTCTCTACGGGCCTACTCTAACTTTTGAATAACATAATAGGATTACTTCTTAACCTTCCTGCTAACTAAGAGGGTTTTACAGGGGGTTATCCATCCTAGCTTTTGAAATCAGCTTTCTTAAGCAACAGTCAGATTCCTTCTTAAATTGTCCTTTTGCCTCCCAACAGAAAGTAGCACTTGCAGGTATCTCATGACAGGTATCTCATCCTCTCCATCTCGACCCTCCGGCATGGGAGCCTGAGCTGGCTGTAGCAGTGACATGGAAATACCCCTCTTCTTTCGGAAGAAAGTCCACCAAGAGAAGCTACGTGTTTTCAATCCCAAGATCACCTTGCTAGCTCACAAAAGCAATAAAATAGAACAAGGCAACTTGTTAAGTAGGAAACCTCACAATTATTGCATGACTTGCAAACAAGTTTGTCTCTGGGTGACAGTGTCCTTGCAGGGCTTGTGTCCTTCCCTTCAGTTTTTCCTTCCTGTCCCAATAATTCTAATGACTTTTCAGAGAGAACAAGTTCCATGAGTCCCTATAGAAGCTTTTTTCTTCCCATAGTCTCTCCAGCTTGGCCACTGGTCTGCTCCTGCTGCAGGAGGACTTCTGCTGTTCTTGGGTGACCCTGCCTGCCTCCCTCTCTGCTGCCTGTCTCATAGAATCATAGAATCATTTTGGTTGGAAGAGACCTCCAAGATCATCAGGTCCAACCGTTAACCCAGCACTGCCAAGGCCACCACTAACCCATGTCCCCAAGCACCACATCTACACGGCTTTTCAATCCCTCCAGGGATGGGGACTCCACCACTGCCCTGGGCAGCCTGTGCCAGGGCCTGACAGCCCTTTCGGCGAAGAAATGGTTCCCAATATCCAACCTAAACCTCCCCTGGCACAACTTGAGGCCATTTCCTCTTGTCCTGTCGCCTGTTCCTTGGGAGAAGAGACCGACCCCCCCTGGCTCCAACCTCCTCTCAGGGAGTTGCAGAGAGCGAGAAGGTCTCCCCTCAGCCTCCTTTTCTCCAGGCCAAACCCCCCCAGGTCCCTCAGCCGCCCCTCACAGCACTTGTGCTCCAGCCCCTTCCCCAGCTCCGTTGCCCATCTCTGGTCTCGCTGCTGCCCGCGGCAGGGTCACCCCGTGGGGAGCTCCCGCTGGCAGGTCCAGCTGCTAGAAAGGAAGGAGCGATGTCCCCCTCGGCGTAGCGGGTGCTACCTGGCACTCTGCGTCACGGACACCAAAAGTGAGCAGCTGCCTCACGGCTTATCAGCCCCTCTTTTTCTGAGGGGACATAGACCTGGGCACTTTTACAGGCAACTCTGAAAATAACGGTGATGCTGTCACCACTAAGTTACCATCCTCCTGTCTGTGCCCTTAGTAAAAATGCAGATTTCTTCACCTACTCCATCTCAGTGCTTTAGGAGGAAATGCTTATATATTCAAATAAACCCATGCAAATGGCATCATCCATAAAGTCGCGCTGTTTGCGTGCAGCGGAGTCTTTGTAGAGGCCAGCGCAGTGCTCGGGCACGCGGTCCTGTTGGTCATTTGTAGGACTGAATTTTAGCGTTTGGCAGAGGTGTTCATTATCAAATGTAATTACATTCTGGAAGATCTGTAGCCTCTGTGCTAGAACAGGGAGACCTCAGGTCTTGCTGAAAAGTGGAAGAGAAATGGGCATTTATTTATCTTTCCTGGCCCAAAGCAAAGCCCCTCATCTCTCTTTCCATCCTAGACTGTTAGTCCTTACTTAGGCAGAACTCTTACTGATACATACAGGAGCTTAAACTGAAGGGATTTCATGGACTCAGCCTCTCACACTGTATGGAATCAGAAGAGGTATTTGCTGAAAGATAAATTAGTCCATGGCTATTCCAGCTTGTCTGGTTTTACCCAGACTATGTGGAGGTGAAGCAGGCTCATCATAGTTGTTCATTTTCACAAATATCTTGCTTTTTAAAAAATAAAAATACATCCTAAACACATTAAAGGTCGATGATGGTACTCGCAGTGTTTGAGCCGGCTCCTCGGTTCGCAGGAATGTTTGGAAAGCCGCGGCGTTTTCCTCCGCGTGGCACAGCGCAGTCGCGTGTAGGCATTGACTCGGTGCGGTGCTTTTATGAAACGAGATGACAAACTGAAGACAAGGTGGACCTAAAATCATCCCCCAGCATCTGTGCACTGACCAGAAGGGTGTGCGAGGGGTTGTTACTGCACGTAAATTGTGTGCAATTTGGCAGCCCCTCCGTGAGATGGGAGAAGCAGCAGTAGATCATCTCAGCACCGATGCACTAATGAGCTGTCCTGCACAAAGGAGCTGCTCTTCTGCTTTGCAGTGCTAAAACGCCACGGATGGGGCTCGTCCAGGAGAATGCCACGTCACCAGCATAGCCATCTTGACATCCTTGGGGGGTTTCTGGCAGGAACTGTTTGATCCTGAGGATTTAATCTCTTAAAATGCAGCCAGTTTTGCTAGAGACTGATTTATTAGGGCGTGCTTAACTTTTGTGACATCTCGGTTTGGGAGGAGACTGCTGTCCAGACAACCTTCAGGCGGGAGACTGATCCACATTAGGTAGGTAGCGTTAATGTTACAGCAGAAGCACAGTTTGCAGCCAGCATTTTGGAAGCTGTAGGAGCTGAGTTTTGCATTAGTGAGCACTGTTGTGCAGTTACCAAGTTACTATGCTTTTACTAGCGAGAACAAGGAGATAAAAGGAAGCTGTAGGTAAGTGGCACTCGGGGTGTTAAGGATCATTTTTAACCAAGAACCATCTAAATTCACGTCTTTCCATATCCTGCATGCTTTTGTGATGAATGAAATGCAAAGGACTTTAGATTTGTTGTAAGTCACAACAGACAGTTACATCAAGATGTAGTTCTTATTCCTGCCCCATAGATAATTTTCACTCTTAGGTTACCTGCTAAATGCAGGCCAAGGATCATGACTATGGGATGTTTTCTTCAGTGAAAAATTCTAAAATGAATTCAAAAATAAAAAAAATAAAGCCAAATTTCATCAAAGGCATAAAAGGAAAAAATACCAAAATCCCTTTTACTGGTTTTTCCTGCTGGTTTGGGATTTTTGTGGGGTTTGCTAGTTCAGAAAATCTTACAAAAAGTAAGAGAGAATAATTTTCAGAATAGGAAGGAGCCTCCACCATCCTGCACGACTAGGGGGATCTCTGTGGCCTCACGTGCCACTCCAGGGAGTACAAAGAGAATTTTTAATGAAGTGTTAATCTCGGCCCTGACGTGGAATCCTCTGTGGAAGCGTTTCCTGCGATAGCACACGCTCGCGCTCGCAGGAACCGCTGGTGAGGAGGCGGCACTGTGGACGCGTCTCTCGCTGTACAAGCCCCTGCCTGACTGATCTTGGGAATGAGCTCTCCGAAGCTTTGGGAAACTTGTTTTTTGGTGGGAGTTTTTTTCCCCTTTTTTCTTCTGAAATCACCTCCCTGTCTCACGAACAGGGTTCGTTTCATAAACCCCAGCGGGTAACATTTTTAATCAAACTCACTGAAGTGAGGTGGGTGTATCTTCAGCTGCCCAAGTAATTTATCGTTAGCAACTCCTGGAAAGGCAGAATGGCCCAATGAGTTCTTTTATACTCCCAAATTTCAGAAAATCTGAGTCCTGCTCTGAGACCTGACTGTTGGCTTGCTCTGTGACCCTGGGCAAACAAATTACTCTTTTTAGACCTTATTTTATATATCTGCAAGAGTGGCCGTGTTCCAAGTGCAGTAGGAGGAGGGTCTGATTTAGACTGACAAACGTGGGAGAAAGTGTAAGAGGCCCCAACTGAGAGATGCTTTATGGCTTGAAGGCGGCTGGGGCAGAACTCCAGCAGACGAAGCTATGAGAAATTTGATTATTTTAATGTGTTTTCAAATGATGCAAGTCTGAAAGTATGGCGGGAGAGTGCAGAACGAGAGCGAGTTCATTTACTAGTTGATTATAAACTGCTTAGTAGGTAATTCTGTGACTTTATGAGGCTCCCTAGACTAGTGACGACTTTGGTTCACCCCAAAGAATAACTTGGAATTGTTAAGTGGTGTTTGCTCTAGAGATACAAAAATTGCTTCTAAAATTACTTTGATGTATACTGAGTTTTATCTACTTCTGTTGGATTATGGAATAGTTTTTCCTGTGTTATCTATTGTCATCTTTCTGATGTACTGAGATTTGTATTAGCTTGTTTCCCAACATTTTGAGGAGGAGATAAATAGATGCCTGTAACTCTAAGAGTGAATGCAGAATGCTAACAAAAGAATATGCCTTCAGAAATGATGGATTACCCATAAGAAAGTACATGTATGCTATTGTAGGTATAAACCAGCCTCATAAATTTACTATCAAGAAAAGAATCTGCTGTGAAGATGTTGAGCCCTACCTCCTTTCCATAAATACTTGATTAATATGGAAATAATTTGTGGATTCTTGTCCAGAGAAAGCTAATCTTTAATGGGGGAAGGCAGGGATGCTTGTCCTGCTGAAAGAGCCCAGCTCACAGGGGAAAGGATTACAGGATTTGCTATGAACAGTCCTGGGTTGAAGAACCAAGTCCCTTGTTATCGTGTATCGTTTTAACCAAAAAAATTTGCTACCGTGCCTGTGTGTCTTCGTGGTACTAGTGTACGTTGTGCTCGAGCAGGCTTATTTTACTGTTAATACTGCATTTGATTCTCTGTAGTTTGTATTTTGGGGGTCATTTTTAAGGATCTTTCTCCTAGAGACAAAACCATCAGTTTGTTCCTTTGGTTAAAAAAAGGATATCTAGAATATAGTCCTATATGTGTATCCTGTGTAGGAACACAGTGATTTACAATAACTATAATACTATATTTGGGGTCTGGACTGCTTATATTAAAGAAAATCCATCATGATGACAATGTAATAAATGTAATATGCATGTCGAGATGAAAAATATAATTCATTTTGATAAGCCTTATATATCCCATATTACTGTGTTCTTTGAGGAACATTCTCCCTGTTCTTTCTCTCTCTTAATATATGTCTAAAGTCTTTTCCTTATGTCTTTCCTACCTAGCATCACCCTCTCCTTGTTCATTTTCTGTCCAAAGCAAAACCCTTCAGAGCAAATCTTTGTTGAATTCCTACTACTCAGGTACTAGTGCCAGACTTTTCTTTCCTTTCTAAATTTTCTTTGCTTTTGTACGTTTCCCAGTATGACCTATAGACGGAATCTTCTGAGTGTGAGACACAGCTAACCTTGTTTTCATTTTTTGTAACTTTTTTTCCTGTTGATCTTCTGTTGATTTCCATTGATCCGTGTCGTGTGGGTGAACGGAATTCCATCTCAAAGTATCATCAGACACTGTTCCATCGACCACGCTGTTAGGTAAGACGACAGGTATGGTGTACTGCACTTCATTGGAGGGCAAACACACTCATTGCATCTTGAAAATAATGTGGAGAGCGCTGTTAAGTGGCTGGGCTCTAAAATCATAATTAATCCTGTGGTCATATGTTGTGTTAATTGGAAAGACTTTTGTTTTACACATGCTTTATTATTGCTATTAATTGATATTTTATATTTTTTAAAGGAAAGAACAATTCAAAAATTAAGGTTTAGGAGTTCTATCAAGTATTTGTTGTTTCTTTTTGTGAATGGGATTTGACATTCTGGGCCAAATGCCCACGTGTGCCGCCTTGCCTTTGGCTTAGCTTTGACTCACGTAGGTGTTTGTGCCTCTGCAGCTGGCATAGAATCATAGAACAGTTTGGGTTGGAAGGGACCTGTAAAGCCCATCCAGTCCAACCCCCTGCAATGAGCAGGGACATCCTCAACTAGATCAGGTTGCCCAGAGCCCCGTCCAGCCTGACCTGGGATGTTTCCAGGGATGGGGCATCTCCCACCTCTCTGGGCAACCTGTGCCAGGGCCTCACCACCCTCGCTGTAAAAAATTCCTTCCTTATATCTAGCCTAAACCTCCCCTCTTTTAGTGTAAAACCATCACCCCTTGTCCTGTGAGTGAGGCTCAGCTACCTGCGCCTCAAGGCTCGTGAATGTTGAGTGAGGATTTGCATGTCCAAAGCAGGTGGGAGCTTACAGTTTTGGACTCGGTTGCAAGTATAAAGGTTATTTGGAGAAATCAGAGGCTGGGTTTGGACAAGTGGCCCCACCTCATTCTGTGTGTGCTGAGAGTTAAATGCTAAATATTTAAGCAGTATAGGTTTGAGGATAACAAAAAGGCAGGTTCTGAGAGGCGGAGGCTGTTCTCTGGCTGCTCGTAACTTTAGAGGGAGGTGTTAGTGTTCAGCGTCGCTGAAAATGAGCTTTTCCTGTTCAGATGATAAATAAAGCATCCAGTGTGCAGCTCTTAGCTTTTGGATTTTTAAAAATAATTCGTTTTTACAGTACGTTAACAGAGACAGCAAAATTGGCAGAAACTGTTAGCTGATAAAAGAAGTTATCCAGAAACTTACTGGAGGTGTACCCTTGAAAGTGAGTAATAACAGCCTACAACTTCAGGCTCTCCCTGGAGGATGCTGCCTGCGTGTGGAATTTGAAGAAGGCAATTCCTCCGCTATGAATCAGAAAGATGATGTGTGGTTGATCAGAATCTAACCAGTGGTATTTATCAGACCTGTCATTTTGGATTATCTACAGTAAATGTTCACTTCCAGACACAGTAATCTACCGTGGCTGCTTTAAACATTACTCTGAGCATGTTGAAGGCCCACAGTTAGACCAGGAAGAAATTACAACCGATCGCTTAAGTGCCTTGGCTTACGGACTTGGAGGGACTGCCACAATACACACGCTTATCCTGCTATCTATCAAAACGCTGACGGCAATGAAGAGCCCTCTTTTAGCGAGGTGGGGAAGGAAAGCAGTCTTTTTTTTTCCAGAAGGTTTGTTCTCGTTTCCCAGAGACTCAATGTTGTCAATAGAAAAGTCTAAAGGTAGATTTATCTTCTGGCTATACTTTAGAAACAGGGTCCAGACCTGCAGTTTGCTGGAAGATGTCAACTGGTCTTAGTCTGGTACTCGGCATCTGTGGAAGCGGACCCTCATTTGAGGGAGCTGTTTTCCCCGCTCTGTCCTGACAGTGAGAATTACGCTGTGAACAGCACACTTCGTAATCTGAAGCTCAAGGATCAATAGACAAATTCAATCATAGAATCATTCTGGTTGGAAGAGACCTCCAAGATGATCAAGTCCAACCGTTAACCTATCACTACCAAGGCCACCACTAACCCATGTCCGCAAGCGCCACATCTACATGTCTTTTCAATCCCTCCAGGGATGGGGACTCCACCACTGCCCTGGGCAGCCTGTGCCAGGGCCTGACAGCCCTTTCGGGGAAGAAATGGTTCCCAATATCCAACCTAAACCTCCCCTGGCGCAACTTGAGGCTGTTTCCCCTTGTCCTGTCGCCTGTTCCTTGGGAGAAGAGACCGACCGCCCCCGGCTCCAACCTCCTTTCAGGGAGTTGCAGAGAGCGAGAAGGTCTCCCCTCAGCCTCCTTTTCTCCAAGCCAAACCCCCCCAGGTCCCTCAGCCGCTCCTCACAGCACTTGTGCT
This sequence comes from Phoenicopterus ruber ruber, assembly GCA_009819775.1. Lineage (NCBI taxonomy): Eukaryota > Metazoa > Chordata > Aves > Phoenicopteriformes > Phoenicopteridae > Phoenicopterus > Phoenicopterus ruber. The sequence goes on from CM020230.1 coordinate 5,078,208, forward strand.
CCAGACCCTTCCCCAGCTCCGTTGCCCGTCTCTGGACACGCTCCAGCCCCTCAGTGTCTGTCTTGGAGTGAGGGGCCCAGAACTGAACCCAGTACTTCTCACGGGAAAGCAAAAGCCAAAAAAGCCCCCAAAACTTTCAAAATCTCAAATTTTAGAGAGGAAAAAGAGGAAATAGGAATTAAACCGGTCTTGTGCTTATGTATTCAAAACTCTTTCAAACTTAACTTCTGCTAACCACTATATCTGAGTAAGGATTACTATCCCTGGTTTACACATGGGAAGTTAAGTGCAGAGCACTTTGAAGACATGATTTGCAGACTGGGCACCCCCACCCCCCCGTTCCATCTGAATTTAACAGCCACAGGTGCTGTGAAACAGCCCTTAGCATTGAAGAAATTTCTGGTTTGTGACTTGAAGACAAATTAAAACCTGCACGTTCTGGCTTCTCGGACAGATTCACCAGACGTCAGATGTTGCTGTATGAGCAAAATAAGTTTAATTTTTGACATTTATTAATATTCATTCCTGGGAAGGAAAAAGAGATCTTAAAAAGGGCATCAGTCATCCCACTACCCGTATCCGTCTTTGGGCACTACCTGCAGTTCAGTGCTATATGTTCCCATCTGTTACGCCTTCTGCTAATAAATGTTCTTTATCTGCAATAGTGGATGACTCCCTAGGCTTGGCTGTGACATGATTTGTTGGTAGTGAGATATAGGGGATTTGGGGTTTGCCTCTACCCTATCTCGTGCTTGATTAATACTTTTTTATGTAATGCATGGTTTTAGCTCTGTAATTTTCTCTTCCAGTTGTAGACAACTCTGGATTTAAATGTTTTGCGCAAGCCTCTTCACTAGAGAAGTGAAAATTTAATACTAACAAATAAAGGAGGTAGATTTCCCTATTTTTAAAATTTCAGTAAGGCTCATGTCGTACCACCACCTTACAGGTTGTTTTTGGAGAAAATGTGTGTAGCCAGTAGCTCTTGAAGATGTTCAGCAGATGTCACCAGGGCAGTCTCTTCAGGGGAACCAGCACCTCCTTCCCTTGCATCCATTAATGTCTCCTGGCAGTATGTAAGGACATTTACCCTTCTTCTCATTCCAACTACTCAAGAGGATCCTAACAACAAGGGTCGCTTCCCTCCAGAGAGGATGGGGACTATAGTGCCTTGTAGTTCCTTGCAGATGGGCGGAACAAGCAGAGAAAGCCTGCTGCCATGGAGTCTCACACAAAAACTGGCTTGTGCTTAGAAAGACATAGAAATTTTCCCTGAATTTCACTCTTCTGTAGCTTGGATGGGCTTTTGCCTGTGCCTGATCAATCTGCTGCAGGCATATCCACAAGCTAGTGTGTGAAGAACTAAAAAGATATTAAGAAGCTGATATTGCTGCATTAGCAAGTGTCACCATTACTGGCTTTTTAAATTGCAGGATGAGTTATTTTTATGCAATGGAAGCTTGAAAATCAATGCCTTGATCTGTTCAGTTGTACCTGTAGCCTCCCAGGCCATGTCAGCTTCTAAGGAGCTGTGGGAGAGGCTTTCACGTCAGTTGGCCATGCTCGCGTTGGCCAGCATGAGCAAATGAGCGACGGAGGTGCGTGCCCTTGCAGGCTGTTACTTGAGCTGAACGTCTCTGACATTTCTTTCTGCCTGCAGATGATCAGGCGGCTTGGAAAACTCTCCCTTCCAGTCTTTAGTGGCTTCTAGTTTGGTGTGCTGTTTTGAAGTTGCCAATAGTTTTTGAGCTGTAACTAATGAATTGCTCTGTAAGGTAGGTAGAGCTGACGGCCTCTTTTCACCAAGGAGGCAAAGAGACGTTTGACTTGGTGAGGTCCATGCATTTGAAGAGCTGCATTGTTACGCGTGTACCCAGTCGTCCCAGTCTTAGCTCCCCTCACCAAAGCATACTCCGTACGTCTTTAAGAGGATTTTCTTCTATGGTAGCTGATGAAAAAAAAATGTATGCAATAGTTTTTGTAAGATTAGAATACACTTGTGTAAGGTGTTTACCAAGCAATTCTTTAAAATCTCTTTAGAATGTAGAGAAAATTGCTTTCTCCAGCTTTTTTTTTTATGCACATGTGGCTTCTTCATAGCCTTTGAAATGAAAGATGCATCCTCGGCTCTCTGTCAAACCTGGTGTCAGAAGGCTTTTTGTTAAGGAACGTGCCTTTTTATAGCTCAGTTGATACCATTAGACAAATGATGTTTTGGCTTTGGTTTGCCATACCACCGTTTGTATTGTATATACCATATTATAGCTGGATATTTATCATATAATAAAGCCTTGATGCACACAAAAAAGCAAATTAATTTTACCAGCTTGCACCGTATCCCTAGTGTAAGGGGAAGAGATATTAGCCATGCTGTAGTCCTCCTTGGAGGACGTCAAGTAATTGACAACCCTTACTCTAGTGCGGAGAGACTGGATATGTGTGTAATTAAATCCATCACAAAAACCACCCAAAATATAATTTATTTTGTGCGAAGGATGTCTTATTGTGTTACACACTTGCCAAGGCTAAGAGAATAAAAATATAAACAGAGATGATAGGCCTGTCATTTCAGACACAGAAGGAATTCATGGATATTAAAGCAAAAGTTTTGAAAGAAACTTCTCTACATACACGAGATGCCACATCAGCGGAGCATTGCTTTTAGTTCTTTCAGGCCTAGGTTAGTTTTCTGGTCAGAAGGCACCATCGTACTCTGTGTCCAGGTATCTGTCTCTCAGACTAACACAACTGTGTTTACGAAACAAGATGACATCTATGAAAGTTGTGATCCCCACAGGTGCCCTGGATGAGCGGGTCCGCTCCCAGCAGCCTTACTGGGACGCTGCACAGGGGGCTGATCCTACAGAGCCACTTCCAGGCTGGGCGTCTAATTTCTCAGCTGCTCTTCATCTTATCTGTGACATCTCTGGAGAAGTTTATCGGTTTTTCTGTGGAGGGAGACATGTTTATTTTACTTGTCTGGGTAGCAGCAAAACTATATAATACAACGTGTTGTAGCAGCAGGCAAGCAATAATATCTCACCCTCAGGGTTGCGTATCAAATGGGGAGAGATGCCACCTAGCTGGCCTCTGCTTCAGCTTCTCTCTGCGCCCTGGACTCCGGTACGTTTCTCTTGGCAGAGTAAGACCTCAGAGTTTATTACTTCAGCAAGTTCATCATTATTTCTCCAGCAAAGAAGAGAGTCACAAGAAGCACCATTTCATAAGCAGGGAGAGTTTGTGAATATTAAAAGTGGAGTCAACATTGTTAAATTTGATTATCTGCAGTTACAGCCTAAACAGATAAGCTGAGATGCCTGAAGAGTTTCCCAATCAGGCTGGTTATGTGAGAGCCAGTGAATCATTGATTTAACATCTTATACAAAATTTCAGGCTATTCTGTGAACTCTCAGGCTGTTAATGAAAGTGCCAGCTTCCAGAAATCAGAATATCTGTGTTGGCAACGGACATCTTAGTATGGGGAGTACGAGCGGTGCACTAAAGAGGGTTAACAAACAAGCTGACAACGTATTTTGCTGTTGCAGCTGCTAATATAAGAAAGGATCCTGTTACAAACAGCACGTTTCCAGCAGCATGCGGAATACCTGTTTTATTTACAGCTGCACAAAAAGAACTGTGGAAGATTGGAAATGGTTCTCGGAAGGAGCCGGAGCCCTGAACAGCCTGCCCTAATGAGACTTCAGAAGCTCTCAATTGATTTACTTTATCAAAGAGAAACTGAAGAAGTGATTTGATCAGGGCCTGCATGGGTCAAGATTTCAAATGCTCAGAGGGCTCTTTAATCTAACAGAAGATATAATAAGATTCAGTGCCTGCGAGTGGAAGCTAAGCAAAATCAAATTGCAATTAAGAAATGTTTAGACAGCAAGGGTAATTAACCGTTGCCACAACTTTTGGGGTCAGAATGAAATCACCATCTCTTGAAATGTTTTAATTTGGATTGTTTCTTGGAACTGTACTCCATCTTTGGTACGCAATGAAATGTGGTGGAATGTGTTCCTATCAACAAAACGAGGACATATGACTAGAAATAAAATGTGCATATGAAATATAATCAAAAAAAACCCCTGATGCACGATTCTGTATGTTTAGTAGTTTGAGTATTAGAGTGAATTATTTCAAGCATCTTTCCAAAAACATCTATTTCCTTGACTTGCTGTTCTCACTGAAAACTCAGAAAAGGCGCGCGTGCTTTAGAGGCACTGCCGAAACTTTGGTGAAAGTCTTGGCCAATCTGTCCTACAAACTCATCCTCATTTGCAAGGGAACGGGGGCGTGATTGCAAGAGGGGGACGGAGAGAAGGGACTGTGGAAAATTGCTGTGACTTGCCTTTAGTGCAACAATTAAAGCACAAGTCTGACGTTGCTGAGGGGCTGGTATTTTTGTTGCCTTTTCCAGTAATAACGGTGCCAGAAGGAAGGAGATGTGGTTTATAGCTGCAACCTACAGGAAGAGCAAAGCCTGTTTGCAAGCCCTCCAAAGACTCTTTTGGTTGATTGTCCTAGTGAGAGATCAGTTCGCTGCTGCTTCCACTCCTACCTGCATTTGGAATTGTTCACAAAATTGCTGTAAACAGCGCATCTTGCGAGAGGGGGGCGTGCCTTGCACGAGCGCCTCGTTAGCCATGCTCAGGTTCAGGCTCGTGGTGTGATTAGATGGAGAAGGAACAGTATGTTTCTTGCATCAGGCTGTATTAGCAGAATGTATGGACGCTAGGCTCACCTCATACGCAGCAATTTGTCTCCATAAAAGCCCCTCCGCTCTTTCCTTGGCCCAGATAAAATGCTGGTGGAAATAACTGACAGCCGTCCTGAGCTGGTGCAAATGTCGGGCTTGGGTTTTCTTGCAGGGAGCGCAGAGGCCATTCGAGATGCGTTTGTCACGGGCGCCCGGAGGAGGTGATTTCTGCCTGGTTTCAGCTCGGTGTGTCATTCGGTTGAGAGCAGGATGACCCGGATTGGGTGCCACTTGTTTTTAAGCAGCGACACTTGCTGGGTGAGAGGCACGCCAACGGCGTGATGCCACGGCCGTGCTGCAAGAGCTGTTAGGACAATTGGTGCGTTTTGTACCGTTTTTTATCTGTCTGGCCAAAGAGACCAGAGGCACAGTTGACACTATAAACTCAAAGGCCAGCATCGGATCCTTCTTCGCTGCCGAGCAGCCGCTTCTAGTTCCAGATTCATAACGCGGGCGCCTACTTTGAGGGAAGGTATTCTGGAAAGGAGGGGGCACCACTTCTCTGGCTTTCACCTCTCCCTATGATACTTCTCTCTCAGAAGAGAGCCAAGTATACCAGAATTAAAGGATCTGGTGAAGAGAGAAATTAATAATTGCCTGCAAAGGAGCTGAGTGAGCTCAGCTACATTTTACAAGTAGCCTGTGCTCTGTGCGTGCCCTTACTGTATTAGCACTAGAACCGCACATTAGTTTTAAGGCTCCCTCCTAAATAGGGATATCGTAATGTTTTTTAATTGGGGCTGATAAAAATGTGGCATTACTTGTAGGTTCCTCAGAGAAGCCAATTGTGAAATTGGGTTTGTATTAAACCTAATGATGGAAAATTAAGCATAGTACGTCTGTCGGAAATGGTCCGCGATAAAGATCATCTCCTCTCCATTACAGGAGGTTAATAGGGAATAGGGGAGGAAAGATGCACTGGGAAAGCGAATCCAACTAGGGGAATTAATAAGCCTTGAAATTCCCTCTGTTCAGAGTTCTCACACTGTCATTAGTCGGAGCATTAGGGATGATTATACAAATGCTTTGGATGTTACTCTTCCTTAAATCCCAAATTTATTCACATTTTGTATCTGAGGGTTGCTTCACTAGATCCATAGCTCTGTAAATCTGTGAGTGTCCTGGGACTGTGACTGTGTTTATGAGAACCTGGGATTCAGAAATCCTTAAATTCAGTAGCCTAATCTTCAGAGCAGATGATCACCGTGTGCTAATTTATTTCAGAAGAAACAGGCTGCGTTCAGCATCTCTGATAATTCAACCGCCAGACTTATTTATCTCACACTGGAGATGGGCTTGCCCTGCGGCAGTGCCCACTGCTGGCATTCCTTTCTCCTTCTCGTAGTCCTGCAACTTCAAAACAAAGCGTATGCCTGTCTTGGTATCTTCCCCCTGCTGCTACGGTAACCCAGCTAAGGCGTTATTTGTCGTGTTTGGTCCTGTCGTTGGCTTGGCAGCTGCTGCGAAGGCGTCTAATGCCCTCATCTGTCTGCTCCTGCCCGACTCCGCAGCGAGGGGCACCGGCAGAGGTCCCGACTCCGTCCGATCAAACTCCACGGCGATTTCTCAAGGATAGCAATGTTTACAATAGCACTCCAGCCGTATTTCTGCCTCACAAAAATCACCCTGAAATTGCAATTTGATTTATTTATTCTTTATCCCTTCACAAAGCATGGCTGCGGCGTTGCTGACAAGGGATCCCGTGTAGGCTCTCTGTCAGTAAGCTTTCTGTAGGAAACGAGCCTTGTGCGCGCAGTCTTAACAGGGGGGTATGAACAATCCGAGGGCGATGTATTTTCTGTTTGCTAATAGCTTGGTTTGGGGCAAGACCAGAAAGACTTGATGCAGGCTGTTAAGGTCTGTATGTGCGAAAGAACCCGAGCGGCTCGGATGCCTGTAACCATAGGAAAAACCAATGGTTTATCTGGCCAGCTATTTAAATTTGGTCAACTCTGGTAGATAAGAAACGAAACTTTTCATCTAGTCTGAGTTTCTGTTGTTAAAAATAACCATTATGACAGTCAATTGTTTGCTTATTTAAGCTCTTGTCTATTAGTTTACCAGGAATATTTTGTTGTGTATATGTGTTGTGCTGGGGACATAAGAGGTTACAATTCCATCTGTGTAGTGATAGAGATTTTTTTTTTAATCCATTTCTTTAAAAAAGAAACTTTTTCTGTAAGTTTACATATCTGAATTTTAAGTTTCTGCATGCAAGATAACTGTATTTTTATGCTGTTTTTTCTTTCTGATAATATTACATCTTTGTAATTGACATATAAATTTTAGGCCTGAACTGGCAGAGCAGTTTAATTTGCCTCTAACATCCTGTGTGGCTTATTTGAAATGCTAATAATTTGCTTGCTATTAACTTGGGCCCCTTTCAGTTATCTGGTATTGTACACCCCGAATCCCACTTGAATATCTTGCTCATCTGTATGTATCTCTCAGTCACGTTCTTTGCAGGTTGGTGAAGAAAGGTATGTAACTCGGTCGGAGTCGGTACGCAGAGCTCACCCTTACGAAATGTGCTGTTTCACCCTGTGCTGTATCCTCGTTAGCCTGATGGGCTCTTTGCTCTGTTTCCCGTCTCTTGGAGTTTGTCTCCTTGACACAAAAAATACTCAGGTGTGATTTAGCCTTTCTAGGCAGCTGTAGGCAAGCGTGTGTCTCCTTTCTTTCCTTTCCTTTGCCTGCGCCGTCCTACGGGGCGGTGGAGAAACAAATAAACGGAGCGAGAATGGGAGTGGAAATACCAGATAGGTGAAAGCTTGTTTTGCCTCCCTGTCTTTAAAACAGACAGTAGCCATGGAGAGATGACCCAGCCAACCCTGACTATCCAGACCCACCCGTACCGGAGCTGCGAGCCGGTGGAAATGTCCTACCCCCGGGGGCAGTTCCAGCCAGCCATCCGAGTGGCCGACCTGCTGCAGCACATCACCCAGATGAAGCGAGGCCAGGGCTATGGATTTAAAGAGGAGTATGAGGTGAGAGGAACCTTCGCTTATGTGAATAAGCAGGGGAGTTGTGCTCGCAAAGGATAGATGCGTGGGAGGGGAGGATAACGGTTGTTAAGAGCTTCTTTTCCTTAATCCTTTATCTTATTTCTGTTTATGAGGGTAGGATTTTACAGCACTAGCAGTCTTTGGTGGCCCTCTAGTCCAAAGAAAAGGTGTTACTGCAGCAGTAAGAAGATGACATTGTGCTCATCCGTTAGCATGGGCCCTCTGTCCCATAAAGAGCAGGCAGTAAATATTTAATGGGTGCTGAACTCAATGAAGGACTTGGAGTCCCATAGTCCCTTACTTACCAATGTGTCCCATAGTCTCTTACTTATTGATATGTCCCATAGTCCCTTACTTATTGGTAGTGCAAGCCAGGCTTTGAGAAAAGGAAGGGTTTTTGCTTGAGCTTTTTGGGAGCTCCAGATACTCTACAACAGTTGATCAAATTAAATCACAGCATAATGACCTGAATGCAGAATTGTGAAGGCAAAGGCAGGAACCTTGTGTAGCTTAAATGAAGGTGGAGTTTTGCAGGCTGCTCAGGCTTCTGGCTCAGAATATGTTCAGCTGATCTGCTCTTCCAGCTCCATGTGAAGAGAGAAGCAAAGAGTAAGCTGCAAAAATGAAGGCAGCCCTCCTCCCCCACACCCAGCTCTTCCCCCCAGGCTGGAATGACCAGGAACATAATCCAAATGACAAGAAGAAACATGACATTGGGGAGGAGCTGGAAGAGGAATATGCATTTAGAGGAGAGAAAACAGAAAAGGGAAATAGCATCAAACATATGTGAGACTTTGCTCCAGCAAGCGACAATTATAATGAATGTAGTAAGCTTGTGGGAAGGCAATAAGCAATTAATATGCATAGCGGCATTAAAACTACTTAAAAATAACATAACAGCTGTGAAAAATAAGTTACTTAATGAAAACGGCTCACTTTTCCACCCTGCAAGTAAGAGTCCATGGGGTTTGTATCATTGATGCTGGGTTTTGCTGTAATTGAGAGGCAATCTTTTCCTGGTTGTCACTAGGGAGTATTTTTTTAATCAGATGGCATCGAAGACTGTCATAACAAATGTTTCTGGTAACTGTATGTTAACCAGGTCTAGTCACTCATGCCCCACAATCAAGCGCACTAATTAAACTATCCATATAAAGAGCTCAGTTTAATATTGAAAAAGGGTAATAATTCTCTTAGGAGATTTACTTAGCCCCCCCCTTGGCCTCCATTTCCATTAATAGTACCCAAAACTACAATCAGCTCAATTACAGATGCCCTAAGATCTAGTTCTTGATGTTCAAGAATAAAACAGGTGCTGGCATATATGTAATTTTCTGGCACTGGCATTGGTAATTATCAAAATAACACATTAGCATGAAAAATGTCAATGCAACTTTCAGCTCCACAAGTTCTGCCTTTCCCAGAAAGTGCTATCTACATACGTATATAATGACGATGACATTATATGGATTTGCATAATTCCTTTCTTTACAAGAAATAGCCTGGAGAATGCCACAAGCTCTCAAATCACACGCGCTGTCGTACCCTTCAATCAGAGGTAATTGCCCGAAGGAGCAGTCATTTTCAGTGCTGGAATCTGCTTTGCAGCGCGGGGGACGCGGGCAGCACTTTGGCTCCAAACCGCTTTCAGCCGCCACCAGCAATGCCACGGCCACGGGGAGGATGACAAGGAGCGTTGCAACTCCTGGAAGTAGGAGGCTTCGGTTGGCTGAGAGCGGTAGCGCAGACTGGAATCCGGAGGAGCACGAAGCTGCAAAACTGGCTTTGCAAAACGTTTTGCAGAACGGTTGATAAAATCTGAAAAAAAGAATTTGATGTCTCTTTTAAAATGTGTTTTCATACGCTAATATCAGAGTCACCTCCAAATATGTTTTTTCTTCTAGGGAGCTGATTTTCTACTTACTTTGCAAATTGATAGCATAAATTACAGCCTATTTAGTGACATGTTACCAAACAATTTTACTCTCATGAAAAATCACTTTGAACGGCATGTATCAGTCACACATGACAATCTCTTATCTCTGTACATTCTCATCTCCACTGAGTAACATGGAAATTGCATTCGATATTTGTCTAAAATATACCTTCACCTACAGACCATTAGAGCACGGGCAACACGTTTTACCGAGGGCATCCAGAAAAGTATTTCTGGGGCTTGCATCTTGCCCGTAACTCCATGCTGAGATGAAAAGTGGGATGAGATTGTCTAAGTGGTGCCACTGCTGGTGTGAAATGGATGATAACGGCGTGTCTGTGAACGTGGGAATCTGTCAGCACTTGCCGTGGGTGTGTTATTTTGGGTCTGCCGGCTGCACCTGAGGCCACAGTGTGACTTGGGCCTTTTTGGCTGCTGCTTCTGTTTAGCAATAAAAGGTCTAGACCACAAGAGAAACATATGTCGCTGGCACTGGATGTAGATAGCGCTATTTGGGATTAGGCGTAGCCGTAAACATTCAAATGGGACACATTTAAATGTCACCTGTTCCTTTTTCAGAACATACCAGCCCTGATTTGTTGTGAGCAGCGGTACTAGTCCCACAGACTTACTGCCAGCACCAATTACTAGCTACGGAGATAATAAGCTTAAGTATCCAAACTCATTTTCCATTATGATTTAGGATGTCACTGAAGTACATTCTCCTGCTGCATTACTGAGACCGTTTAGTTATTTTGGATTTTGTGGCTCCTTCCTCAAGCATCTTAGTATTGAGAGTCTCCAGGATATTGAAGTCACCTGTGGGTTTTAACCCTTTTATTTCTGGCTGGCTACATCTCCTGTCTCGTCCAAAGAACAGATCCTGCGGTTCAGGCTACGGCGTGATGGTGCAAGAGGTGTAGATGCTGTCCTTGGACAAGGTTGGCTTAAGGCTTTGCTACGAACCGGAATGGGGAACCGAATTGGCTGAAATATTTCTGTTCAGGTTATTTTTTTTTTTACCCCAAGCAGTTTTTAACCCTGGGTCCCAGCAGAGTTGTGGGAACCGTCTTGCCACCACTGTTGAGAAGGTAGAGGCCAGGGCTCTGTGGCAGGCTTTGAGACGAGCAGCGAGGGTTTTAATGGATGTTGTTGCCTTTGGCAGCAATACTGCAGCATCGGGGTAGATCAGTGCAAATGAATGATTCAAGTTTTCGTATTTAAATTAAAAACAAACAGCAAACTAGATAAATGCATCCATTGGAAATTTAAATTGGCTTGCGATAAGCCTCAATTTAATGTGAACACTTTAGTTATGTTTGGGCTATGTTGCTTAGAAAGCTTGATTGAGATGAAGCTGACTTTGAGAGATCTATCCTTGTAATTTCAGATAAAAATTAGATCAATTTAGTTTAAAAAGCATCGTTGTAACAGAAGTTCCACTACTGGGAAGATATTTCAGTATAAATTTTACAAAACTTCTCTAAAAGAAGAAAAGTAAGAAACGCCTGAAAATCAAGTCCAGATTTTTTAACACGGACATTTTGCAGTTGTTAAATCAAAGAAAGGAGGGGGAGTGTTTCCTGTGAAATGTGGATCAGATACTGATGCCTGAGTGATCCATCCTGATTTACCATTGCTGATAATGCAGAGAGAAACAGAAATATTAACCCTTTCCGCTATTATAGAGATACTTCTTGCACAACCAAAAACTGAAGGAGCAAAATACTAGCTATGCTCCTCTTTTTCTGGATGCAACCAAATTATAATCGATATTTTTCCCTTTGTATTTCTAATGCAGTTTCAGTTCTTGGTCCTGCATTTTATTTGTGCTGTACCACCCACGTCCATGCAATTCCTCCGGTTTGTTCCTCTGGTGTGTATAGAAGTAGGGGTATAAGGCACCCCTCTGCAAAGGCAGTCGGTGCTCCTCACCAACCGGAGCTGGGCTTCCTCTCTTCGGAAGCGGATAGTTCTGTGAAAAGCCGAGATTTCTTTGGTATTGAATGAGATGAAAAATCCTGGACTCTTAAATCTTTGGAGGCTCTATCGGGCAAATAGAAAACCTTCAATTTCAATGGGGAATTTCATGTTCAAATCACACGAAAGGATAGGGTTTGCTGAAAAGGGATTTATTGGACCTGAATGTATTTTCTTTGGCCAAGGTAGTTTCTCCCACATGGAAGTCATGAGAAAGGCCTTTTTCCTTTTCCCTTTTCCTTTCAGATGGCTATGATTCGATATCTAATGACTGTTGCCATTCTCTGGTCAATCTGCTGTAATTTGATATTAGTGGAAAAAATAAGGCACCTTTTTCCTCAGTCTTTGAAGATGAAAATGAACTTTCCTCACCTCTTTTCTTTTGCTTGGGGATTTTTTTGTTGTGTGTGGGTTTGTTGGTTGGGGGTTTTTTTGCTCAGGAGATGAGCTCCTATTTGGAAACAGCTGTCTGTAAAGGAAATATATGTGTGATCAAAGCCCTCACCAATTACGGAGTTATTACTCTTCTCCTGGGCTTTTGAATAGGAACTGGGTGTCCCTGCCTTTTGCCGGCAGCGCTCCTGGCAGTGCTGCAGTGCCTGACATTTTCTGTCCTGGAACCCCTTTGGGGGAAATTCACAGCGATCTGGTCTGCCAGGGGGTTGCTCATATTAAGTTTAATTGTAATGTCAGTGTTGTAGATCCTAATAATTGTGTCTCTCTGCTGTTGCATTCAGGCACTGTAATAGACCTCGATGGCTTGTGAAGATGAATATAAATTCATTTTCTAGCACAGCTGTATCAAACTACCCGCTGCTAGCTAAGGCAGATACGATTCTACAATGATTGCGGTATAAAACCCCCGCAATTCCCCAGAGACCATAAATAATACAATTTATAATTGCTGTTGTTTTTAGTAATGTAGGACCGTGTTAGAGAGTAGATCTTGGAGGAGGCAGATCCAGAGAGGAAATTCAGTGGGAGCTGGTCTTCTCCTGGCCTGTGTTTTGGGCGCAAGCCGAGGCTAGGCTGGCTGCAGCCGCCACAGCGGTTTGCAGACCGTGGCTGTCCGTCCGGCTGCGATGCCGGCGGTACCCAGGGCGCCGGTGCCGTTGCCGTTCCGGCAGAAAGCACGGCTGTGCCTGCTGCTTCGATCTGCCTGGGCTGACGTCCCCGACCGTCCCGAGGCAGCGAGCGGGATCATCCTGCCTGCAGGCAGCCCGGGCCAGCTTCCAAGGAAGGGAAGACCGTCCTCCGGCCGGATCCCGTATGACCGGCATTTTCCTGGCTGTGCCTCGAAAATCCGTCCTGGCCGTGTCTCAAGGGGAAAGCAGCTCACTTGAGTGTGTTCAGAATAGTTACAGGGCCGAGCTACCGGGTAGGGTAGCACTGTGTGCCGCCACTTTCCTTACCCCATCCTTTCTCAACTGAAAGAGCAGATTATAGGAAAATGACTATTTTTTCATCGTGAGCGTGTTTTACCTCCTTTTACCTCCCTTCCTTAGACATGATCTAAAACACTGAGCTTTTTTATTCCCCCCCGCAAGGAAACCAGCTGGTGATTTGTATTGCATCACCCCATTATTAATATAGAAACAGGTGAAACCGCTGTATCTGTTTTCAACTTAAATATGAGAGACTGAGCACTATGTTTCAGCCATCTGGGTTTTCCTTAGAAGTGTATGTATGCGAAATCTCCACAAACCCTCTCCTACGGGGGAAATGAGATTAACCTGTGACTGTGCAGCCAGAAGCAAATTCCCCTGATCCTTTTAGATCTGAAGTAGCAGGAGGAAAACGATTCTTTGCTGGCAGAAGCCAAGAGATGCAAATGGTCTGCACCAAGCTCTGCTTTTTGCACTCATGGATGTGCCTTTCCTCAAGAACAGCTGTTTGCTTGGCTGACTACTGAATTATGCAGCGCCTCTATTTTTGCCCTACTCAGTCATCTTAATCCACCTGAAGGCATTGGCCAGATTTTTACAAACACTCTGCTGTTGTTTATTTTGCAGGCACTACCCGAGGGGCAGACGGCATCCTGGGATACAGCCAAGGAAGACGAAAACCGCAATAAGAACAGATATGGAAACATAATCTCCTGTAGGTGTAAATTCACATTAAACTGAGCTTTCCGTAAGATTTTATACGCATCCTGTGGAAAAGGGTGCGCTTGAGAATCTCACTAAAAGCTGGTTTACAGTGCTGAGCGTTCAGTAGTTCAATCTGTTTGTGACAGGCTATGTTTCTATGGTTATTTATTTTTATTTTATGCTTTTTCATTGTTTTACATAAAGTTATTGCGTGACTTTATGTGGTTTTACACATTTTCTATCTACCTTGCTTTGCGCTTAATAGTTTGTAATTCAAGGGCTAAATCCTTTTGTCAGATTTTCGCAGCGGGTGACGATGCCCATTTTATGTCCATTTTTACTACATAACTTGGAGCTTTCAGTGCCACGAATGTGAGTGCAAAAGGAGATGCGGATAGATCAGATTTTTAGCTATAGATCAGAGATCAGATTTTCTCCTTCCTTGTGGTCAGTAACCAGTGGAGCAGTCGCTGCTCGTCCCCGGAGAGCTGGTTGGATGCGTGGGACAAGCTTAGCTTCTGCCTCAGACTCGCAATAAGGCAGCTGAAAATGCGCTGAAGCTTCTTAGTTTTACTTCTTTCAATAACCAATTACTGTTGCCGTTATAGGAACATTGATACGTCACAGAACTGCAGGGCAGTGAAGGACTCCATAAAACCATTTAGGTCAGCTTTATTCTCCAAGTCAGGACTAGATTGACCTCTGTCGTTTTTGTCAGATATTTGTGAAAGCTCTTCCTAAGGATCTCCAAAGCTGAGCTTTCCACAAGCTCTCTGGGCGGCTCACCCCAGTGTTTCGTTATTCCTTATAATGACTGGGGAGAAGAGGCGTGAGAAGTAATTCTTGTTAAGGGCTGCTGAGCAGCGTCAAGGTGGAGAAGCCAGGCCTGAGACCATCAGAACAAGAAATAAGAATATAATTGAATGTGCCATGGATTTTCATGACTGGGTAAATCTATGGAACGCTGTAAGAGCAAAATTAAGTCCCGCTGAGTGATGTGTTTAGCACTGTATTTTTTCTCAGGTTAAATATGTATTTCCTGTAGAACAAACAGACTTTACTAAAGAATTAAAAGAAACCCTTGGCCACAAAGAAAGATCATCTCACATGTAACTACTCCTCTCTTAAGACTTGAAAGAAATGATTCATGTAACGGTTTTGGGGGAATGACGTAGAACAGCTCAGTTCAGGGACCTCATGGTAAAGATGAAGAAATCTGGGAATGAAGATCGGAAGTTTGCAAGCCCTGATCTGATCCCACTTCTGCTGCTGGCTTTCTGCGTTGGTTGTGACCAGGTCACCAGTTCCATCAGTCTTTGTTTCTCCGTGTGGAAAATGGAAGTGATAGTACTGGAGCGTTACAGTTAGCATGAAAATTGTCTCCCTTAACTTCAGCTGCCTGAAAGCTCCACCTCGCTGTAGGTCTCCTGTGTTCCTAGTGGCAAAGGGAGAGACCTCCAGACAGAGGTTCAATTTACCTATATGATTAGCTGAGATTAAATTAGTCTAAGACAGATGAATCATCCAGATGTAACAACTACACATTGGATTGAAGATGCAAGTGCCGTGGTATGATAAAAGGAAGGAAACGTGAAAGACTCTCTGTTTCTCTTGTATGATTTTGAGGAAGCAGTTGACATAATTTAAAAGTGGAGGTGAAAAGAGACAATGTGCAAGACTCTGCGGTAGCCACCATCTAATTTATGTTGAAGGTGGTCACAAAGAAAACGTTGAACTCCAAGTGAAATGTGAGAAGAAATTAAGGAAGCAAAATCAAGGAAGATAAGTGGGGTCTTATCTAAAGGGAAGGTGTTCACAAAGATGAATTGTTGCCTAACAAAGAGCAATGTTAGCCTTTTAGCCATCAATATAAATACAGTAGCAATACAGTTAGGAGTTGATGCACTTGACTAAAGGAATGCAAAATGTAATCAAAGCTAAGGAAGAAGTATCTGCACAGTATAAAACATCAGAAAAGAAGCTCGAGTTTGAGGGCTGTTGGGAAGGATTTCAGAATGAGGTTGAGAGGGTGGAAAGGCATAGATAAAGTAAGGTAGCGAAAGGGAGGAAGGGCGCAGAAGAGTTGAAGGTAAATAACAAAGTTGAGTGGATTTTCTTCACTTCAAATGTATATCGAACAAAGAGTTTGAGGAGGAGACAGCAGCTCTTCTAAAAGACAGCAAGGAGAATTTAGGAATGTGCAATAAAGAGTGATAACTTAGAATAGAGTGAAATCTTTGCTTGACTTTGAAGAGGCTGAGGAGAAGGAAGGGAGGATGCCGAAGGAAGGGGCATATCATTCATCAGACATTTTGAAAACCAGTGGGAAATTATCAGCTATGTTAAGCCTTGAGCCAGACCCTAGTGATGGGCAACGTTGGGCAACTTTCCTGAGTAAAAGCAGCGACAGGATCCAGAATAGAGAATTGATAGCAGAGCTTGGAATAGCAGCGGTGTCGTTCCCTCCGGGCAGATCATGAAAACGAATTGTGCTCAGTGGGTACAAACTGCAAAAGCCTGCGCAGAGGAGGGGAGGTGGAGAATGATTACACCCTTAGCTGCTTTGTTGTGCTAGAATTGTAATTGCTGGTAAAACCCAGAGTACGCACTGATTGCTTTTACCAGTTTATTTGGTAAAAGGCTGCAGATGGCAATTAACATTATTTATTTAACCACAGTTGCCATTTCATCCCTCTTGGAACAAGATAGCCCATGCCTTTTGGGGAGTGAATTGAAAAGTCAGGGTTTGGTCTAACTTTTGTAACTGCTTCAGAGACTTTCGTTAAAATGTGGGTTTGTAAGCTCTTGCAATAAGCAGCATTGCTCAGTGAATCACAGCAGATTAGATCTCGTCTTTATGGCCTTCTGGGTAATAGTACGCTTACAGGACTGTTTTACTCGGCTCACTGCTTTCCCAGGGCTGTATTAACATCATGCCTCTCTATGAAAACTTAGATCCTACTGCCAGCCCCAACATCTGCTCATCTTACATTTGCAAAACAGAACTGCAGATGAGGCTAATCTGTTCCCAGAGAGGAGATGCAAGAGAGCTCTAAGCTCTCCCAGGCTTTGAACCCCAGCTTTTCAGGGTTCTCGTCAGTCTACAATGCTGGTATGTTTTTTGGAGAAAAGGAAAAGCTAAGGAGTGGATTTGGGGTCTGTATGACCACAGAAATCCCCCCTTGGTGGTGGAAAGATGCACTGTAATTGCACAGATTTGCCATGCTGGAGGGAGCTGCCCTGCTTGAACTTTTTGTTATATCGCGGGGTCCGTGAGCTTTGCTCCTGCGCTTTGGGTATAAAAGCCGTAAACACAAAGACAGTTGTGGAGATGCAAGATTTTTCTTTAGGGGGCAAGGGTAGGTAGTGGATCCATTTATGTGCTGAAGTGAAATGATTTAAATTCGCTTTAGGGTGTAGATATTGAGGCCTTCAAAGTGCATCAGCAAGTGGTTGTTAGGGGAGGGATGTTGAGCTTTTGTGTGTTGAGCTGAACCCATTGTGTAGAAGAGAAAACATCCAGAAGCTATGTGGGACCTTTGGTTCTATTCTATTTCTCCCCATCTTATCCAGATTTAGAGGCATTGCATTATAAGAGAGTAAAAACTCTCAGCTGAGAGCCAAGGAAATCAAGACATAGGATTGTGTTTTGTTTCACCTTGCAGGAGAGCACTCTCTTTCCCTTTCTTTTCTCCCTTTACTGAGCATAATACTACAGGAGGAGGTCAGCACTCGCAGGGGTGCTTGTACCAGGGCTGCTTCAGACACATCCTCCCATCTGCAGTGGAGCATCTTCCCACTTAGGCGCCATGGTGGACTTGGTAGTGATAGATTAATGGTTGGACTCGATGATCTTGGAGGTGTCTTCCAACCAAAACGATTCTATGATTCTATGGTTTTAAACTCTTGTGATGGTCCATTAAAAACTATTGAGTTGATGACAAAAGACAGTAGAGAAATTTGCTTCATTTCCTTCATACTCGGACCACCATATGCTTTGGGATGGAAGACTGAATCAGAGAATTTTGTGGTAGAAGAGACAAACAACAGAGAGAGATTAACAGAGGTCTCAGCTGAAACGCAGGTGGAGTGCGCTTCTTGGCCACGGAGAGGGTCAGTGCATAAAATAAAAAAAACCCACGTCATTATTGGATGTAGAATACAAATCTTTTATCTTCCAAGCATTTTTATTCCGTGGTTTCTTCTGTAGTGCCTCAACTCTTGCTTGTTTGTGCAATGTCCATGTTACGTGATGCTGAGAGGGTGGGATATATCACGCCTTGCCGTTACCCCGTTCTCAAGGCACAGTCCAGGATCAGTGGGGATAGAAGGGGGAGGCCAGTGTGTCCTCGAGAGGGCAAATCATCCTTTCGTACAGAACTGGGTTGAATCATTTCAAAAGGCATCTGTATTTCTCCATTGACTATGTAGGGAACCTTGACAGCCAGTTTAGACTAGCTGCGTAATATTTAGATGGCGAAAGTTGTGTGAGATTAATCCAGTGCTGGTGTCAAAATGAGATGTGGAAAAATTGCAATGGTATTTCAAACGATCACTAATGGGAATTTTGACAGAAGTTTGAAACGATAACGTTTTTGTGCTAAAATGGGAGCACAATGCTTTTCAGTGAAATTCTTGTCATTTTTGAAATCTGTTTTAAGACCAATTTTCAGTCAAAGTACTCATACACATTTAGAGTTCTGCTAACTTGCATACGGACTATAGTAAACAGGGAGAAATAAAATCATTTATACATTTGCTAAAGTATATTTCCATTTTTTGCAGTCCTAAATGTTACAGACATGCAATTTTTCTTCTGTTTCTCCCTCCATTTTTAGTTTCTCGTAATCCCTTTGTAACACACAGCGATATGATGTCGGATAAATTTACAGAGAGTTGAGCGACACTTTCATTTCCATGTGCTACATACATAGTCTCCTTGGGTAGTGTAGTCCAGTGGAAGGGGTGCAGAATCAGAAATAAATTCTGACCATTGGGAGAAGATGTAGTGAAGACATTTGCTGTTCTTTAAAAAGCCCTTTAAAGTCTATAGATAAAAAACCTAAGTAGAAGATCATTACTGTTAGGGGCATAATGAGTTGCATTGGGTTTTGCCTCTCTCCATTAATAAAAAAAGCCAAATAAATTCCAAAGTTTGGGGGTAAAAAAGCAATTTACAGGGCAAGTTATTTTATGAAGTTTTATTCAGACTGTGCTCCTAAACTTATGAGCAAGATTAAAGACGCCATTAAGGCATCATTAATATTTTGCGTGCTTACCACATACGCAGATTTTTTTTCTGCTGCACTGTTCACACTCGTAAGGGAAATAAATCTCCCACAGGAATTAATCTCATTTTTGTAAAATATTCAATGAAATATTGTGAATTCTGTCCTCCTGAAGCAAAGTTCAACTAAAAGTATTTTTCATTTGGTCCCAAAATATAATTGAGCCTAAACCTGAATGTGTCCTTTTTTAAAAATATCGTTCATTTCCAGTGGTTATTTCTTCATCCGTTACCGTTCTTCGCAGATAGAATAACCATATTTGGCTCAAAGGGAGTGTGTCCTTCACATCTAGCTCCCTCGGGAGGTCTTCATCCTCTCTGTTTTAAGTTTGTAGCTGAAGAGAGGCTCAAAGAGCTGAAACTTAGTTTTGGGGTTTGGCTCTATGAAACGAAGAGAGGCAGGTTCTTCCTCGAGGGCTATTCAGAATGCTTCAGCTACATGCCGTGCATAGACCATGTCTTCGTCCCGCTTAAAAAATCAACCTGAGGTTCTTTT
The DNA here is from genome assembly GCA_009819775.1 of Phoenicopterus ruber ruber. Lineage (NCBI taxonomy): Eukaryota > Metazoa > Chordata > Aves > Phoenicopteriformes > Phoenicopteridae > Phoenicopterus > Phoenicopterus ruber. Next base: position 5,097,761 of record CM020230.1, read on the forward strand.
CACCTGCCATTAGGGTCATTTTTAGTCTCATCACTTTTTAGTTGTATTGTTGCAATAAGTTAAGGGTCTCCTAACGTTTTTATATTGTGGCATCACAAGAAGAGTTGGTAAATGTTCCTCTCTCAACCATTAGCTCTAGGGTTTTTTCTTCTTTGCTTTTTTTCTGTGCGATTCTTAACTAGCTTAGTTTCCTGCCGCGAATTGCAAGTGTGAAATTGTCTACGGGAGATTTTATGTATTTCATCTAGATGTCCGGTTTAATCAGCTCTTTGTCTGTCTTTGCGAATTGCTCTAAGTATAAATTCTTTTGTTGTCTGTCTAACCACATGATTTACTGCAACTCCTAGTGCCGTTGCCTTGAGCGCGGGTAATTGTCTAGAGTTGGGAACATCAGCACTTTGAGAAATATACCTACTCCCGCTGCGTCTGCAAAGGTTATATTTATTAATACAAATATAACAGAGCTTTTGATGGATTCACCTGTGTAACCTTTTTTGAATGCAATTACGGGATTTGATAAATACAGCAATGTGGTGGTATTTTTTGAGTGTGAAAAGCTCATCCAAAGAACGAACAGAGTATGAGAATCATTGCTTTACATAACCGAATGAATATTTCATATATATCCAAATCTTGGTTTTCAGATCTGCGTGCACATCTGTCTTCACATTATTATGTGATTCTACATTTAATTAAGTGATGACTAAAACCCTGTTTGACTGAGTTACTGCAGAATCGCACCTCGTATTTTTACGTTTCATTGCTATGATTCTTTTTAATTGAATGTAAATCATGCTTAGGCCCATATTTTGCAAAGTGTTTCTAAACTTTAATGCTTTACTGACTGGGAGCTGGGGTCTACGTAGCTAGTAGAGAGGAAACAAACTTAATGGACCCTATATTATACTTCTTTAAAAATGAGCCCAGCGTGGCCAGCAGCGACCTCTGTAACCCAGTAGCCTCTGCCAAGTAACTGGCGCTTAGGTAGCAGCTCTGCAATTAATCGCATCCCAGCGCTGGGACTGCCAGACCAAATCCGCTCACCAGCCCAGCTCGCGGAGAATCCCCTTTGACAGAGCCCAGCACCAGCTGCTCCAGAGAAAGATCAAAATATTCCCTTGGTGGAAAATCATGACATAATCTGCCTGCTGGGGCAGTTCCTTTCTGCGTCTGAGCTGTAGAGCTTGCTGGGAGATGAAAAGATTGATATCTGTTATTTTATTGCCTTATCTGAAGTAACTTTGAATTTCCTCAAAAACACGAACGGTTCTAATTTATTTTTTTTAACGCTGCTTAGAACTTTGCCTTGATGGCGTTTTGCCGCCCTGACTTCTGTGGGCTGCATAAAGGAGCATCGCTCTGATCCCCTTTGGTATTTCCTTTCAGTTTTCTGGGTCGCCCCATTTGTTATTTCATTTGCCATTTTACCCTCCTTAATTTTTTATACCTCTGTCATGACCTATTTATTTTTATCCTGATCTTGACAGTTTTAGCTCTTGCCTCAGTTTCCGTAGATCAGATGAAGCCAGGGAGGCTGTTGCTTCCAAGCGTACGGATGGCTTTTGTAACGGAGATACGTCCTGCAAAGATCTGGCCCGAGACCCCCGAACCAAGCAACGTTTGTGGTCTGTGTAAAAGCTCTATAATGATTATAGTGACAGCAGTGAATTTAATGAACGCAGAGTATGAATGAACACTAACGTAGGGATCTAAACGCTACATCTTAAACAGAGAAGAAAGGGCTTGTAGGAACAGGAATACCTCTGATATTCTTTCATTTTTTATTATTGTAAGTATTCAGTTACCCACTTGCAGGCATCGGCAGATAACGTAAAACACTTAGAAATTCCTCTTTATCGTTACTGTCACTTTTTTCTCTTTCCTTCTTTCAGATGATCATTCAAGAGTGAGATTGCAGCTGCTGGATGGGGACCCTCACTCTGACTACATCAACGCCAATTACATTGACGTAAGGCTCCCGGACATTCCCGCTATGACAAACGCTCCTGCTGACGAGTCCGCTTACGAATTCGGTGCATCGTGCATAGGGACAGACTGTTGATCTGATATGAATGACAGCTGAACATTATACAAACATCATGTTGTGACAGGGAGAAGGTTCTCGGTCTCCAGTTTATTCCGTCTGACCAATCTGGGCAGATGGAGGTTTCCTATGTTTGACAGATCCACCAGCATAAGTGGAGCGTGGGCTAAATGACGTATGTGGAAATCAATATCAGCCCCGCACAATAGCATTAGTAGATATCTGAGATTTATCGACTTCTTACAAAGTTGCACTGCAGAAGGCGTGTAAATAGATTGACATATTTTTTTTTTTTTAGTGTTATAAAATAACACTTAAACAGCAGCCTCCCTCACACACAGAGAATGATCAAATGAACATGCGTTTCTTGTATGCGTCTCCTAAATCTTAGGAACACGACAATGTTCAGAAGAGTTTCTTTAAGGATGAAAAATACACCGTCACATGTTTTCTTTTTTTTCCAGGGGTACCACCGGCCTCGCCATTACATTGCAACTCAAGGCAAGTTCATTCTTGTATGTCTAAATATTTGTAAAACCACTGCTGTTTTAAACTGTTGTAAGAGCTATTTATAGCCAGCACGGCTTCACCAAGGGCAAGTCCTGCCTGACCAACCTAGTGGCCTTCTATGAGGGAGTGACATCAGTGGACAAGGGAAGAGCTATGGATGTCGTCTATCTGGACTTCTGTGAGGCCTTTGACACAGTCCCCCACAACATCCTTTTCTCTAAATTGGAGAGAGATGGATTTGATGGGTGGACTCTTTGGTAGATGAGGAACTGGTTGGATGGTCGCATCCAGAGGGTAGTGGTCAACAGCTAAATGTCCAGATAGAGATGGGTGACAAGTGGTGTCCCTCAGGGGTCCATGTTGGGACCAGTACTCTTTAATATCTTCATCAGTAACAGAGACAGGGGGATCGAGTGTACCCTCAGCAAGTTTGCAGATGACACCAAGCTGAGGGGTGTGGTTGACACACCTGAGGGACAGGATGCCATCCAGAGGGACTTGGACAAGCTCAAGAAGTGGGCCTGTGTGAACTTCATGAGGTTCAACAAGGCCAAGTGCAGGGTCCTGCACCTGGGTCAGGGCGACCCCCGGTATCAATACAGGCTGGGGGTTGAAGGGATGGAGAGCAGCCCTGCCGAGAAGGGCTTGGGGGTGCTGGTGGATGAAAAGCTGGACATGGCCCGGCAATGTGCGCTCACAGCCCAGAAAGCCAACCGTACCCTGGGCTGCATCCCCAGCAGCATGGCCAGCAGGGCGAGGGAGGGGATTCTGCCCCTCTGCTCCGCTCTGGTGAGACCCCCCTGCAGTGCTGCCTCCAGCGCTGGGGCCCCAGCACAAGAAGGACATGGACCTGCTGGAGCGGGGCCAGAGGAGGCCACAAAAATGATCCAAAGGCTGGAGCCCCTCTGCTATGGAGACAGGCTGAGAGAGTTGGGGTTGTTCAGTCTGGAGAAGAGAAGGCTCCGGGGAGACCTTATTGCAGCCTTCCAGTATTTAAAGGGGGCTTATAGGAAAGCTGGGGACCAAGTTTTTAGCAGGGCCTGTTGTGATAGGACAAGGGGGAATGGTTTTAAGCTAAAAGAAGGGAGGTTTAGACTAGCTATAGGGAAGGAATTTTTCACTCTGAGGGTGGTGAGGCCCTGGCACAGGTTGCCCAGAGAGGTGGGAGATGCCCCATCCCTGGAAACATTCCAGGTCAGGCTGGACGGGGCTCTGGGCAACCTGATGTAGTTGAGGATGTCCCTGCTCATGGCAGGGGGTTGGACTAGATGGCCTTTACAGGTCCCTTCCAACTCAAACTATTCTAGGATTCTGTGACATCTTCTGTTTTGCGGAACATCTGAAAACTTGGTACAGGGACACGAAAGGGAAGGATATAGGATGTTCTGAGAGATTTACGGCACTGAAATGCAAAACCTCAGCTACAGGAATAAAAAAATGGTACAGGTTTAGAGGTAGCAGTACAATCTATAATGTGTCCTTTGTGCATGAAGTATGAGATTAGGACTAAAAGGGACTTTATGGAGCTTGGGTTTACCTTCTGGAGTGAAATTGCTTGGGGAGGGCAGTATGAATAAGGCTGTGACTGATGAACTTTTGGTTAGTGCGAACTAGTAGGAAATGCATTCGAACACGACCTTCTGTAAGGTAGTTGATGAGTTTCCTGTGCCTGCAGGGAAAAAAAAAGAATTAAAACCCAACACGATTCAATGCTGAGGGCTATCCATGTTACATGACAAACCTCCCTACTCCTTTTCTTTACAATAGGGTGCTGTTTTCCTGCATCACTGGACAAAGTCTTATGCCATGACCTCTTCCTCTACCATTATTTGTCCTCATTTTTGTGCTTTCCTTACCTGCAAGAGTGATGTTCACAGAAATAACCATATTCTTAAATTCTGCTTTACAAATTCCTCGCTGGCTTGACCCTGTTGAAAGGAGTAAAGAAAGATATTAGAATAAAACTGGCATCTGAGGACGCACGGGTATAGGAAATGCAGCAGGGCAGAGAACATGGAGGATGGAGTATGGGCAGAGTGGGTGAAAGGAGTCCACGGGAGGATTTCATCTACCGCGTAGGAGAGAGGAAGGAAACAAGGTCAGAGAGATGCTCTAGTCTAATAAACCTCTCGTGAGTACTGGCTGTTTGGCTGTTAGAACTGGAATTTTTTCTCTCTGTGGGAACTTCAGAAAAGGGCTAATTTCTGCATGTTTCCTTCCTCCTTTATCATTAATAAATATTAAAGTGTGAAATGGAGGAATTTTAGTGCTGCATCAGGTACAAATTTCAGTACAGCCTTAATTACAGGCTCACTGTAGGGTGCATCCATGTCCCATCACTCACACATGATTACCTACTGGAGCTATCTCCACTGTTTACACTATAGGCGTCACCTCTCTTTCCAGGGTGCTAGGACCTTAAATACCCGCTGCGAGGAATGGTGAGGTGTCTGATCTCTGAGAGCTCGAGGCTGTTCTGTGTCTGTAACCCTGAATCGCAGAGGGATGCTCTGAAAGGGAGAGTAGGATCCTGTGGGAACGGGGTAATCACAGAATCACAGAATCATTTAGGTTGGAAGAGACCTTTAAGATCATCGGGTCCAACCGTTACCCCAGCACTGCCAAGGCCACCACTAACCCATGTCCCCAAGCACCACATCTACACGTCTGTTCAATCCCTCCAGGGATGGGGACTCCACCACTGCCCTGGGCAGCCTGTGCCAGGGCCTGACAGCCCTTTCGGGGAAGAAATGGTTCCCAATATGGCTGGGGAACAGCTGAAAAGAGCTGTTGGCGTTCGATACACTCTCTTAAGATGTCCTTTTGTCTTTTCTCCTGCCCCAGGGCCGATGCAAGAGACAGTGAAGGATTTCTGGAGAATGATTTGGCAGGAAAACTCTGCAAGTGTCGTTATGGTCACCAACTTGGTGGAAGTGGGCAGGGTAAGGGCACCTCTTTCCCAACACGTAAAGCCAAACCAGCGCTGGGTATAACGCGGTGCTGCTGTTCAGCAAGTGAAATGCCCTTTGATTACTGTAGTAAGGGAATGTATGAAGCCACTCTGAGTTTTTCTCTAAAATGCTAGATTTTGTAATACTTAGCTGCTTCCCTTTCAGACTAATAAGGATCTTGTTCCTGGTGTAAGTCTCGGCTTTAGCAGTGTTATACAAATTTATGCTAGCTGAGAAGCTGTCTCCTTTTTCAGTACAGAAGGAAAAATATACTTCTGCAATAACTATTCTTTATCTGTATTATTTGAACACTTCTCTACCCACAAAAATCCGGAGGGACGAGAACATGCAACTGGCGTTCAAACTATCAAAAGAGCTCTTTAAATGACAGTTCAAAGCCTCGAGTTTCCAATCGCTTCAGAAGATGACTATTCCGTGGTGGTGTGAGGTTGGGCGCAGCTGGATCCTGGGGCCACCCAGCAGCGTTGGCCTCCTCAACACCCACCGCTTCGCTCTCTTGGGCTCAGGCGAACGAGAGGTCCCTGTGTCAGCACAAAGCAATTGCCAAAGCCCACGATGGGAGCGAACGTGAATGACTCAAAAGGTGTAGGCTCCACTTTACGGAATAAGAAGGCGGCATGTCTGGGGTGCCTTTCCCCAACCATGTTTTCCCCACTCCTGGTGGTCTTTGGTTTGGAGACATTCTCAGCCAGAAACTGGAGCTCTGAAAAATTTTGTCCTGGTGTTTGTCACCTTCCATTGCTTTGGTACTAAGAAAAATTTAAATGATAGTTTACTCACATCCATGAGTAATTCAGCTGCTTTGTATTTGATTTCCTTTAGATCTCATGGTTGAATGCCAGCTGGCTCTGTTCATTTATTATTATTTATTCTATTTTACCTTCTACTGACAGTTCAGTTTGAAATAAATGCTTCTGTATAAAAAAAAAAAAAACAACAAACCTACATTAATCATATTTAATGTTTATAAAACCCCTTCCAATTATGCCTGGAACTGGAACATGAAACCTGCTTCACAGTAGCTAATTGCTTCAGCTTTTAGGTGCTGTTCCACTCTTCCATGCTAGAGCATTTAATAGCTTGATAGTCTTCGTTAGCCTGAATATCCCTTCTAGAGCTTCCCAGCTTTGGCTTTAATTTCTGCTACTAGTTTTGCACATGGCTTCTAGAAGTGGCTACGCTTAGGATATGTTTACATGATCAGATTTCTTTCTTGAGCCTTAGCTGAGGCCTGTCACAGCTGGTGAAATGTCAAATTTGTGTCCACATCTGATAAGGAAAGCTCGGCGTCAAAGAAATTTAATGTATCAACAAGTATCTCACAATTCCTGTGAACTGACATTCTTTGGCTAAACAGACAGAGTTCAGAATTACAGTAGCAATAGCAAGAGCACAGATTTTTCTAAAGGGGATGGTGGTAGTGACTGCCAGGTATTCCGTAAACCTGGTACGTGGTCAGGGCACGTATGGAAGTTTAAGGACGACTATCTTAAAGAAGAAGAGCTAAAAGCCTCCTTTTCATTTGTATTCACAACAGAGGAAACTGAAAAAAATCCTCCCTGTGGTTTCTGTATATGGTAAAGGAATTTTGATCTAATTAGTACAGTTAATTTTGACAATGTCTGTACATCAGAAGAAAGCCCAATTTGCGTTGGCTTCAGCTTGAAAGCAGAATAAAATGTAGGTCAGCTCTGACTCAACTTGAGCTAGTTCCTCTCAATATGTTCTTTCCCCCCCAGGTAAAGTGTGTTCGGTACTGGCCAGATGACACAGAGGTCTATGGAGATATTAAAGTCACGTTAATCGAGACAGAACCATTGGCAGAGTATGTCATACGCACATTTACTGTACAAAAGGTAAGGAAATATTCAGTCAGGCGAAATTTTAATTCAACACTTAATCCGTGTTCAGAAATGTGAACTCTGGGAAACATATCCAGGATGCTCCTGGAGCTGGGAGCTGTTGCTATTTGGACAGGTTTCACTTCAGAAACGTAAATTTTTGACAGAGATTCCAATTTTGGACAAATGATTGTACAGGAACATCTTGATGTAGCAACAAAAGTAGAATCCACAGTGCATGAAGTTTAAATGCATCCAAAAGTCAGCATTGATGGTATGCCAGGAGTAATAACTGTCGTGTTTCACAGTGGCAAATTCCAGATGAAAAAAGGTGTCAGTTAAGCTGGATGCCACATAGGGTCCCCTTTCAACAGAAATAAAAATATAATAAAGGCAAGAGTATAAAAATTACCCCCAAATCGGCAGGATTTGAAAGATTTTTGTTACGTATAATTAGAAATTGGAAGTCTAAGTGTCAGAGTACTCCAGGTCTGTCCAAATTACTCTCCAAACACTCAGTAAGTGGTTTTAAAGCTTTTCAAAAATTCCTGCTAAATGAGCTTCAGCCACACTGGGAATATTGTTCCAGTTTTCTAATACATCAGCTCCATGTTTCATTAAATCACTGAAAAACTTGGTAAGAAATGCTAATGCCAAAAATCTGACAGGTTAGAGGACCTGCTGCTGGATTCCACCTACGTTTCCTGAGCGATAAAATGTCACAGCTACCTGACACGTCTGCGTTACCCTTTGCAGGGCATGTACAAGTGGTGTCAATTTTTATATACCAGTAACTTGGTTTCACCGGAAAGGCTGAGTGATGGGGCTGGGTACCAGTTTCTGCCCTTTTCACCACCGGCTGTAATCTCAAACGGAGATGTTTTTGGCAGGAGATGGCAGAAAATCTGCCGTTGCCTGGGGCATGCCCGCTCCGTAGGTGTTCGTTCCCCAGGCTGTTGCTTCAACACCTCAAAAAGGATTTAAGAGTGATGTCTTGGGGTTTGTGGCAATAACACCAAAGGAGGCTGGATAAGTGCAGCCGTGGTGTGCCGGGACTGAAGTCACCCTGTAAAGCTCCTAATCAGCTGCGCTTGAACTCTAAGACAACAAGTTTGATTTGGGAGCTGGCATTCACCTTCATAGTCCTCAGCTGTACGTTACCCACTTCATTTGTACTTGGAATTCAGCTTGAAATCTCTCGGAGTGAAAAGCGGCGCAGGACACGTTCCCGCGTGTAACGAGAGCTAAATGCTTGTTCAGCCCTCTGTGTATGGGAAGGGAGCGGAGACCAGAATACGCTGATTGCAGTCTGATGGAAGAAAAATAGAGGCTGTGTTGTCTCCTCAGAAAGGCTACCATGAGATCCGAGAGATTCGGCAGTTCCACTTCACCAGCTGGCCGGACCACGGGGTTCCTTGCTACGCCACGGGCCTCCTGGGCTTCGTTCGTCAAGTGAAGTTTCTCAATCCTCCAGAAGCAGGACCCATCGTTGTGCACTGCAGGTATGCGAGCTCTTTGTCTGAGCCTTCCCTCCATGAGCTTTTTCAGCTATTTTTCCTTTTTTCTTCTCGTCTGACAATAAGCAACTACGTTTTGTTTGTTTAAGAGTATAATTTGTGGGCCTTGCGAGGAAACAAAGTGGAATTCGGTTTTCTTTTCTAAAGTGGCAGCTTTGGAGCTTAGCTGGCATGAATTGGAGACGATATAAGTAGGTCAGAGAGGGCCATTCGAATGTAGATGACTCTCTGGTGGCCTATACTCTCTTAGATGCTCATAGCAGAGCTGGGAAAATGGTAAATATCTGGGACAGCCATTCCAGTTGTTATCTACCACAAACCTTGCGTGGCAGAAGGGACGATGCCTACAAAAGGCAGGGCTGCCGACGGGGAATTTCAAAGCAACTTTGCTTTTCTCTACCCGAATGCGCCATGGTTCAGCTTTGTACCAGCATGAGTAGCCTGATCTGAAGTGTCAGTCCGTCTTCCCAGGTCTGGATGCCAGGCGTTGTGCATCTTGGCCTCCTCAAAGCCCAGGAGCTGGAGTGGGAATTTCAGACTGCAAACCTGCCCAGCACTTCCAGCTAGTCAATAAACGGGGAATGCCTGAGGAAACCTAGCTGCTGGGTTTACAGCTCTGAAAATCCAGACCGCTGAATCGCGCGCTTGGTAACTCCCCGGCTGCGGCTGTTACTGGCGTGGGCTCTTCTGTACTGCCTTCTTCCAACGGAGCTTAAAGCAGGAGAGTGTCCCTGACGTGGAGAACTAACAGCTTGAGGGGTGATCAGGCGTGCGGCTGGTGGTGGGAGAGCAGGGACACACAGAGACTGGCATCACAGCCAGGAGGAGAAACCAGGGCTCCTGACTTTGGCTCTCTTAGTAGTGATCAGGTTTCTCTATCAACTTGCAGTGTAAGAAAAATTTTGAGGAGAGATTATGGTGGAACGAATTAGTGGATGATATAATTTATGGTGAGGATGGTACGTTGTGAGTCAGGAGGAGAACTTGCTGTGTTAGTGAGTGTTGGACATGGGTAAATGTCCTTTCCTCTGCTTTACAGTGAAAACAGTTCCTTTTGTAACGCGCCGCAGTTAGGTAAATTCTCATTATTATATGACTTCCAATGCAAAGAAAGACATTACTACGAAAACAGAGTTTGGGTTTGTAGCAGCTGCTTCTGCAGGGCTCAGGCCACAGCTCAGGGCATGTGTTCCGTAAAGGAGGGATGGCTGGAGCGCAAGCCTAGAAAACAGAGCTGGCTCCCCCAAAATCTCACCCTGATCCATCTACAGGCAATGACCTCTGAGTGCCATGCTCTGTGATCAGGAAGAGAGAGAGAGTACACCCCCCAACCACTTTAAAAAGGAAAATCAACTAAATCTTACCTTTTTTTAACAGTTTTGGGATTTGGGGTTTTTTTGTTGTGTTTTGTGATGAACCGATGAATCGGTTTTATAGTAAAATACAGCTAGGCCCGAGGAGCTGGCAGAAGGGAATTCATTCAGAGCTCAGGGCTTGAATTTGCTACCTTGGTGCCGTGACATGGGTCTAGCCCTGGAAGGAGTCTGAACCTGATTCATCGTCACCAAGAAAGCAAGGACAAATTTTTCATCCTTCACATTTTAATGAATAAATGCCATTTCCTCTCTGTTATTTATCTGCTTTTGAATTTTAATGACTTGCTTTAAGTGGTAATTACCAAATTCTCCCTACCGATGCCTGGCTGGATAATATCGCTGTTCGATATTTATGAAGTGCCAGGATCCTCTAAATATAGAAATGTTATAACTATTTGTTAAAATTCCGAAAAGCTGAGAGATAAAGGGAGAGGAAATGCCACTTATTCATTAAAATTCTGCAAATGAAAAATATCTTCTCTCTATTCAGCAGTTGATTAATCTGGTCCATTAATTTATGGTCATTCATATCTCCTTGCTTTTGGCTCTGCTGGAGTTCTCATGCAACTGAAGTTTCCCTGATTTGAGCTGAGTTTTGCTTCTTCCTTCGGAGTAATGTGAAGAGACGTTCTCCTCTCTCTATCCTTCACACCTAAACAGCTTGGATGATTTCCCAGGAGGGGAGGAGGACACAATGACAACACAGTTTTGCAGGAGATGGTCCAATTCTCGCAAGCAGCGGGGGGCTCTGCACCGAAGGGTTTGAGTAGCCTCGAGCTCCTTTCTCTGTAATTTTACAATCCACAACTCGAAATCACCTTCCTCGGGACCCAAACTCCTCCTGATTAAAAAGGGAAAAGAAATGTTTGAGGTGGAGGACTGAGCCCCTTTCGTCACACCCACTTGAGTAAACGTGTGCATGCCTTTTAGAGAGTCCCATGGAAGAAAATTTCTGGAATTGTGTCTGTTTGCAACCTGGAGGCTGCTCTCCTGCATCCTGGGTGATGAGAGGTGTGCAGGTGAACCGGCCTCTAAAATCCTAATGATTATTTTCCTAGAGTAATTTTTTTGTGGATATTCAAGAACACAAAGCTTTTTTTCCTGCTGCCTGGGTCCATTTCCTTTTCAAGAAATACTGTTTCACCTCATTCTCTTAAATGCTAAGCTTATTTAGCTGCACACAAAAATCAACCCATTAGGGAGAGGGGAGCAGCTTCCAAGAGAAGACAGCTGTGTCTGTGATACAGTTATTTTCTCCTCCATAAAGCCCTGCCTCTCCACGGACCCTTGATCATGCAGGCCCTCATGGTTTTTCTCTTTTTAGTGCTGGGGCCGGGAGAACAGGGTGCTTTATTGCCATCGACATCATGCTTGACATGGCAGAGAACGAAGGCGTGGTGGATATATTTAACTGTGTGCGAGAGCTGCGATCCCAAAGGGTCAATCTGGTGCAGACGGAGGTAGGTGCCAGCAGGTCTCCCCTTACGAGGTACAGCTTTCCTGTCAGCTTCTCTGCTCAGCAGGAGCCCAGCAATTCATTAAGTCAACACTTGCTTCCTCTGTGATGTGATTATACAGAACTTTCAGTGGCTAAACATGACCAGATGTGCACCGAATCACATTCTCTGGCAGCTACTCAGGGCCTCCAAGACAGGAGGGCAAACCTTGACGCTTAGGTCTTAGCATTGCTGATTAATTTTATTCTCACAGTAGAAAAAAAAAAACCCTAGCTCCTGAATCCTCTCATGACTCATTCATAGGTATACTGCAGACTCGAATAGTACATAGTTTATATCAATTGCAAGCTAAACAAATGAAACATCCTTGATTCGAGCGTTGGGTGCTGATGAAGCAAGCTGCTCCGTCACGTAGCATCTAGCAGCTGCACAAACTTACATGGAACTGTTATCCCGCTGCGCAAGTTTTATCTATGTGCTTCAACGCCTTCCCCTCCTGAGGGGCAGGACGATAGCCTGGAACAGAGCAGGGCTTTTAACTTCGTTGGACTTCTCATATTTAGTTCAGGGAAAGAACTTTACCCAGAATACCAGGAGTCCAGGGTTTTGGAGAGAGAGATGGAGCAGACCTGTTAGTACCGTTGTTTCTCTGGTGTTATCGTAGGACCAAAGCACAGTCCATTCCTGACCATTGCCTCGTGATTGTGACCAGAAGAGCTTTACACCCTGATTTCCTCCTCAGCCCGCCCCCATTTTGTCCCAGCGTTCCTGAGAGTGGTGACTTCCCATTTTACTTGTAAATTTGAAGCGAATACATGAGACCTCACGTTCAATGATGGATGAAATATGCTCACAAAGCTGTCACATAGCACACTGTGTAATTTGTCTCCACATGAAACAGAGCCAAATATGCATATCAGGCATGACTTAAGAAAAAAAAAAAGTGTGGTATTTCATGAACTGTATTGAAAATACGATTTTAATATCTTATCCCCTCTCCTATGCAGGAGCAGTATGTATTTGTCCACGATGCCATTCTGGAGGCATGTCTCTGTGGCAACACGGCCATTCCAGTTTGTGAGTTCAGATCCATATATTACAACATCAGCAGACTAGATCCACAGACCAATTCCAGCCAGATAAAAGACGAGTTTCAGGTAATTTCATATGTCTCAGTCATTGCAGTTGGTGTACTGAAGGTGTTTAATCAATTTCTGTGCGTTATTCTACGATTTCCAATAGAGCAGAGAAGGGGATCACTGAGTCAAGGTCTGATTTCAGCTGATTTTTGTTGGTTTACTACGGGATCGGGCAGAGATTTGTGTTTGAGCATGGACTTTTCAGCCTTTGGCAAAGAAAAAATTCCCCATCACTTCAGCAGAGCAAGGGTACTAATTTTCACAGATAATGTTGTGCTTCTCATTTCAACAAATATTCTGTTGTTCATTTTCTTCTGTAATTTATGCGGAAACATTTATGCCTCAAGGTCTCTTATTATCCATTCCCGTGGCTCATATGCTGCTTCCAAGTCTCGACAATCAACTTGTTGACGTCCTTCCACAGAAAGCAGAAAGTGAGCTCAGTGAGCGTTATTGTCTCTATTACTAATTTGCAATTAACTGAGTCCCTCAGTTCACTATATGTGTTTTGCCAAGTACCTGGTGGTGAGAACTGAAATGATACGTAGTAAAACTCACAAGTGCTAGAGCAGCGCGGTTCGCCTGAGGCAAGCGATGAAACGGGGACCCCTCCGCCTTTTGCTATCGCCATCGCTTATCCCACCCTAACAAACGGGCTCGGGACACACGGCCACGAGCCCTGTGCGGTTGTGCCTCTTGCACAGTAGAGAACTCACCCTGCAGAACAGTGAACTAAGCTTTCCAGTCGTACTCCCCGTATCTGTAAATCCCTTTAGGATTTTCAGCCAACACCGATGTATGGAAAAAAACATAATATTGGGGGAAGTCTGGGGCAAGGTGAGTTTGATGGGAAAGAGAGACCGACCTCTGCTATTTGTTAAGAGGCTGTTCTTCTTAGTCAGCAGTAAAAAGGTTCCTTTAATTGTAGGAAATGTGTTCCCCCCCGCCCCCTTTCCCAGCAAAGTATCTTTTGCAGCAGGAGGACGTCTTTCGGGAGCCCCAGTCTGAGTCAGATGCCTCTTTTCCTCCCTCTCTACGCCAAGGGAGAACGTGTGGTTTTTGCCTGAAACCTTACAGGGAATCATCAGGGTGGGTACAGTGAGATAAAGAATGTGGATCCCAACCGATGACAGTTCAATTAAAAAAAGATCTGGTTTTATCAAGTGATATCAGATCTGGAAAAGTGTTTCTGGTTCTGGATGCTTGGCGTGAAGGAGCCAAAGCCTAACTTCATCAAAGACTGTTATGCTAGTAAAAAAAAAAGTCACCGCTTGCTGGGCTTATTTTGTCATGATATGAGACGAGATTTGTCGCCTGTGTGCTCGTTCCTTTGAGCTGCCAGGGGCTGGCAGCTCCTATGGGAGGGAAATGCTCCACTGTGCTTTGCATAAGATGTTCCTTCTCTGTCTAGTTGTAGAATCTGTTTTTACAGGATTTTGGCTCAGAGCATTCTTCAGCCCCAATTGTCTGGATTTAATGCAAAAAAATGGTATCTTTTGCTACAATCTTCATGAACGAGTTGATCTAACTATAGATCTGTTGGTGCAATTTGTAGTATTTAGGTCCCGCTGGCCCTCAGGTAAGGCTGGATGGATTTCTCAGGCGCTGCATGTTGTCTGAACGTGCAAAAGCTCGTTCTGGAGAGTTTTTGTAATCTGAATAAGTACAAAAACAAGAGAGAGAGGGGAAGGGCATAAAATAGACAGGAGTAAATCACTAACAAGTCACCTGCCTAATTATCTGCACTGTCAGAGATCGGAGATTTCACATTGCTTCCCCCGCCGGCCTACCTGCTTTCCATCTCTAGACAAAGGGACTTTTATGTAGAACCTGCATAATTTTGAGCAACTATATTATTTCAGGTTTTGTACTTTGACACATTCCTTTGTCTTGGGTTGTTTGACCCTCCTCTCTTCTCCACTCATAACCTCTCTGTGGCAGAAGTCAAGCTCTCTGTAAGAATTTTTGGCCCCTAAATAGAGGCTTCCCCTCAGGAAGGGGGACACGTAACAAGTGAAAGCAGAGTGACATCAGATAGCCGCTGATCTACCACGACTTCAGCGACAGTGTTAAGATGCGTTCGCTTTGATCTGCTATTTTTGATCCCCGCTGACCAACCTGGACTGGTTTGTCAGGAGGCCTCCGCAATGGATAACACAGAAGAAAATTAGATTTAAAGAAACACAGCCTGTCAAGCTGTGAGAAAGACAGATAATGGTAAAAGACTGACAGCAAGACCCCAGAGATAAGGCATGACTATGTAAGTGAAGCATCCTCTGTGTCACTCCGAAAGGAAAGTCGCATTCTAAATAATACACGAAACAAATAGACTTTCCTGTTTAAAAAAATCTCAACATTTTCTCTTAGGTTTTTATATGAGTTGTTAAGATAAATCAGTCGTTTGACTGAGGAATCACGAGAGGATTTGAACCCGGTCTGACCTGCCGGGCGAGCCAGGTCAATACTCAGGGTACTTCTGCACAGGGTCCGCTTGGAGAGGGAGAAGGATGCGTGCTTCCACCCCAGGGATGGTAGAAACATGAGGAGGTTTCACTCCATGACCACGTCAAAGCTGCAACTTGTACCTGTGACAGCTATTTCCAACCTCTAGGAAAGAACAGAAATGTTACCTCGCTGCTGTGGGGTTTTAGAGCTGGAAGTTGTTAGTAGGTGTGTAGTGCCCTCAATTTACGCTGGAGCTTACGGTGTTCGGAGGAGCACCTCAGGACGATGTGCAAAATGCAATGCATTGTAACAGCAGCAAGCTCCTCGGTGCTCCTTTTTCATTCTCTGGGATCCCAAAGATCTGCTAGTCTAAGTACCTCTAAAATAAACGTATCGTGCAGATGGCACCCTTCGTGGAAGTAAATTCAAAGACACTCAGCCTGCTTCTGTCTTTCTTTCTCTTCCTCCCTCCTCCTTCACAGACTCTCAATATTGTGACACCGCGTGTTCGGCCAGAGGATTGCAGCATCGGTCTTTTGCCAAGGAACCATGACAAGAACCGCTGCATGGATGTGTTGCCCTTGGACCGGTGTCTGCCTTTCCTCATCTCCGTGGATGGCGAATCAAGTAACTACATCAATGCTGCACTCATGGATGTAAGCAGCACTGCACTGTCCTCCCCGATCCTGGTCTGCATCGAGTTTATTCATTCTCAGGATACTTTTCTGGGAGAAAGGGATCCAAAGCAAAAAAAAACGTTTTTAACTGCAGTTTCTGGGTCTGACATCTCCAAAGTGGGCAAAGGCGCAGAGAAGGGTGTCACCTAGACCATGATTATCCCACTACCATTGTAGTTCTGCCTCACGTTGGTGGAAAATTTTTGACAAAGTTGTTCATGAGCGTGCAGTCTGAGGTGGTGTCATAGAAAGGCAGATGGACAAAGAAGTCGTGGGACAGCTCTTCCCATACATCGGTTGTTGTGTAAATTGGAAGAGAAATGTTTGCCAGGTCAGCTCTTTGAAAAGAATAGTTTGCAGTGTGGAGCAAGTGATTTCTGTGAGCTTATGCAGTTAAGAATATGGGAGTAGAGGGATCAGCTGTGCAAAATACTTTAAGGCTGAAGGACAGGAGTTAAGCTGATGTGAATCTGTCTGAAGGCGTTTTCCCTGGCTTTGTTAATAGGCTAGAATCTCGCAGCACAGGTCATTTGTATAGGGCGAATTATGCCGATGGTTTCTTTTTGCTGTGGTGCCTGACTGCCTTTGGACAGAGAAGTCTTTAAAGCCACTAATTATTGCAGTTGGAGTACGTGTAAATATGATCCAGGGTGAAATGTCATCATTTTTTCCCTAGCGATGTTGGGGTCTGGCTCTTTTAATTTTGTCTGTTCTTTCTGTCTTTGGGGAACAGCGATACTACTGCATTGAAGAGGTTAAGTCAAATGGTCATAGAATTAATTTTAGATTTTTTTTCAGAAAGATTGGGATGTTTTCATGCAAATACACCTAAAGACACACACACACACACACACACACCCCCCCCCCTTTGAAGAGTGTTTTGTGCGTTGGCAAATCTGCAGAAGCACAATCTATTCTTCTCTGGTTTCTTAGGGACTGGGAATGTGTTTGCACATTTCAGCCTTCATTACCTCAAAACATGTTGCTGATATTTGTATCCTTCCCCACAAAGTTCCTGTGAATTAACAATTTTTTTTGTACAAAGGAATTTTCCACCCGACATTGAAATTCAGCCACTATGATGTTCTCTGGCTCTCCTTTATGCTTCCATAGAGGAATCAAATTCTTTGTCTTTTCCAGTAGCTTCACGTCTGCAGTCTTGTACTGAGCATGGGCTCTTACAAGAGATCGTCCGTCCCATATTGCCTTGAACTATCGTTAGTTCTTTCATTGTGTGAAGACAGGCACGTGCTGGGGAACGCTCGACAGCAGAGTTCCAGTGCTGATCGTTGTATTTACAGATTTCTCACGTTTATCTCTTTTTTTTTTAAACGTCCCCCCAAATCTTATTTGACTTGCAGGTTGCTCTGTGTATTACATGAAAGCTAGGATGGAAGAAGGGCTAGAGCAGGATGAGGGTGATGGTCCCCCTAGAATGGGTTACAGCAGGGTTTGGAAGCATGACTTGTCCCAGGAAGGCGATGTGGCAGGCTGCTCTGGACCACGTCCACCAAAATTAACCTTAGAGACAGAACGCGGTTGGAACCTTCCGCAGGGGTGAAGCGCTCGGGCTGGGCTCCTAGCTAAAGCTGTGCTGGGGACTGTCTCAGTCTGGTGACTGCAGAGCACTGAAAACCAGCCTCTTCTGCCTTGAGTTAGCTTTTGGGAACACAGCCAAAGGGCTGCTGTGCTCGCAGAGGGGAGGAGTTCTCCCCCAGCAGATTTCGAGACTCCTGACCTTTCCTCTTCATGTCCTCTGTCCCTGTCAAGCAAACAGACCTTCGGATCCTTCCTATGGGAATTGTTGGAAAGCCATGTTTGCATCTGCAAAAGGGCTTGTTAAGAAGAAAGGAGAAATACTGTCCCTCACCTCCCCCTAAAGCAATTGAGCGTAATCCTTAAGCAGAGAGACTTTAGCTGCATCTCTGAGCCAAGCCATACAGAGGTGGTGATAAGTTTGTATGTAATGCACAGGGCTTGGAGAAAGGCATGAGTCCATGTCGTGTCTCTGTCATCATCGTTCCCCCAAGATCCTGCACATGTTCTCTTACGTGAGGAATTAACATCTCTGTGTCACCTTCCCTTTAAAATAGGACAGTGAGACTGGTTCTTCACCTGTCGCAAAGAGAACAGGTGGGGCATGTTTCTTTTTTCTCCTAATGGCAAAACCCACAAACACGTCTTACCTTCAGCCAACAGTTTAGCCAGTTACGCCATCTGCTTTATTGGTGCACAGTGAAAAAACATAGCAGAAACACCATGATGTTCTTAACTCTAATTAAGAGATAAGATTTGTTATCTTATTTACCACTCCGTTGCCACCGTTGGTCTGGTACGACATAGCTTTTGACCCCTACTGGTGCTCCTGGGTTTGTGAAATACAGAGTAGGGAGAAGGAGGAAAATCCATTCCAGACTGATAATTTCCCAAGAAATCATTTCCTTTTCCTTCTCTCCACTTCATGTCCCATCACCCTCCTCGCACACACCCACGCAGAAGCGTGGCGCAGCCGCCCTGCAAGCTGGTGCAGAGCGTGCACAGCACCTTCTCCCCCTCCCAGCACGGTCTGCTTGGCACTTCCACCCACACCTGGCTCGTACGGAGGAGAAGAGGCAAGCTCCCATAATGGCCATCTTAATACGTTGGCGTTTTATTTATTTCTTTACTTTAAATCCAAAATCTTTATCTGTTTGGTTTGGTTTGGTTTTTTCCCCCAGAAATATCGTGCCTTTTGATTCAAGTCTGCTTCACAGATGTACAGCACAAGGGACTGCGCATTTTGTAGGCTCATCTAAGCATTGCCTGCTGTGGTTGGAAAGTGATAAAGTTTTGAGCTTGTACCCTTTCATCTCATAGTGCCTTGCAAACACTCATTAACACACCCCGCAGAGGTCGGGAGCACAGTTCCTCCCCTTCGTGGTTAGGGAGATTGAGGTCAGAGGGCTTTTTTGAGGTGAAAGAATAGCTTCAGAAATTAAATCCCAGCGTCGCAGGCTCTGAATATTGTCCCACAAGCTCTTAAACGATGGCTGGGATCCAAATGAGCCACCTCTGTAGCACTCCATCACCAGGGAGCAATAGCAGACGGGGGGGCTAATCCCTTCTGTAGTTCCTAGAGTCTATTGCAGCATTTGCTTCCAGCTGTTTTCTTTCCAATTATTAATATTACTGATAGTAGTAGTAGTAGTAATAGTAGAATTAGTATTATTTGCTGAGTCTCAAAATATAAATAATTGATTTGGGTAATCTCTGCTCTTGTGACACTTCTTTAATGAAATGTCTTCATTGGGAGCAAAAGAATCCCATTATGAGACGTTCATTCATTGCAGAGCGATAACAGGGAGAAGGATATGTGATTTGTGTAATCTGGTTAAATGGCTCAGATTGCCTAGCCATAGCCTCCCGGGTATAATATTCGTTTGAATAAAAGTTGATTGAATTTTTTTTTTAACTAATCTTATTCTTTTGTTAGAGCCACAAGCAACCTGCTGCCTTTATTGTAACCCAACACCCTTTGCCCAACACCGTAGCAGACTTCTGGAGGCTGGTGTTTGATTATAACTGCTCCTCTGTCGTGATGCTGAATGAGATGGATGCGGCACAGGTAAGTCATTTGTCATCATTTCTGTCATGTAACTTTCTTCTCAACTCCAGATGGTTTTAAGAGCACTTCTGCTGCCATTTTCTTATGCCCCCCCTCCCCACCCCAATAAATAAATGAAGGGGAACTGGAAAGTGATAGGTAATATTTTGGAGTATAATGAAGATTGAGTCGGCACGCTTGGCTCCTTCTAAGGCAGCTAATTCTTCCTACAATTAACAGGGATTAGATATCTAAATACATTGTGTCTGTGGACCCAAATCTTCCTCCCAAACCTGCTTTCTTCCCTTTCTTATTTTTGTCTTTAGTTCAGAAAAATGTTCCTTACCGCAGCCCCAGTATGCTTCACGCTTGCCTGTTCACACGGCGTTCCCAGAAGAATAAAACCAAGAGAGATGCTGAAATCAAAGGATCTTTTCCCTGAGATTTCCAATGCAATTCTTTAGTACTGAGAAGTGCAGTTCACACAGTTTCTGGAGAAGAACATTCTGCTGTGTATTTTTTTTTAATTTTTTCTTCCTAGTGTCATGTGCAAGTTGGTTTCTTGGCTACTAAACACACCGTTATTTGCAGGAGTTGAGCTTGCCGGCGGAGCAGCCGCTGCAGTTCCTCCTGCGCGAGCATTTCCAGCCACCTTGCTGATGAGTGGCAGAAGATAACAGCTTTCAAAAAGGCTTAATCATGCAATTTGTGTGAAGAGTACATTTGGCATGGCTAATTCACCCATTACAGCACTTGTTAAACGAGAGGAGAGGAACCCTCAAGTAGTTGGTACTTCATGGATTAATTTTTCTTTGTCTCTTCTCTGTCTTCAAAATCTTACCACACTTGAAGGCAGCGAGATTATTGGCCTCTTTTTTTGATGGTAATGGAGAAGCCAGTCGCCCCGTTGGTTGAGGGGGTCTCCCTCGGGGTGAATGCCATGGGGTTTCCTTCCCAGCCGCGCCGGGAGCTCTGCTCGGAGTGGGCTCTCCTGGTGACCCGCAGAGTCCCACCCCTGTGCAAGGACCTGGGGGTCCTGTGCATTTGCTGCCTCCTGTCCAATCCACCCAGCCTGATTCTGCGTCTTGGCATCAAATCCAGAGGTGGATTTCATCTTTTCCTTTTTTGCTGACACTTTGAAGAAAAACACGGCTTTTTTCTGGAAATTACACACTTTCTCACGCTTCATTCTTAGAAAACACAAACCTCTCAGCCCCAGCCAGCGCTATTCTTGCGACTATCTTTCTGCACAAGGCTTTACCCGCTTTAGTTTTTTCCTAGCAAAGTTCTGGTTTTATGAGGTCATCTGTAGGCACAGAAAAGGAGATTTGGCAATACGTAAGGTCACTTTGTCAGTTATTCTAGTGCGGTGTCCCCTAACTCGAGGCTGCAGCCCACGCCAAAGCCACCCAGCCAGCACTGGAGGTCAAGGATGGTTTTAAAGTTTGTATCGTTTGAGCTTTCATGGCAAGGTGTGACGGTTCGGTATCAGTTGTGAAAGCGAGGTTTCTGGAAAGAAACCTTCACGATGTTGTGCTTGCACTGTCGTTGCACGACAATGTTGTAGTTATCTAGCTGTTCGTCGTTGCCCAACCCAAGCGCCGCACCCTAAGCGCTACGAAACTGTCAGTGTACAGTTGCCTGCAAATATTTGTGCGCCTGGGCAGGGTGTGTTACTCAGCTCCATGAGCAGAACACACATACAAGAATTGCTCATACAAAAGCTGTGCCTGAACTGTAGAGAGGAAAAGAGATAAAATAAATAGGTAAGCGAACCTTTAATCCACTATGCAGGGAAAAAGTGCAAATAAAACCAAGTGGAGGTCAGAGAACATACGATTTTAAGCCCTGTATGTACATATACATTTGCGTAGATGGCCGTTCACAGACCCGCTTTATGAAAAGCAGATTTTTAATATTAGGGAAAGGTTTAATCTTTTTCTTTCCAATGCACCTTGAGGTTGTTTCCTGAAGCACGTGCTCAGCTCAGATCTCCTTGCCTCTTGGACAGATGCTTTCAGAGATCTGTAGCTGCTTGAAAGTCTGAATGACGAGTAAAAACAACCTTCAAAGGGGGACTTGCTTATGTGGCCTTGGCTGGCTTAATCTTGAAAAACTATCAGGGGCAAAGATGCATAAGATTGCCTGAATATCCCACCCAATTTCAGTCCCAAATGATCAAAGGAGTAACAGGAATACAGAATTAATGCAGCAGCGTGCACACACTTGACGTTATTACTGGCAATGATTGAACTTGAAAAGCTTGAGATCAAGTTCAAATGAGCATCTGGAGGTTTCAAAACTTCTAAAAAATTACACTTGAAAATAGGAAGAAAAAAATCAGAAAGAAATACCATCTCAGCAGAAACTGCTAATGAGATCTCATGCAAAATATTTTCTCGCCATGATCTATTTCCAGATGGATTTGAAATACTTAGATTGTAATTTGTGTGGATAGGGGTTTTTTTTTTTTTGTACTTTCAACTTAGTAATATCAGCATAAGAAAAAAAGACTTCCAACCTGCTTCACAAACTTCAGAGATTCAGTTGTGGCTCACCCTGAAATCAGAGATGCTCTCGTTGCTCTCGGAGCAAACTCATCCTCCCTCCCCTGCTCACTGGTAGAGTCAGAAAGCTAAAAAGTTCATCTTAGAGGAAAAAGCAGTTCCACTTTGCTGGAATTAAGGTTGATTTTCTTGGTGTGTGTACTGTTTCCTCATTAACACCAGTCCTCTGTGGTTTCTATTAAATTCACCTACAGACACTAATCTTTTAATGTTCATTTTAAATCTACACCCCTACAGAAGCTTCATTTGTCAGCCACTTTTTCTGCACCTTTAGAGCCCAGAATTCAACCAAATTGTGTTCATGCAAAAAAAAAGAAGGAAAAAAAGTTAAGCTTCTAAAATACATTTTTTTTTCCTCACATTTGTCACGTTCATGATATAAAAAACTTTTACTGAGCTAGAGGGAGATCTTCTCAGCAAACACATGTAATACAAGATCAGTTATGGATTTTGAGGTGGTTATAACTTCAAAAGGAAAGAAGACCAAACATGCATTTCCATGTTAATATTTAAGGCGCTTTCTGTTTCTTTTGGTGTTTTCTCCAGCTCTGCATGCAGTACTGGCCAGAGAAGACGTCCTGTTGTTATGGCCCAATTCAAGTGGAGTTTGTTTCGGCAGACATTGATGAAGACATCATCAACCGGATATTCCGGATCTGCAACATGGCCAGGGTACGATCAGTGAAATGCACATTCCCTGCTTATTCTCACAAATATGTTTTGGCCTGAGGAAGAGGCAGAACCAAGAGTTGAGGGTTAGAGATGCTGAATCTCTCACCGAGGAACAGAATTCCACTGCAGAATTTAGTAGCTACTTCCTTTAATTAACGTGTAATTGCATCAGTCTGTATCGGTAAAAGGCTCCTGGCTGAAAGTAGAAAGTGGATCATAGGAGCTGAAAATCTGTATTTAAATGGAATGCATTTTTCTATGTATATTTGAGAACAATTAATCACTAATGGCCAATATAAAACCATCAATACTGTAGGAAATAAACTGGGGTAGTGTCAGCAGCTCTCCATCCGTCAGCTACTACGCAGTGTCTCTGAAGACAGATGCAACGTTTACTGGCTAGTCTGGGATTCCAAATTGCCACTGTTTCTCCTATAAATAAGCAGCTGCCGTTTCGGTAAGCAACTCTTGGTATCCCTCAGCCCCAGGACAGCTGAAATGATAGAAGCAAAGTTTGTCTCCACACTGGTCCCTGGCAGCGCAACTTCAGGGCTGCAGGAAAGGGTTTCGGTTAGAGGATTTTTCTCTCATTAGTTGTTTCCCAGGTTGATTATGTCTCCTTTTTTGTTCCTTTTTCATTTTTTCTACTCAGAAATGGAAACAGGCTCCACAAATTACATTTCCATGCTGTTTAACACATCAGTCTCTGATTGTGTGGTCAGAGCAGTGATTCAGTCGTGGCCTTGCAGAGAGTGAACCTTGTGGTCCAGCTACACAAACTGATAAATCGGTTTAGATATTCACCTTCCTACATCCCAGGCCAACTGCCTCTGAACCAGGGACAGCCTCGAAGTTGTATAGCTAATAAGACTAAGGCTCTGTGCCTCTCGGGATGAAGCTGGTTCGTAAATGCATAGCTGGCGGGGTGGATGCTGTGAACTCGCAGCTCTCTGCACCCATCTGTGTTCAACACCAACGGCTGCTGCTAAAATCTTTACGAGGATCCTTTCCTGCCACAGCCCCCAGAGATTTTTTTTAAGGGCCGCCTTTGCCTTTAGTTCTTATAGCACAAGTAACCTCCAGCACAGGCTACCAGGAAAGACACGTTTGATCTATTCGTACAGTTTGATGAGACTTTATTCTCTACTGGAAACAAAACAAGGGATCCTATGCACCTAGTTTCTGCCCGGGTCTGTAATATCCGAGGTCATCGTTGTTATCCAGACTACCGAAAAGTCCTTGTTTCCCCGCTGTATCAGGTGTCCGGAGTGGAGGATGTTAACATTGATGATACCAGACCCAGAGGGGACGATGCCGTGTAACCTGTGTCCCCTGCTTTACGCTCTCTCTCTGCTTCCTGCCCTGTTCCATTTAGCATCTTGAAAATGCTCTTTGTTTTAGCCCCAGGACGGATATCGCATAGTTCAGCACCTGCAGTACATTGGCTGGCCGGCATACAGGGACACCCCTCCTTCCAAACGCTCCCTCCTGAAGGTGGTCAGAAGGTTGGAGAAGTGGCAGGAACAGTACGATGGGAGAGACGGACGCACTGTTGTCCACTGCCTGTGAGTAGGACTGGAAAATGCCTGTAACCTCGCGGAACGGTGTCTGAAGAGCACTGATTACGGATCTGGAAATCTGGGGGTTTGCCAGGCTTCAGCTCGGGAAAATGAAGTTAAATTACATTTGTAATGCACTTTGAGTTGAATATCGTGCTACATTATAGCATCCTGGCCCAGCGATTTTACTGATTGCGGTGAGGAGCAGCTGAAAAAGCTCTGCTGCTTGCTGTTGTGTAGGTAGGTCTCACGGTGGGAGCCCAGACACAACCGAAGCAGCACTGCCGCGTGTCCGGCTCCGACCGCGGAGCTGCTGCGAGCCCCAGAGCAGTGAGGAGCAGCACTGCCGTCCCTGGGGCTGCCCTGCCCGCCGCTGCCAGGGATCCGCTTGGCCCTTCCGTCCCTGCCTCCTGCCGTGCCGGTGTCCCCTTTCACAAACCCTTGAACACCCTTAACCAGTCCTTACGTTACCGACCTTTCTTAGTAGACGTGACGCGTGAGCTGCTGTCTAGCAGCGCTCCTCCGTTCCCTCGGCCTTACCTAGCTTCACCGTCGCCTCTTTTCTTCTGCACCCAGGAACGGTGGGGGACGCAGCGGCACCTTCTGCGCCATCTGCAGCGTGTGTGAAATGATTCAACAGCAAAACATCATTGATGTGTTCCACATAGTGAAAACATTACGGAATAACAAATCCAACATGGTGGAGTCACTGGTAAGCTTTTTCCCCGCTCCTTACCCCACCCAGCGTATGCAGGGGGACGTTAGGATAGGTAAAAACATGTCATGGCTTAGCCCAGAAGGAATCAAGATGAATCATAATGTGAAACCATCAGAATTAAAATCAGTCCCATGTTAGTATGTGTAAGGAATCCTGCGGTCCCACGGCTTCTCTCCGTGAGCGTGATGAGCAGCGTCTCCCACGCCCAGCTGCCTCCGGGAGGTTAAACCCCCGGCAGCAGTCACCACGGCTGTGGGGAGGGGACGCGTCTGTCCTCCGGTGCACGTGTACAGCCCGGTGCCTAACGCTGGGACGTGCCTTGAAACCGGGAAGGGAGAACAGCCCCAGCCCCAGGCCTTGCTCCCTGCAACCGAAGAGATTAAACTGTCCTGAATTCAGTCGTCTCAATCGATCACACTGAATTCTTTCCTCAAAAGCAATGCGTGCAATGAGGGCGCGAAGCAGACAGTGAATAGTCCGTGCTGTGGCTGTCTCTTTGAGTGTTTTTCTCTTCCATTGATGATACCATCTCTTAGTAATGCCTGTTCAGGATCCCACAGAAATACAATTAATGTTTGCCTGGTCCTGCCAAACGGCATAAGAAAAAGGGAGGAGGCATTTTTGGCAGAATGAGGTTCTGAAGAATTTACCCGTATGCTGATGTCCCTGATTTCTGTTCTCTCTTTCAGGACCAGTATAAATTTGTATACGAGGTTGCACTGGAATACTTGAGCTCCTTTTAGCCCAGCGGAGGGAGGGGAGCCTCCGAAACGCCAGGCCCCAATCTCTGGCAGACGCTTCTCCCCTCTCCCACACCAGAAGGCAGTAACAAGTGTGGGAAGGAAAACCTCTCCTTCCCGGAGCAAGAGACTGAGACTGCACAGCCCTCGCTGGAAGGAGGAGACGATGCCTGTGTTTGCTGCTGCCTGCTTTCTATCGGAACATCTACCGCTTCTTAAATAACCTACTGTAAAAATTAGCGAAATGGGAGACAGGCTGAAAGACTGGACTTTCTAATCCCCCCTGACTTCTTCTCTCCTCTTTTGGATTATATTTTTGCTCTCCTTGCTGCAGAGTGGGGAAAGAATGAAACCCTTAGAAAATTCTCTTTTAAATGTCTCCTTTTTAATTTATAAGTTTGTTCTCAAATCCTAGTCTTTAATTTTTGAATTCCATGCAGCAGTCATTTGGGAAAAATGAGATAGCCATAGGGGATATATGAAATGTTTCATTACGATTTGTCTATCTTACCTGTTTCCTTTTATTTTTTTTTTTTCTCCAAGTGAAAAGGCCGACACACACACACACAAAAAAAACCCCAACGCTGGAATTCTCTTCCCATGTGTGGTCCCTTTTAGCATGAAAATAGATGGTGGAGATGAGAAGCTGTTCATGGATTCACTGCCTCGGCTTCTACCCAAATGTTGCCTCCCAGTTTCTGCTAGACTCCCAAGGCTGTGCGTGACCCGGTTACGTCTCCGGTCTGCGTTCGTTTCGGTGCTGGTGAACCGATACCACTAATGAGTTTCCCAGCCACTTGAACCTTAAGGTTAAATATTTGCATCAAACAAATTGCATTTGTCTTGCAACTTTTGGTAACTTTGTTACCATATTTTCCAAGTATTTGCTGGGGTGCAGTGTGTCTTTGAAAAACAGGGTATAAAGTAGGTATTATGATCATACACTATGTATTATTTTTTTGTATTTATTATTTGTGTTGCTGTAGAACTTAGGACCCCTGGTCACGACAGGGCCCTGCTGAACTAGGCACTGTGCAAGCAAAGAAGGTTCCTGCTCAAGAGGTTGAAATCTGAAGGTAATCTTAAAATTGGGGTTGGTCAAGATTTCCTCGCTATTTCCAAACTGTTGTACAGTCGGATGTAGTTGAGTGATTTATTCAGATTTCCAGGCCCTACAAGCTTCAAAACCCATCCAAGCTGTCGGAAAGGTGATGTACATACACAGAAACCTATTCTGACATGTGTTAAGAAAAGTGTTAGACCAGCACAGCAACTTTCCTTCTTAAGCAAAACAGCTTTTGTTTTGCTCTTCAGAAACGCCTGTGCAACTCTCCTCCTTTGAAGCAAACACCAGACGTGTTTTGCCATGGTTCTGGATCTCGCTCTGACTTCTTAGCAGCTAAGAAATTGCTTTTCTGAAAGAGTATGTGTAAGCAGTTAACCATTAAGATCTGGAGGGTAATCTTGGAGAAAAAAATAATTGAATGAACAAGGCCTTACAGTATTCAGTATGTCAATTTAGCCGTTTATTTATCTTGAGGGTGCAGGGATACGAGGTTGCTCTGTGTGTAAATGAGATTCTGGGAGATGTAGGTTTCTTCACATACAGACTTGCTAGAAGATAGACTGAAGGCAAGAGTTTAAGGAAAGTCCGCTCTCTTACCACCCTGTAGTTTTCCACCCTCAGGTAAATGCTCAGGCTGTGCTGGGAGCTCTGTCGTGTCAATCCTGGCATAGAGCGTGCCAGAAGTTCAAAAAATTTTGCTAATTCTGTATGTAAATTCAAAAGGCACCTCTGCTTCGTGGTCATTCTTTTTTTCAATAGTCATACCTTTGCCTTGACAACGAAGGATGAAAATTAAATCTGGTAGAAGCAACTCTTGACTCAAACATACCAGTATCTACCAAACAGTTGTTATCTCTACCAGGACCTGCAACAGTGTAAGGAAGGACGCTTGGAACAGCAATAATCCTGCTAAGCAGAGGAGGGCTGGCACAGGCCGCTGAACCGCCTAGCTCGTAGTCTTTCCAAGGGGCTTTGGATTCTTGGCTTGTTCCAAGTGAATATCATGAAGGTTTTAAATGAGCCGGAACCCACTGTCCTTGATGCAGCCAGCGTGCCGTAAAGTATCGGCGAGAACCCCCGCGCAGGTGCCTCTGCTCTCTTTCTGCTGGGTCCTTTCTGTTGTCTGCAGGAAATCCCGAAACCACCTTTCATTCCTATCGGGGCTGTAGGTGAATATCTGGCGTCTCATGAAACGCGCTACTGGGTTTAATTTTTTTTTTTTCCTTTTGCCACTAAGCGACACAAATGATTCTGCAGAAAAAATAGAAGGCAAAGCAAAACTATGAGAGAAAAAGGAGAAGGAAGGCATAATGCGAGTGTTTTGATTAGAGGTGGCTTGCTGTGACAGTGTAGGTCAGGAGTTGGAGCCGTTAGCAAAGAAGAGGGAAGAGGGAATCCTGATCCCAGAACGGGATTTTTTAACAACTGCCCAGGTAGGAAGAAAGTACAAAGTCAGCAAAGTGTTTGTGACTTTGCTAGCAGCAGAAAGCCAGAGGGAATCGCTCCCTGCGGATACGATGGAAATATTAATTAGTATTTCGCTTTCTGTTAATTTAACATGGAAACTAGCCTAGGGATAGGTCCCCGTCCGGAGGTACCGGAGGACCAGTGCAAGCACTGAGCCAGGAGAACGGGAACAGAGACGCAGGAGAAATGGCAATATGACCGAGGCGTGTCGTGGAGGAGGTAGTTCAAGGCTTAACAGTAGCATGAAGGAAAGTGGATTACAAAGCCAGAAGTAAGCCCGTAGGAGGGATGTGTGCATGGAGAAGCAGGTGTTGGATAAGCAGAGCAGAATAGCACTTGCAGTGGAGTTGTTTAAGGTCTTGGGGTATGAAAAATGCTACTAAAGGGTCAGGTGCGTGTATCAGCGTACCCACAGCAACTCGCCGTGTGCTTTTAGCCCCCTGCAAATGTAACGTGACGTTAGCATAAACTGCAGGGGAAGATATTTAAGCTAAATTTTACGTTGTATTTGCAAGGAACAAGTTTAGTGCAAATGTTGATGACCACAGCCCAACTGTTAGTCACAGCTTATTATGTGGTAGCTCAGCCATGTGTCTCAACCTTCTTCTAATGTCCAGCCTACAATCCGTATGGAAAGATGCTCAGCAACCGCTACAGATCGATGCCAATCTGTTACATCCTCATGCAGCACCGTTGCTTTCGGGGGGCTGACCCAGCCTGTATCGGCTCCAGGGTCTTTATGCTGTTCCTCGCTGCACAACGCATATGTGCTGACTGTGAGTTAAGGATGAAGGGAATTGCGGGGAGAGAGAGAAGCAGCTCGCTTTAAATAACCTGATTACTTTGAGGTTGTTTAAACCATAGAGAACAGCCTATAGCAAAACAGGTAATGTGTTTGAAGCGAGATTACAGGCCCTGGGTTTGTTTTCTCTGGGAAAGAGAGAAATTATGAGATAAAGGAGGCTTTCTCACTCCTGGGAGGATTAATAGTCAGGGCGAGCTTTCCAACCTAGGCATCCCCTGCTGTGGATAGAAAGCGATAATACACGGTAGGAAAGGTGAATTCCTCAACGACTGAATTTTAGACTGGGAAAATATGATATTGGCAATATTTGCATGGTCATAATGAAGATAAACTGATTCCCATTCAGACATCCTTCAGGGGTGAGGGAGCACAGTATCGGTCTGAAGTGTAACCTGAAATACAGGGAACTAGAAATAGGTAAAGAGGGGTGGAGCAGGGGTGGCTGTCGCATACGTGGGGTAACGAACATCTTAAATTATTAAGGGATGTCACTGAAGCAAAGACTTCCAGAGCTATCTAGGCTGGCTGCTGGAGAAGGAGGATCCTGAGCTGTCTCAGGAAAGTGATAGACCAAAACCCCTAAAAGGTACAGTAGGTCTTAACAATCTTTTCTTTTTAGTTTTGTGTTTGGTGGTTTTGGGTTGTTTTGGGTTTTTTTTGTTGTTGTTGTTGTGTTTTTTAATTAAGGACTCTGCAGGAGCTGTGTCCTATGCTGGCTCTTTTTTTTTTCCTTATTCAAATTATCTGTAAGGAAAATGGCATTTGATCATAGGCTTGAGGTACTTGTTTATTAACGTAAAGAAATGAGACCATGCAAGGGAGTACAATGTACGTGTGAAGGTAACTGAATCAGGACCTCTGGTGGCAAGCAAGCAAGTGGGAATTTGGTGGGTTTATTTATGTCTGCAGATTGAAATAATTGGTATTCTCTGATCAAGGAAATATCTGGACTATGGTTAAGTAGGAGGCCTTTCAATTTGTGATTACAATTCTTTAGCGAGGTTGCACAGAATTATGTCTGTCTTTGCCATGCTCAGCTCCAGCCAGTTTTATTAATGCACTGGTGGGTCCCTCTTAATTTATTCACGTTTTAGCCGTTTACGTGGGTATTTTGGTCCACAGGAGACAGGCAGTTAGCAATGAAAGATTTTTACATGCGTTGAAAAGCTGTAACTTTCGTGGCCTTTGCCCCCAAATCGAAGGGCAGTTTCTGTACCCCTGCTCAGCCCCTGCCCACGCACACACACGTGTCCAGGTAACTCCCAAAAGGCAGACAGAGATTTTGGGAAACGCTTGTGACCCCTAATCGGTCTGGTCCATGTAGCCCGGTAGGGCGGAGGAGGGAATCCCGAAGCTTTTGCCTAGAGAAGCGCGTATTTCTGTGTCTGTAGTTTTCAATCTTTTATTCTGGATCTGTAAATTCCCTGAAAAAAAAAGTCCAGTGGCAATGTGGACCCCACAGTAGCAGATTTAAACCTGCAGATGGGAGACTTTTTTTACCATTTACTTTTCACAGACCCTTTAGAAGTAGTTTGTGGGGTTTCTCTTGGGAATCTCAAGCCAGGGATTGCTGGTCACTGCTCTTGGTGTCCTGTAGAGTCAGAGAAAGGCGAGAGGCTCCCGCAGCAGGTGATTCAGAAGGCAGTTAAACCAGTTGCCATCTGGGAGAGAAGGAAAGGAGAAGAAATCTCCTTTGGGAGAGACCAAACATTGGAAGAGAAGGCAGATTAAATGGAGTCCTGAAACAGGTAGGAAACCTGCACCTTGTTCCGTCTCTCATTCTTGCACGGCTGCTCTTACATCTTTCTTACTCTCCTGAGTTCATGCCAAGATCATAAAAAACAGGTAATGCCACATTCCGCGCTGCGGAGCTCTGCGGAGACGGAGCAGTCAGAGTGTAACAGAGGGAATAAATCCTGAGGGACGAAGATAAAAAGAGGTTTGCTTGAGAGAGGAATCTGCACATAGGAGGTGCCTCACTCTCTCACACTCGCAGAATTCTTAACAAGTTGTTGCAGAGCAGCGCACGGTCCTGACATGGTCCTGGACGTGTGATGCAGTGGAAATGTTCCACTCGGGAAACTTCATTGTCCTGTAGTAAATTTAAACAATCGACTCCATTACATCGGTAGCACAGTTAACTTTTATCATATCTCCAGCCAGTGCAAGGGGTATCTCAAGAACTTGGTGTGAGCCTGCTGTATTTTCGTTAGAGATTCTTTCATTTGTCTTAAGTGTACAAACTTCAGTCAACCCCAGTTTGCTAGAAAATAATAAAGGGGCCATGTGGCAAAAGTTATTCAGCATGACCTCTGCCTTTGGGTCAAAAATTCAGTATACTTCCTAGGAGACACTGGCATGGTAGAACAAACTACAGCTTCTTCCCTGCACAGACCTTTCCAGGAGTAGAAACAGGGGAGCCAGCTCATTAAAGTCAGGGAGACAGAAGTGAGTAATAAGGATTCTGTTAACCCTCCTGCGTTCCTATTTATTTAGATTGCAGTCGTCTATAGCCATACATACATAATATACAATTTAAATGCAAGTGCTCTTCCGTTCCCTGTTCCCCAAAATACCTACAGCTCTTCTTTCACCGAGGGCGAGCCAACAGCATAGCAAGCAAAGCCCACTGCCTGCAGTTTTGGCAAGGACCACTAGGAAAATCTGTCATGTTTTATCTGTTCATTGACGTGGAAAAGGTATCAATCATCTTCCTCATATACATCCTTGAAGAATGTACAATTTGCTGTAACAGTCAAGCAAAATCATACATTTTCATACATCAAGACTAAATCCTGGTGGTACTGAGTGTGATGGAAAGAAAAAAGAAAAAAAAAAAACTTGCTGACTTCCAGTGACCTCTAGCCTATATCTTGATTTGCTGTGTTAAAATATTTTAAAAGCCTCCCTTGTAAAAAATAAACTATACTCAGAATATCCTACAGTTTCATGTTGGACTAGCATAATTGTGAAACCCTGGCAGCTTTTTCAGTTTGTAAAATCACGAGAGATCTAAATTAGCCTTTCCATCCTTGTCCCAGTGCATCTAGCAGATTTTTCACCACTCTTCTCTTTTCAACCTGAGCCTTAAAACCCAAAATAATGCAGCAGACTGAATGACAGACGCTGGTGTTCCCGGAGTGTTTCCTGGTGGGGGGAAAAAAAAAAAGTAAAAAAGAATGCAATGAGAAAAGAACAAACTAAAATGTTTTTCTTGCAACTCAGTTCTGCGTGAGCTGTTTCCAAGAAGTACAAACACGAGCCAGTCCCCGCCGATTTGTCTGGAGCGAGGGTTTGCTTGTTGGAGGTGCAGGTACGCTCTAGAGGTGCCCTTTGGGACCCGTCCTGATCTGCTGTACATGGGTTTCCAACAGCAGAGCGATTCCTTTCCTGGAGGTGCTTGTCGCTGAACGAGTGTTTCAGCGGAGATATTTTTCATTGGGAGATCTGATACCCTGAAACGCGACTGTTTGGGGGACTCTGTGAGGTACCTCGAATGCGTTGCGCTATGGAGATTTATTTCCTCGTGCGAGTACGTCGTCCTTCAGCGGGGACCTCCAGGAGATCGCATTCGTGTGCGGCTACGGACAGGAGGGCGTTTGCAGGGATGGAAGTGGGAGCGTGGCTAGCACTTCACGAGCTTTCGTGAATGTAGAGACTCTAACAATAGGCTCCCCAGGACGAATGACGGTCAGTTGTTTGCAGTGCTGAAAGTCTAACCAGACTTCACGTACCGGGAACAGAACTGGCAGTACCCCCTCGTCGCCCCGGAGCCCTTTCGTACATCTCCAGCACTTAAACGCTGTACTTCTACGCTAAAAGTTTGAGCTGTATCCTTAACACGTCCTTTGACCCGTACTAACCACATTGACAAAACCCACTTCCATATTAACTTAACCTCCTCCACGTCCTCCCCCTCGCTCCCTCCCCGTGCCAATCCTGGTGAAATTACAATGTACTAGCGTCACTCGTTGCCAGACTTGTCACTACTTCACACGGCGATGCTGTGGCTGCATCTGGATCAGCAGTATCCGATTCCAGCTCCCCGGAGGCATTTTGCCGGCAGGGAGGAGCGCTGCATGAGAGCTAGTCTCTGCTGTTGCGATGCCGCCCCCATCTGCCCCCCTCCTTTGGCCTTTATGGATTACTGGTGAAACTCACTTGTACAGTTTGGATGTTTGATAGATAAAGCACGTACGAAAAAAAAAAGGAAAAAAATATAAATACAGAAATCTCAGCACTGTGCATTCAGTGTCTTTTCTTTCTAGCTTAAAAGAAGGAAGGTAAATAATGTCAAGTCAATGAATATCAGATATATTTTTTGACTGTACATTACAGTGAAGTGTAATCTTTTTTTTACAACTGCGAGTCCATCTTATTTATTCTTGTAAATGTTCCCAGACAATGTTTGTAATATGGGCTGTGTTGCAAATCCATAAAATAAATCTGTGATCTGAGATTAATGTTTTACTAAGAGACTCTTGTACTTGTGCCTTTTCTTTGCCCTTAGAGGGGCCAATGCATTGCAAGTAGCGCTACTAGAAATGATGGTGTGATTGCATGGAAAAAACCAAGACCAGCTTCTTGTCACGGCGATGGGCAGCTGGCTTTGCATCCTGGTTATCATTCAGAAGGAGCTCAACAGCAGCAAAGAGAATTCACCGGGCGCTACGGTCTAGCTGCAGGTTTTGAGTCAGTCCTCTCGGAAAGCCTGTGTATGTGAGCTGAGCATTTTGGAAATGTATAGTCTTAGCAGCATGGGTTACAGCAAAGCATATTTTTTCAACATTTTCTTCCTAATGGGTATTACTATATCGTTTCCTTGGTATTCAGTGCTGAATAGCGATTGCTAGCATGTTACTGAGGTTTTTTCTGGTGTTGTCTATAGATGGACAGAGAAGGGGTTGTTTGTGCAGGTGTTGCATGCCAAACCCAACCATAGGATATGGGTGTCAGTGGCGAATATTTCACACGTTTACCAGCAGGCTCCCATCTTCTGGGCTTCTGTCCTCATTTATCGACGGACACACGTGGCAGTGCTCGCTATCCGATTCAGTCAGCACAAAGTAGTAGACTATGGGCAAGAAAGCAGACAAGGCTGCTGTGCTCTAAAGACCGCTTTACTCCCAGAGTACAAGCAGGAGTGCATCAAGAGTCACAACTTAGAGTGTCAGAACAGGAGAGTCCCGTTGTGCTGCGCTCATACAACCCAACGGGTAAGAACTACTCTTTTTGGCATTGGTAATTAGCCTTACTAAAAAAAAATTAAAACTAAGGCATCTTAACAAGGATGATGTAGCTCCTGTTTTCCTTAAAGCATGGCAAGTCTACCTTGGAAGCATACTTTACTATTCCTTTCTGTATGTATTCACTATTTTCTTTTGAAAATATTTGTTCTAATTCTCCGTTGTTATGAACAAAACTCTGTTACCGCGCCAGGTATCAGCATTTGGCTCAGATACGGGTGGTTTTTCACTGGCCTGATGAAGCAAATTTCCCATCTTAATTGTGGTGTACATTCAGATGTAACAACTGTTCATTCAAAGGGTTCGTTATGATGAGGTTAGATGTATAAAACACCCTTCAGTTACACCGAGTTATCGTGTTAGAAGAAGTTGATACCAAAGAAAGCTGCTCACCACAGTGATAGACTGAGAGGAAATTTTACCCGTACAAACAAACCCGTACTATACAACTGTTTAATAGAGACAGTTGTATATTCGTAGTGATTAATTACAGTTCATCCTGACACTTTACCCAGATTTATCCAAAATATTTTACTGACACTTGATATTAACAACAGGTTGCATTTATGGAAGGTAAACAGAGACAGCTCTGCCGTATTGCAGGTGGTCTTACAAAGATACGCGCTGAAGTGCCACCGTTGAGAAACAGACACAAATTCACCTTTCTGCCCTCTTTTCGGCCCAGCGCAAGGATGGCGGTGGGTTACAGGTGCCGGGGGAAGGCCGGTGCAGGAGGCTGGAACCCGCTGGGGTTCAAAGCCCTTCACACCCCGTTCCCGTTGCCGTGACTGACACGTGCCGAGGTGTGAATCCAGCAGACGTTTTATCCAGGTCAGTCATTGCCTCCAAGCATCAGCTGCTACTTTTCCATCCATCGCCACGATAACCAGTGTCACCGTGCTGATACCGCCGCAAGGTCTGTCAAGTCTGACAGACACGTTGCCTGCGCTGAAGCGCTCGGTTTCACAAGTTAAACCTTGAAATAGCGTATCTCCGGCTGAGCCGACTGTGCAGCTGTGGTTTCACAGCAGACTTCGGAACTGGGGCTCACTCAGCCTCGGCTGTCGACAGGCTCGTTGCCCGACTCGAGGGAAGGGAACAGGTTGACTATCCTGGCGGTGAGAAAAGCCTCCCCAGAGGGTGAGTTTGTCTCGGGTAGAGCGGTCTAAGGCAGGTGGGTTGGATTGTCCTCTGGGTGTGCCCGCTTTGCTCCACCGACCGAGTGAGCTCGGTGGCCAGTACTGACCTGGGCAACCGATTTTGAAATGTCTGCAGTTAGATGAGATGCGTTCCCCCTATGAGCAGATATCTGCAAGCAAATGACCTGTGTCATAAAGAAAATGGCATAAAGAGAGAAGGAACAGATTTAACACTCCTTGCTTATGCTTGGAAATTCCTCAAGCCACCTAGCTTGGCTGTTTCAGGTCCTCTCTTTCTTTTGTCAAGTCCCACATTTGAAAAACAATGAAAACTATTTTTTAAAAAAACGCTGTTCTGTGTTAATTTTACTTTTGTACGCTGAGGTAGAACTTTAATTTACAGGAACTAAACCAAATAAAAAGACTTCTACTCTTTCTTGAAATGATCTTGGGTTTTGAGAGTTATTTCTGTGTCTGTTTGGGAGTATGTAATATTTCTTACTAAGAGTGTATTTATAAATGGCTTGTAAAAGTTTACCCATAAAGTGTTTATATATCGTGACTCAGTAGCTACAGAGCATTTATGCTACAGGTCAATAGGGTTACTTAAAAGTCTGTAATGCTTACTGATGTGTTTATAAACACCCATAAGGTACTCTTTATGCCAAAAGCAATAGAATATTTAGTACTCCTTTATTAATACATTGTAAATGATATACTGTTAAGATAAACTGTAACCTGATGGAATTTTCAGCAATGTGGTGAAATAGCTTTTTTATTGCATATATAAATGGTTCCCTCTAAAACAACTGTGAAAGAAAGCCCGGCTTGCATAGAGAAGTTGGTGAAATATGCAGAACCTTGTTCTGGAGACGGATAAAGCCAGAAGTTTTTAGCAATAATCCCCTCAGTAGGCTCACATATGGGATGAACGTGAGCCTTGGTCCACGTAGGATCAAGAGGCTGAAGAGCTTGTACTAAATACCCTTTTATTTGAAGTTTCCAAAGGTGTTCCCGGGAGTATCCTTTCACTTATGTTTCATGCCGAGTATGCTGAAAGGGATGGAGAGGCCCCCGGTTACTGCCTGAGCCTGTTCTGAAGGAAACACTTAGCTCAGCTCTCGGCTCCACCATGGACTTCCCATCGGTTTTAGGAAAGTTGTGGTGTTGGTACTTACAACGGTAAGTTTGTGATGGCCTCCTCTGGTACAGTGCCTGATTGTGGGATAGCGCAAATGCAAGGCGATGCCTAGATGGAGCTTTCTTCCATGTGCTGAACTGTGCTTGAACTGACGCAGACTTTTTCCATCCATAGGATCCATGTAGGGCTTCTGACCCAACAGCGGAGCGTGCCGGGAGCACATGCAGCAGGGATCTCCGTTCGGGATTGAGATAGTCCGGGTCTGTGCATCACTCTTGCAAATGAGCCTGTTCCAGCAGCAAAGTAGGGAAGTGATGGTGTGTGCAAGTGTGTGTGTGCTGGCGTGTGTCTTCTGTCACCTCCTCCTCCTCCTCCTAAAAGCTGAGCACAAATATACCTCTAAACCAAGAGCGACTGGAAGGCTTCATTGGCGGGGTTTATACACTCCGAAGCTTTGGCAATGAAAGAACAGGTTGTCTAGGAAAACGCTGCTGATGTGCAAAGAACCAAAATTATTGTTTATTCTGGTGCCATAGGAACTATCTTGCAAAGGAAAATAGGCTTTGACAAAGGAGGTAATGAGCAGCCCCGGTTCTCTGCGCTTGTGTGTACCCGCAGTTGAGTCATAATTACACCGCGTGGCTGAATGTGTGAACACACGGCTTGTAAGCAGCCAGTTTCCAGCTCATTTGTGTAACGAGGCATCGCATCATGCGACACTGGTTCCCGCATCAGTTGTGGTATGAAGGGTTAGCTGTGGCCTGAGTCAAAATGAATACCAAAATCCAAAATAAGCACTTGGTTTGTTTTGTTTCTACTCTGGATCTTAATGAAATTGCTGGGTTTTCAGAAGCTGCGTGTAGAAATTATGTTAGTCACTACAGATCTGGTTTTTGCTTATTCCGCATCAATGTAACACTCTCTCCATCACTGCAGACAGAAAATTTGCTTAAGAAACATGCATGGTATAGCAGAAAGGTTTCTTTGACATTTGGGAGGGGTTTATTGCTTCCAGTCGTGAAGGTCCTCCACGCATCCTTAACCTGTCTTTTGCACAAAACTCTGAGACCTGCCGCTCGGTCTTGTGCTGCTCAGAGCGGTTTTGTATCCAGGTGAAGAAAGAACTAAGTGCCGCTATTCTTTTTTAGTAACGTTTTTACACTAACGTCCAAAGCCTGCAAGCATTTTATAATGAATGGTATCTGTTCTATACGTTCACTGCTTGGTGTGTTACTGGTATGTGACCCTTTTTATTTTAATCTGGCTCACTCCAAGTTTCACCGACTAAAGAAGTCCTTGTTCTAGGAGGTGTTGGAATAAAACCCCTACCTCTAGAAATCCCATTTCCTCTCAGTGCAGATGCGCTCACCCTGCAGCCGGGTCGGGACCGAAGCGTGAGTCTGTGGCTTGGCCCTGGCTCAGGGTTGGGAGATGAGAAGTGCGTGTAGCTGGGGAGGGCTTTGCCCCTGCTCGGCCCCCTCCGCACCTCTCGGACAAGTCGCAGCCTCCCGCCGTCCTCCCACCCTCAGCTAGTGTGCAGGGTCCAAGGCAAAGAGTCATGGAATCATGGAATCATTCTGGTTGGAAGAGACCTCCAAGATCATCGAGTCCAACCGTTAACCCAGCACTGCCAAGTCCACTACAAAACAAAAATAATGCGGGAGCCGGGGGCAGCGGCGACGGCTCCGGGCGGCGGGAGTCCCCTTCCCCCAGCCTCGCATCCCTTGTTAAGCAGACTAGCTGCAAAAACATTTATCACGCCACGAACAAGTATTAAGTCAAACCTCATTTTGGGCTGTAAACATGCAAATGATTCTCTTTGACAAACTCCGGCTGCTGCTGTTGCTTACGTGAATCAGCTTTGCAAGTTTGGAGACTAATTTTTGCAAATTGCCGCTTGGAAATAAGACCGGGCTAAAAAGACACACTAACGCTGTGGAAATATAAAGCAGATAGTAGCTTGCTGAAAGAGAATGGATCTCTGGGAGTACCAGACGTAGTAGCGGGTTTTGCTCTGAAAGCATGTTAAATAATGTCAGAATTTTATATGCATTGGTCTGTGGAAAACGCTGCCCTTTCTTCAATGCTACTTCTTTTATCTACTGCTTTTAAAGTAATTTCCCCACTGTGGACCCTGCGTGAGACTACTCGAGCGGTGGCAAGCCTTTGCAAGCAGGGACCTCAAGGAGATCAGAGAGGAGCATTTATTCCTGGGAATCATACTGGATTTCTAGGAGATAACTCCGTCACTTCAGGATGCAATTATTTGCAATTTTCTTGTTCTCTCCCAGGCTTCTGAAAAAAGGGGGAGGCTGAGCAGTTATCAGTCCCAAAGCAAGCTCGGAGGGATTGATAAGAACATGCTGCACCCTTTGAGCCCGAGGGGCAACCTTAAAAAAAAGTATTGCAGATGGATTTAACCTTTTTGGTAAATACAGGCGTGTGGAGCGGAAAGCTGAACACGAAATGTTTTCCAAACGTGTTCCATCCAATTTGAAATGACCTAAGCACTGACATCGCTTTCTGTTGCTTTTGCTTTGGTCTCGGCTTCCTTGTGCGGAGCTGCCCAAGCCTACCCGCCGTCCGGGCACGGCGGTAGCACGGTGCAGGATGCTCCAGCAGCCTCGGCAGGGGCAGCTTCGCGGCCGTTTGGATCAAATATCGTTTTGATCTCACCAGCGTTTTGCACCTTCACTTTTGGGCAATCCAGGCTTATTTTTTCTTACAAGTTGAACTTCTGTAACTACCCTGCCTTGTATTAGGACATACGTATGTCTCGTTATGTTCTATATATATCTGTGTGTCCTCTCTATATATGTAGAACATACATATACACAACTCGTGATGCTTTTATGCCTTACGCTCACGGCTTTTATGCCGCTCCACGTGGGGTTATCTAGCAAGCTTGGGGCTGCGTATGTTATCTCGGGAAGGTGTTAGCCAGGGAGGATGCGCGCTGGAGCGATACCTGGTGGAGGAGACGTGGAGGGTGTTTCTTCCGTCATCACAAAGGCCACATTTTGATGCCTTGGGAATTTTTTCCCGAACCTTTCCAAACTTTGCTGTTTATTTGACTGCTGTTTCCCTTGGCAGGCTCTGTGAGAACATGGCTAAGCAGGTGACAATGATTTCGGTTTTCTTACAATCTCACATCTCAGTTGTGTGCCTAAAATCCTTTCCTATTCCTGCTGTACGCGGTGCCCGAGCATTTCCCTCAAGCTGCATTGAGTTAGGACTTCACCTTCATTTACATCCCTCCTTTTGGAGGAATGGTTGTGCGCTAGGAGGGGGCTGCGTTTGTTCGTCAGCGTGGTAGGGGCTGTGTGCTGGGAAGCAGAGGAGGCTCCGAGGTGGTAAACAGAGAATTTAAATTTCTGAAAGCTCTCTCAAACCTGTTCAAATCTCTGCGCTGCGGAGATAAGGCCAAGCTGTTGTATGAGCTGACACAGTAGGAACAAACTTCTGGCATATGCGCAGCAGTTACAGCATTAGAATTGTAAAGTGCTTTTTTTTTCTTTTTTTTTTTAATCAAGGTAGGAGCAAGCTTGAAAGGATGATTTGTGTTGTGTGTTTTCTGCTACCAACAGAAAAAAATCAAGAGGGGTTGGAAAGGAGGTGAGGAATCTGAGCAAACACGAACAGTCTGATCTAATCAATCTGGTTGCCTCAAACCTCATCACTATTTTACCTCAATTAGCTTTTAGTCTCAGGGTATCACAGATTTTAGTGTCCTTTAAATGAGAAAAAACCCCTCTTCCCTGATGCAATCCTTCCTTCAAGGAGGTATTAACCTAAAATCTGTGCCTAAACTGACTTTTACCTTTATCTTGGTGAATAAAAATGTACAATGAGCTGGAAGCAAGTGGATTTGTTTTTCTGCTTAGAGGCTTGTTTGAGGTGGTACGAGCAGGTAACAGAGGCAGGCTGGGGCTCCGCCAAGCCCCGGCACCTTTCCGTGTGAAGGATTTGTTTTCCTTGGCTCCACAGCCGAGTAGGAATCCAACAGACTTAACAACTTCGGAGACCCTGACTTCCACCCGAAGCGGAGCATGACCCTGTTTTACAATTGTGACTACTTGAGGTCTAAAACATTCTGCAAACAGACAGAAAGGAAATATTACCAATTCACGTACGGATGGGATGTGTGTCACTCGGCGAAACACCTCCTAGCAAACTTGCACTCTCCGTCTCGTTTCCTTCTTCCCTGCCCAGGCTAATTGCAAAGCTCCGAGTTGTGTTTGAAGTGCTGCCGTCGAAATCTGAGTGCTACGGTCTAGGCCTGGTTATAGTAATGCTGCAGGAAAAAAAAAAAAAAATGTATTAACGTATTTTCTGATTGTAAAAGTACTACGTTAACCTGAAACTCGGGTATAGCCATGCTGCTGGAGAAATTTATGAGTTGGAATTTTCTGTTACGATGTTACAGAAACCACTTGGAAGGGTAAAGGAAAGGCTGTACGTATGAGGTCAAGTGCGTTGCTCTGTGCCTGTATTCCCAAAACAAAATCCTGGGATGTTCCCAGACGGTGCAGAGAGCAGTGCAGGACCTGGAAATGCGATAAAATGGAGGGAATCAGAGGAAAGGAGTGAAAGGACTCAGAGCAATTCCTTCAAAAACCATGTTCCACAAACCTAGTAGCAGCCAAACTGTATAGGAGACCTCCGTACCCTCCTGCACACTGAGCCGGCAAAACTCCGGATCCTTTGGTACCCACCCTTGTGGTCCAGCCAGCCGTCGTGTTCGGATCTGCTGCCGGTGGCAAGCAAAGCTGTTCCCGACTACCTGCTGCTTTACAATTCGGCTGCAGCCCGTGGGGAAGGGGACCACGTGCGGACCTCTGGGCTCTCCTGGCGTAGTTCTGTGCGTGGGAGCCAACAGCGGCGCTGCAGAGGCAGAGCATCCCTTCGGGCAGCCGTTGGAGAGAGGCACCAAACAGGAGTATATGTATTTACTAATCTATGGATGCTTTAAAGCGCAAATATGCGATGTTTAATTAGACAGGAGGCAACACGGGGACTACTCTGGAGTGCCAGAGTACCTCAGTCCACCCTGCGTGTGTGCTTGGTGCTACCGGTGCCGTTATCCCTGATGGCACCGTGGGTGTTACCCAGCCCACCAGTGTCGAGCGACTACTGTTCACAGGGGTGAACCTCCTACCTCTGGTCCTGAACCCCAGGAAAATCCTTGAGCTAAGTGAAGGAGAGAAGCTGCCGATGGCTGCTTTTCTCGCACGACTCAGACATCAGCACAGAGAGAGATGTTAAAAATGAACTAATGAGTGTTGTTAACAACAACAAAACTGCTGCCTCCAGGCAAAATTTTGCCAGCTTCAGTTTTCCTCTCTTTCAGCTCAATATACTGATTAAACTATGACCAAAGCAGAAAATGTTATAGTTTTATTTTTAAAGAACGCAAACAATAGCATTTTATAAATGCAGCAGTTTCCCTTTGTCCAGAAGGAATGAATATTTTGGCTTCCTCCACGAGATGCAGTTGCCAAGAGGCGTTCAGCTACTGCCCCAGCGTCGTGGTCCCCGCAGCCCATATGCCTAAGAAGTATAATCCTTCTGCTATTGTCTGCCTGCGTTCTTTCTGGAATGCACTTGCAATCGCAGGCATGAAAAACAATTGGAGATGGGAACATTTGCTGGCTCTCAAACTTGCTGGGTGGCAGCTGAGCCTGACTCCCAGCACAAATGATCAGGGGAAGAACGGATTCTGCCGGAGAATATGGGTCCCACATCCACACGTGAAGGACTCTGCTGAGCCTTGCGTAGGACTCTCGTTTTCTGCTGATGCTAGTTTACTCTGCTTGGTTAGGACTGTTCAGACTTGGCACAAACTTGCTTATCTTGCATCACCCATCGCTCTAACTCCATCCGAAATACAAAAGGGCTCTTGGGAAGGACATCCCATTGGGCTGTGATGCTGAACGGTTTCCATATCCAGATGATAATGATGGGAACTGTAGCGTTATATGGGATCGGTGGGCAAGCGAGAATGACTTTTCAGCACAATTCATTGCTTTAAAGCATTGCAAATGTTCCAAAATGCCTGTTTCTAAAATCATGTTGCCGTTTTAAAATATTAGTGTTTGGTGGTGTTGATGTGTGTGCATTGGAAAGGAAAAGAACAAAAATCAAGCAAAGGTTTCTGCCTTTCCCTTTGCTGAAAACCCAGGCTGTTTTCCTTCTATTAATTCTCCCGTAAGTCTATAGCTGCCTATTACCTCGGACTGCAACGGCTTCAATGGGGTTTTATAAACCTTTGGCCTTGTCGCTATAAAAACCTTCCATGTTTTTGCCAAACCTCCCTCAGAAAGATTACTTTTGCTTTGAAGATGCCAATAAAGGAAATTGCTTTTGCAAGGAGCGAGCTAGGAAGACAACCCTAGACCCTTCATTTGGATTTCCTCCAATCTTAAATTTATTGGAAGTCAACAGCAATCCCAAATATATTATAAAATGCACCGTGGTCCAAGCAGCGAGGTCTCTCTGGGCAGTGCTTAGTCATGTTTCAGTGCCTGCTGCCCCTTCTGCAGCTTTTGAGCAAAGCTTCAAAG
The DNA here is from genome assembly GCA_009819775.1 of Phoenicopterus ruber ruber. NCBI lineage: Eukaryota > Metazoa > Chordata > Aves > Phoenicopteriformes > Phoenicopteridae > Phoenicopterus > Phoenicopterus ruber. The sequence goes on from CM020230.1 coordinate 5,141,005, forward strand.
AAAAAAACAAAACCCCAGCCACCCCTCCGTGCTACGAAGCGTTTGGCACAGGGCTGCAGCAGGGAGGTGACGAGCCATCCCGCCGCGTGGCACGGCCTCTATCCGTCGGCTGCTCGCAGGGATGAAAAGTCCCAGATGGTGAGTAGCAGACCCGGATCCCATCTCCGTGGGCAGGTGGCCCCATGCCATTCTCTGCCGCCACTGAAAGGAGCTTTCTTTCCTCCTTCTTTCCTCCTTCTTTCCTCCTTCTTTCCTCCTCCTTTCCTCCTCCTTTCCTCCTCCTTTCCTCCTCCTTTCCTCCTCCTTTTCTCCTCCTTTCCTCCTCCTTTTCTCCTCCTTTCCTCCTTCTTTCCTCCTTTCCTTCTCTGTGGGTTTTTTTGCTCTTTTTCCTTTAAGCCAAATCCCTTTATGCAATCTTCTTAAGAGTAGCACATGCTGCCAGACCACCTGGAGGGTGCTGTATCATGGCATAAACCTGAAAAGACGAGGCAGAGAACAGGCTGTCGTCTTCATCCACAGAGACATACTGGCGTCTAGTTTAAACTGAAAAACGAACAAACTTGGAAAGTTAGTCGGAGTTCTATTATTAGCCCGGCCAAGCTGAAAAACGAGGCTGTGCAAATGAATGCACGTTCACTCGTACTTCTTGCCCAGATTTCCTAGATGGAGCCTGGAGAGCTCGAACTCGCGCGGGGAGCGCCAGGGGAGGTGAGAACTGACGCAGAAGGCACCACGGCCGCTACAAGTGGCACGTTGCTGCTTCTCCTGCTGCTGCTATTTCTGTTAAGCTCTTCCAGCCCTTCAGCAAGCAAGTACCTTACGTCAGACAGGCAGTGACGATGTGAGTACATCTATCAGCCCTTTAACCAATATAAGGGAATCTACTGTATGTTGTCACCATAGCCCCTACCTGAAGCCAGGTGCGGGGACGCTCAGGTCACCCTTTGCAGGACCATCCTCTAAGGCTGGCCAAGCCACGGTTGGTCTGATAAACCATCCAAACACGGCCTCGGTGGTGTCACTAGGCAGGCGAGCGAGGAATCAATGCTACACACGTACAGATATCTCATCCCGACCTCAGACAGTGAGAAGTGGCCTAAAATGGCCTTATGTGCATGGGAAGGGACAGCAGAGCTGGGGCCGGGGAGGCAGCTGTGGTAAGTCCTTCATCTGTGCAGGGAGGGGAGAAGCTTGGGCAGGAGCATGGGGAAAGTGGGAGGATTATTTGCTGGGGGGGAAACAGACTGGCACAGCAGAAGATTAATCCTAATCCGTGTCGCTCCAGCTTTATATCAGTGTGTGAAACGGTAATCCCTTCTGCCCCTCCTCTGCTCTGAGGGTTGGGACAAACGATGAAGGAAAAAGTAATATTGCTTCTCACCAGTGAAGCCACCACATTTTAAAATTTTTTTAGTGTATCTTTTATTTTGAAAGTGTTTGAATATGCTGGAACACTTGATATTTTAAAATGTTTTGTAGCTATTTGCCCACAAGGAACATGTTGTCAGCAGTATTTTGTGAAGAGGCAGGGGGATCGTTAACACCAGACAATGTCCCGCTCTCCGGGCAGGCTGAACGCACAATAAAAGGTGAGGTTTGGATGCACACTGGCACATCCAGTGCCAAAACAGAGATGTAGCTCAATTGCTTAAGTGAATTGTCATGTAGAAGTAGGCAGCTTCCCTCTTGCTCTCCTGTTCTCCCCCCATGTCCAGGGCAGGGCCGTGCAGGAGGCTCCAGTACACGGAGCGCAGCTGCCTGGAGCAGCACGGGGCTCCTCCAGTCCCGGGGTTTCAGATCTGGGGAAGGGTCCGTTGGAAAGGCTGAGCCTGAAACGTCAGGCTCAAGTTCAAGGTAAGGTGCTGGAAGCTTGCTGGGTGTGACTCCTCCGTCTGAGCTCGTCTAATTTCATCAGGTGATCCAATATCCTCTGATGTACTTAGAAAAAGTTGTGGTTATCTAAGTACGTGCATGAGACAAGTTGTTTCCCTCTGTCTTTCCAAAGCACAGACTAGTGTAGCTTGGAAGGGACCTCTGGAGGTCTTTAGTCCAGGTTTTAATATCTCCGCAGATGGAGATTTCACAGACTCTTTGGGGCACAAGTTCCAGTGCTGCCCCACTTTTGAGAAGAATTTTTCTGATGTCCAGTTCTTTTGCTGCAACTTGTGACTGTTGCCTCTTGCGCCTTCATTGAGCACATCAGAGAAAAACCCGTCTCCATCTCCTCTATAACCTCTCTTTAGAACCTCTATAACTTTTTAATTAAATCTCCGTATAAATAAATTGTTTTCTGGGGGAGCTGACTCTGTATCTTGATATTTGGCTCTTCTTACCATCTTCAAAATATATTCTTGTTATTAAGTTGTTACATCAAAGCGGATTTAATGGTTGGACGTGCAAAAATATCTGTATCCCTGAGTCCCTGCATGCCTGTGACTTCCCCGATCCATCGTGAGCTGCTCCGAGAGGCTGCGTGGAGCTGCCTGGCTCTGCCTCAGGGAGCTCTTCCAGGGCTGCGCCCTTCACCGGTACGTTCATCAGACCCCGTGTTTTTCTGGTCTGGTTGACCTCTTTTGAGGTCAACTCAGTCAAATCACTACTATTCAAGATTTCAGAATGCAACAGACATAACAGGGACCCAATTCTCTTTTGATAACACATTCTTCGGTGATAATGGTGATACTTCGGTTTTCCTTGCGGTTATCAAGATGCTTTTCTTTTCTGTATGCGTCAAAGCAGTAATAATTTGACTTGTCTTCCTTGAGTAATGATTTTGTCTTACACTTTTTTTCGGTTACATTTATCTTCAAGGCATTGATTTCATTCCTTTTTAAATTTTTTAAAGTTCTTTCTCCTCACTCTTATTTTGTAGTGATTCTGAATGGATTATACCGGCTTTGTAATTATTTTAAATAGACACTACTTTTACATGTAATGCCCCAAAAAAGGTAAAAACCTTAGGCTAAACTATTCTCAGGATAAGTTCCTCTGCATCCTCAGAAGGTTTTTTGAAATACGACTTTGTTCATAGTCTCACTGAATGTATTAACTACGGTAATGGACTGTTTGCCTGTTCTGTGGGACAGGACTTCCCGGGGTACCGTGAAGATGGGCTGGGGTGTGACCTGAAAGACTCTCCGAAAAGGCCCTAGCCTTTTTTATTAAAAACTTAATCAAGGCTAGCTCCTTTGTTTGGAGACACGGTGCTAGTTCCTCACCTCCCTACATAACAAAACTCCAGGGGACGCTCGGAGTGGGCGCCCTCCCTCGCCGGGAGTGGGTGGGAGTGGGTGCCCAGCCCCCCTGCTCCAGCCCACCCCCGGGCAGGCTTGATGGGCGCCGAGAGGGTGCGTGCACAAGGGAGACCTGCTGTAGATCAGACTGTCTGGTTTAATTTTCCCAGATCTCTGGGTGGAGGATTGAGCCAGCGATTTAGTTTACTAAGTCCCTGGAAATTGCGGACAGGGTTGCAAGAGGAGAAGGTAGTGGCGTTCCTGTCGGCATGGATTTGCCGTGCAGATGTTGAGCTTGCTTTTGGCTCGGCAGAGCGGCACATTTGCATTCGTAGCATACGGCTGTGTGCATTAAGTCAGTCCCTGCAATCAGTGGAATAATTTATTTACATAAGTTGGGTTTCCAGGACTGTGTAGCGATGTGAATGCAGCCAGATTAGATGATCTAACTTGGGACTGGAGCTCTGCCTCCTTACACACACCATCCTATAGATTGTCAAGGTTATTGGCTCGGATATTCAGTGTCGCCAGAAGACCAGACCCCACGCCCGGGACCCAGAGTTAGGTGACCTGGAGGCTGTGCATGGTTGCAAAGGACCTCCTGGACTCTGAGAGTGGCTCAGGGCATCTATGCAGCTCTAACCATGAGCTGTAGGAGAAACGGGAACAGTCGTGTGAGGGTACAAGCTGCACTGGAGAAGGTTCCCAAGTCCGTCCTTTTTTTTTTTCCCCTTCATTATTTTGCTTTCGTCCTTTTATGTTTTATGTAATGGTTCTAAATGTTTCATTGTTAGTTCTATTCAAACATAATTTTGCGCGACACAACCAGATGACCACGAAATCCCATCATTTGAGATGTAACGTTCGCTGTAATAACAGCTACATCATGTAACTTGTGACAGTGATGGTCCTAGCTGTCACATTAGGAAAGACGCAGCAATGTGACAGGGACTGGGGTTTTATTCTGGTAAAAGAAAAAGCTATAAAAAAACATGTGTCATGAATTCACATCCATTTGAGTAATTTCACAAAATTACCAGTGAGAAAATTAACCCATTCAAACCTAGAAAAGAGGTATTTGAAGTAAGACACATATTTCACACCTCAAGACACCTATCTAGACCTCAGAGAATCTAAAATACCAGTTTCAAATTCTGGAGTATAGCTATCATGTCCAGAAGGGGCCCGATTATGGAATAAAATTCCAGAGGAAAATGGACAAAGCCAAAGTCTGACCAATTTAAGAAATTGCTGTAGCTCCGGCCTCCTGTGCAGCGCCGTAGAAAAACAAAATTTGCTTTCAGCCTCACGGGAAATAAGCACACGTGGACTCGCTTCACGTGGGATTCTGCATATGCCAAAAATGCCAAAGAACCAGAAACCCCACAGGGACTTAGAGTTCGCTAATCTACTTTACATTTCAGATGTTCTGATACCATGGTGATGGGCAACAGTAGAAAGCCCTAAAATGGAGTATAAGTGTTTTCAACAGCTTTCTCTTACTAAGTGCACTTCATACCATCATGAGAAAGTCCTCTTGATTTTTTTCCTCTTTCTCCTACTTCAAATAAATTGTCTAGTACCTAAAAGGTCATTCTGAAGAACTTTGCTTTTCTATAAATTACTGGATTTTGTAAAAACACTGAATATAAGTGACAATCTCTTGTCTGTCTGTATTTAGTATCTTACTTTAGACTCCTAAGAGAGAGCCTTTAACAATTTTCTCAAAAGGAATGGGGCGAGGGAGAGAAAGGGAGGGGGAGAATACTGTACCGCATTTTCTTTCTGAATTTTCTATGTTTCTGGAACAAGAAAGGAATGAATATCCCAGAATAATTAGTGTAATGGTAATAAAGAAGGCTGTAAAAAGCCTTATCTTCTGAAAAACACGTTTGTTGTTTCTCTCTGCAGAGTTGTAAGTGGCAACCAGTCCGGCGTGCGTGCAGCTTTTCCATGGAGCTGCATTTGAATAGAAAGCGGCGAGTTTTGTGGGACTTTGCTGATCTTGTAATAACTTATTTTCCCTGTCTTCTGGAGCTAATCTTATGCCCGACTTCAATAATTTTGAAGGTATTTGAGGTTTGTATGTTACTTGATGGGGTTCGGTTTACTAATGCTTCTGTCTACTTTCAATCCACTGCGCGACCCCAGCGGTGACGAGCTGCCAGCCGCGGTTATTGCCGGTAATTGCGAAGTGCCGCTGTGCACGTAGGGCTGGCTCCCACCTGCTCCGGACCGTGTAGCCTCTGTACGGAACAGGGGGGTTTTAAAGGCGAAATTTAAAGTCAAAACATATCACTTTCTGTTAAAGAGGCATTCTGTGCATGTAGGATGTGCTAAGCCTCTCGCAGGAGCGAGTCTCCTACCTTCCATTTCTTTGCAAATCTTTCTCTTAACCTGTTTTCCCTTTACCTTTCAATTTTCCTCTCTGTGCTCTAGAAAACTTTCCCTTCCTCTGGTGCCGCTGTGATGCTCAATGGCCCATTCTAATGCAATATTTAGGTGCCTCCTGGCTGTGGTTTAAAAGTTGCTTTAACGTTTTCTGCACTAAAGTAGATTTTTCTTATAGCCCAACAATTCTCAGTTCTTAGCTCCTTAGGCTCCTGTAGTTAAAACTTCCAGAGCCGTACCAAAGCCCCGGATCTCAGGGGCTCATATCCCATTTTCAGCATCAGATATTTTTATCCGGTAATATCTTGTCTTTTTGCATCATTCAGTGTTGTTGGTACGAGTTCCTTCTTATTTTTCAAGTGCTAAATGGCGCTAGGAGGCAGATGAGCATTTATCTAGAATACTTGCTGTTTTACTTTTGTGTGCGTGTAGAAGAGCGGCACGAGGCTCGGGCTGAGTGGGAGGCAGGCATTTAAAACGGTGCTGGGAGGACAAGTTGAAAAGACTCTGAGAAAGCAGGAGGGTTGTTTCTTTTGCTTCTCTTTAACATCTGACAAATCTCCTTGGTTTTTCATCTCCTACCGAGGTCCAGGAACGAGTGGAACGAGAGCTCTCAATGCCTACTCGAGCTTATTCCATTTCAGATGCTACTGAAGCACTGCATAAATTGCTCCTAAGAAAGCGCAGGATCACTTGACCTTTTTGACGCTCGCAGTGACTGTTTTGTCATCTACTCTTCACTATAATACCGTTTTCAATGGTATGAAGCTTGTAGTGTAATCTGCTGCTCCAACATTTGGGGCAATGCCCTACTTGCTTTCAAGCCTGTCAGTCTTGGCAGGCGAGGGAAATCTCTGGGGAAATATTGGAGCTCAGACTTTAATAGACTAATCTGCGCCACGATGGAGTCTTTTCATTGCTTTCCAGGGACTTTGCTTCAGGCCTTCAGCTGATGCAATTTGTGATGTTACAAAGTGGGGGATCTGTATGAATTACGGTTTGCATTTCTTTCTCACACACGCCCATTCACAGCGTCCCATAACCTTGGCAACAAAGTGCCAGTTAGGGATTCATCCGTGCCGAACCAGGCAAGGTTGGGTTATGTCGATAACCCATTTTACAGAAAAAGGAGGTGAGAAAGATTAAATGTTTTCTCCTGATTAACACATACAGGATAAAGCAGTGCTGAAAAAGGCAGCTCAGCTGATGTTGATGATAAGCTCATCACTGCTTAAAGGTGTGATCCTTCCCCATCCGTTCTCTCCTTCTGGCGATGCCCCAGCCCTGCTAAACCCTTGCGAAGCCCACTGAGCTCTCCGAGCAGCAGAACACTGTTCTTTTTCCTTGGTTAGCTTTATGCAGCAAAGGGAGCTGCAGGGCAAGGTGAGGGTTGAATGGGAATGGGCAGGCACCTGCTCAGGGGATGGCCATGGAGGGCTTTTTCCAGTGGCAGCCGCAACTGTGCCACGCTGGCAGCATCAAGAGCTGAACTGTCTTCTGCCATCCCTGTCTTTCCCAAAAAAATCTTTATGAAAGGTGTCTGGCTTGGGTGAAGAAATAGGTTAGTACTGCGACCCAGCTCTTCAAGATGAAGAGATGATGACCTTGGCATCTTGGGATCTGTGAAGTGTCACGCAAAAGCCTCATTAGCCTGTGTCTTGACGCGCTCCTTGAATTACCGCGTTGCCTGCAGAGTAATCGCTGTTTACCGCTGGCGGAGCAGACCCTCTCTCTATGCTGTCGCTGCTGCGGTCACCCGAACCCCTGGGGCTGGGGCAGCACGAGGCACGAGCACCCATAGTTTCAGCGCGTGGGTGCCTGCAGCCGTGCCCTCCTCCCTGCTCCTCTCGCACCCCGCCACAGCGGCACGGGGCCAAGCACCGCACGCACGCCGCCCCCCGGCTCCTTTGCCTTCGCTCCCCAGGGTGCGAGACAGCCCGTCTTTCTGGCAGTATATTTCCTGAGATGGCATATTTGTAATCGATTAATTCCGCACTGGAAGCACACCCATCATTCTTGGCAACATATGGCAACTAATCTGTCCTTAAGCAGTTAATTAGGCACCATTTGCATGCACATGCCGCCCTTTGCACGCTGAAGCGGCTGCGGTTCCCGTAGGAAGCTGTTTGTTCTGGGCTGCCTTTCTCCTTCCTTTGTGCGGAAAAACGCGGTGTTTCATACTCGTTTTCTTTCTGCATGTTCTTTTTAAACAGCAAAAGTAATGACGTGCTGCGCTGGGGTGCAAGGCTGGGGTAAAAGAGGCATCCAGGTAAAAGAGGGATCTGGTCTTTAAGGCACCGGGCGCAGGCTGAGACGAGCAGGGGGCCGGCTTTTTGACTGTGTGGTTACAGGGGTAGTGGTTCATTTGGCAGGAATCGCCCTCCCCTTGCACTAAGGTGGGGCAGGAATGAGATGTCTTGGCAGAACTGATCAGGCAAACGTATTCAGATGGCATTTGTGTCTTAAATGCAATTTACTCGCCAGCATCTAAATTTAAGAGCACCAATCTACGGTATTTAAAACTTAAAAGATGTTAGCGCTTGGTCTTAACAAAAAAAAAAATCACACAGTGTGTATTTTGGTACGTGCATGTGTTTTACTGGCCTGTATTAGTTTACTGCTCTCATTGCTGAGCATCATCCAGAGTACTATGTGAAGCCATTTTCTGGAGGGAGAAATAGGTATTGCTGCAAACTGCAGTGCCTGAGTACTTGTCAAAAAAAAAAAAAGAAAGAAAGAAAGGGGGGGTGGAAATGAGCCATCCATTACAGGAGGCGGACTGTGTGACACAGAAATTACAATAGCCTTCACCTGTTGTTATCATTTATTGTTTTGTAGTACAGTCATTTCTGGCAACCCCCGAATCGGAGCTCTTTTGTGCTGGGCACCATCTGGCCCGTCCCACGAACGCAGTCCTTCCTTCCCAGTGCTCACAATCGATACCAAGGGCCATGGGCGTTTGGGACTGGAATTGTTCTTGCTTTTCGGTTACGAATGGGGAGGTATAGCAAGGATAACTGAAGTTCTAGGCGTAAAAATGGGGTCTGGATTCTTGAATGTCAGATCCAATACTGCAGCAAGAAGATATCTTTCTTCCCTTGCTGAATTTCTGGCTTAGTATCTCGTGTCTGACATCTGGATGGCATTCTAACAACTTCAGAAGGAAACGTGTAATGGACAATCAATAAACTGTTTGTTGGGGAAATTTTCTACCGGAGTGATAGAATCAGGAACTGAAAAGGCACGGGAAGACATTTCGGAGCTGTTCATCAATTATCACTGAAATTGGAATGGAAAACTCGGTGCCCGAGTTGGTTTGAAGACACAGAAAGTGCATGTTGTTCCATTACCTCCAACTTGGGTAAACTCCCTGTAAGTCTGACAAATTACTAATCAGTCTGCAATTTTTCATAGCTGTCTTGTCTCTATTTTGCTGTGCTTTGGTGCGATTACTGCATATTCTACCTCACAGCATCTTGTAAGTGGTGTATCAGCCTTACTGAACGTGGTGTTCCCACCGGCACTTGGTGAGCTGAGCCCAGCCTCGGGTGCTTGTGCACGGCCGAGCTGAGCACGTGTGTGCGCGGGCTGCGCTCTCCCGGCTCCCTCGGTGCAGGAGGCAGATTGCTGAAGCCGGGCCCGTAACTGAAAGGCTCGGAATTCCCCCCAGTAAGCCGGAATTTCTCCCATACATAATAACAGCAGTTGTGTTGTGTTTCAAATAGCTTCAGACTTTCCTCTAGTGTTTACTGTCTTCTATTAAGTTTAATGTCCTTTTCCTCGAGAAGCGAGTATAAATGCACTAACTACAAATAATACACGGCAAAAGCAATGTTGTAACACGACTGGTTTGCTTAATCTGTCTGTTAAAGACTCTTTCCCGCATCACCAGCCTCGTTAACCCAATCTAATTTTTGTTTCTTTCCCACTGTGATTGCTTTTTTGTTGTGTGCAGCTGATAAATTCCATTCTTTCAATGTAATATATCACAGATTTGTGTAGGAATTCTTCGGGCTCCTTCTGAGGAAAGCCTGAGACCCAAGGTGCAGCAAGAGCAGGGGCAGCTGGGAGAGGGCTTTTCGTGATTATTACTCCGTTGCTACTCACAAGCCCCACCTGGATCTGGGTCCAGTGGAACTGGGTACCCTACACATGTGCCAGGAGGGCACCGGCCCCTTCTGCAAAGGCTTCACAGGCCAAGTACCCAAGAGAGTTCAGGGGTAGGGAAAGATAAATCGATGGGAAATCCACCAAGGCCAATTACTTTGAAGTTTCTAGAAGAGTGAGTTACACAGAATAAGAGAAAAAGCAGCAAGCTACAAACCACCGTTACAAGGCACCTTCATGTACTAGGGCCAGATAAATGAGATAGAAAGCTTTTTTTGTTTGTTTTACAGCCGTCGTTGCGAGGCCTCCTGGCTGCTGTGGGAAGAGCTGACTTACTGCGTCCGTTAGCAGAAGGGACAGGTTTGCTGCCTTTCAGAGACGCGGGTGTCCAGGCGTAGCCCCAAGGCTGCCCACCCGAACGGGCTCTCTGCTCTCCACCGCGTTTGTGCCGTTCCAGAGCAAAGAGGTCCTGTGTGGGACCAGCGGATGGTGCTAACGGCCAACAGTTTACTGGTTTGGCTGACTTGCCCTGGGCAGTCTGAAGGGATGGATGGACGGTTGTGATGTTGGCTGTGGGGATAAAGCCTTAGAAAGTAAAAGGTGGCAAAAAGTCATGTATTCAAGGAGCAGAAACTCCTTGAGGCTACAGAGAACAAAATCAAGAAACCCTCAGTCGTGGTAGGGGATGCTCTACGAAGGAGACTGAGTGATTAAATTAGTCTTGTTTACCACATTCCTGCAGGGATGAAGATGTGTTAGAAGGAGTTTTGAAGTGACCCAGCCCCCGAGTGAAGGAAACAGTCAGATGGGATTAACGTAGTGATGGCTATTTGTATGCCAAAGCGACGTAAGGATGAAGCTAAAAGGCCAGAAGCTCGAGAGAGAAGTGGGCGCTTTGTGTCGGCTGGGAGAAAAAGCAAGTGAGAAAGCAGAAAGGAGGGAGAAGGCGGCAGGGGCAAGGGAGCTGAGAGGTTACTACAACTTGAAAAAGGCATTAGAAGTGCCACTATATTAAATTAAGGAGGGCATCAAGGGGGAATATTTTGCTTTTTCAGAAGTTTTGAAGAACTACTAATAAAGTAAGGTGAGCAAGCAAGGTCAAGGAGGCCAAAAATGAGCAATGAGACAGATTTACTGTTCTGACAGATACATGGGTCTCCACCTGCTGTGGCCCAGATGTGGGACAAAGACCTGAAGTAAGAGGCACAAGATAAATAGCGGCGCAGGAAGGCTTTAAATTACAAGAGATCAATTTCTCTGACATAAATAAAGTTTCTTTAACCTCAGTTCCCCCATGAGTCAGCATTTCTGACTGGAAATGATTTACACACACAAAAAAGAGATGGTAGAGACGTGATTGCGAGTGGAGAATGTAGATTTAAGAAAATCAGTACTTAGCTAGGAAGGACGGAATAAGGTGCAACAACTGTAGTCAAACAGGGCTATATGGTCATTAGCCTGTGAGCAGGGCAAAATTCCGAGCACGTTGTTCCCCAAATTATGATTCCAAACTTCCTGACTTCAAGGAGAGTCTGTGCTCATTCTGTTTCTATTAAAGGTAAGATCTGCTTTAAGCCAGGCTCTCAAGGGACTGGACCTTCCCAGACTCATATAGATCCGCCCTCCTTTGCAGAAGTGTGGAATGATGACACTTGCCTATTAACCCATGAACTTGGCGTGAGCAGGGACTGACCTCTGCTGTGCTGCCACTTCAGTTACCCAATTTTCTCTCATTTGCACATATAATTTGCTGCCAAGGTGACATTATCGAGTGCTCGTGACAACGAGGACATGTTATTTAGGGCAAGGGAAAAAGAATAAACACGGGCTGGAAATCTGAGCTGGAGATAAGGTTGTTCGAAGGGACAATGAAACGCAAAACAACGATGGTTGTAGGGTAGGGCTGCTTTGGTCCATGGCTGAGACGCCTGTAGATTGTAAATCCCTGTAGGTCAGACTGCTGGTAAAATACCCGTTTTTAGAAACCTTGCTAGGGGTTTGTTTAGGATTTATTTGTGCCATGTAGGTTTTGCTGTTTGTTGTTGTTGTTGTTGTATTTTTCTTTGCTTGTTTCTAGTCTTCAAAGCAGGAAAAGGACCAACGCAGCTCCCCCAGGCTGGCCCAGGGCCAGCTCAGACTGAGCATGTAATCAAATTGTTCTTTCTAATACTTGTACTCTAAGATCTTTTTTACTTTGTATTGCAACCATGAAAGCCTTGACTATTTTGGGCAATCCTTACATGTAATCAGCATTGTCATCTTTGTACTTCTTGTCCATCCCACCACGACCTGGTCCGGGAACGCTTGCAGCGGCAGTGCTGCTCTCCGCTGCTCAGGCAGCCCTGGGGAGCCGGGGCCGCAGACACCTGCACGTGGCTGTGCTGGCAGCAGCTCTTACTCATGCACTGAGCAGGAATCGTGCTCAGCTGCAGCTCGAGGATGTCTACAGCGTGAACTCTGCCATACCCAGTACAGAGGCTTTCCTCAAGAAGACGCACAGTGGTGCAGGTTTTGTTCTGTAGCGCAGAACAGGTACTGCATCAAAGAGGGCGATCCCTGAGAAGGGTCAGTGACCGGTGGGAAAGGCTCGGAAGCTGTCTCTGCTGCAGTGCTGGTTACGACTCTGGGCTCGCCTGAGCGGGGGAGGAACGAGCACGCTATTTCAAGCATTGACCAGCTGAGAGCCGAGCTGTGGTAACCCTCCGCACCCCCGTTCCCAGCCAGGTGTTACTGCAAGGTAAAACACACAATTTTACTATAGAATCATAGAACAGTTTGGGTTGGAAGGGACCTTTCAAGGCCATCTAGTCCAACCCCCTGCCATGAGCAGGGACAACCTCACTAGATCAGGTTGCTCAGAGCCCCGTCCAGCCTGACCTGGGATGTTTCCAGGGATGGGGCATCTCCCACCTCGCTGGGCAACCTGTGCCAGGGCCTCACCACCCTCAGTGTGAAAAACTTCTTCCTTATGTCTAGCCTATATCTCCCCTCCTTTAGTTTAAAACCATTACCCTTTGTCTTATCACAGCAGGCCCTGCTAAAAAGGTTCTCCCCATTTTTCCTATAGGCCCCCTTTAGGCACTGAAAGGCTGCAATAAGGTCTCCCCGGAGCCTTCTCTTCTCCAGGCTGAACAGGCCCAACTCCCTCAGCCTGTCTTCGTAGGAGAGGTGCTCCATTCCTTTGATCATCCTTGTGGCCCTCCTCTGGACCCGCTCCAGCAGGTCCACGTCCTTCTTATGTTGAGGGGCCCAGAGCTGGACGCAGTACTCCAGGTGGGGCCTCACCAGGGCAGAGTAGAGGGGCAGAATCACCTCTCTTGACCTGCTGGCCACGCTCCTTCCAATGCAGCCCAGGACATGGTTGGCCTTCTGGGCTGCCAGCGCACATTGTTGGCTCATGTCCAGCCTTTCATCCACCAGCACCCCCAAGTCCTTCTCGGCAGGGCTGCTCTCCATCCCTGCATCCCCCAGCCTGTACTGATACCGGGGGTTGCTCCAACCCATCCGTTTGTTTTAAAGCCCACATTTTCCTGCTTATGGTGTTTCAACTATATATATATTTTAATAGTCTTTAGAAACCAAAACCATCTTTCAGCCTTAATGGTCCCAAACGACAGAAAGCTTCAGAGAAATTTATGCTCGCTGCTCACGTTACCCCCGTGCTGCCGGGACTGGGAATGGCGGAGGTCAAGGCAAGCAAACAGGACATGGAGACGCTCGTAGGAACTGCTGGGCTTGAACCTCCCGGTGCGGTCTCAAGGTCAGAAATCACACCTGCATCTCACAACTCATGCTCGCAGCCCCGGGAAGTCCCAGGCGCTTCTTCCGGGCAAGCGGTCTCCTGGAAGAAGGAAAAGGGAGGGGACGAGGAAAGGCTAAGATTGGCCTGCCATTTTTGTATCACTTTGAGCCATAAAAATGAATGGGGAGAAATGCCTATTTTTAAGTGCTGAAATAAGTCCCAATAATTTTCTATATTTCTCTTCATTTTACAGCATTAGCTGTGAGTACTTTTAATGAGTCTTTTTTATGAAAACCTCTTTTGGTGTGGGGGGTAAGTTATTAAGCCTCCTACAAAGGGATTTTATGGTTTTAATTATAAACAGGTAATGGAGTCTATGTAAAAATTACCTTTTGACTTTGCAATAAAACCCATTTCCCCCAAGGTAAGAACTCCATAAAGAGAGAATTACACGGCAAGGGAATGGAGAAGTCAGCTCCGAAATCACAAGGTGCCTGCACAACCGCAGCTTCCGAGAAGCCCTAGGGATCCATTGACCTTAGTCTGTGCGTCTGTCTGTCTGCTGCAGGCCAAGGAAAGCGGAGGGGGCGATGCAAGGTTGCGGGGTTGCCCAGACTGTCTCACTGCATTGCGTTAGAGCAGCCTCAGGACTTCTTCAGCTGCGTTAATAGTCACGTACAGACCACCCAAAACCCCCAGCTGGAGGCTGCTGCACAGTGGAGGGATATAGCAGCTCTGCTTCTTTCCTTTGAGCCACGCAGTGAGCTGCCATCGTTGGGAAGAGTCACTTTTTTTTTTTTTTCTGGATAATATTCCTAGACTTATCCACTCTGGCTTTCTCACTGGGCTTTGCCCACTCTGCAGCAGGAATCGCTTGCGTCTCAACCACAGGGAAAGCCCCTGTGTTGGAAAAGCTTTCTCTTTCAGTGCTTTTCACCACAAAGAAATAAGACTTTCCTGCTAGCCCTGTTCTGGAGAGGTTGGTCAAGGTTTGAGCTGTCAGTACAGCCAAGGCCAGTAGCCACAACCGCCCTTTTCTTTTATCTTGAGGAGAAAACAGTGGTTTGCCTCCTGATGTCAAATGCACATTTTCCTGATTATTAGAGGAGGCATTTTCTTGGCACTGAGACCCAGTGCTGGCGTTCAGCGCTGAGCTCAGCTGTGCCAGTCCTGCAGACTTCTTATGACCTTGAGTAAGTCACTTCATTTTCCTTTGCCTCGTCGTTTCTCCCCTCTTCCTTCCTTCTTCTCTTCCCCCCTGTCCACAAGGAGGTCAAGTCTTTGATGAATGGGTTGTCTTTTAGCATAAGGTCAAGTGATCCAAAGGGACTGAGTTACTGTGACTTAATGAGTTAATTACGTCACTTGTCTGTCAGCAAGAACTGACTGTACGTGTGCTCTTAGCTGGTTCCTGCTAGGAAATACAGCATGTTGTTTTAAAACACCGTAAATAGAGTTACTCCAGCCAAGAGTAACTGCATTTGACATGAGAAAATGAGGAAAGGCAGAAACTGAAAGCAGAGACTCTGAAATAAAAGCATTTATAGAAAATGTGAAACCTCTTTTTTCAGAGCACAGCCCCGGTGCCCAAACACGCTCACGTGCCCCTTGCAGCAGAGGTCAGCGAGGCAGCGGCAGGACCCCGTCCTGCAGCAAGACATCTCCCGGGGGACACCAGGTAAGTCGTGCACTTGGGCCAGCTGTGCGCGAGCAGCAAAACCAGCAAATCCATACTAAATCCAGGCAGGTGCCTGGGAGTTGGCTGAGCGGGGCCCCTTTCAGAGATGAGCCGGCACCGTGCCGATGGGCCGCTGGCTGGGAGCAGCACTGTCACCCACGGTCACCGTGTGAGCAGCACATTTGCAAGACCTCAGGCTCCTTCCAGGACTCTGGGTGCGGATATAATGCTCCAGTCCAGACCAGCTATCTACGCCATCTGCTAGAAGTGGCTAGCTATTTGACTAAGTTAATACACAGTTGGTCAATATAAGTTTTAATTGCCACCTTTGAGCTGGAAGACTGAGAAAGAAAGAGGTGAAGAGGAGAAAAGCACAGCACTGGAGACTATAATTTGCTGTCTTTTAGCTCTCCCTGTATATCATTTATAAGGATATATAGACTGTTATAGCTCGTCTGTATCCCTCTAATCATTAATGAGGTGCCTTTCATGCCCTAAAGTTAAAGTCGTAAAAGTAAAGTGTGTCTGCTACTGCAGGTCCATTTTAGTTCTTTATACAAATGTCCTAGTGCCCTTTATAATGTATTTGCTATAAATCTTGACAGTGTTATTTGTTTTGTTTTTCTATCTAAATGCAGCGTTGAGTGGAAACAGCCTCATTATCTCCCTATTTCTAAAGAGAATTCGCTGTCTTTGAAAGGTGCTGTATTAACAGCCCTAGAGATAGAAATCCCTGTACAGGCGGAAGAGGCACAGAACAGGCAGGCAAATTGAGCCTCCCCCTTCCTCGCTGTTGTGCTTTCAGTGATGAACGAGCGGTACTTCACTTATCTGTCCCGGACTCGTGGGTTCAGCAGCAAGCAGGCTCATCCACACCTTGTCTTTTCCCTTGCTAAAAGCAATGCCAGATGAAAGATTTTACCAAACCTAGGGAAACAAAAAATTTGCTTTTTACAAACCAGGCTCCCTCTTTTTCGGCTTTGAGACAGTTAGCTTGTAACAAGCTGAGCCTTGTACTCTTATTTGTAATAATCATATTGATCATAGTAGTATCTGACTGTTAACTGAGTCCCCATCGTAGTAGACTCTTGGGTTTTTTGAGGTCTCACGCCCAGGGTGTTTTTGGGGCTGTCTCTGATGCTTCCTTGCTTTCCTGTATTTCACTTTTAAACTCTCCAGCAAGCTACAATCATAGAATCATAGAACAGTTTGGGTTGGAAGGGACCTGTAAAGGCCATCTAGTCCAACCCCCTGCCATGAGCAGGGACATCCCCAACTAGACCAGGTTGCCCAGAGCCTCGTCCAGCCTGACCTGGAATGTTTCCAGGGATGGGGCATCTCCCACCTCTCTGGGCAACCTGTGCCAGGGCTTCACCACCATTACTGTGAAAAACTTCTTCCTTATGTCTAGTCTAAATCTCCCCTCCTTTAGTTTAAAACCATCACCCCTTGTCCTATCACAACTGGCCCTGCTGAAAAGTCTCTCCCCATCTTTCCTATAAGCCCCTTTAGGTACTGAAAGGCCGCAATAAGGTCTCCCTGGAGTCTTCTCTTCTCCAGGCTGAACAAGCCCAACTCTCTCAGCCTGTCCCCATAGCAGAGGGGCTCCAGCCCTCTGATCTTTTTTGTGGCCTCCTCTGGGCCCAATCCCACCAGTCAACATCCATAACCCTGCTGCAACACCAAGGAAATCCTTCAGGTCCCATTCTTCAGTTTCTGCACGCGCCAGCCTGCGTGGCTGTAGCGTGGGCAGCGCTTCGGTCAGCTGAGGTTTCACTGCGACTGCCTTGGGTCAGGGTGTGCAATTTGGTTTCAAGGAGGTTTAACTCAGCTCATGTCAGTATTTTAAACAGCGTTCGGAAAGTAAGGTTGGTTACCCAAGATGTATAAGATCTAGCCCAGAATTGAAGCGCCACATTGAGGTCTGTAGCCTTTTGCAATACCTTTCCTTCCTTTTTGAGGAGTCTCTCGTTGCATGTGCTGCCAGCCCTGACTCCTCTGGGAAGCCCACACAGCGATGCAGCCTTGTTCACGCCCCTCGTGATGCCTCATGAGATAATGAAGGAAGACAGTTTACTGAGAAAGTCCACTGGGAAGCAGGTGGACATGCAGTTGCTTTTCACATCCCAGATTTCTTCATAAAAACCTTTGTTTCCTGGTGGGAAAAGGAACCTGCTACCAAAAAAAGGTGTTAGAGGGAGAATGTGAAAACAGAGTAAATGGGGTTTAAAGCATGAGGCCATTTTGACTGTCTTTTTCCTCTGCTAAAACCTGCCATTCTCCAAGACAGGAACAGCTCTGTCCGCCCAGCTGCATCTTCACGGCACAATCAGGATTGCTTTAAGCCCCTGAGCCTCCATAAGGCCTTTCCGGAATTGCTTATGGTTGTCTATTTAGATGGAGCCGATAGCTAATCTCCTTCCTACACGTACCCACGTGCCCACACACGTGGCCTCTTTCGTGACCCTCCATTTCTTCAGAGCCCCTTCACAAGTACGTTTTGGGTATCAGGCCAAGTCCTTTGAAACCAAGGAGGGCCTTTCTTTTGGCTTCGGTGGGCTTTGGCTGTGAGGCTTATCCTTATTTTAAAGCCGGCTTATTTTCTTCTTAAGAAATTCCTCTGAAGATTCTCGGAAAAGGTTAAAATGATGTTTAGACCTCAGGCCTCTGCCTGGGAGGTGCAATACTGTCATCTATCAGCTTCAGTTCCATCTTACAGATGTTTAAAGAGTTAAATAGCGGCAAGTGATTTTTCTAAGAACTCCTGTAACAAAGTCCAGTTCACCAAACCGCTTGTGAATATGTTTAAATCTTGTTAATCTTACTGGGAATCACTACGTGTTTTGCTGAATCGCAGCCGAAACACAAACCTCCTGGGTCCCACTGACCCACTAGAAAGCGCTGGATTCATTTTCTCTTTCAACGCCTTTACCAGAGGTTTTAAACACTTAGTTGTAAGTGTGCAAGGTCTCGTGTCACAGAGTCACGTACCTGGAATCCACTTCCAGAAGAGCTCTCCCCTACGTGCAGTTTATTAAAATCAGTGAATACACTATCTGCTTTTTCTCTCGTTTCCAGTCATCTTTTCTGCTCGGCCAAGGCATTGGCCCCACGATGTTCTTTGCGCAGCTGCTTTGGTTCCCAGAAATGCAGGTTGATGGTTGCTTTGCTTCCAGGGCCGGGAGAGCAGGCAGGAGGGACAGCACTTCGCCTCTGCCGGGGGAGTTGTTCGTAACACCGCAAAGTGCTTCGGCACCTCGGAAAACATCTTACGCCAGACAATATCTCTGTCACCACAATGTACTTATCTATTGTGATCTCGGCAATTAAGCATCACAAAGGTTTTGTGTGGGTATCGTCGAAAAACACAGCTTGGTGGGAAAAAAGTGTTCCAAGTGGATGTTTTCCTTTGTCCTGCACCTGCCAATCTTCCTGCTGACAGTACCCAGCTCATCGCGAGTCCTCTCTTACAGACAGAGGATGGCCCAGAAACCCCGCTAATAAGATCTATTCAGAGCCAAATCTCTTTTTTATTTGGAATTACGCTGTCTGTCCCTTTCTCTTTGTTACTGTAAGGGAAGCTAACCACATGCGTGCAAGTGAAGCAAATAGTTTATCTATTCCAGCACTTCCATCCAGGTAGATCTCCCAGTGAGATTTTTTCATCAGAGGGCAGGAGGTTGAGTGCCAGGCTTTTTTTCTTACTCTCACTCTTCCTTACCTTTCAAATCACCTGGCATCCAGAGCAAAACATATCTTTCATAAAAACGGGTGTTTACAACTAATGGGCATAATTTTTAAAACACAGCAATTGCCAGGGACTGCTGAATGGTGCACGAGATATGGAAGTTTTTCACAGCTTTGGAGCTAATGAGTTGTAGACGTTGGCAAATACTGACTTTTTAAATTAGAGCTACTATAGTTCAAAAGAGACAGATGGCTTTATTTATGAAAAGGGATTTAAGGACCACACACAGAAGACTCCACAGAAAGACAATGTGTTGTCAGAGACCATATATCATAAAATGTGATATTTAAAACAGTTCAAATTTCAATTCCCTTTTCCTCATTGCCAGCCAAATCTGATGCAGCTGCTTTTTTAAATCCGAGAATATTTGTGCCTCAATTTCCTGTAATCAAATAAAAACAAACACAAAACAAGAGGAAACTTTGAGAAGTCACCTTCAGAGCTGGAAATATTGTAGAGTTCACCTTGGGCCTGATTCAAAACCCTTTGAATTCATTTCTGTTAATGCCATTGTGCTTCTCCTCTCTTGTTATCTCTGCCATTCAAACCCATCATCTCAAACTTTAGAGACTTAAATTTAGCAATCAATACTCTGACTTATTTCCAGGTTCTTCTTATGCAATATTCAAGGCATCTGGAGCACAAAATTCTTGGGTAGAAAGGTTGTGACAACAATTTGCCGGTGGTGTTCTTGGCCATCACTTTAAATACAAATTTGATCATAGGTTTAGATTGCCCAGTGTTACTGAGGTTCTGGTTGCTGTTTTTCAGCAGAACTCAGGGCAGTAATGGGTAACAATATGCGATGTTGGGAGCAGAGGAGAGGTGAAGCCATTCTTGTTCAGGAGAAGCTGATCAGAAGCTGGTACAGAAGGGCGTAGACATTGACAGCTTTTTCATTCACCCACAAAACATCCAGAGCTGCACCAGGCTGGACAGGTTCAAATGGGAAAGAGCCCCACTAGAGACACTGCTGCGAAACTGCTTCCACGTAGAGAGACGGGGATGAGATAGCACAGTGACAGGCAGTCGTATAAAACCCGTGCTTAATTTCAAATGAGGATCAAATCATAACCCAGAATGGCAGGTACGTAGCTGTTGGTGCTCTAAGGGGACGAACTCCTCGAAGGGGAAGATATTCCTCTCCTGCTGCTGTTATTTTCTTTCCCAGCTTTAAGAACAACTCCAACAATCTCCTGTCAGCACAGCATATGTCTCTTCTGCTCTGCTGTTATCTGAACAGAATACAGAGTGGAAGCAATTTCCAGAAAGCACAGCAAATATTAAGACGTACAGAAGTGCAGGGCACAGGGAAAAAATATCCCAGCAGTTACTTGGCTCCCCTGAATATAGTGTGGCAGCTCAAATATTCATCGAGTCCAGACTGCTCCAAACAAGGAGGCAAATTCTGAACCTCTAGTTATATGAGGTGAGTTGTTTATATGTCTTGCAGCCGTCACGTGTCAGCGTTACTTCTACATTTGCTTGGTTTGGTGCCTACGTCTCCTGGAAAGCTGCACCGTTGTGTCCATGCATCAGAGTCTCTGGCACTCACGTTTCCATTTGTGGCTCTTTGAATGGCAAAGATCATTTGTGGAAATTATCTTTTACTCCCTAGAGCACAGGAACAACATTGAGGTAGTGGTGCGAGTCCTGCAGAGGACACCAAGGTAGTCAGGAAGTTTTGAAATCCAAAGTTGAGACGTCCAAATCTCAACAAGTCCCCGAGCGACGTGCACTGATTTGGCCTACTCTGAGCAGGGTGCTGGACCAGGGGCCTCCAGAGCTCCCTTCCAGCCCAGGTCCCGATGTGAAAAGCAGTCATGTGTGGCAGTGGCTGAACTTTTGCCAGCCTGCTGCCCTGAGCAACATACACCAGCACAAGAAAAGCTGCTGCAGGTCTGCGGGTAACCTGTTCCAGACAAGGAGGGATTATTTTCTCAGCCCAACCCAAGGCGTTCCTGGCAGCCAAGCACAGAACTCCCCTGAGCATCAGTTTACAACGCTACTGTTCCCACGTCATCTGGCAGATGTATCTTGAAGAAAGCATCTGTAGAGCAGAACTTGGACCTTCTGTGCCTGTTGAACCCTCAATCTCCTAATAGCAAAGGAGCTATCAACGTCCTGATGGTGACATCTGTGCACCCAGGAGGAGATGGTGGCCACCACTCCATGTTCACGCGGAACCCTGGGTACCACTGAGCATGACCACTGTATGTAGCTGCGTATTCTTCAAGCTGCGGTTGGAGCTGAGCCACCACCCACAGGTGACCTGAGGCCGAGCAAAGGTCTGGTTCCTATTTTACGAGAGTTTATTCTCTTAGGCTTACTGGCTGCTCCAATGACACTTGCCTTTGTGGGTTTGAGCTGGAAGATCTTCTTTCTCCAACTCCTGCTTTCCGTATAGTGACCATGATGGAAGGGTTACAGGCACCTCAGGGCAGTGACAGACAGACATACCCGTAGTGTCTGCTGCTAATTAAAGAGCACCTAAGAAGTCCTGGGCTGAATGATCATTTTTCTGTAAGAAGGTAGAATTAGTATGTAGGTGTCCCCACTGGAAAACAAGACTCGACACCACAAGGACAGACAACAAGCTGCAAGCTACTGTGAAAGGAAAGGTCTGTTGTGTTTGACGTTCTGTAATCTTTACATAAAGCATAATTTAGTCACCAAATATGAGCTCTTGCTGCTTTAACGTTAAGACCAGTATGGCTACTGGCACTGAACGTAGCTAGGGATAGAGGCAGTAATAAGAAATTGCAGGAGAATAGTGTAACACAGTTTAATTTCCAACAAAACATAAGGAGGGTGGGGGGATCTATTTATTTTAGGATTACGAAATTGCAGTGTTTTTTGCCTTTTTTTTTTTCTTTTTAACCAAGATTCCAGCAGAAGAGGCTAAATGAAGATAAGTGGCTGACTCAGGCATTCTGAAATTAGTGCTGAAGCTTTCTCTTGTAGCCTGTCGTTACTCTGTGGACTTGCAAAGCAAATAAAAATGGAAGTATTAAGTGAAGATGCCATTGAAACAAACTGTTCTGTTATAAGGGTGAAAAAACAGCTTGGTTTTTTGGCCCTCGCGCGTTTTTATTTTTTTTCTTTTTATTTCTCATTATACAAGACATAGCTTTCCAGAGAGAGAGAAAATAGATGTATGGAGAACCTGCTTGACCCGTGCCTAGTATTTAGACTTTGTACATGCATTACTATGCTACATGGATTTATTATATACTAATAAATAGTATAATCATATCTTGGATTTATACAGCACCTTCCTATTCCCAGAGATTCCAAAGCACTTTGAAAACAGCAGGACTTAATTGTCTTCTCACTTTGCTTTTATGCACTCTTGACTTCAGGGGGATTACTCTCGATTTACACTAAAAATATACAAGAATTGGTTATCTTCCCTCTGGACCACGGCTAAGAGGAACCGCGGCAATTATGAAAGATCACTTAGAAGCATGATAAGCCATTTAGAACAGGGAATGAAAATGAGGGGATTTTGGCTTAACAGAAAAGAGAGTGCTACAGAAAAACAGAATAGTAGAAGCCACAACGGGAATTTGTTTAGGAGCTGTGGCTCAGAACCGTTTTGTTCAAGGCGTCTCTTAGTCTTAGGTGGCCAACCTTGGGTTGACGTTTCATGGGAGCGAGAGCCCTTTTGATGCAGTGCTGGAAGATCGGTTTGGCGCTTGCAGCTGCTCGCAGTCATCATCTCGTATTCGCGGGGTCCCTCCCTACGTGGGTCTTGCCTGCGTGGGGTTTGGAATTTAGAAAGTGCATTTCTAGCAAAAGGTAAGTCCCTGTGGAACAGTCTTTGAAAACAATATTACATTTTTTTTCATTAATCTAGGAAGTATGTATGATCTAAAACGTGTAGTAGCGAGATCAGTGTCCTATAAAGAGGTCAGTACATATTGCAGTACGGAGAACAGTGTCCTCAGCTAGCAAATGAACATTTTTTATCAAAACATTAAAAAAAGTGCACATTTCCATTTTTGCAAAAGCTGATGCTTAAGAAATTTATGCCAAACTATTCAATCCATGAAGAATTATTCATTAGAAATCAGAATATTCTGATGTTTTAAAATGTTTTGCTGTTTTGAACTTTCCCTTGAAGTGATTTTTTTCCCCCTACTTGATCTTTTAAATGGTGCAGTGCAGATAGCATTCAACCAAAACCAAAATGGGGGGAAAAACATCTAATCGCTCCTTCATAATGTTTAGGTTTTCAAGCTTCCTAAAAATTGAATATTTTTGTTTTGATTAGAAACACTTCTATTTTTTAATTCCTAAAAAATCCCCAATTGTCTTTCTAATGTGGAAATACTGTTTATTCTGTCTTGACGTTTGACCTTCAGAGCCCGGAGGAACTAATTCCTTCCCTCTCTACCAACTCAGCTGCGGCTGAGGCACAAAAAGAAGCAAGAATGGCTTATCGCTAAGGGAGAAAACACCCCTGCTGTGGTTCAGAGCCAGGGCTTCACCTCCTGAACTCCGGGTCCTTACGGTCGTGAGAAGAATAGAGTGAGGGTGAGCTGCAAGTTCCAAGGTCTACAGCTGGTCTCCAGGTTGTCTCTAGCATCGCCTCAGTTCTGCTCCGCGGCGTTTTGGTTTTCTAAAGACGCCAATGTAGGCAGCATGACAAAGGAGGTTGAAAACGGACAGAGCTGCTAAGGGTAAACGGGGTAACAGCGTTCCTGTGGGAAGATCCTGCATTTCCTCGCTTCTGCAGTTCTTGTTTTGGGCAATATTTGTCCTTGAGCGTTGTATTCATTCATAAGCTTAGTTTAGTACAGGTGCAAGCTTAAGAAAAGCTATTTTTTTGCTGTTCAGAAAGGACGTTGATGCTTTCAGGGCCACCAGGGCTGGATCTGCCCCCTCCCCTGCAGAGAGCTGTTATCAGTTACTGCATACGCAAAACCTTTTGAGCTGGGCGGTGATAACCAGAGCCGGGGTCACCTTGTGTGTCCGTGTGGAGAGAGCAATGCCTTCAGTTCAAACCGCATCCGTGGTTTTGGCAGTGCCAGTGCCTTGCTGCGTGTCAGAAGACCACCCGAGGCCAGCCTCCGTGGGGTGCGGGTAGGCAGGATTCACTGGGGCTAGTGGGAGGTACTGGAGACTAAAATTCAAATTACACACACGAAATATGGAATAGGCTGAGAAAGACACAGCTGCTGGGGAAGGGTATAGGTTGAGGAATCATGAGCATCTGACATACCCCTTAAACTGCAGTGAATGAAGTATATGCCCTATCCCATGAAAAGGTTGTTGGCTCCATTCAGGATAATGTAGGGGGAGGCATCTGAGTTTTTTCCCATGTGCTAGGTAGCCCTTCGCATCTGAACAGCTTCCCCCTCTCTGCCCAACAGCTTTTGCTGTAAGGCCCCAGGTCTTGAAGTAATTTTGTCCACGCAGCCATAAGTCCAGCAAAGAAACAGAAAAGATTTGAGAGTGGGGATTGCATCTTCTCTGAGGAAATTACTAACGATCTGCAAAGTTTACAGCGCAACAAATGAGAGCAAGTGGGTGAAGGCAAAGTGCACTGGCTATTTTAAAAATATACTTGTTTGTTCTAAAGGCTGAAGTGGTGCTTTAGAGAGAAATAAAACAAGGATGAGGAAGCAGTAATAAACCAGGACTGTTGTGCAAGTGAGCAGTTGCCTTCCCAAGGGAGCACTTACAAGCCCTACTGATGTGTGACGGTGCTCCTTATCACTCGGTGCTACCAGCTCTTGTAATAAAAGTGGCCTTGTAACGGCTGGATGGGAGCTCCTGGCTGGGGTAATGACTGCACTCGTTCAGCTCTCCTGGGAGAGGATTTGCCTTGGACCTAGTAGGTCTTGGTCTAAGTCCGTGTCTTCCTGCTTGCTGTTTATTGATCTCCGAGGAGAAGACTCCACTCGGGGTATTAAGGGTCATTTCTCACTGCCAGCTAGTTAAATGGCACAGGGCAAGTGGTAAATATGAACAGAAGAAAGAGGCTTTAATGAATGCTTCACACTTGAAATGCGATGGGTCTTTCACGAACGAAAGGGACGCTCACCTCAGCCGAGCCATTCTGGAACCTCTGGCATCGCACTACTTTGCGTCAGATGTGTCCGCAGTGTTCAGGTGAGCTCTGAGAAATGGCCTGGGAGCCAAGCGGGCTGCAGCACTATCCTTGAAAACAAATTCGACTTAGTGGTAGGATTAAATACAAACTGAACTTGCTCTCAGGAAGCATTTGCACGTGAATTCTGCCAAAATTTGTTTCAAGGCACAGTAAAGAGTCTGATCTCTTTCTGTGCTGAACCTCAGTGTTAAAAGAAATGGTTAGACGTAAATATATCAAACTGGTGCTTTTCCTGAACATACCTGCTTTCAGCAGGTATCAAATCAAACTGGCTTGCTCCAGGCACCCCGGCCTCCCATGTATTTCACATAGCTGGGAAAGGTAAATCTGGCATATTCTTGCTCAGAGCTCTCATTTTCTCATCTTTGCCACAGGAATGACCTAGAATGGGAAAGAAGTCTTGACGTCCAGAGCCTGTGTGAGAGACGTCTCCAAACCCCAGGCAAGCCCCTGGTCTGGCATCTGCTTCAAGCCAGTTCCCTGATGCTGAGAGCGCATGAGCGTGTCCAGGTAAGCGTGTGTCCCGCTCTGTTAACTGCTGAAGGAGCCTAGGGGACTCAAGCAAACTGTTTTAGTGGCTAACGTTATGTGAGATGACTCTGTGCCCTGGGGAGCTCTTGATGGCTTTCCCGGGCTTTCGGCCAGGCCCTCAGAAAATAAATATGACATCCTGGAGTGATATGTTCACGGTTGATTTCTGCGGACAATAGCAATCATCTGCATTTGGGGTATAGGGGAGAAAATGTTTCCCTATTATCCCTACAACACTGGCTTGAAATCCTGGGGTTTCTTTAGCCCTTAAGTTGTTATGGAATATCGCTTCCAGATCCGAACGTGCCAGCTCAGTCTGTCTCCAGGTGGCAGGTCATGTTGCAGAGGGAGATCCAGAAACGCCCTTGAGTGATGCTCTAAGAAGAAGGAAAGTGTTTTGTTTTGGTTTGGTTTTTTTCTAATTTAGAACCACGTTGGTGTTCTGCAATAACACCAGCATGCGGAGTTATAGTGAAGCTTCTGGTTAACTTCTTAGGTGGTCTTTATCAATATTTCATTTAAACAGCTCACGACCTTCTTAGTTACCCTTGGGACACCTCTGCAAAGGGAAACTGAGGCATGGCGAGCCTGAGTGACTTGTCTCAAATTGTATGAGGGTTCTGAGAGAGCTGGAAATTAGTCTCAAGTCCCGATGTAGTTCCCTGACCACTGAGCCTCCCTCCTATAGCATGTTGGGACAAGGCTATAGAGCTCTGCATGATGCCCAGTAAGCCAGTGAGACTTCAGGATACTTCTCCTTCCCCTGCTTGCAGAGTGCTCCCCTTGGAGGTGCTTTGGCTGGAATTCAGAGCTGAGGTTTTCAGAAGCAACTGCCAATTTCTCATACCTTGGAGTTTACAAAACAAATCCAAGAAGCAGCAAACCTAAATCTTTCTCCTCCTCCAGAGGACAGAACACTCCCTTTTCCACAAGTTCCCGTTCATTATTGTTGTAAAAATCATTACTGGGAAAACAGCTGGGGAGTTCACATGGTTTTCACTCCCTCTGTCTTGCATCCAGGTTGAAGAGGGCATGGACGGAACATCTCCTCTTTATTGCTGGAGCCTATGGAGAATTGAAACAAATTTTTTTGATCAAGTAATTTTGTAGTATAGGAATGATAATGCTCTTCCTGAAATAATATTATAAGCATAATTAAAAGAACTCCCAGAAGAAGAGAGTCAGCAGTTTTGGAAAAAGATTCAACCTTATGTAAATGATAATATGAAAGGGTGGGTCAGAGACTTCCAAGTGCTTTATTTTGTGTTGTCTCTGTAGTATTTCTGCTTGTAGAAAAAAGATTTTTGTAAAACACTGCTTCTCCACTTGGATGCCACACAACTATCCTTTAAACCGTCGAGTATTCAACAGAAAATTTAACGAAATGTAGTTTTGTCTCATTCAGCTGTGGTTAGGAGCATCATGTATCTGCGCTGTCTTAAGGAGGTGTAAGCATCTTGCTCCGGGGAAGAAGACGTGTCACACCGCCTGCTCGCGGCACCTGGACATCGCTCACTGTTTGGGCAGGAAGATCGTGACCTTCAGCGTTCCCGCGCTCTGCCTGCCATCAGCTTCACGTGCTCACTGATTCGCGTCTCCCAGTAGCTCCCAAATAACGCTGAGGGATGTCCTTGTGCGTCTCCGGTGCCGCGGGCCCTGCGCCTGCCTGCGCCGCTGCCTGCTGGCTTGGGTGAGGGTGTGCTCTCCCGAAGGCGCGCTGAGGCAGCGGGGAAGAGCCCAGACCGAGATCCTGGGGGAGTGTTTTTATTCACTGAACCTGAAAGCGAAAGTGACTTTGGAGTACGATTTATTATCGAGATTTATATGATTTCATATAAACAATCACATTTTTAGTCAATCAGATGCATAAGGGATGAAAGCTGTTTTTTCCCCTCAGGAAAACTTATGTGACTTAAACTTTCTGACCAGTAAATCCCTTACAGAAATGAACTTTGCTCAATCTGCATTCAACTGCGTGAAACTGGTATAGCAGCTCTGCCAATTTATTCATGCATCTGATGTTTGCTAATGTGCTTTGATTTATTGGCTTTCTCAGATCACAATAAAACTGTATTTTTATATACTTTATTTCCTCCACAATCCCTAGCATGCACAGTTCCTGCTGGGCCTTCCCAAATTAATCTTCGATATTTTTTCCTTGCGCCTTGCACAAGCAGAGAGCACAATCCATCTCATTTTGAGATTGGTTATGCTCCAGCTTTCTGCTTTTCCTTTTTCTCTCTTCTGCTCCCCGTCCCGTAGTACTTTCCCGCGGGCACGTGCGCGTGTGTTCACCCAGCCATTGCTCATGTCGGTGTGTCTCTAAGGCACGGTACGGTGGGGGATGGACCTCTGAGCATCCGTGGTCCAGTTGCTTAATACAGCACGCCCTCATTGGAATCTCTTCTCTGACCTCTTTTTGTCCTCTCTGCACCTGGCAGGAAAGGCACGGAGCAACAAAGAAAAGAGCTGTCACCTTTCCACTCATCGGCAAAACTGTTTAATTGACTGCAGCCAGTCTCAGAGACCATCTCAAACAGGAGAAACCAGCCATGCTCTCCGAGACCCCATCACGCTAGGACAGGCATCGTGCAAGCCTCCCAGTCTGTGGTTAGAAGGTCCACATGTTGAACTTCCAGGGCCCTCTGCAGGGAATAACATTGTGCTGCCTCGGCTTTTTGGGGGGTGCCCCAAACCTGCTGTTTGTTTAAATTTCTGTGTCCAGGGCTGAGATAGAGACACGTTTTCAGAGGATGCTCAAAAGGAATTGCAAGTTGACTGAGGTGCTGAGGATAGATTTAAATTTAGATCTAATTGTCTCTTTTTGCTTGTACAAAATCTGAGGAGTGATAATATCTAGAAAATTGGCCTTGCTATCCTTTGTTGCTGCTGCTGTTGTTCTTTTCAAGGGCTTTGGTTGTTACACGTGAATACAAATACCTAAACCAGGTAACGGACATTGTAAGCTCCATTCTGGATGTGCTGGGGATGGAGGAAGGATATATAGAGGCAGTAATCAAAGCTTTAATTTTGTCAACCATATTCGAAAGCTGGATTCACAAAATGGCTTAATGGAAGGATTTGAATGCCGGATAACTTTTTCCCAACCCTTTTTAGGTGCACTAACCGAGAGAGGGATAATCAAATTTAAGTGACTGCTTAATTCACTGGAAACCATACGATCCACCACTGTGACAGCTCTTTTAAATGGCTTTTTCCATCATCGCAAAGAGTTTGGGACCCCGGGTGTACAGACTGGTGCGGAGCCCAGGCAGCCAGAGCCAGCAAGACTATTTCCCTGAGCTGCTGGAATTTTTATGATTGCTGTATTTTAAACTACTTACAAACATACTGTTAATCTGCTCCCAAATACACCTATGTTTTAGGATCAAGATAAGTGCATTTGAATGCAAATGTGGATAATGCGATGCAAATTGCTTTAAGGAAAACGAGGCTGCCTCTTCAAAAGCATTGGCATTACCAAAAGAATACAGGCTAATAGAACTTCCCAGAGTACGGGGCATCATGAGTTTGCTTTCAGAACTAGACGCTCGCCAAGGAAGGCACATACAATACATAAAATAGGGGGAAGTACAGTGAAAAGGGAATAGAAAAGGGAATAAAGCTGAGATGAAGGCAAAGAGGGGGAGAGAGCAAAGCGAGAGGGAAAGAGGATGCTACGAGAATCAGCAGAAGATTAAACTTGCATTTGGTCACAAAAGAAGAACGAACTACGTTGGTGTAGTCTAGATACAGCAGCATATAAGGAAAAATGAGGGTGAGATGGAATGGTTTTAAGCTGACAACGGTTTGGCATGAAGATCCCGAGGCCCATCCTGTCCCGCATCTGATCCTAAGTTGAGCGCAATGGGTAGGATTTCCCTCCGGCGTTCCCAGGCAGAAAGGTCTGTCCCTGGGGTGCTGCGTGATGAGCTGTGGCTGCAGCGGGAACCTGATCCTCTTTTTAGTCTTGTGGCTGATGCCAGGTCTGAAATGTAAATGTGAAGAAAAAGAATCACACCCCCCCCACGAACCCCCAAAATCCAGAATGAATCCACTTGACACGAAGTGACCCGGGGTCCTCAGAGGAAAGGCACGGGAGCCCTGGTGTCGCCCCTGGTAAGCAGGAATGTCCTTGTCTCACTGCATCGCTGTGTAAAGGAGAAACAGAGAGGGGAGAAGCAGCCCTGTTTGCTCCGAGGCCTTTGCTGGGGCTCTCGTTCCTGTTCCGTGAGGCACTAAAGCTTGTGCGTCATCCCCCTGACTTCGGTGAAAAGGATGCAAAATTTTCCTTTTACTTCACAGTTTCAAAACCAGTGATCAAACAAACGAACAAAGTGTGCGTGAAGAAGTAGTATATTGGAGAGGATGAAGGGGGAGGCGCACTCTAATTCCTGCTCCAGATGTTTTCCTCCTCCTGCCATTTGGTCTCTGTTCTTCCCAAGCACCACGAGTTAATCTTCTCTGGTAAAGCAACAAACACGAGTGGCAGCTGTTGCCAACACCTCTCTGCGCAGCCCCGGAGAAAGAATTCTGCTCGCGTGTCTGTCAGGTGTCGGTGGTGACAGCCTGACTTACTGATGCTTGGGTTACCTCTCTCTGAGGGAAAGGGCCTGTCTGTGCCAGCTGGGACAGAGAGGCCGAGGCAAGCCCTGTGGCATCGTGTGGGGTGACATTCCGCTCTACAGCTACCTGGAGCTGCGCTGCCGCAAACAAAAGGTTGAATTGCACTAGGGTTGACTCAGGAAAACAGTGCACAGGACTGGAACTGCAATGAGGTGCCCTTTGGCCCCTCAGAAGTCAAAAGGAGAAGCAGCTGGAATATCTTTCCCCTCTTGCACAGCATGGGCGGTAATTACCCAGCCACTGGGAAGCTGCGTACGCAGCATTAGAGGAGATAACGTTTTATTCTGATCTGGTCAGGTGTCAGGGTGGTGAGCACAGCAGGTATTTAAGTGTCTTTTTTCGTGGTTTTTCATTGCATGACAGAGGAAGATGCTCTGCAGCGGACACGCTGCCCACAGGAGCTCCAGCACTGGTGCTGCCCTTGCTCCCTTGCTCCGTCTCTTCATGGGCCGCGGCACCTTCCTGAGGCTTTGGCCTTTCCTGCTAAAAGCGTTGGGCTGAGATACAGTGGGGAGGCTGGGGTGTGCCAGCAGAGTGGATGCTCAGTGAATCTTCCTGAGCTTAAATGACTGATTACACGATTGCCTGTGACTGCCAGGGATGGACTTGAAGACTCGGGTGGTAATTTTCAGACCTGTATTCACTGATCACTAATTCCCTCCAACGATCAGATTTGTGGTCCGTGCCTTCAGTATTGTTCTATATAAAATGTATATAAAGTGGCCCGATGAGGAAGAGCAATCCCAGGGCTCATGCGCATGATAGGGCTATGCAGAAAACCCTGTTCTGTTCTCAAGTGATTTGTGTGGACATAATCAAAGAACTTTTTGCCTCTTTGCCTCAGTGTGCCCATCTGTAACTGAGGGCTATGAGGCATGCTGCACGGCTCGACCGTCCTGCTGGATCCCTGGCTGAAAAGCTCTGTATCGTTCAGGGAAGCATAACTGACACCAAGAAGTTTATTCTCTAATAAACTGTCTTTGGGGCCAGGCTGGTATAAAACATGTTTGTGTGAGTCTGGTACTAGACTATCATTTAAACCTGGATGGTTTCCCATGGACTGGTGCACCGCAGGTTGAGCAGAGGGCTCTACCAGGTCCCAGTGGTTCAAGGTCAGTGCTGGCGTCAGCAGTCTTCTCTCTCTTCTCTCGGCTTCCATGGTGCTGTATTTTAAGGCCATGTTTTACTTTATACGTCTGTAAAAGGTGCCTGCATGGGAGTAATGGAAATATGCATTCCTGTCTTTTGTGTCTGACCGACCTTCTGTGTCAACTGGCAGAAGGAAGGTGTGGAGCTGGGAGTGGGGAGCGCCTGCCCCCGCGGTGGGAGGGCGGCGAGGTCCCCTCCTCGCCCGGCCCTATCTGCTTTGTCCGCTTGGCAAGACAGGACAGTAGGTTATCATAGCCAGCAGCTTGCACAGCTGTCCCTAAGAGAAACAGCAGTGAGCAAAAGGATCCGATTTAGACCGTGACAGATATGTGGACAGATTGGCTGAGCGCTGCTCTCTGCGCTCCAGTGTCGATTTGCTTAAAGATGCCTCAGCAGCGGATGTATGAAGAGGCCACGCAGAACCATCACCACCACCAAAACTGAAAGCCACCACCAAAAAGCCATGGCAGCTGTGCCCCGGGGCCTTGCTGTGTGTCTCTGCCTCCGAGCTGGACTGATTCTAGAATCCGAATCCTGGATGCCTTTGCAAGAGGCTCGGTGCAGTCTTGCTGCTTCTCTGTGCCAGGTTAGTGTCGAATCAGTCTTAGTGGATTACACTAGCTTAATAAATGCCATCCCATTTGTTTCAGCTCCAAGGCTACAGCCCAGGTATTGAGAGCAAGTGCTGTAGCTCAGGATGGAGACACATTCTACTGGCGCTGGGGGTCACAGACTTAGTCCCTGCCATCATTCATCCTGGGCTAAAGCAAGGCGAGGGTGTGCTGCTTTAACAGCAGGCAGCCAGCACAGCAGCGGGGCTCATGCAGACAGATGCTCTGGCCTCACGTCCTCGACTCCGGGCTTCCCTCCGCTCCCTGTCTCATGTAGCGGAGCAGCGAGTGAGCACCCAGCACTGCCTTTCAAACGTCAGTGCTGGGGAACAGATGCTCTGTCTGTTGTAAGACGCCGTGCCCACCTTTGGACCTCTGAGCCAGCTCAGGGAGTAATGGCATTTCCAGCTCCTTTCATGCATTTTTAATTTTTTTTTCCCTAAAGGTGAGCGTGTAGAAGTTGGTGACAACGGCAGGAGTAGAGCTGGCTGTCCTGCTCCCAGGATACGCTGCTCCTTCCAGCACTGAATTACCTATAAACTGATCGATGGAGGGAGGCTGCACACAGCTTTTTCTGAAGAGTTTGCCTTAAAGTGCTGATTACCAGACAGCAAAATGTCCCAGATTTCTGGCCATGTCTTTTCCGGCCCTTTGCTACCTAGAGGACACAGCTGGAAAACTTGGGAGTGTGGCCCCTGGTGCTGTGGACTGAGCAGTGCAGCAGGTTGGTGCAGACGGGGACGAGAGCTTCTGCTCTGGCCGGCAGCGCCAGCCACCAGCGCGTCCCGCTCCGCGCCTGTGCCGGGGAAGCTGAAAGCTCTGCTCGAGTCGTCTATGCGAATCCGCTCCTGCGGGGTCAGAAGTCCTGGAGTGAGGTAATCTAGGCTGATATCAGTTTTCTGCTCTGTTGGTTTTTCTTGTAAATCCATTACCAAGGATTGGGATGGTTGCTTTCCCAGAAGAGCTTTACATTGAGGCAGATTCCCCATCCGTGTTGAGATGCCGATTTCTGGGTCTGACCCTCCTTGGTTTCCTGATGTCACAAAGACATCAAGAGCAACATGGGGAGCGCAGGAAGAGGGATGAAACTCCATTGCATTTCTTTTTTCTCGTTGCTGCCAATTAAACAGGATTTATGTCTTGTTTCGCTGTTCTGTAATTACCCCCTGGGATTTATTTCAGATAGCTCAAGAAAACAATACACCTCCAGAACTTTCTGGCTGCTGAGAAGAGTTATTGCTGTACCTCCTGGTTGTCTAGCAAAACCCAGCTCCCTTCATTACTGTACTGAAGCAGAAGAGGGTATCCATGGTAATTTTGCTCCTGTTCAGGAGGGTACATAAAAAATGGCCCTGGGCATGTCAGGTATAGTGATCCTCTAGGACAAATTTAATCATGGATCACAGAGAGTATTAATTAACGCCTGTGCCCGTCATCCTGCGAGAGCTCCCCCGAGCGAGTCTGCAGAGTTAGACTTTGCAGCAGGGAAGTTGTCATGAGGGATGAGTGAAGGCCAACCTGTTGTTTCCGATGAAATACTCACAAATGATGCTCTCATGCTACGCGGTTTTTATTTTGTGTTCATTTCAATAACAAAAAAAGAGATATTTTATTTTTCTACTTACACTTTGAAACATGGGATCGTCTGGCACTTTAAGAGGATATGTGGTTGCTTGATTTTTTTGAAAGCTGAGGGGTGGGAAAGGGATTTGTCTGCATTTGAAGGAGGGTTTGACAAAAAAATGAGAGAAATATTGACATAATTTAGGTAGCACACACTGTAAACAAGCTGCTAGGTTTTTCTTATAGTAATTTACATCCGTTCCTCTGCAGAGCGCAGTCTGTGTATTCCTCCTCATCCGAGACAAAGCCAATCATTCTGACTTGCAGGCTTCCTCGCACATATTTCTGCCATCTTTACCCTGAACTTCGGGTTTGATGAAACCCCATATCAAGACGAGCTCTGCTGAAATCGCCAAGGGTTTAATACAAGGTAACAAATTGGCTTATTTTATTCATACGTAGTTGTGCTTCGCCCAGCTCAGCCTGGGTTTGCGGACAGATTTGCTTCCAGCACAGTTGTTTGGGATTTCAGGTTAGCTCGAGGTCATGCAGGTCTACCGCTGGAGAAGCCAACACATGCTAGAAAAACATACCCAGTGGGGATGTGTAGCTTCTCCCTACAAATGCAGACAAGCGATTCTGCCTGCAGCCATCCCACCTGTGAAAGACTAGGTGATCATTAATGAAAATGATTCGACAGTCACTTAATTAGGGCCATCCAGACATAAAAGTAACTCTCACTGCTCCTTAGGTGATGCTGGACACTCTCACGTTTCAAGCATGTTTGCCCAGGGGGACACTTAGGCCTCAACTCTTTGGAAGGACCTAGATGAGACACAGTAGGTTCTTCCATCCCTTTGAACGGCAGACGGCTGTGTCGGTCCCAAGGGGGGACTGGCGCTTGTACTTGCTGCTGCTGCTGCGGCATTAGTTCTGAGGGAAGAGAAAACGGGTTGTGAGGAAGATCTGGTGTCCTCCTGCTCGGCACAAGTACTTCTGCTGTCAGAGGCAGGTTGCAAAGTACTGCTGTGCATATAAACCTCCCTCGCTTGCCGGCAGTCATAAATTACAGTGCATCTCATTTCTCAAGGTACTTTGCCATAGCTTGGGTATGAAAAGCATGATACAAACCCAGATTAATTCTTTTTCTCAGCAGTGGCTTTCTATAACTATCAAGCCCTAAATAGGTCCTCCCCAAGGGTTGTCTACCCAGGCAATATGTCACGAGTCCCTCAAGGCTGCGCTGGCCGTTTCCCAGGGTGAACATCACTATTTGCTTTTTTCTTTCTTGGTTATTCTTCCTCTTCTTTTGTGGCAGTGTCATATTTTGCTGTCCTCACACCTCCATGCTGTTGTGTTCTTCCATGTTTTGGAAAGCCATTTTGGGCCCCTCACTGCAAGAAAGACATAGAAGTGCTGGAGCGTGTCCAGAGGCGGGCAATGGAGCTGGTGAAGGGTCTGGAACACAAGTCCTATGAGGAGCGGCTGAGGGAACTGGGGATGTTTAGTCTGGAGAAAAGGAGGCTGAGGGGAGACCTTCTCGCTCTCTACAACTACCTGAAAGGAGGTTGTAGAGAGGTGGGGGTCAGACTCTTCTCCCTAGTAACAGATGACAGAACAAGAGGAAATGGCCTCAAGTTGCGCCAGGGGAGGTTCAGATTGGACATTTGTAAAAATTTCTTCCCCGAAAGGGTTGTCGGGCATTGGAACAGGCTGCCCAGGGAGGTGGTGGAGTCCCCATCTCTGGGGGTATTCAAAAGGCGTTTAGATGAGACCCTAAGGGATACGATTTAGTGGTGGACTTGGTAATGCTGGGTTAATGGTTGGACCCGATGATCTTGGAGGTCTCTTCCAACCAGAACAATTCTATGACTCTATGATGCTATGTCCCAGAGGGCAGAGAAAAATGTAGATGGCTCTGGAGGAAAGAGCTCTGCCTGCGTCGGTGCGTGGGGAGGGTTATAGCGGTGAGGGAGGACGAGGCTTTGCATTCACTGCCACCTCAGGGGGAGAGAGTCCCATCATTTCTGGCTCTGTTGTTTGTTTCCATCAGCTGAGCAGCTCTAAAATAAAGTCAGCAAAGAGAGTGGTTCTTTCTGCCTCCAGAAATTCAACCCTGTGCTGCAAAGGTTACTCTTGCTGTTAAAAATGCGAGAAATCAGAGCAGTTGTTGCTAAAGCTTCTTGCTAATAATTCCAGGAGATGATGCTTGTATTTGTCACCATTCTGAACGGGGCTTCATTCAGAACTTCCTGTAACAAAAAGTACCGTTTTCTTATTAAAAATAACTGATTGGCTTGAAAGGTACCTGGGAGCAGCCAGAGAGAGAACAAACATCCCTTTTTTTTTTCTTTTTTTTTAATTATTTCCAAGTGAAAATGAAAGGTCCAAATTAGAGCTCTGGCATGTATTTGTTGTGGTCTTCATAAACAGTGCTCACACCACAATTGAAATCGCAAATACCCCATCAGTGAGATCCTTCTTCTGTCATCACTGCAGTGTTTGCAATGTTAATGCTTGTTTCTGAAAGTGTTTTTGCTGAGGAGCTTCAGGCATTTTTACTTGTTGTTATTTTCCTACTAGTGTCAACAAGGCAATAAGTTCTTCTGGTTTTTCACCTCTCTCTCTCTTTTAAATGTACTTATAAGTAACCATGAGGCTTTCTGAAAAAAAAAAAATCATTAGTATTTTCATGTAAACAAACGAATAATATGCTGGCAGTTTTCAAGTTCCCTTTTAAGCCACAGTCTTATACTTTCTTTCATATAGTAACTCCTAAGCCAAATTCAATAGGGTCAGGAGTTCTGTGCAATGAAACCGTGCAAAGTAAATGGTACCAGAATGACAGTGTCTCAGTCTATATTGCAAACCACCGGGGAAGCTGGCACTCGGAATTGAACTGTTTGCTGAATGGCAAATCTTCAGTGGATTGCGATGTAATTCCTCCCCTTTGAAAACAACCTTTCTTTTAAAGTGAGATGAAAGAAAGTATAGTTTCCTTCAAATAATGAGCTGTAGAAAGTAGATTCCCAAGGCCACAACACTCATATCTCAAAGCAAATTTGATCTGTAAACAAAAATTGGGCAAAAATAAGTAAAGAATTTCAGAAGCGCTGCGTTTGTCCCAAATTCATCCAGGAGTTGTGGGCAAGGACTCCTGAGGCAGGTCCGGCGAGTGCCTGGGAAAGCTGGTAGCTAGAAAGGAGAAACACAGCACTGGGCAGCCTCTCGCTGTATTCCCGTCCCCAGGGTCTGGCTGGGAAAGTTCCCTCTGCTGCTTTAACATTTGCTGTGCTACACAGACAGAAACATTCAGGTTTCCGTCTTCACTCCCTCTGTCATTCCAACCCATAGAGGGCAGGGATGAATGGGAAGGGAAAACCAGTCTGATGCTGGGTGGCTTGGGAACAGCTGGGGAAAGTCGTCTGCTCTACCTCCGACTGCTTCGTGTGCTGCGGAAGGAGGGGGGATTTGACTGGCCTTGCTTCTTGTTTGTGTGGTGTAGCCAGCCTGAAATTTGTTTATAAAACCTCATATGTTTATAAAACCTCATATGTTTATAAACAAAACCTCGTATGTTTATGAACAGAGGTGGTGCTGAATATTGGCAAGGTTTGGATATAGGGAACAGAGCACAGATGCAACTTTAGACAGGAATGTGGAGGGTGGGAGTGAAAGGAGGCAGACCTGGGGAGTCAGAGAGAAGCTCCAAGGCAGCCAAAGGAGCCGCAGCAGGAGCCGAAGAGCCACGGGTGGAAAAGGCTACACGCGCGGCAAGCAGCTGTAAATCCAGCTGTCGCCACTCCGTCAGACTGGATCCACACGCTGGTCCCTGTGTTTCCAAGCTGCTGGTGGCACTTCTCAAAACGTAGCAGTCTTAGGGCTCCTTAGGGAAACCGGCACACGTGGTCTTTGGGCTGGACCAGGGTTTCAGGCAAACGATCCTTTCTTACCTCTGCGTCCTGTAAGCTGTTGTTGTCATCGTTGTTTCTCTTCGGTAGCAGATCATCACCGAGAGAAACTGGAGCGAATCCTGCACTTGAGTTCCTCTGTCATATGGTGAATTCCTCTGCTTCATATGTTGGTTTGGTGGTTGATGAAGAACACCAGCAGGAAAAAAAGCAATTACATCCAGCACAGGCACTCACAGCTGTTTTCACAGCTATGTATTCGAAGTGATGGTTACAGTACGGCTGGAAAGCCATAACATTTACCGTTTCCAGTCATGTTAAGCTCTTCCCAGTTAAAGCCACAATGTTCTTCATCTTCAGGGTCAGACCTCCAGATCTGTGCTTTAAGTAACCCTGTGCCCTGAGTCTCTCTATACGTGCAGGGGAAACCCAGCAGGGAGCATGGTAGCTGCAGTGTGAAAATATATTTGTGTGGGTTCGTGTGAGGCTCATTTGCTTCAAATATCCCTGCTCTCGGGTAATTACCGGCTTCTTCTGAATCTTTCCAGATTCTTTGCTTCTACCACCCACATTTAACGTGGACAACGGTATTTCTCAGTCGTGGCTGTGCTTGGCTCCCACTTCCCAAGTTGTCAAATGACTACTCCAGAAGCAAAAAAGGTATGAAATCTCTGTAGTGCATTAAATTATTGTTAGCAGGTAACTCCAAATTCGACTGTGTAGGTAGGCAAAAGACAAGGAGATTTAACGCTTTACAGGTTGCCATAAGAGAAGGTTGGTGACGTTCAACAAGGGAGTACAAACGCTTAAAAAAACATTGCAATCTTGAAATCCACCACTCCTCCTCCCCTCCAGATTTGGGGCATTTCTCAAAGCCTGTTGGTTGCTTCCACATCTTCTCACCCCTCTGCTCTCCTTTCCCCTCTCTCCCATCTCAGCTGAGGGACCTGAATAATGTAACACCACCGGTTAAGAAATGGAGGGCGTAAGCAAACACGAAGTAATTTTGTAAGAACAGAGATGATATTTTGCAATTTCTTGTAAATCTCTTTGGACATACCTTCGGTAGGTCCGCAGCGCATCGGATCTGCTGGATTGCAGGAGACCTGCACCCGTAATGCCATTGCCATCAGAAAATGCCTGTAGCTGTGGGCCTGACGAGGCTCTGCCCAGGGCTGTGCGTGTGAGCGTATTCAACTTGATAAAGCCAAGTAGGACCCTATAGCAGTTTGTCAGAGGAGCAGAGCTGGGTAGTGGTCTTGTGGCTATAAGGCCCGAGGAAACGCTTAAATACTTGCGAGTAACAAACAAACCTGAGAATCTGGCGACCTGTTCATAGACAATTTATAGGTGGTGAAAGGTGAGACTGTTTGCTCTGTCTATAGTAAATGATTAATTCATCTGCTTTCTTGTTCTCAAACTCTGGTCTGTGGTCAACGAGGCAAGCACAAACTCCACGTATGAGTGCCAGCTACTGGGTCTGACGTGGTAAGGGCTGAGATATTGATCTTCTCTTCCTGAGATTTGATGAGTCCCAGCTCCAGAGGGTCTCACCAGACTGCAAATCCTTAGGTGTACAGACAGGTTTGGTTTCTACCATCCCTTGAGAAAGGTTGGGCAGCACCAGGACGTCGCACAAAGCCCAGGGAAGGGTGGCTGCTAACCTCCCGGTTTTCTGCTGCAGCTTTGTCTGGAGGAGCATATGGCTATCTGAACCTTGCAACGTTAAATTAGTCCAGTCCTTCAGGCTGGGAAGGAGGGATTTGTTCACGCAGACAAGTGAATTATTAATACAATTTGCAAGAGTAACTGCACTGAATCACTCACACAGCTGCTTCTTCCCCTGTATGTAGGGCTGCAACTGTGGCAAGGTTAATACAGAGCATCCATCATTTCCATTAATAGATGGCAGTGCTGTGTAGATCCCTTGTGTGGTCTGCCTTTAATTATTTTTTTAAGGTGGCCTCTGTATATTTCTTTGCAGGGAAGGCTGAAGTGGAGAACGGAGGTCAGGTCTGTGGTCTGCCTGATTAAACCTGCCCATCACACCTTCGGTACAGGGATCTTTCCGATGCAAATAATGCCTTGTAGCATAAGAAATAGATAGGGAAAATGTGTTGGAGCAGTCTGTATTTGTGAGGAGGCGGATTCTGAATAGACT
This sequence comes from Phoenicopterus ruber ruber, assembly GCA_009819775.1. Classification (NCBI taxonomy): domain Eukaryota; kingdom Metazoa; phylum Chordata; class Aves; order Phoenicopteriformes; family Phoenicopteridae; genus Phoenicopterus; species Phoenicopterus ruber. The sequence goes on from CM020230.1 coordinate 5,180,577, forward strand.
TTTTTGGGGGCTTTTTTTTGGGGTAGAGAGGAAGAGCAGTTATTTCCCCTCCAAAACACAGAGGGAACACTGAGCTGCCTTTTCTGGCTCCAGATCCTAGCTGCACAAAGGGTGGAGAGCACACTGCTACTCTGGGTATCCCTTGTAACTACCCTGTTAGTGGTCAGGACTGCTCTCAATACTTCAATTTAATAGTATATTTTCTACTGCACTTTATATTTTTAAAAGGGTGTCTGTTTCCCGAGAATGGAATTACTTGCAAAGATCTCTGTTGCCTTTATCTGTCCTCTGGGCAACCCATTGACTTCACAAGATGTACACCACATGCACCTGAAATACAGAAGGGAACCGGCGTTTACCAGATTATCACACCTTACCTTACGTATTTCACGGGAATATTAACATACAATGGTCCATCCAGAGTAAATGCTTCTTTCTCATGTACTGCTCTGGCCAAGAGGGAGATAGTTCATGTGAGGCCTATGTGCATACAGGAACATAAGAAAAGGCAAAAATAAGTATTAAAAGTAGCAGCCAAATAAATTCACCCTACATGCAGAAACCTTATGAACAGCATATAGAGAATGGCAGCAGAAACAAGGCCTGTGGCCCAGGCAGAAGGAGGAAAGATTTGGGTCCAGGGAGAAAGAACTGACGGTCAAACTCAAGTTTTTGTTGTCATTGATTTACATTCTCTTCCGTATTTGCCTTTACAATGGCCAGTGAGGTAGGGCTGGATCCACTCTATTATAAAGGATGAAGATGCTGATGATGAAAAGCAGTGGATGGCTTCAGATTTATTCTTGACTTGCTTCCTCCGGCACCCAGGGGACCAAGAGTGTTTGCGCTTGTCATTGTGAGTGTACGTGCCCAACTTTGTGTCTGCCATAGAGCCGCGGGCTGAGCCTGCGTCTCCGCACTAGCCGGCGCGGGCTCTTCCATCCCGGTAGGAAGGCACGGAGAATGGGGCGTCTGTGAAGACATCCGAGGCGGCCCACCTCTGCGCCCGAGCTGCGACTGTGGCGGGTCCCTGCGTGACGGCTGTGGAGCCAGCGTACCACGGCTACCGCCGGACCCGGGGTGCCGGACACGTCCCTGCAGATCCAGGCGCGTAAGATATCTCTCTCTTTCATCTCTCATCTCTAGCGCTCTCTCTCTGTAAGAAATCCTTTATGAGAGAAATACACGGCTGATGGATATTTAGTGGGAAGTGTTGAATGCTTTCATCACATGGTACACTAAAAATGTAATCCCTTGCATTGCAGAGCACTGGGAGCTGCTTCAGCTTTTACGGCTGGACCTCTAGTTATCTCCTGGTGTGTTTTAGTTGCTGCAAATTAGGGTGTCGTGAAGTATGGAGAAAACTTGTTTGCGGAGTATGTGTCTAATCCACTGTTCTGATCATCCCGACTCACCGGCTACTTGTACGCCACTAAATAATATCCAACCTCAAACGTGCATGAGCTGCTAAGGGGTCATTAAAATTCCTTCTCAGTCCTGATCATTAAACAAACCATACAAGAGGCAGACTCCGTACCTGGAAAAAGTGGCATGTTAATGGAGATGCACCCAGCATAATTGCTGTCATCCATCAACCCTGCCCCGCTGATATTGACAAAGTGCAGCTAAATATTTAAATAAGCCATTTTTCTTCAGAAGCGGAAGGATTAGATGCAGCCAAATTTCTCAGTCTAGTCAGCAAACGATACAAATCCAGGGATTAAACAGGATTTGCTGGAGTGAATGAGAGCTGCTTCTGCGTTATGCTTTATGAAAAAATATTCTTTGCTGCCAAGACTGTTGCTTGGGGCGAGAAGGGGAGGAGAGACAATTCTCCTTCTTATTGAAAACAAGCAAAATAGAATTAGTTCCTCTTTAATCGGCACTCTTGATTTACTTTGAGGGTGTAGTTGAAGGAAGATGTGGCTTTCCCAAGCCCCATTAGACACCTACACTTCTTCTAAAAGCAACGCGTTTGAAATGAAGACGTAGGGGTTACAAGGCTCCGTGCATCTGTTTTGCTTCAGAGTCAGCCCCTTGGAAGGCTTGCCAGGTTACTACCAGTGAAATAGAAGAGAAATGATTGTTGAAGTCGTTTTTACTTGGATACATGTTGGCATGCTGCACTTTTCCCACATTTGGTGCTGAGTATATTGAATTTTATTGGGTAAGATAAGAGGTTCTCATTGAAGCACAACAGGTACTTGCAGGGGGAGACAAAAAGGGTTTACAAACACGAGAAGATATATTTGCTGGGGCTAGTTGAGAATTTTTTGAACAAAACTTCTTTTCATTTGGAATGTCTCAGTTCATTAAAGGTGAATGAAGTCATTCACAGAAAAAATTGGTATTGATTTCTTTTTTAATAATCCAAGTGTAAATTTCTAGGCTTGGGTTATTGCTTTTTTCCAGCATAAAATAACTTGGTTTTATTCATTTGTCTTTAACCATAACAATATTAAGGTTAAAAAAGCAAAACAAAACAGAGGAACAGAGTGAACAGCTGGTTCAAATTAAATTGAACTGAAATAACGTGAACGGACCCAAACCAAGGAAGTCAGAAATCTCCCTCGGAATTTTGAGTTTTCAAAACTGATTTGAGTTTGAAGCTTTACGCTGATCTGAACAGGGGGAGAATGCCGATATCCCCCATCAGTTTTCATGGGACAGGAAAATCAGTTCCCGGCCCTTCTTAGGGCACTGTTAGGCCACCAGCAGGAGGAATTTGTGAATTATTTTCTCTGGAAGTGTGAAATCCCCTGCAATCTTGCTTTTTCTGATGGCTGCGTGTTGGTGGGGGTAGGAAGAAGAGATTTGCCTTTGCAGTGACAGCAAAAGGGGTTGCATGTCAGCATTTTTTAGGTAGTGCCCTAGATTTGTTGGTCTGACTGATTTGGAAGCTGAGCAAAAGTCCCGGCCGTTCACTTTAGGCAAGGTATGAATCTCAAGGAGAATTGCAATAAATGCATTGGCCAGAGCTATTCAGTTTATGCAGTATTTGGGAAGACTTCTTCTGCCAGTACTTTATTTCTCTTTGCATATTCACAATCGTTTCCTCTAGAATCTGAACTCGGATAACATGTGAACAGAGCTCTGTTCAAGGCTCAAAGTGTTACCTCTCTCACCGGTACATCTGTCCAAGGATGGCTTGTGCTCGTCTTGTCAGACCAAATGTTACGTACTTTTTCCCCTTGAATCAATCAATGTCAGGAATCCAAACCTCATGCCCATCTCTAGGGAAAGACAGCAGCATTTATAAATCATGGAGAAAAAAATTGAAATGGTAAGATAAATGTTTTTCAGCTCAGGCTTGCCAGGGACTATGGAGTGAATACTTTCCCCTAAATGATGAGAAAGAAAACCGTTCTACCCTTACATTAGGTTTTGGTGGAAATTAAGTAGATTATTCCTCGTGACTTTATTGAAATTCTACTAAGATGTCTAAAAATGCACGAGCCTGTTGCTTTGCAAGGGAATTCAGTGTGTTTCATCTTTGTGAATTGATAGTGATACATAAATGTCAGCTTCATGGAACATGTCTCCACTTTCTGGCTATCCAAACAGTATTAATTAACTCCCCAAGTCCGTGTTCCAGCATGCATTTGGACTCATTAAAAAACTTGCACTAGAGCGGTTGCTAGACAAATGCAGACTAGAAATATGGTGCGCATTTTTTAGCGAGAGTAATTAACCACTGAAATAAATTACCCGGCGGCAAGGTGGATTCTCCATCATTTGAAGTCCTTAGCTCGAGGCTAAATGTCTTTGTGAAAGATATGTCATAGCTCCAAGAGAAGTTATAAGCTTGAGGATGTGCAGTGTGTAGGACACGCGTCGGTATTTACAGCTTCATTGAGCAGGGTCTGTAGGAGCGTTATTCATGTTCTGCACGCTAGTTACGGCAATTACAGGGGGACGCGGCTCTCCTGCTGGCTGGGAGCAGGACCCAGCGCTGGGCCGCTCTCGGGAACATTCCTAGTACCTGTTCCCCCGGTGAAATCAGCTGGCCAAAGCAGGAGCTTGCTTGCTTCCCTGTATTTCTCACCAGAGCCGAGCAGAACGCTAAAATCTGTTAAATGTCACCAAAATGGAAAACATCTCAGAAATACCTTAAGCAGGTTTTTTTTTTTTCTATTCTGTGAGCCCTTATTTTGACTGAAGGAAGCCTGGCAAACCTCAGCAGGGGTTAGCCCGAAAAAGTTGTGAATCAGTCAAAATAACAAACTTTGGATTTCATCTTCAAGAAGAAGGGGATTTCACATAAAAACGTGCATCTGGGGAGGCATCAGAAACTCTTTTTCGTGTGGTACCTGTTTGCCGATGTCCTGTTTCTTCCCACCCGGGTGAAAAGGCCGTATCCACGCAGGCCAGCTAACCGAAAGGAAGGGAATAGGCAAAATACAGCAGCCCAATTAGCGATAAAGGGACGTACGCGGTGCAGCCTTCGGGTGCTCAGCCTCGCGTGGAGACTCCAGAAGCAGCCTGAAACCCAATGCCTGGTGAAGCGGCAGCCGGGAGGCAGCTCTATATGATCCCCAGCGCAGGTCGGTGGCAGATAAGCTTGTCTCAGCCTAGCTGAAACCTGGCGGATAATGTGATTAAACAATAAGCATTTTGTCACAGTAATGAATCCTGGCATCCATCTTTCTGATATGATTAAATCAGTCTGGAGACAAACGCTTCCTTTCTGACACCAGGTCACTGCACAAGTACGCAGTTTGTTTTTGTTGTTTTTTTTTTTTTATTTAGATACTTAGTTAAGCAAGGTGCTACAAGCAGTAACGAGGTCACTCAGGATTAATTTCTACCTTGGTAAATGGCAGGGAGCATCGCGCATTTTCATTTTGCTCAGCTGCGGATGTTGAGGAGTATCTGCCTGGCAAAATGGTGGCTGGTTTCTTCCTCCAGAGAGGGCACTCACCCTGCATGCACGCGCACAAAGACGTAAGTTGTTCCCATTTACTCGATGTTCTTCGACCCCGCTCATTAATAATACCATGCAAAGCCCAGTGTGACTAGCTGAACACAATTACGCCATAAGGTATGCAGGAAGCTGTTAAAGGGCCATATAATTATTGTCATTGATGAAAAGTCCTTTTCATGGCAGTTCTGACGCTTGCAGGTTAAAGAAGGCTTTGCAAATACACTATCAGCCGTTCACAATTAGCTTGGTTATTGATGGCACTCCATAAATGTTTAAAAACACTGAAGCAGAAGTAATAAATGGTTGATTTGTTTTCTTGACTGCAGCTGCTGCAGGCTTGCGCTGTTTGTGTATAATTCTTTATTCCACTTAACACCAGTGGATATATCTTCTCTTACCTCCCCCTCTTTTAAACTAGGTTAATGAGATATCTTCTGTATTTACTGCAGGATAAAGAAAACTGCCTGCAGTTCAGCCCTGATAAAAAAAAATCCAAGCCAGCACCCAGCTTCACCTGTTTGCTTCTTGGGGGTTTAAGGGATTACTCAAATTCCACCTGTGGAAAAGTGGACAGCTTTCCCATCTTCCAGCATGTCACTTTTACAAACAGTGCTTCAGCCCAGAAGTTTTTACCATCTCCTGAAACCTGTTTTCAGGTTCTTCCCTGGCCACTGCGCATCGCTGCGGCGATAAACAGAGACTCTTCGCTCTGCCGTCCACGGAGTGCCCGGCACGCGTTTCCATTCACTAGTGCACACATATATATACTCACCCCTCCTCTAGATACCTTGCAAATCCAAAATCATCTGGTCTTTTCTGCCAATATAATCTAGGGCTTCCTTTCATTCATGATTAAGATCTGCAAATACAATTTGCACTCAGGTGCAAGCCTCAGGAGTTTAAATGTTGATGCGTGGATCTTTGTCTTAAACTAGTACCTTCTTTCTCTTTGGTAGCCACTGTAGTAATTCACAGGGCACATATTACAGGTTTGGTTATGGGTTTGAAAAGAGAAAAAAGTAACTGTGTGCTCAACAAGAAATTATAACTTTGGTGCAGTGAAATCAGCAGGCAACACTGCTGCATAGCTTAAAAATAGCTGCCCTTGCTCCGTGTCCTTTTTCGCTTGCAGCAATAGTTTTTAGGCTCTTCTAATCACTCAGTTTGCTTTCCTGTGGGATGGCAGGGGCATCAGCTACTGTAAAAAACAGTCTATTCAGTGGAATATATCTCCTCCGAAGGACAAGATTGTTCTTCTTCTCTCTTAAATAATATCTTGGGAAAAGGGAAATGTTTGCTAAAATTCTCTTCAGAGTTGCTGTACGCTTGATTGTCTTTGTATTGGTTTATGGTGTGCTTCCCCCTTCCTCCAGCCCTCGGGGCACTGAAGGCCCCGTGCACTAAAGGCCTTATAGTGAGAAAGGAGATGTCGGTGATAACCATAAGCTCTCTGCTCGCAGCTTTCACGCACTTCCACTCATAGCGCTGAGCTCCTCTTCGCTCTTCGTTCAGTCTCGGGAAAACCATGGCCCCTTGCGCCCTTGGTGCCGGATGAGCAGCGAGGAAGGCTTGGCGTGAGATACCTGTGATGGCTCCAGCTCCTGGCTGCCCGCACCTTTCCCGGGCTCCTTGTTCCTGTGAAGGTCTCAGCTGTTTGTGGAGTGAATCACTGAAATGCCACAATCCACGATGAAGAAACCCGCCATCAGTTCTGGTTTGTCTAAATGGTTCTGGCTGCAAAATGTGGGGGTTCATCATCTGCCACCCACACACACGATGCGGTGCAGGGAGGGCCCTGACGGCAGCAGAAGGGGCTCTCGCGAAGGGGGTGACATCCACATTGCTCCCTTCAGTGGTGACAGTCCCAGCGCTTGGGGTCAAAGACAGCCAGGTTTCCGCTGGTGCACCTGGGAAGGAAAATTGCTGGCGGGACCCACAGAATGGGAGAGTCTGTCTTGGAAGATGGTGGCTCTGGGACAGACTCGGGGGTCATCGTGGGCATCCGCCACAAAACGAGCTCTCAGCTCTGCAGCAGAAGGGCAACGCTACGTGTGCATGAAAAGAATAAGTGGGATTAGGGGAGTAACCTCACCTCTGTCCTCAGGACTGCAGTGATGGCTGCTGGAGGACTGCATCCGCTTCTGGCATTGCCTCTTCAGGAGCGACGAGAAGATCTTACACAGTCCTCAAAGGAAGGCTATGAAAATGATTCAGGGGATGGGAAACGAGTTATATGACCTGAAGCACAGAGAACTCTATTCATTAGCTTATTAAAAGATGGAGAGGAGATTTTATCATTCGTTTTAAGAACATGTACACGGAGAGGAGTCTTGAGAGTCAAGGGCCTTTTGACCTTGCAAACGAGAGCCTAACAAGGCAGCCGGAAAATGAGTGTGGAGAAATTCAGCCTTGAAATGAGACAGCATTTCCTAGCAGCCAGACCGAGCAGAGCTGGCTGCGGACTTGCAAGTGGATTGTGTATAATGAGATTCGGTATCTTAAAAGAAAAGAATTTCCATCCAATTTCAGTGAGAACCTCTCTTCCTTGGCTGTTAGTGCTGGCAGGAGCCTGGGCTGCCGGCACGCTCGTACTGCCCTCGAAGGCTCTGAACCGCGGTCCCGCAGCACCATCCCCTTTCTGCTGTCTTACGGGTTATGCTCGCACGTCCCTCCTCCTGAGGGCAAACAGCAACACTTGTGCCAGAGTACTGTCAAATGCACGAAGGGACCAGAACATTTAAACTCTGCTTTCTTGGCTTTATTTGATGTTTTTTGGACTTTAATTGAGGTGCAATCCTGGGCATTTTAAACAAATTCAAACCTCTCCCTACATCGTAGCAGCAGCCAGGCAAAAGAAACAGGAAACTATGCTCCTCTTTGGGGGCAATTTTTTGTTTTCCATCTACTTACGTGTAGGCATGGATGGAGGCACCAGGCATGAGTTTAACCCTTTCCCTGGGTTTGGTAAATAGCAGGTAGAAAATGATAGACGTGAGTACTTATCCACAAAAGCCTTGTTGCAAAGCAGAAACACCACGTACTGACCGTCTGTAGAAGGGAAACGGGGAAGAGAGGCAAGGCAGGTCTTTGTTGAGTTTCAGTTCTTTGTTCTTTTCCCTTTTTTTCTGCCATTTCACTTGCCCAACAGCTTAGATCTAAACAAACTATCAATACATCCCATTACGTTACACCAGGGACACATTTGACCCATTTATTTTTAAGCGCTCACGCTCTCTTTTTGGTATCTGCTCCGATGTGTGCTATAAAAAAAAAAAGCTTCATTAAAGCAAAAGGTATTTGAAAAGGTGCCTGTGTGCAAAAGAACACGTTGGGAGCTAATGGGGGCTTTCAGGGGACTTGACTGTACCAGTGATAATTGAAACAAACAGACCTCAGTGGCCTAAACTAATTCAGTGGAGCTATATTCCTCTTTTATATTATACATGCGGTAGTTTAGCACTCCCCAGCTCCCCACTGGCATTAAGAGACACTTACAGCTGTTCTCCTCTCCCTAATAACAGCACTCTGTAGAGTTAATGGTGGGCTCCGAGGGCCTGATGAAGTGCTCCGGGGCTCTGACTACGCCAGCCAGAGGACTTGCCATATGCCTGGGGAATTTCACCTCTGTTTAGACTCAATTCAGCCGAAACTCCCAAGGTGAAATTCCATTTAGGTCGGTACATTTCTGCACTAACAATTATAGTGATGTGGTGAGCGCTTTCTTTTATTTCTGCTGGGTTGGTGTCTGTTGTATGTAACCAGATATGCGCTGCCTTCACCCCTGCCGTGGTGACCCCAATTGCAGAAGGAGAAAGGAAATTGAGATTTAAATGGGGAAAACTTTGATTCAAACAAAAATAAATAAATAAAACCCACAAGAAACGCCGAAGACTTTTTGTGCTAATTTTCTCTGCTGCTGTGCTCAGAGAACAAGGAGAAAAGGAGTAAAGTAGTAGACCTTTTTGTCTGATGCACTCATATCGGTCTAAGATAGCCTATGGAGGACAGTAAATCTATTCTAATTTTAAATAAAAGCAGAAAAATTATACAAAATATATTAGATACCTAGAATATATATATTATATAGACAGCAGAACTTGCATTGTCATAGAATCATAGGATAGTTTGGGTTGGAAGGGACCTTTCAAGGCCATCTAGTCCAACCCCCTGCCATGAGCAGGGACATCCTCAACTACATCAGGTTGCCCAGAGCCCCGTCCAGCCTGACCTGGGATGTTTCCAGGGATGGGGCATCTCCCACCTCTCTGGGCAACCTGTGCCAGGGCCTCACCACCCTCAGTGTGAAAAACTTCTTCCTTATGTCTAGTCTAAATCTCCCCTCCTTTAGTTTAAAACAATTTCCCCTTGTCCTGTCACAGCAGGCCCTGCTAAAAAGTTTTTCCCCATCTTTTCTATAAGCCCCCTTTAAGTACTGAAAGGCCACAATAAGGTCTCCCCAGCGCCTTCTCTTCTCCAGGCTGAACAAGCCCGACTCTCTCAGCCTGTCCCCATAGCAGAAGGGCTCCAGCCCTCTGGTCAAGCATGAGCAACAATGCTGAAATGAGAAAATATTGATGGAAAGTGGAGAGACGGTGACTTCCATAATAACTTTTATGCCTATTTCTACAGAGCCTTGCACGGGGGGTCACAGCCCAGCGCGCTCCACGGGCCAGCCACCGACCCTGGCACGGTGTCCTTGGGTGGCCCGTGGAGGACAGTCTCTGGTCGTGCTGCCTACAGTCGGACAGGTCCCCCTGTCCTCCCGGGCCCCATCAACACCCACTTATCCCAGCAGCCGGTGAACGTCAGGAACTGTGGAATCTGTTCCTGCCCACCTTGGGACTGCACAGGGAGAGCCCCCAGCACAGTTACCGCCAGGGCCATGGAAATATTCTGCAGCACCCCAGGACTCGTTACAGGTAGGTTACGTTTTCAAGCTTTCCTTCACAACCACAGAACTACAAACTCCATATATTCATCTGCTTGGACTCTTTCTTTTGTTGTTCTGCTAATTGTTGTGTGTTTTTCAGAACAATGAAGCTCAGGTCTGGATATAATTATAAAAATCTCAGTTATCCATAGTTACCTGTGTCCTTAATGAAGCCCTGGGTATTGTAAGATTTTTCTAACCTCTAACTATCAGTGCAACAAATTTAGTTTCAAAGGTTTTTATTCTTAAAAAAAAAACCCCAAAACCCCCAAAAATGTGTGCTCTGTTGGCCTGTGTTGGAGCCCAATGCTGCTTGCACCAGCCCTCATCCTCCCCTTGCTCCATTCGATGTCCCGGGGGAGCCCAGGACGTCGGGGCTGCAGCTCAGGCAGCACAAGGAGGAGGCAGGGAGGCACGTGCGTGTGGAGCCCACCTCCGGCTTGTCCCCATGTCTCTCACGGGCGCTGCACAGAGCTGGCGGGTCGGCTGTCGTGTTGCAATGGGCAATGGCAGCCCCCGATCTCCCCGATGTGTTGGCTGAGGTAGTGCTTAGAGCAGCTCAGCAGAATCAGGAGGGAGCTGGCTTTGCAGATGTCCACCAGGAAACACACATCAGGCGTTAGCCCCTGGAGGGGCTTCACCAGCAGGGTTCAGGAGCCTCAGGGACCGGATATTCTATAGGAATACTGGGTCTGTTGGTGCCATCTACATCTACCTGGGTCCAACATGACGTTTACAAACCTGAACCCTTTTGGGTAGCTTTTATCTCCTTTCAAATCTGGTGCTATATGCAGCTGCTGCAAGCATGGAAACCTGTCTCTGACCTTTTGAAACCGTAACTTCCATCAGTCATGTCTCTTACTAATTGCTGCTGCAGTTCACGGCCCTGGGTGGAAGGAAGAGTGTTACAAAACTGCCCTTGCAAAACATAAATAATTTTAATTACGGTCAACACGCACTTAATGTGAAACACAGTGAAATAAGTTTCCAGTTGGCGTTTTTAACTGCATCTATAAAATGCACAAGCATCTCCTGGCTGCTTAAAAGCTGGGTGTGCTTGTGTGGGCTTTACTGAAGTACCGGTTTGCAGGCTCTGGAGCTCACACGTCTGCACTCCTGCTGTACGTGCCTCAGCAAGGATTGTCCTTTCAAAGGCTTGCAGTTTTTGCAGATGCAATTAGGGAAGTATGCTAAAAATACAATCAAATATTTAGGTATTTAGTTTTCTTTTTTTGATTCTTTCTTTTTGCATTAGGTAGATGGGTATCAATATGGAATATTTTTCTGCTGAGATGCTGCAGCTAAAGAATGCGCTTCCCTGCAGGCTCAAGCTAAGTCTAGCTTCACGCCACAGACGCCTTCTTTTTGAAATAATGGCTTTCCTCTGGAGCAAGGTTCAGCAGGAAAGGTGCAGGTACTAACCTAAAGCAGCTGCTAAAGCCCTGGCTTGTAGTTCATTCCTATCAAGCAAAGCTCTTAAGCATGTTTCTTTACTGAAAGCCTAAGATCTGCGTCAGTCTTCACTGAATAGGGATTGATTTAAAATTGTGCTTAAATACCTTGTGGAACGGAGGCACGTATAAAGAAACATGCAGCTGGAGTTTCTCTTTCTTTGCACTGATATGAATCAAGCGTAAATTCACTGAAACCAGTGCTACACGTGGGAGAAGAATCAGGTCCCAGGCATGTTAGAAAACAGCTGTCAATATTTCAATTGTCTTACAAAACTAACCCATGTTTTTAGGAAACTTAAACTATCAGCCATAACTCTGCTTTAAAAATCAAGCCCTCAGCTGCCGGCAACATGGCCCGTTAGCTGTTCCATTAGCCCATATCTCCTTTCCAAAAAGATGTATTTGAATGTTCATGCAATCAAGCTATCATGTTGGCTGAGCATCCTTCAGAGCTTTCTAATATACAATAATATGGCTATCACTTTGTGCCTAATGTTTCATAAAAATGCCATATATAATACTACCTTCTTGGCTTCCTATCTTCTTTAATGAAAGGTTGCAGGAGTTTCATTTCCAAATGGTTACTCTACCAATCATAAAATAGGGAAAAAAAAAAAAAAAAAAAGAGCTAGGAAGCTAGGATGCTATTGTAAAATGCTCCGTAATTGTGATGGTGGGGAGAGAAGTGGGCGTCCCATTCCCTATAGTACTTACAAGCAGGAACATAACGAATGTATTATCACTTATAGTAATCATCACATCTCATTTCTGCAATTATATATTATATTTGTGTTTACGTTCAGCATTTCTTATGTGTCCCAGGTATAAGCATATGAGAGATGATGGGATTTGGAAAGTCACAATAGACACACCAAGCCCTTGACTGTGGTGACATTCCTCCCAAGCATGGATTTATGTAGCAGAAATACATGGATATGTAGAAATTGATACAAACAGCTTCCTCAGTAACACACAGATACGATGTTTGTGTCTCCTAATACCTGACTGCCCAGTAACGTTGACCTGGGTATTCAAAGAGAATCTCTCATGAGCAATTACCTCTCTGTGCTATGTTGCCTGCAGTTCTCAGGAGAAAGCGGAACTCTGGCTTCTGAAAAATAGGCTTGTGGGAGACTCATTTTTTCCCCCCAATCATTTCTGATCCCTGCCTCCCTTTTTATAGGCTTGGAAAGGCTACAGAGTCATTTATACTCTAACTCTTCCTAGTCGAATATTTTAGGTACCTGACTTTGCCCATCTCTAATAAGTGGGCAGACATCTGAAAAGCTGCTCACCGTTTCTGCGGGTTCATTGACATTTTGAAAATGTGCTTCTTTTTATCATCTCCAAAATGTCTTCCCCTACAAACATCATACTTAGAATGATTTATTAGCCTTTCTGGAGATTTCTGCCTTTTAATGCCTGCTGGGGAATTTTCCAGGAGATTGCAAGGATGTAAAAAAAAAAAAAATTGCACTGGGATGCATACATATTGATGTGTATATATATATGTAGGTATAGGTACATATGTGTATTCATATATATGTGTATATATAACCACACTTGGCTAACAGCAAGATGGATTAATCTAGACTTATGAAGAAAAGGAATATGAAAAGGAGATGGGGCAAGAAAAGGACAGGCACAAACCTTTTCTTATGCTCTGCAAAGAGGAACTGATTTGAAATATATCTTGTTTATGTAGTACAGGGAACGTCATTATTTTCACATAGAATCATAGAATTGTTTAGGTTGGAAAAGACCTTTAAGATCATCGAGTCCAACCATTAACCCAGCACTGCCAAGGCCACCACTAACCCACGTCCCCAACCGCCACATCTACACGTCTTTTCAATCCCTCCAGGGATGGGGACTCCACCACTGCCCTGGGCAGCCTGTGCCAGGGCCTGACAGCCCTTTCGGGGAAGAAATGTTTCCCAACATCCAACCTAAACCTCCCCTGGCACAACTTGAGGCCATTTCCCCTTGTCCTGTCGCCTGTTCCTTGGGAGAAGAGACCGACCCCCCCTGGCTCCAACCTCCTTTCAGGGAGTTGCAGAGAGCGAGAAGGTCTCCCCTCAGCCTCCTTTTCTCCAGGCCAAACCCCCCCAGGTCCCTCAGCCGCTCTTCACAGCACTTGTGCTCCAGCCCCTTCCCCAGCTCCGTTGCCCGTCTCTGGACACGCTCCAGCCCCTCAGTGTCTGTCTTGGAGTGAGGGGCCCAGAACTGACCCCAGCACTCGAGGGGTGGCCTCGCCAGGGCCGAGCACAGGGGGACGATCCCTGCCCTGGTCCTGCTGGCCACACTATTGCTGATACAGGCCAGGATGCCGTTGGCCTTCTTGGCCACCTGGGCACACACCTGCAAAGAAGGCATGTAGTACCTCAGCCTTTTCCTCAGCCTTTGGCACTATGTTTCCCCCCACATCCAATAAAGGAGGGAGATTCTCCTTCACCCTTCTTTTGTGGCTAATGTATTTATAGAAACATTTTTTATTGTCTTTTATAGCAGTAGCCAGACTAAGTCCTAGTTGGGCTTTGGCCCTTCTAATTTTCTCTTTGCATAACTTCACGACATCCTTATAGTCCTCCTGAGTAGCCTGCTCCTTCTTCCAAAGGTCATCAACTCTCCTTTTTTTCCTGAGTTCCAACCCAAGCTCTCTGTTCACCCAGGCCAGTCTTCCCCACCGGCTTGTCTTTCGGCTCATGGGGACGGCTGCTCCTGCGCCTTTAAGATTTACCTCTTGAAGAGTGGTCCAGCCTTCCTGGACTCCTTTGCCCTTCAGGGCTGCCTCCCAAGGGACTCTGCCAACCAGACTCCTAAACAGGCCAAAGTCTGCCCTCCAGAACTCCAAGGTGGCTGTTCTGCTGAGCCCCCTCTTACTTCTCCAAGAATTGAAAACTCTGTCATTTCGTGATCGCTGTGCCCAATATGGCCTCCAACCATCACGTCACCCACAAGACCTTCTCTGTTCACAAACAACAGGTCCAGCGGGTGCCTTCCCTCGTTGGCTCCCTCACCAGCTGTGTGAGGAAGTTCTCTTCCACACACGCCAGGAACCTCCTAGGCTGGTTCCTCTCTGCTGTATTTATTTCCAGCAGACATCTGGCAAGTTGAAGTCCCCCAGGAGAACAAGGGCTAGCGACTGTGAGACTTCTCCCAGCTGCTTATAGAATATTTCATCTGCCTCTTTGTCCTGGTTGGGTGGTCTGTAACAGACTCCCACCATGATATCTGCCTTGTTGGCCTTCCCCCAGGTTCTTACGCACAAACACTCAACCCTGTCGTCACCATCACTAAGCTCTAGACAACCAAAACACTCCCTAATGTACAGGGCTAACATACATCTCCGCCAACACTTGGGTCTGGCTTCTTAGACCCGAGGGTGACTAAAGCACTCCTAGTCTTTGTGCTGAATTTCTTGTCCCCGGCTCTTACACAGCTGAATCGAGACAGCACAGCGAGTCCCAGCAGCAGCGCGTGGCCTCCCAACAGGGAGTGCACGACTCTTCTAGACATACGGGAGCTCTGACTCTTCATCGGGGGAGTTTTGGTCTGAAATACTTGCTCTTTCACCCAACAAAGAGCAAGTGCAGTTGACCCTTTGAGCCGAGGATACTGCTGTTGAAAATTCAAATGGATATGTATCAATGTCGGAAATTTAAAAAACGGTGACTGCCATATGTCTGTCCAGATTTCTTCCCTGTTTCCCAGATGGAAATGCAGATGCTGTGCTACGTTTGCAGAGTCAGCCCACTAAATCCAAAAAAGGCATATTTCAGGTCCGTAGAAACCCGAATACCTCTGAAAGTATTTGTGTGCATTGGCACAAGGTGCGTGTGTGCCTCCTCATTTGTCCGGCCTGGTTGAGAGCGACGGCGCTGTCTGCAAAAGCCGGACAAGTGTCTACAGGAGCAGAAAGGTAGTCAACAGCACGTGAAAAGTGTAATTTGTGAGCAAAGGACAAAATGCAGTACCTGAGGCCAAGAGAGGGGATTTTGGTGAGTTTCTAGTACAATATTTACCTTTCTCATCAAAGAAAGGGGCAGATTGAACAATTCTCTGCGCTAACTGATGCTGTTGGGGTGACACGAAGAGGCAGCGTACGACAGTGCAGCTTTTCCCTTTCCACCCCTCTGCTGAACTACAGCGGTAATCACCACTCGCTTCTATGGCCGCTGCTTGCTTTCTTTAACCTTAATAGGATTTTCAAAGACTTGAAGCTGTCTGGCAGTCATCTTCTCAAATCCTTTTGGAGATGATCAGGCTGATGTGCTAATCACATTTGTGCTGTATTTAAAAATAGCGGGATAAAGTCTGAAAAGTGCTGAGCAGCACTATTCACCTGCAGCTTGTTTACAAGCCAAGCAGACAGAAAAGAGGTGGCGGACAGCATAGCAAATGGGGATGTCCAGATGCTTTGCGTTTGAATTAGTAAATAAGCCAAACCCCAATTATTCACCGAGTTGAAGTTCCTTTGCTATGGTTGAGGGTGAGCAGGGGAGAATAGTTGTCTCGGCTTGATCACATCTGAGGATAAACACCCCAGGCTGATCCTTCCTCAGCCCTGGGAGCAGTCTCTGATCTGTGGGATTTATGCTACACATGATTAGGTGCGAAACGGAGAGGAAGTTTATTGCAGAACGCTTGGCATGGGCTTGGGGAGTAAATTGATAAAGACGACATGTACATTGTCAAGTTGGGTGTTCATAATTTATAGAAACCCTGGGAGCCATTACTCAGTTCCACCCCGTGTAGTTCTCCCTGCTAAATCCTACTGTATTTGTAGAAATAAAAAGGAAGAACTGGTTGAAGATGAAGAAGCCACTAACACAGACACGCACACATTTGTACAAAATGCTCAGGTTTTGAGGTCTGACAGTCTCTCTTTAAAGAGAACTCTTACACCAAAAACTAGCCAATGTAGAGATGTACAAAATGAATTCATTCTCCAGCTTTTTTTCACTAAGAAGGTCGCTTGCGTATAATATAAACCACTCTCTCCAGTCCCATAATTGGATACAAAAGTGGAAGGAAAAAGGCAATACACTTAACATTTCCTAGGACCATTAGAGCATATCACATCCTAAAATGATCGCCCTTGATCTCAGAGAGTGCCTGCTCACAAGTGGGTTAAATGTGTTATTCTGACACCCAGGTGCATTTTAAACTGCTAAGAGAATAAATAGGCTGCAGATCCCTTTCTGCTGTCCTGGTTTGGAGCGGGCATGAAGAAGGAAAAGGCTCTGTCTGCCCGTGGTGCGCTGCAGTGTCCCGCAGCCTCCTTTGCCTGGCGTGTGGGTCTCCTCCACCCCCGTGGTGGCAGTGCCTCGGGGGTGTTGGCTGGTGAGCTGGAGATGAGGCCACCGCGCAGGAGAGGGAGGACGTCGGGACAAATCTACAACGTCCCAACTGCCCTGAGCCTCGCCGCAGCAGCGGCTAAGTCAGAGGAGCTTCAGACACATTAGTTGCCCTTGGTAAGAAGGCACTGTCCATGCTAGTTTTGGATGTCGCTGTTAATGAGTATGATTATTCTCCGGCTCACATGTCTCTTTCGATTAGTCGTGGCGTACGGCTGCCTGACACCCTGAACATGTTCTCTTTCTGCTTTGCATTGTGCAGCCTGCTGCGTAAATGGCAATGCAAATGTTTCCTTGATAATTTTGTCACACCAAATACGATCAAATTTATTCAGTGTCATGCACACGCACACGCACGCACGCTCAAAGATGTTTGCCCTGCGGCATTAAAGCCAAACTCTGCTCTCTCAGCTGGGGAAACCCAGCAGGAAGTTGTCCGGAGTGGTTGTGCATTAAGCGACCTCTTTTAATCAGTTTTAGGGGCTGGCTGAGGTTCGTGGTACAAAAGGAAGACATGGTGGTAGTGCTCTTGAAAAAAAGCACTGTCTCGTCGTGCACAGGGAATGGATTTGGGGAGCAGCCTTAGCCATAGCCTTGTGTAAATCACTTTGTAGCTCTGTGCCTTGATTTGATAAACCTTCCCTACAGGTTTATTTACTGGAGGCTTAATTAATCTGTTTGCCATGTACTTTCAGATGGAGTGTGCTCAGATAGTGTCAAGACAACAGCAAGAAGAGTGACTTCTTAGCGAAAGGGCAGCAGCAGCCATTTCTCAAACTTGAGCTTCCTAATTCCAGCTCTAACACACGCATTCCCTGAGCAAACATGTCAGGTCCTGGGCAGCATCAATTCACAGGCTGAGCACTGCTGGACTTGTTGATGTGGCTGCCTTTCTCTAATTCCTTCCCTTTTCAACGGAGAGATCCCTCAAAGGCTTTTTTTTTGAAGCGCAGAGCTGTTCCAGACCTTGAGAGATGAAAGCCAGTCTGAGCAAGGTTTTGAGAAGGGAGCTCTCAGAGTTTGAGCTCAACTGCCAGCTTCTCCTCCTGACATCAAAGCCCATCTATTCTCATTTGCTATGGCCTCCATATTTCAAAGGGTGACTAATTCCACTTTCTCTAGCCTCTTGAGACCTGTAGTTTGCTTCTAGTCTTTTTGATGGTTTGATTTCATGTGTGCTGCTAGAGAAACAGGTGAAAGCCCGTTGTGCCTGGAGACCACTGGCAATGTCCAGCCTCATTCAGCCATTGGCCCCCACCTAGAAAGCTGTGAAGTGAAATCAGAAGAAAACAAGCATCATGCAGGTAAGCAGAAAAAACAGTTTGGCTTCCTATGAAATGGGGGACAAAATCCATCTCTTTTTGATGTGCAGAAACAAAAGAAGGAAAAAAAGCATTACCTGCTTGGAAGTGATTTTTTTTTTCCTTCTTTTTGACAGCAGATTTAAGTTTGAAATTTCACTGCAGTGTAAGCCCAAGCTCCAGGACTCTTTGAAAGCCCAGCAGCTGGAGCTGATACGAGCTAGGGTTTAGATGGAGACCTCAGCCTACGCTGTTGTACGCAATCTAGTGTGGCAGCAGCGACGCTGGAGATAAGCATTGCCCTCCACGCTACAGCCAGTGCACAAGAAAAACAGAGCATTAACAGCTGCTCAGTGTATTGCATCTTTATTTCCAAAGCATTTTACACAAAAAATTAAACATTAGCAGCTGTTTGTGGGTGAATATGTAGCAATTCCTCATTTGGCATAATAGCCCTGAAGGACTAGTAAAACTTTTATCTGTTCCACTCGGTGACAGGCTGACATGGATCTGAACAAGGGCAAGGAAGGGAACATTATAATCAAGGGCTTATTGATTGCCTTAAAAAATTAAATAAAAGGTTTTATGCAGCGGAAATGCGTCCTTCTTGTTAGCCATTAGATGAGTCAGACTGACACGGAGCTCGGGACTCTTGGTCCGTTGGGAGCCTTGGTGCGGCACCAAGGCGGGAGGCAGCAGAGGGCAGTGGAGAAGATCGTTCTGGGAGCGAATCCCAGAACTTCGCGAGCTGTGGGGAAGGGTGGACAGGATAGCTGTGGTGGTCAGACAAGGGTGGCAACATCCAGTGCCCTGGAGGAGTGTGGGGTTGTCTGGCTGTGAGGCCCCGGGGAAGTGGGGTGCGCCTTCCCCTTTGTCTGCTCCCGGTTTTTGCCTTAGGTGTGGATGACTGTGGTCTGACCTGGGCAGGGAAGACAGTTAGGCTGCATATTCCCACCTCAGCCTACCTTAACAGGAGGTATCTGCATCAAAACCTTTAAAGTAACTTCACAAGCCTTCAGGTTCCCTAGGGAGAGGAAGCTCATTTGTGTTCTCAGAGCTATTTCTTGGCTGTTGGCTGACCCTGAGCAGCATCACTGTCTCGGTGTCATGCTGGTCGCGTTTTAAGTTTCCCTTGTGTCCTGAGGAACAGGTAAGCCTTTCCAGCCTTTTTAGGTAACCCGCAGCTCCTGAGTCTGTTTAACCCCACAAGAAACAAGTCTTGCTTGTCTCTTGTTAGTGGATGTGTTGATAAATGTCAACGTGCCTGCTCCTGTCTCTTTGTCTTGTTCTGTCTCCTTCATGCCTACCCATGGGAAATGACGTCCTTTCTTTCCTTTCCTTCCTGTCTTGAGTTCAGAAAATGATGTCTCTGTCTGTGTACAGAAAGTACCCCTTAGCTCCTTGATAAAGCCATGGATTAAATAAATCCCTCACACCATTGTTAGTGATCTGACCCCAAGGAGATCTCATGGACGCTTCACTCAGCTGCTCCCCAAATGATGTGCCACCGTGTCCTTGGAGGGTGGGTTTTCATTCTGGAGGTTCAAAGAGGCAGTTTGAAGCAGTTTAGTTCAATGTTTTAATTCTATTATACCTGAATTCCTCCTCATCCCCAGAGCATTGTAAGCACTGGCACACTGGTAATTCTGTCAGATCCTAATATGTCTATATAGTGACAGGCATCCAGCTGATGCAAATCATTACATGCCACTGAAGTCACAACCAGGAGCTGGCCAAGTGTTGCATAAGTCTGTGTCAGGCCGTTTATTTTTATGTCATTATTTTTGGAGGCGAATTGTGCATATTCCCTTCTAGAGCCCAGGACCCCCCCGCGCTCCCCATTTCACCTGCTTTTCCTCGCCGCTGCTATTGCAGGCAGTGAGAGGGCAGGTTCCCAGGATGATGCTCCCAAGCTCTGTCCCAGCAGAGCTGAGGAGTGGGAGCCCAGGGGCTCAGCGCGCTGGGGTGCAATCAAAGGTGGGGATAGAGGTGGTTTAAAAAATACACTGGTAAAAACAGTAATGCTGCAAAAAAAGCCCCAGAGCTGCTTTAGGAGATCAGGACTGGAAAGATAACATGGGGTCCCTCTGCTCTACGATTTGTCCTTCTTGTTAATCATATCTCCTGTTCTGTGCCATTTTATATACCAATAGTGTATGAATTTTTGCTGTTCATATCCCCATGGAGCTGTCAACGTGGAATACGCATTTCTGCACTAACTGGGATCCTCTGAATTATGTAGAGTCCTCGGAGCTGCCTCAGCAGGCCTTTTAAGTGGGCTTTTACTTCTTGATCTGATCAGCTGGCAGACAGTGGTGGCAGAGCTCAGATGAGCACCGGCTGCGCGGGTCCAAGTTTCACCTGGCACCTTCACAGCCGAGCACAGGAATGAGAATGAAAAGCCCTGTCTGAACCCTTCTGGGCTCCTGTCTGGCAGTCGATGTTTTGGGGAGCATGGGGTCAGATCAGGTCAGACTCCGACAGCAATGGCACGAGGAATTAATGAAAAAGTGAAGTTGTGGCAACATCAAAAGATTGCTGCATCAAAGTGTAGTAATTGCCAGAACCGGAGAGATTTGAAATATCTGATCACTCCTTTATGAGATTACCAGTTATCAGAAGGAAAAAAAATCAGAATTAAAAACTCATGTACAGAAAATTAGGAAAAGGAACAGAAATGGCAACGTGGCATTTTGTATCCTGTTCTCAAAAGTAGAGCATCAGTGAGACAAAGCCAGCACTGAAACTCTGATAGAGACATTGCCAATCCTTCCAGACTGGCAGAGGTTCAAGGATTTGTACATGTCTGATGGAAGGATTGTTCGCTTAATATCTATTTTTCTATGAGGAGATGATCCTGGCATCAAATCCGGTATCATCCTAACCCATCCAAGTGTTTCTGTTGGTATGAGCTGGCGGAGGCCGTTTCACGGCTGGAGGACAACCACCCTCCCTGTGCACGGCTGCAGCGCAGGAGACGACGCCGACTTTGCTAAGGAATAAATCCTCCGAAGGAAGAGCAGACACTCAGTGAAACTAGGCAAAGCGTTCAACCCATTTATCAAAGAATATGCAGTTCTCATTTCAAGGCAGGTGAGGCATTGATGATAACTTCCGAGTGCAGAAACTTAATCTACATCCAGAACATTTTTAATTAACGCTCTGCAGCTACCAAAGGCAAAAAATCGGCAGACGACTTAGGAATTTGGTGTCGGTTCTTGGATGATACCAGGCTACAGGGCTTTCTTCTCTCGGTTCTTTCGTTCCTCTTGACCGCTCTATCAAGCTGTTCTGTGCAAAGTGAAGGGGTGTAACAGAAGTGAAACCTGCCTGCCTGATTTTGCAGGGCACAAATATATTTCCCTCTCTAGTTAAGGGGGAAAACACACGTGGTGAAAATTACAGTCGTTACTTCACTGTTTCAGCTGCTCCACTGCAATGCCAAGTGCTAAACTTGAACTTTTGTGTCTGAGGGGATGGAAGTGAGCACATAATTGCTGAATTTACAAAAATAGGGGGGAAAAGGAAGGGGGGGATGGGGAAATATTAAATGATCTCATCCTCCCGAGCCTTAATGGAAATGAATCGAGGCTGCTAGACAGCTCAGGAAGGCAATTACAGGGAAATAATCTGTGGTGTTTAGTGAAGCGGTGATGTGGGCCATGCTGAACATGATGGATCTGGCTGCTATTTCCAGTTAATAATAATGCACTTTAAGAAAAGGCGGTGCTGCACATGTTTGTGCTTTTGTGTCTGTTTGTGTAGCGGAGGAGCCAGCCAATTTTTTTTTTATTTCCTGCGCTGGGAATTGCCTTGATCCCAGTGGCTGGAGTGGCTCGTAGCAGAGCAAGTTTCCCCTCAAGGCACAGCCTCTGTAAGGCAGTATTTGCTTTTGTGAAGATCTTGGCCTTCTTTCCAACAGTCCAGCTGCTGGAAAATTGTGGCTTAGGGAGCTGTTACGCTCTTTGAGAGTTGGTATGTGCCCTGGTTGATAGCCATCCTTGGCTGAAGTCCCCGATGTAGGTCAGAACTGGTTGTTAACAATAAAAAGTGCGTGTGCCTGGAAATAAATGGACTTATTAATAGAATCAAGCAGGGAAAGATTTTTTTTCTCTTCTTAAACCTCAGGTCCTCCTTTCTGCTACAGGGCTCTAGAGACAGCTGAACAAGCTGTAACAAAAGAGACTCTTAAAACTGTCCTGAGCTATTTACTGAGGTTTGAAAAGTTGGTTTAGATTTTCCTGCACTTGCTCTCACTTGAAAGCAGAAGCGCCTGTCACCTGGAGGAAGGGTTGCTTCAAGGAGGACCATGAGGTCCCAGAGCGAAGGACTAGCCTCGCCGTTGCCGTTCAGGCGCGGGTGAACCAGGGGCTGGTGCTCCGTGGCACCGTGCTTTACCTCTGCCTGGCAATATAAGTGACCCTGAACCTGGCTTTAAATGACGGTGGAGTGCAAGCGAGCCTTGAGGAAAATGGTAATTGGATGCAATGAGTGTCTGTGCAGTTCCTGTTGGTACAAACAAGCTCTCTCTTTCTACCTTCCTACTTTCTTCCACTGTAGGTCCTAAATCCAGTCTGATGTTTTTTAAAATACCATGCCTTGTCGAGCAACCCAGTGCAATCACTAGACAACACTAATTTATTCTGCATTTACTTTGTGGGCTCTGTCAAGCTGATTCAGACCCAAAATTCTCAGTCTGATTTCCAGGCCAAATATATTCGAATAAGCCCAGAGAAATGTAATAAAGACAAACACATTTAAATATTTATCTGGAATGAACAGAATGAAATTCCAAACTCGTGAGATTTGCTTGTTGCTAATGATTTGCTAATAAGTCTGTCTGATGCAGGCTGACAAAGAAATACTTTTCCCAGTGTGAGGGACTTGTGTTTCTCTCTCATACTGATTGCTTTACAGAAGAGTCGTCTTTACCTGCAGATTCCTGGAAGTCAGGTGAGAAGGGAAAGAAAGAATCAACATATGATGCCATGAGAGCATTTCCAGAAGATGCATTGCAGGAGAGTAAACAGAATTCACCACAGAATCGTAGAATACCAGGTTGGAAGGGACCTCAAGGATCGTCTGGTCCAACCTTTCTTAGCAAAAGCACGGTCCAGACAAGATGGCCCAGCACCCTGTCCAGCTGAATCTTAAAAGTGTCCAACGTTGGGGAATCCACCACTTCCCTGGGGAGATTATTCCAATGGCTGATTGTTTTCTTTGTGAAAATGTTTCTCTTGTGTCCAATCGGAATCTCCCCAGGAGTAACTTGTACCCGTTACCCCTCGTCTTTTCCATGTGACTCCTTGTAAAAAGGGAGTCTCCATCTTTGTAGCCACCCTTTAAATACTGGAACATGGTGATAAGGTCTCCCCTAAGTCATCTTTTCTCAAGGCTGGACAATCCCAGCTCTCTCAGCCTTTCCTCATACGGCAGGCTTCCCAGCCCTTGGATCATCTCTGTGGCCCTTCTCTGGCCCCTCTCCAGCCTGGCCACAGCTTTTTTGCATAGCGGAGACCAAACAAGCGCCTGACAAGTGCTGAGTAGAGTGGGACAATGACTTCTTTATCTCTGCTGGTGATGCCCTTGATGCGACCCGGCACCCTGTGGGCTTGCTTTGCCGCAGCCGCACGCTGTTCGCTCATACGGAGCTGCTTGTCCACCAGGACCCCCAGGTCCCTTTCAACAGAGCTGCTCCCCAGCCGGGGAGATCCCGGCCTGTGCTGCACTCCTGGATTGTGTTTTCCCAGGTGCAAGACCTTACGCTTGTGCTTGTTGAACTTCATAAGGTTCTTGTTGGCCCACTCCGCCAGCCTGTCCAGGTCTTCCTGCAGGGTGGCTCTCCCTTCCGAAGTGTCCGCTTCCCCACTCAGTTTGGAATCATCGGCCAACTTCATCAGGGTACACTTGATCCCATCATCCAGACCACTTATGAAGATATTAAACAGCGCTGGGCCCAATATCGATCCCTAGGGGACCCCACTTGTGACAGGTTGTCAGTTTTTGTTTTATTTCTTTTATTTTATTCATGTTTTTATTGCCCAGAGATTTATTTATGAGTAACATTTTGTGAACTCTCCATCTCACTCCAGATCTAGACCTGCTTCATTATTTCCCAGAAATGGAAAATAAAGATGTATTCTTTCCTGTTTTTCTATAAAGGTGTACGTGAAGTTGGTTTAGTGCTGGCAAAATGTTGCACTCAATTATGCCTATAGATTCAGGCCCGCCGGTTACCTACACGTTATACTGAAAGGTTTTGCTGTCTGCTATGTCAGTAGGTCCCGATTCCAACCTAATGGTAGGTCAGCAAGGAGAAGGTCTGTCAGTAGGTCATCCAGTCAGTAGTTCTCATGCTCCCACCAAAAGCACCAAACATTACTGGCAAGACCTTATACAATATCTGTGCGTATTGGAAAGAGGCATCATTTGCTAGTCGGATCTTCACTGCTCCATAAACATCTCCGATCTATATTTACAGAGAAATACATTGATTGCTCTAAGCTGGACTCCTCTAGAATTTGCTTCCCTTAAGGATGGTTAAGGGTGTCTATAAAGGGAGAAAAACCAGCGAAAGTATGAGGAATGGCTGGCTGTTTACGAGGAGTAAATCTGAAAAACTAACCTGAAAATTAGAAGGATGACATTCATGCACAAAATCGGCTTCACCTCAGTGAGTACCTTTGGTGGGGAGGAAGAAAGCAGAGGTGTGGATTTTGAGGCTGTCATTACTTTTCTGACATTTCGGGATGCAACTTCGCAACCTCTTTGTTTGGAAAGAGCAACCTTCAAAATTAACCTTCATCATAAATATTTTTTAAAGTAAAATAACCAGAGAGTAAAATGAAGCCAAATTTCTAAAGAAATATTAGATATTGGCTGGCAAAAAAAAAAAAAAGTTTTCATTTTTATTTTATCAAACAGAACTCAAACTACAGATTTTTACGTAACAATTTTTTTTTTCTCCTGCATTTATAGCAAGTGGTGAAGTGTCCACCCAGCTCAGACAAGGAGTTTGGTTTGGAAGTGGAAGATGGCATTTAGCTGATTCTTTAGCACCCATATTTTTTCTTCAGGTTTGCAAGTGTTAAGGTGAAAAGAATTCATCTTCAGCCGGGTATGTTTCTGCGGAGATTTATTTCACACTCAGAAGAGAGGGAAAAGGCAGTTACGCTGAAGAAGTGGAGTCCTGAGCCACTGATGGAGGAGGATGTCCCACGAAGATAGCATGGGGCCCAGAGTGGGAGAAGAGACGCTGAGCACATGCTGGGTGCTGACAGGGAAGAGCCTCCGCAGTGATGAAACATCGGGAAGCAGACAGGGAGCAGAAATCAGCTGAGGAATTAAAATAGAAAGGGAAAGCTGGCGGCACGGTTAGCTGCCTTCAGGAGGAACTGCCCCAGCTCTGTGCTCAGACCAGGCAGAAAATCAGACATCCCCAGACCTGTGACTCTCCCCATGATGTGGGGAAGGATGGGGAGGGAAACCTGCTGGAAGGTAATTCCCAGCCGCACGCCAGCAGCTCAGATAAAACCTGATGAAGGTTGCTCAAGCAACAGAGATGGGGGGGAGCACTGCGTAAAAATGACAATTGCATCAATTGGATTCCCATCTCAATTCCTTTAGATTTGCCTTTCGATTTCCAATCAGCGCCTTGATCCTCAGGCACTGCCATCAACACCTGCTTTCCCGGAGCATCTGAAAAACGAGCTGCCCGGTGCGGGTCCGGGGACAGGCGCCTTTCCCAGAGCCAGGCACACATTTGACATTGTTTGTAGTCTGCGTTTCTGAGTCATTACTCAGTGGTACAAGAGTGCGTGCGCGCGTGCGGAGGGGGGCAATAATTGTGCCATTAATGATTGCTATTTTGATTACAGGATGCAATTGTCACTGCGGTTGGAAGCCAATCAACGCGTTGTGAGTGGGAGCCCGCTGGTACTTTCCAATGGTCCTTGATTAAAAAGGAAGCTCTTGGCTATCTTCAAGCAGCAGGAGAGGAAACAGTGCGGATGAAGGTGAGGCAAGTGCCAGACTCTCACTCCTGATGGATCACAGCTCATTTTCACTGTAGTTTAGTCACGCAATCTGCTTTTTTCTCAACTCTGAGGCCTTCTTCCCCCTTTGCTCCCAACCAGACAATGTCTAGAGCGGCCTCTGCTTTTCGGTGACAAAAACTGAGCGCCCAGATCTTTGCTCTGGCTTATTTTCCTGCAAATTAAATACGCGATGTGCCTTCACAATCCAACTTCAGTTTGCATATGCTATTGCTTGCCTTCCAACCCACCCTTTTTCCATGCAGTTGCAGATAACCAAGTGTGTAACCAAAATCCAGTGCAAAACTAGTGACAAGTAACACGTACGCTATTTTAGTACAGCAACAGGGCGTTTTAATTAAAGTGATGGCTGAAGATGGAATCTACAGTGTTTCTCCCAGATTTTCTGTGGATTTTCAGACAGTGGGATTTCTTCTATCCCGGAAATTTCCTGACACCAGGTGTGTCAAATCTCTTCCTAAGAAGAAAGAAAAAAAAAAAAAAAAAAGAGAGGTTTGTTCTCCTGGTGTTTTTGCTAAAAACAAATGAGCAAAAGTCAGTGAACTCGTCCAAACTTCAGTATTTTATCTGATTTAAGTCACTTAACCAATAACTCACCTGAGTGTGTTATGGGGACGGGAAGGGGTGGGGAGAAATTTGCACTGAAACTGTCACAAAGTTTTGAATTGTGGCTCTAAGTCCTGTAAATTTGAAATGAGGCACCTAAAACATCACCTCACCTTTAGATGTTGCGAATGCCCAGAATCCTTGATCCAGCAAAGCAGTACTTGTTGCTGAAGGGCACCTGAAACCAGCCTGTGTTTTGGTAATTGTGCCAAGGTGGTTTTGCATGTTTAATAACTTTGGTCTGTCTCAAGAGAGAGGAGATTCATAAAGGAAAAAAGAAAGTCCCAGGTTCATCCTCGGGCTTCGCGCTGCATGAAGCCTCAGCTGATTGATGTTTACAGGTCTCTGCAAATGTCGTGATGTGAACTTTGCAATCCACAATGAACACCAGTTACGCTTACGGGGATGCAGGGCTGAAGCTTAAAACTTTACTTGGCACTCTCCCCTGTAAGTAGATAGACGGAGTAGCATTCTCTGTATTGTAGAAATGGCCATAGTTTTTAATGTACATTTGTAGATCAACACTGATATCTTGTTTCTAATAATTCCTGGCAGAGAGGTTGGCTCTCACTCCAACCCTCCGTAAGAATTTCAGTTCCCTGTTGGAAAACACGTGGCCTCTGGTACCCAGAGTGTTCCTGGCTGGCTGGAGAGTTATCTGGTCTTGTGTTTTGCCACAGCTAAATCAAAGCGGAGATACATTTGGAATTTAAAGGTGTATGATCCTGCATAAGCAGTGTCAGCCATCAATGTGGAGTTGAATCTGCTGCGTGAAAGGGGCTGTATCACCACGCAGCCTCGTGCCATGATGCGTTTGTTATATGATATTAAACACTGGTAAAAAATACAGGACAGAAACAAACTTAAGCAGTCACTCAGGCAAACTGTAGCCCGTGCTTTCAGAAAGGTTCACACAGCAGCAAAGGGGACTAGAAACGCTGTTACACTCCTTTCCCCTTAGAAACCCTGCTAATGCATCCATCTTTTTAGCTTGTTAAATACGGGATAAGGCTAAAAGGTAAACATTCAGATACAATTGTCATAGCACAAATAATAATAAAAAAAAAACCTTACAAACTCTCTTGATATCAGAAATAATTACATATCTCCAGTACCGAGTCTCAGGCTGTTTTCTGTACCCTACCATTACCCAGCCAATGTGACAAGGCAACCCCCACACACCTAAATAACTGCAAAAGCAGCCTCTTACGGGACGGAGCCACTAGCTAGCACGCAAAAAGACGGTACCTTTGTTCGTTAATAATGCACAAGTGACAGCTATCAGGGGAGTGGTTTTCAGCAGGTATCAGCAATATACAGACGCTTTGAAGAAAGGGTCCGAGAGTGCTCGGTGCAGCAGGGCTGCGGGGCGGCGGGGAGGAGGCTGTCGCATCTCCGTGGGCAGATGGAGTGCAAGAGCTAACCTGGCTCAGAGAGCGGCAAACGCTTCTGGTCCTCGGGATCTGGGCGGCTGATTTGGATCTGCAATTAACGGCTGAGCAAGACAGCGTGGCGCTGCTTCCCTGACAGATATCTGCCATGGGTAATCTTTTCTGGGAACCAAAGCCTAAACACAAAATGCTGCCCAAAAGAGCCGCTTTGACTTCAGTGCTCTTTGAATAGGGGCAAGAGCAGGGTGTTTTCTGGGTGCCTTTCACAGCCAAGCACCTTCCAAAAGCCTCCTAATCCTCTTACAGCATTGGGAAAGGAAGAGCTGGAAGTGAGAGAGGGCAGATTTGAGGCTCGCGGTCACAGTGCATCGTCTCTCTTCTTCATCTTGTTTTTTAGCCCCCGTGTCTCTCTGTTGATAACCATCCCTGGTCGCCCACACTGAGCTTGACTCTACCAGTCTTGTCCTTTCAGCTGAGAGCAACCAGCTAGCTTGCACCAGCGGCTCTGTTAAGATGAGGGAAACTTGTTTTTACAGATAGATAGGCAACCTTTTATTGCACTAGACCATTTTTTATATGGTGTTAGATCACCTCGCTGCAAATAGCTAACGTAATTCTGGTATAAAGCAAGGTATATTGAAGGTATAGTGAAAGCATAATGAATGCAACATGACGTATAAATGGCTATAAAATCCAGAGTTGCTGTAGGCCTCCTGCCCCCTTCCAGACCGCGCTGTGGCCCAGCTCCCTGCCAGGCAGACGCAGGTGGTGCTTGTGCTATGGAATTACTGGCGTGAAAACGGCAGAGCTGCTCTACGAGGCGGGATCAAAGCCCCGTGTAACTCCCCGTCTTGCTCCTGACAGTGGCTGATGGCGGGTTAGCGAGGGTGGCATCTACAAGAAAAAAGGTAATTTTCAATTGATGATTTTCCCAGCTTCTGGAGTTCAGTGCTTTCTGGGCTTGATAACGTGTGGTACGTGTAATAACTATGTGCAACAACAACAGCTTATCTCAGTGAATATTTTTCCAATCTATTCGTGGTTTCAGCCACTGAAATATTCTGCCACAATGAGCTCCTCAAGGTAATTCTTTATTTTGTGCTAAAAAAAAAAAAAAAAAGTATTTGTTTTTACCCTATTGCCAACATTTTTCATTAGGTACTTCCCTGTTTTCATATTCAGTAAGAAACTGAATAATCACTCCATGTTCATCTTCCCCACACAACTGATAATTTCATAGGTTTATCTCATTTTTTACCCTTTTTTATCCACCATCGTTGAATAATCACCATCTATTTAACGTCATCCAGACTCCTATAATCTATTGAGTTATAAATTCCCTCTCACTGAATTTCTTCTACCATTTTTTGTGTCTTGGGAGCCTTTTACGCTTCTTTGAAATAAACTTCAAGTTTGGTTATTGCAAATAATTTTCTGTCCTCAGCAATTTGCCATGTCAATGTTCATCTCCATTTTGAGGTTATGTAGAATTGTTGAACAAAATGAGTTCTAGCAGACATCCTTGTAAGACCTTGCTGGAAACCAGTAAAACCCATCCTTACCTTTTCTTTCTTATTTTAGAATCAATCCTTAATCCACAAAATGAGCGATTCTTTTATCCCATGGTGGTCTCACTTCTTTAAGACCCCTAGTGAGGAAATTTAATGAAAGTCTTTTGGAAATCCAGCTATGCTATGTTGACCAATCCTTTTTATTTACAAGCTCATAAACACGCTCAAAGAACTCCAGGAGATTTCTGATCACAATTTGACTTAACAAAAGCAATGTTGACTCGTCCTATTTATTCACGTACCTACTTACTGTTTTCTGTATTATACTTCTACAAATTGTCCAGTACAGACAATTATTTCCCTAATAAAAGAGAAAGAATGGAAGAGATTAGTCACCATCCTTTAAATTTAAAGATGAGTGATGTCTTCAGGAAAGCACATCTTGATTTAACACACATTGTTTTTGTGTCTGCCATTCCTGACTTTCAAGGAGTAGGAAGGAGACGGAGCAGCCAGGACTCCCTGACAGAAATAAAGATGGTGATACAATTACTTACACTGGCATCGTGCAGGTAAAAGTAGGGGAAAAGGGATCTGGAAGGTGAGGATGGTATTTTACAGTCAACTAAATAGGATCTTCATGGCATGGGCTGAAGTCCTTTAGAGGACTTTCTGTACAGTGCTCTGGTGGAGATGATGGTAGCAAAGTCAAAGTTCCTCTGATGTGAAAATGCTTGTTTAACTTTTACTTTTTCTTTAACATTTAACTTTTCTGTTACAGTATATTTATTTCCTGGGTTTAGTTTGCCACCTGCAGACAAAGTGTAAATGAGAGAGCTGTAGCACTTAGCCATATGTGATGGATATCTATAGGTGACACATGTTTTGCAAGGAGAGCAGTCATTGAGCTTAAATTTTATTTTTAACTTTTTACCTAGAAATCAAACCTAACGATAAATTCTGAGGGCCTGAAGTTCCTTAACTGTGGTTGAGTAAATCTGTAATGCTCTAATAGGACCGGAGGAAGCTTGCCTTGGTTGGAAAATTTAATTTGATAGTTCTCCATGGCTGTAGCAGTAAATATTCCTGGGTAGAAGGTGTCAGAGTGTTTACTCCTGTTACGGGAGAGAAAGCACACAAGCAACAACTCTTTGACAGCCCATATAGACTTTCACACCAAAGCAGCATCTACAACAACACTGGTGTTGCAAGAGTAATAATAAATCACGAGCTCAGACTGGTCATCTGGAGCAGATTCCTTTTGAGCTACAGCCTGTCCTGCTCCTATTAAAGTCAGTGACCATTCTGTGCCCTGTCTTTTTGTCATTGATGCAGAAAATGGACTTTCTCAGCCTTCAGAGACAATCTGGTATCCACACTGCTAGCTGTACTTTCAGAACTGTGTTTTACTCGCCCTGGCTGATATACTGTCCTTAAAAATGAGGGCTGTGCGGTGTTGGCAGTGGGTGCTGCTACAGCACCTCCTGTAACAGATTCTTCTAGAAAAAAAGTTAATGGATTGAGTCTCTGAGCTCCCAAGAATGATGCTGATGGCAGTGGCCAACGTTCAAGAACAGAAAAACAAATAAGAAAAACTGGCTGCTACATAGTTCTGAAACGTGCTGCGGGGACTTGCAAATGCAAAAGCATAGTCAGTGCCAGCGCTTTGACGCTCTGCTACCAGCAATTTCACTGTGTTCATGGATGTTTTCCTGCCACATGAAACCATCAGGATGCCAAAAGCTAATTTACAAGTTGAGAAGTGGAAAAATCTCAAAAGTCAATTTTGATTATTTGTGTCATCAGAGGATTCACATGGGCGTAAACCATCGTTTTGATTTTTAGGTTCAGACATGATGAGAGCAAACAAAAGAACAAATTTGACTGGTTTCACACTAAAACATTGTAAAATAGCAATTTCCGTGTGCTTCCATAGTGTCTTGTAGCAAGGAGCTCCACAGACAGATTACACATGAGCTGAGTGTTTAAGATCTGAGCGGGTCATCCAGACGGAATGACCAAAAGTTATCCCTTCTCCTTAGGAACAGGTACTCGCATTGGAAAGACAAGCAAGGAAGCTCGTATCAATACCAAAGTCAACCAACCTGCAGCACCCAAATACTCCGTTTGTAGGGGGGTATCTATTTTTTTAACTCTGATATTAGTGTTCTCTGACAATTAAACCCAAGGAAGTGGTTACACTTGGAGCAAAACTGTGAAATTATGGCATGACTAAAGGTACTGGGAGTTTGTCACTGAGCAGCTGCAGTATTTCTCCCTGTCATATCTGAACATGTTTTGCCTGCATAAAGAGTGAATTTGGACACCATTGTGATGGGAGAGCTCGTAAAAGAATAGAAAAAAAAGAAAAAAGAAACATACTTGTTTATAGGTGGTGTCAAGCAAAGAAATAACCTCTGCAACAGTGTCTGGGTCTCCAGGGCTACAAAGGTGGCACTTTCCACCTGCACAAAATTTACTGGAAACATAAAATCCAACAAGGAGAAATGTATCATTCGTGCTGATACTCTGCTATAGAGATTCTGCTGGAGAATATTACCTGCCATGACCCTCTTCCTCCTAATGCAGGATCACCTCTAGTACTTCCATCCAGAAAGACCGGTTAATTAATCAACATCCACTATCACACTCTTGGATTATCCTCGTGTCTTCTCATTTGGGCACAAGGAATTGGTTTCTCTCCCAGGGTGGAATGAAGGGAGGCTCACGCAGACGTGAAGAGCAGATTTGCAGACAGACATTACGATAAGTGAACAATACCCAGCCTCTAACATCTTCTTGGACAAGGTAATTTATCTGAGCGATGGGTGGAAGAATGCAGAGGGTGAGACTTGGCCACGACTGCCGGATTCGTTTCATCTCCTGTGTAGAAGTGCATAATTTTTAGCTGGATTCAAAGAGGACCATTAAAATATCCAAAATTGTAATAGTTAATGACAAGGGAAGCTTCTGAATGTATTGAGTTTCATGGCTCTTCTTTAGACTTACTGTCTATCACACTAGGGATTTGTTAAATTGTTTTCCTGGGTGGCAGGTTTTTGTATTTTCCTATGCAGTTTCTTGTTTGATCGTTTTCTGAGATAAGTCGCTAGGTGAAACGGTCACTGATTCTTATCCACGCTGGCAGTTGTAATGTTACTCTGAAAGATTTTTGAATAACCGTGTGAGAGAAAATGGCTGTAACACTGACCCGCAGCCGTCCCGGCCCAACCTGACTTTGCAGCACTGTTGAAAGGAGCCGGAGCCCAAAGGAGCTGCGCTGCGCTGCTCTGTGCCTCCCAGCAAAGAGCTGAAACCCAGCTCTGCTTTCAAATTCTTTCCTCTCCATGTTTGAAGACAAAAGGAAACCAAGGGCTGAAACAGAAAAGTAGAAGGTTACCAGAAAAGAAATCTTACATTAATACAGAAAAGAGAAAAAAAATCTCTGTTCTGGGGAATACGTACGTTGCTGTGTCAACGTTGTTTCGCACTGCACTTGCAGGCTCGGGCAGAGCTACGAGCCACAGGAAAACTCCCAAGTAGCCCCATTGCAATTGCAGCACGACTTGCTTTCTTCTGGTCGTCATGATCATTTGCTACCTGGCCGTTTGTTATCTCACTCCTAAATCTCTACACAGAGAACTATCTTGATCATTTCGGAACACTTACAGGATGGAGATTTACCTGACAAATGACATTTATTAAGCAATTTTAGCCCCTTGACTTGCACTGTGCCACCTCCTTTCACCTGGGACTACTTCTGAAAGCCTTGTATCCCTGTAGCTTTGAGAGATCCACCATTGTCGGAAGAGTGAACCTTTCCCAAAGGAAAATCAGTCTTTGTTCTTCCAAAAATGGAATTCCATGCTCCTCTCCTCCACACTCAAATTAAGCTGGTCCAAGAAAAAAGTATGGTTCCCTCTTCTGTGCAAAAGCAAAATATTTCTGAGTGGAGGAGATACCGGTATTGCAGTGCTCTGGTTAGAAAAATACAAGTGATTAACTAACCCCAGCTCTTGAACAGAGATGATTTTCAGCACCGAGCAGTTTTAGTCTTTCTTTTGAGAAACTTTGTCCAAACGCCAGGGTTTGGTTCTTGGGGAGCAGCTTGGCCCCGTGACTCCACTATGGTTTGAAAGGGGGCGGCAGAAAGCGAGGGCTTTTCCTGCACGGGCTGCGCCAGGGATGGGACGTAGGGCAGCTCGCTGCAGACGCTGCTCGGGTGTCACCGATGAGGGAAGGCGGAATCTGGCGGAGATGGCGGACAGCCACACTCAGAGGTATCTGAGATGGGTTTTAGTGCTTAGTAAACAGGAAATGTATATTTTTGCTATGTAGAGGCTGCTATGGTTGGACCTAAGGATCGTTGAGGCCCTGGCGTTATCTTGAAGGGAGATGTATATATAAATATGAATTTAAGTAAAACCTTATTCCCTATCTAGGTATTTTCACAATGTGTTGTAGAAAAATAGTAATATGGTTGGGAATATTTTTCAATTAAAAAATTAGATGTTTCATGATCGTCATTATCTCCCACCATCTCCCCACTAGCCAAAGACTCAAACAGAAATTGACTGTCATGGCAATAGATTTTTTTTTTCTTTCCCTCAGGACAAGATATTCTATTTATTTCTCTCTCCAGTATTTGTAATTCATATCAGCTATGTCTTTATTGCCCCTTCCTAATACATGTTTGTCTGAAAATACCAATGGTTTTAACACTAGCCCTCGGGAAGGATGGTTTTGTGATGCAGGCAAGGTTCAGGCATCCGCACTGGGTTCGGTTCCCGGTGGGGATGCAGGTTCCCCCTGGGCTGTGGGCACAGCTGTGCAACACACAGAGGATCCAGAGCTGGCGGAAGGAGCAGCCAGCGCATCTACGGAGCGTGACAGGGCTGGGTCACACGAGTATCTCCTGCAGCCCTTCGCTCTGAGCTTAGGTACCTGTGTGCCTTAATCTCTCTGCACCTCCATTTAACCTCCGTAAAATCAAAACAAGAATTCACTTCCCCTCCTCTTCTTGGTCTGTTCTCCATCTGCGGACGGCAAGTCTGCGGTGAGCAAACATTCTTGTACTGGGATAGATCTGCGTATGCGCGCGCGAGTGTGTGTGTTTAACAGATTAAGTTAAAAACAATCTTTATCGCTTCATTTAACTAAAGCGTTTTTCCAGACAAGTTCCTCTGCTCGAATGTTCCTTCTAATTATCATTTTCCCTTTACAATATGTTGTGTCATGCTGCTTAGGAGAAAGCTCATAGCGAGAGAGAGCACTGGGGTTGCGAAGGAAATATGTCCTGGCTATTAGAAAGTTCAATGAAGCGCTGACTTTTATATCATCATGTAGGGATGGGTGAAACAGTCCAGAAAAAAATACCCCCAGCTGAGCAGCAATGTGGGGCTTAAAAAATCTCAGATTCACAATGGTTTTTTTAAGGTTTCTCCATCAGTTGCAAGGTTATTTTTCTCCCTATGAATGTTTTTATCCAAACCAATTGGTCTCAGAGGTGGAGGCTGGGTTATAAATGGAATTATAGCCCCGGCCAGGGTGCTCCCCAGGCCGATTACTTTGGGCCCCGAGCACCAGTGGTTCTGCCCCGGGGCTGTGCGGGGGCCTGCTTTGCTCCGGAGGAATGATTTGGAGTTGCGTTCATTTGCTTTTATCCCGATTCCATGAGCTGTTTGCAGCTGTTAATTTAACAGTTTAGTGCTTCCATCTTCCATAGGCAGGACCAGCTGCTCCGGTGCCTTAGACATCGAAACTTCATTTCCAGTAACAGGGCTTGGAGGACTGGGAGGTGAGAGAAAAATACGGTTGCTCCAGTGAGCAGGGACAACGTGGTGGCCACAGAAGTTAACCGAGAGGTTTTGTAAAATGAGTCTCTGTAAGCTACAGCTCTACAGGGGTGAAGCAAGAAGGGGCGAAGAGCCGTGAAAGCCAGGCCGTCTTGGGAGAGTTTTTCTAGGACACAGTGTCTCTGCAGTGCCAAGGGAGCTCGATTAGCCCAAACAGCTAAACCATTAGGTACAAAGAGTCTCTGCTGATGCGGGCGGGTGCGTGTCCCTAAATATACCAGAATTCGGGATTTTTCTCTGTGGGAACACATCGAGCTGAACCTAGGACAGATCCTTTTTCGAAGCAGTTGTTACACCAAAGCCCTGTAGAAGAAAGAATGAAACTGCTATATGGCATCTACTTATGAAAAAAAAGTGTTTCCTTTTTATGTCTTTTGAAGGACTGATAAACTTTATGATCATGAAGCTACATAAAGAACTTCTTACCCAAAGACTGTTCGTGAGCCAGTATCGGTGAAGTCAATAGGAAACTTTTCAGTGATTTCAAAATGAGGCTTTTTTCCCTTCTTTTATAGAAAAAAAAAAAGATTTTTTTTTTGTTTTGTTTTCCAGCCCCTGTGTTAATTTGTCAGATCAGTTGTCAGGCTGCAGTAGAAGCTGAAAGCTTAATCATTACGCTTATTATTTTTATTTTGAATTGTATTTATTTACTCTTTGTTTCACAAGGTCTTTTATCTCCTAAAGAGGAATTCATCCTTCAACGTTGTTGTAAACTTTTTTCCTAAAGTCCAAATTTTCCATTTCAAACACCTGCACTTGTGACGTGAAGTTCTCCCTTTCAGCACGTCCCTTATGCTGCTCTGTCACCCCCGTGCTCTATGCTGAATTCTAGTACCACTAGGAAGAAAACCCCTCCTCTATCCAGGATTTTGGTGTTAACAGCGACTTTTTATTTTGCATCAATGCTAAACCATTCTACAGCACTTGAACAATATTTCATGCGGTGAATTGTTAGCAGCATCAGCTACTAAAAACCAGTAGCAGTTGGAAAGATTGTGCAATTTGTGTTGGATACAGTTCAAGGTCTTTTACGCAGCCCTGGAAATTGTGCTAATCTTTCTGTTCTAGGGCACTTTGCGGGGCATTTGTACCACGCAACTTCAGACATCTAATTGAATCAATTAAGTTAGCTACCTGATCTCCTCTGCTTCCCTCTGTAATCAATGGGGAGCCGAGAGAGCTCCTCTAGAGGGTGGCTTAGAGTGGCTAAATTAGGCTCCTGTTTGAAACGCTGCTTCAGAGCAGGCCGAGTGTCTCGTTTAATTACAAAGAGAGTCAAATTAGACTAGTTAGTCATCTCAGACCGGGCGGTGTGAATTCCTGCCTTTGTACACTTACCTGTAGCATCCAAATGAGAGAAGACTTCAACTCTTAAGTCCTCGTTTCATAGATACATGCCAGCTTCCTCTGCGGCTTGCTGCGCAGGCATAGGCGTGAGAGCGTGATGCTGTGAGAAGCCTCTGTTTAACAACGAAGTTATTTTCAAACAGTCGTTGCACAGCTCAGCCACGAGAACGTGCTGGTGGGTCTCCACAGATGTCCAGGCCTTTGCAGTTCCAAACCCAGCCTTCTGAGAGAAGTAACTTGGTCTTTTCCACTCTTAACGTCCACACTTAACGCAACGCTGGGCTGCAAACCCCGGAGTTTCCACTAATTCAACTAGTTCAGTTCTTGCCCTGTTCTACACTGGAAACCGCCAGCTCAGCATAACTCTACATTGCTTCAAAGCTCAACAAGCATCTCACGAGCCTCAGCTCCTGGCTTTATCTAAAGTTTCTGCATTCGTGTATGGACAGTGATTTCCAGGCTGTTCATTAAGAAATCCCAATGCCCTTTTCAGAGTCACTGGAATATATAGTTTTGTCCTCTTGGGAGATGCTGCCAGGATTATTCAGGATCGCAGTGTTAAGAATGTTGGTTTTTCCTCTGATGTGCTTGGTAGCTCACCCTGTGCTTTCAATATCGATGTGTTATTTATTGGCAATTCCTTATGCTTCTATAATTCTCCTTTGAACAGTCATTTGCTTTGCCGGCCAGCGTTTAAGTCCTGAGATCAGTGATTTTACTCATGGCCCATAAAATAAGAAAAGTAATTTCATACTTTATTTCTGTCTAGTGGAAATCCATATCTGGAAAAGCGGGGTAGGCTCGCAATTCATTGGCAGGCACTGGGCAACTTACTTACATAGTACGAAATCAAACTGCAAAATATTTTTTATAAATAGGAGTGCATATTTTTAAAGAATCCTTACCATCAGTAGTGTCTTCTAGGTTAGGTAAATAATCCCCCAAAATAGAAATGTAATGATTTTATGGATATTTTAGGCTGCCCGGTTAGACAGATACACTTATTATATGAGCTGTGACACCCGATGGGAATTTCCCTATGACTTTATTTATTTAGATAATCTTGGAGTACTAGAGTATTTATAATATCTCACTGATGCTCAGATGCAGTGGAATTCAAGCATGAAGCTAAACAGCTTCTCAGATATTATCTGTTCATCCATCTACTTGACAGACAATGGGTAACCTTCCAGATTCAAGGACCTGCGTTTGTCTTTTAACGCTGCTAAGGGGTGAGTAGCAAGTGTGGGTTTTCTGAAGTGCGGAACCTGGGGGTCGAAGGAACGCTCAGCATCTAAAAACCTCTCCCAGCAGAAGGAGGAGTTCGGGGACCAGGAGACCTGTGGGTAGAAAAGTCATCAGAGAGGCTGGGGAGAGTCTGAAGGACCCGGGTGACGGGCAGAAGCAGGCTGGTACGCAGCATCGGCTTATTGTTATCAATGCAAGTTTCCTCTGAAAAGCTTTTAATTTAATGGATGATAAAATTTTTTAAAAGACTGTGTAGGCAGTCACAGGCTGCTTAAAATTTCCTGCACGTTGGCCGTCGTACAGACGAGTGCCTGCCGCTTGAAGGGGGAGCTGAAAGCCTCGGGTCTGGGCGGGGAAGTGAGAAGAGAGACCTGCAGGGACCAGGGCTGCGGCTGGGCTGGGAGCTCGGGTGCTTTTTCCTGTACCTGGGCTAATTCTGGCCGTTGGGGTGACTGTTAGACATAGTCATGGGAAAAAGCTCAGTTTACAGAAATACTCCTAGAAAGGGAGTGTTGAAACTGAAATCACAGCCTTTTTCATTGGAAACTCGTTTCTAAGGCTTCTGCTCATCCCAGCAGAGGCTGCAGTAATTCCAGGTGATCTTCACATCTTAATGAACCACAGCAAGTCCTGCACATCCCAATCAAACTGCTCACTGGCAGTCTATCGAGCTAGAATTCTTTACTGAGGCTATCCAGCAAATAATTTCAATAGTGGATAAATGCACCAAAATCACCATCTGCCTGTGGATAATTGGAGACCAGAACAAGAGGCCAAATTCACAGGGCAGATTATTCCTCTAGCTCTGTTGGGAATGCTGAATGGGATCCGCTCATGCTGTTCTTTGGTCTAGAGCAAATAATCTTTTGCTTCCATGAATGCCAAATTCACTCATAAGCACCTCAACTGATTACAGACACCTAAACCCCTGTTCTTTGGGTAACCGATGTGTTTACACACCCATTTGAGTTACTTGTGAGGCTTTTTAATTCGCGGACCGTAGAAAAATATTTTCTTACATTTGCTCTTCAGTGCTGTTTGCTATTCTGTTGTAGCTTTTGTAACTTTAACTGCTGAGAAAAAGGTAGAAGACAGATGTGCCAATTAGGTGACTGTAAATTAAACAACTGATTTCTTAATTTAAGTGTTTTAAGTTAGATCCCTGACTTAAAAGCCTGAGAGTTGCATTGAAAAAATTAAGCACATTTTTAACAAATTTACTTGCGTAGACTTCTGCAGAAATTACCGGGGTGAGACACAGCGTCTCTTCATCCCATCTCTTACAGAAGCGACCCAAAGTAGCAGCTACACTGGTGCGACGAGGAGGAAAGCGAAGCAGGAGGGAAGTCCGTGGGCACGGATGCTCTCGGTGCTCAGCCAAGCCCTGGAGGCTGCAAGCTGAGACAACGAGCTTTGGGCAGAGCGAGCCGTAGGCACACGCTCCAAGTGGGGCTGAATTAGGACCACAGTACCAGTAAACCCACGCGTTTGGTGCAGTTCCCTAGTTGGTGACACTAGTGTAAAGCCGGGCTGCTCACAGCTCTCCGCAGCCCTGCCTCGGAGCGTCAGGGTTTGTGTAGCCAGTGGGGTTCTCCGGGTCCCCTCCCCAGTGCTGGTTTTGACTTGGAGACTTACTGTGGCAGTGAAAGTGCGTCCTTTATTTTGTGTGCGAATTCATCTTGATCCAAAGCCCAATAACATCCGTAGGAAAAAGATCTCCCAGTTTGAGAGGCTTTGGAATTCAAGCTCATAACTAATTTTACTGAAGTTAATAGATTTGGTGAGTACACCGATGACTGAGGATTCCCACAAAACCTGGGTTTGGCATTAAACGATGAGACTCCTGGAAAGAACACTCAGAGTCCTTCTACTGCATCTTTTGGTATTATGACCTGAGATGTGTATTTTCAAAGCATTTTGGGGGTCCAAACCATCTGGGTCCAATTACAGCCTTGATTATTTTTGTAGACTAGTGATTCTCATCTCAATCACAAGACTGCAGAAGCTGTGCTTGTTGGGGAAAAATTCAAAACTTTCACTCTGATAAGACAAACCAAACACACATTTGATAATA
Organism: Phoenicopterus ruber ruber; assembly: GCA_009819775.1. Classification (NCBI taxonomy): domain Eukaryota; kingdom Metazoa; phylum Chordata; class Aves; order Phoenicopteriformes; family Phoenicopteridae; genus Phoenicopterus; species Phoenicopterus ruber. Next base: position 5,220,632 of record CM020230.1, read on the forward strand.
AAGGAGTGTAATCAGAAATCTCTTGTCTACCATCAACCAATCTTAAAATTATTTTGATTTGAAATACTTTCTCCCTAAAGGTGAAAAGACAGAAGGTTATATTCGGGCATCAGGAGCAATGTTGCGTGCCTTAGGAGCCGTACATTTGGCCCTACGATTGAAAGTAACCATTATTTTTGTCATTGCTCTCATATAATCCATGTTTCTGTGGTTGCCACTGCAGCGCAAAAATGAAATAATGGTTTAATAGTGTCTTCAGCTGTGGAGACAATATTATATTACTTATGCATTATGTTCATAATATTTTGTCTAAGATAAAAATAAGATTACCGGTCAAAGAAGCATTAGAGTGACAAAGGTTTTCATATTTAGAGGAATGTTATAATTTGGGGCAACGTAAACTGGGAATTCTTGGAAAAAAATATTGGGATATATAAGACACTTTGTCAGATTGCCGGAAAAAAAAAGAACACGTTTCAGTGATCTGGAAAATGAGGCTGCTTTCTTGAGTTTAGAATTAAAGACTCTGAAAAAAGCTCTACCACTTAATTTTTTTTCCCCCGTACTTATTCAGGTTTATCACAACAGTGGTGGTAATAAACGGAAAGGTAAACATCCACTTTGGCAGCCAGATGATCAACCGTAATGGTTATTTCATTTGATTATTAGTTCTAGCATTTAAGCAAAGAGAAAGGCTTCTGCTTTGTCTATTGTTTCCTTTAACGGTAGTTTTGTTTTGTTTTCTTCCTCCCCTTTTTCTTGAATGATGTTTAAAAAAAAATAACAGTAAGAGGTTTCCAGGGTTGCATTTTGCATTAAAAACACAGATTTTTATTTGTTTGTCTAATTTTCTGTTCGCTTCCTTTCATTGCCACGAATTGGAAGGCGACAAATGACTTTGTGAGGAGATCAGAGAAAGAGCTTCCACAGTGACGTTTAAATTGGAACCCATGTTTGATGGCATACAGATGATTTAAATACATGTCGCCAATGCACAGCTTTAAAGGAGGATTTTAAAAATGCTTTTCCTTCCTTTAGCATGGCTTTAACGCGCATCTGGAGAGTGCCGTGAGCCAATGGAGCCATTGTAAATAAGCCGCGATCGTTGTCTTTCAAAGCCGTTTCTTTACTTGCGTTCCTCAGGTGAGCTGCCTTGTGGGGGCCGTAAATAATGATTATAATCTTGGCGCTTACTATGCGGACAGAATAGGCGGTGATAGAGTCACCTCACAGTGAGCGCTCCCGACCCCGTTTCTAGGTTTACTATTCAATGGGGGGTCATAGCGTGTCAAACTCCCATAATTCAGAACTCCACATCTACTGCCAGCAAACATATTCATCCTTTCTCTAACCGTATGCGGGGGGCAGAGCTGGGATCACCGTCACTGGAAGCGAGTGAATTGTCTTCTGCAATCGGCATGTGCCTGATGCAAGTGCTTGACCTTGTCTCATAGTCCTCAGCAAGGTCTCCATCCTCCTCCGACAGCGGTCACGCTACTGTCACGCCTAAATCCAGGAGCGCTCCTTTAATATCCTCTCTTTTCTTCTTAGGAGGAGGTTTGAATTAAATTCAAGCATATAGGCACCACCGACATTTGGGACCGTTTGGATCTCTACCTGACTGTGATGGCTTGCGCCCCGTTTGATTTACTGGTGGAGCAGAGGTTCTTGCTTAGGAAGGTGTGTGCGTGTGTGTGTTCACGCTATTATTCACCAGCAGCATAGCCAAAATCAAACTCTTGCAGTGTGAAAGAAGACCTCCAAATCCAGGGCTATCGATGCTTAATTGGCATGAAAAACCTCAAGTTCCCTTGTGGTTTATTACCTGCTGAAACACTGTGATTTCAGTAAATTTGCAGACTTTATTAAACAATCTCTATTAAATAAAGATGAACCCAATGATTAAATGTCTCTTGGTACCTTGCATGAAGTCACTGAGACACTAACAGTGTAAAATTTGAGTATTTCCCATGGAACAACAGATATATAACTATCTGCTATGGTGGTGCCTAAAAAGGAACAGTTTAACGCCTCTTTTTTTTTCTAGCTCCTTCCCTTTAGGGAAATGGGAGATGGAAGGGGAAATAGCAATTGTGTGTCAGGAGGAACATATCTGGTATCCGTGCAGCAGCATTTCTGCTCCCCGTCCCGTGCTACCACACTCAAGTTGTGCTGCATGGTGCCTTGGCCCCTGTCTGATAAATACGAGCTTGGAAAACAAAGAACCTTCAAAACATTTTGGGGGGGGGGGGGGTGTTGGATTAAGGGTCAGCTTTGCTCTTTGTCTCATCTCGGCATCTTGCTACTCTTGTCTTCTCCCTCACCTGACCCTGACGTGTCAAACAGCTCCGTTGTCTCACTGCCTGGGTGGGTGGTGATGGGTCCTTATCACACCAGAGCTGTTCTGGAAAGGCAGCAGCTTCTTCCTGGGGTGTTTCATCCTTTTGTTTGAGTAGAATACCTACCTATCTACGTGTACATACATATTTAAACTGAAACTTGCCACTCGTTAGCTGTGTTAATCCCTCTTTTACCTCTGTTCTCAGAATGAAAAAGCTTATAAACCACAAAGTTACCTCCCATCTTCATTAGATAAGAATTTACCTGTTCTATCTTTTTACGTTTTTCACCTCTGCTTCTGCTCCCAGAACATCCATTGTATTTTCATTTTCCTTTACCGGTGCCGTTCTGAATGCATTCATTGGGTTTTTTGCTTCTTATACTTGGTCTCAATGTGGTTTCCAACACACACCTTTCCAAATCTCCGCTGTTATTCCTATGTCTAGTTTTTATATTTCACAGCTCTTTTATTCTCCTGTTCCCTCAGTCTCTTTGCCCTCGGTGCTACACCTTCAGCCATGCTGCCCCTGCTTTGGACACATTCCTCTCCTTTTTCCCGGGCAGCCTTTTCTCTCCTACATCAAATCCATCTTTCCGCACGTTCCCTCCAGCAGTCCTTTCCATCTCTTTCCCTTTACCCAGATTTCCTCACGCCTTCCAACACTCAGCTATTATCTAGCATGCTGGTTTGGCTTGTCTGACTTTGCTGGAAGCTCTGCTGGGCACGGACTCAATCTTATTTCAGATTATTAATGGGGCTGGGAACCCCTGGTGGGATGAGGATTTCAGGTTTCCGAGGCTGCATTGCAGAAATACAGCATCACCACTTAAAGGCTGTGTCTTCTCCCCACTGAGACAACTTAGGACACGTTTCGTCGGTCCTGACTTTCGCATATAGCAGCAGAGCGAAGCGAGGAGGCCTGCTGGTGTCCTTTCACGAGAGGGATATTTATTCTGGAGATGGCTCTGCTATGGCATTGCCAAGCCAACTGGAGCCAGCAAAGGCAATCTGGACCAAGGCTGGAGCAAGATCTGCCAGAATCGCATGGGAAAGGAGTATTGAATCTTTGGGCATCTGGGGCTGTGGATGGAGCGAGGCCTCGGCGCAGCCAGGAGTCAAGCGGAGCAGCATGTGGTGCAGCAACAACAGATAACTGGGATGAGCCGGCAGCCAGCCAGCCTCGCTGCGTGTAGAGAAACGCTGGTTAACCGGGTGGAGCACGAGATGCAATTGGAAGGGATGAAGGTGGCAGAAGAAGGGAAGAAATGCAGAGCTCGAGATGGCCGCTCTGCTTCCCATCTGCTCGGTAAACGTGTGTCGTGAGGTCGGCAGGACCACGGTGGTCCATAGCTGCTGAGCAGGGAAGGCAGGCCTGCAGTGTCCATAAGGAGAGGCTGAGCCCCACGCGTACCGGTGACAAGCACCTGCCCTGTGTCACCGGGCTGGGGCAATTCGGAGCCCAAAGTGCCTCGGTCTGCTCATTGCCGCAGGTTTTCTGGCTCCCTGGGTCTGCACTGGGGGCTCAGAGCAAACAGAAAGAACTGGTACAGGTGAGTGAGAGGTTATGGATGTGCTAAAATTCCTTTATTTCCCCCTGAAAAATCCATACCTGGTGCTAGACGTCTGAATATCACTGAAAATCTGGACCCAAGCATATAAACACAGGGAAGGACAATTTGGGGACAATTGCAAAACACTCAGGAGAAGGATTCATAGACTTCAGGGCCAGGAGGGACTATTATCACCATCTAGTCTGATGTCCTGCATAATACAGCTCAGGAAACCTCAGCTAATAATTTCTGCATCAAGCCCATAACTTCTGTTTGAGTTATAGCATCAATTTTCAAGAGACATCCAGTCTTGATTTAGAGAGGATAAACTTTGGGTTCTTTTTATCTGTCTTCCAGAGTCTGAGCCTTGAGGGTGCACTCACATCTGGTTTGGAGCTTTTCTCTGCAAACATAAAGGCTTGATACTAACTTATCAAAAACAAATTAAATTAAAGCTGAATTTTTCACAGCGTCTTTTTCGTCCATGACTTAGGGCTTTAAACAGTGCACCCCAAAAGTCTGAAGCTGCTGATAACATCCCACCTTCTGGCAAAACAGTTATCTCCTTCCTGGAGATAGACCGGATTAGCTGTTTCAGAAGGTGAGCTCTATTCCAAAGATCTCCATCCAAGAGGAGCTGACCTGACGGGCGGCCCTTGCCCAGGCCAACAGCGTCACTTTGCTACGGGGAAAGTCAGCTCTCCCATCCCGCCCGAGATCTGACCGGCTCTTGCTCCAAAGCACCCAGAGCCACCGATTAGACAGGCATAAAAGGGTCTGAATAAAACGAAGGTTAATAGATGCTGATGTGGGAGTAACCGGGGCTGTCAGGGAGCGATTAAGCTGCCGAATAATCTTCCACCTGGAGCTGTCAGGCCGGTGTCTAATGTTTCATTCAAAGAAGGAGCTCTACATTCCTGATGAGTAAATGACAGAGAAGATTTCAATTAGAGCTGCTCTGTGACTCAAATCCTGACATATCCTGATGGTTTACTTTCAGTTCTCCTGCTGTTCTCCGGGGGACACCAACCCATTAATAACACATTTTAAGATGTAGACGGGGGGGCACGGCTGCAGTTGATAGCAGGTAGCCACCCGTGGGGAGGGAGGGTGCACCTTGAGCTGCGAATTGCCTTTATTATAGATATTTGGATGGGGCAGGAAAGGAGTTTAAAGCTGCTAATTTGAGGGAGCTGGTCCTGTTATTATACCGGTGCAAGGGGAGGCAGGCCCTGTGCAAGGAGTTACCTGCAGCGCCGTTAATGCACCATCAGCCTGGCTTCAAACCAGGCGGGGGCAGGGGAGGCTCGACCTGCAGTAAGATTTCCCTTCACTTTTCCACGTAGTTCAAAACCTAAACAAATAGTTTGCAAACTCGACTTGCATTTAGTGCAGAGTGCCCCAGGTGAGTGCAGGAAGGTAAGGAAAACTATTTAGCTAAATGCACAACATTTTGCTTGACAATATTTCTTGTTTTGAATTTAGCATGAATTAAGAAATGGTTGAGTACCGTGAAAACAAAATGAAAGCTTTCATTTTGGGTCAAACAGGGTATTTCAGTTGATTGAAGGCGAGTATTTGCTCCTTTTCTCTCATTATAGTGGAAAAAATATTTCAGGTCAACACAGAACAGCTCTGTTTTGCTTTCCAAATGAACTGAAAAATCCATTACGCTCACAGCTGTACCTGCAATATCTCTGCTACTTTGCTCCTGAGGTCCCCTATGGAGCTGTCAGCAAAACACAAGATAGAAGACAGATTAAATTGTATTTTTTTTGTGTTTCTTGCTCTTGTAGAGATGAGAGTGAGCCACACCTCACAATCAAACCTGAACCTCCCTCTGGATCCCACTCAGGAGTTTTAGAAATATGGCTCTCAATCGGACCCTTATCTCTAGAAAGGGTTCAAGTCAAGCGCAGGATTTTGCCCCTCATCCCACCTCATACCTGTATTTTTTAGTGTAAAATAACACTTGAGAGGACCTGGCTTCATCCTTGTTACTGTAGGCCGTGGAAAACCAACCAGCCCAGGTGCGTCCACAGGGTGTTTCTGGTCCTGCCTCTGTCCCTGGGTGACTCCCCTTAGCTGTGCCCCAATGCTCCTTCCAGCTCCCGCCAGCCCGTGCACCACCGACCTGCGCCCGGCATCACCGACTGCCAAACCCCACCAGCACCTCACCGCGGGGACCGGGTTTTCATGCTGGGACACGTGGGATTTGTTCCATGCCTTGGTGGGACAGACTCGTGTTAGGAAGCCCTGCTGAAGACTATTTGTGTGCTTTCAGAGTGGCTGGGTTTGAAGAAAACAGCCTTTGGTACAGCTAATCGGGAAGGTTTGTACGTCATGAGCGTTTGGATGCCCCTGCGACCTGTGCGTGGCTTGGAGGGGGTTTCCCATGGACTGAGGGTGTATAAGCCAGAGTGTTCAGCTGGAGGGTGGCTGCAGGGGTAAAAAGGTAATTTCATAAAGTAACTCCATTCAAATAATCTACTGTGTCAGAGAAAGAGATGCTTCACACGTATCCATCTCTCTCTGCATTTCAGTGGCTCCTCTATGTGTCCCTGCTCTCCTTCATGTGTATTGGGAATATTTCAGGCTGCAAAGAAGCCAGAGAGATCTTTGCTTTTGTCCTGGTTTCGGCCAGGACGGAGCTAATTTTTTTTTCCAGCAGCTCCTGTGTTTTGGATTTAGTATGTGAAGAATGTTGATAATACACTGGTGTTATTATCTGCTGTTAGATGATCAAGGACATCTTCCAGCTTCCCAGGTTTTGCTGATGTGCAGGTACAAAAACTTGGGAGGGGCAGAGCCAGAATAGTTGATCCAAACTGGCCAAAGAGAGTGTTCCATACCATAGATGGCATGCTGCGTATAAGTGACTGTCGGCCAGTGGGCAACTTCCCTTTCTGTTCCCTTTTTTCCCCTCTTTTTGTTCGTTCAGGCTTTTTTATTTGTTCGTTTGACTGTTTGTTCCCTCGCTCTCTCTCTCTGGAATTTGCTGTTCTTGGATTGCTGCTGGGGAATATTCCTGTTCCCTGCCTGCTGCTCGGGACGGGCTGTATCGGTCGTCGGGTGGTGAGAAATTGTGCATCGTTTGTTTTATATATTCTATTATCCTTACATTTTATTATTATTATTGTCATTATTAATATATAATATAATTAGTATTTTTTTTCCTTTGCTGTCCTGGTGAGCTGTTTCTATCTCAACCCACAAGTTTTCCTTTCTCTCCGATTCTCCTCCCCACCCCACTGGGGAGGGGGGACTGAGTGAGCGGCCGCGGGGTATTTCGGTTACCGGCTGGGGCAGCTTTTTACAGCCAATTTGCACCCTGCAAAGACTTAGTTTCTCATGCTAATACGTAGCAACGTGCTTCTGCGTTTGCCGTACAGCAGTGCTACTACCGCGCTCGCTGCGCTGCGCTGCCTTGTGCGTGTTCTGGTTAATGCCCCTCCTGCTGCACCGATTGCCCGGGGGCTGCTCGGCTTGTGAACGGGCTTGTGAACTCACTGCAAGCTAGGTGAAAATCATTCCCCCACTCCCTTAAACCTGAGAAAAATCGTTCTCAAGCTGTTTTGCTTCTTAGGGAGCAGCCCGGTGTGTTTCTACCATGTTCCCATTCACCTCAGTGCAAAGCAATGGGAAAGTGGGTGGAAAACACTGCCAGGTGCAAACCTGTAGATGAAGCCAGTCAAAGTTTACAAGGCGGACATGAAAACAATATTTCTTTTTCCTTTGGGTGGTGACAGCCCAGGCTGGCTGAGAACAGCCTGATTTACATCCATCTCTCTCTTTTCAGCACCCCTTGGTTCATCCTTGTTGCCTGTCCCTGCATGCGATAAATCTCAGCGAAGAAGAGTAAGCTTATGTTTGGGCTTTGCTTTCTTCCCCGTTTGCACTCTGCAAAGGGACACACGTGAATTGGCCCCTCTGAGCTGGCTCTGAACCTCAGGAAACGTGGTCAGGAGGGAGCATGATTTTCTGACTCACTCTTTCCTCTTCACTGGGCTCCGGAGGCTCCGGCACGGATTTACTGCCTTGTTCTCTCTGCTGTCCGTCGGGCTTCGCTTTAACGAGCGCTCGGAGGGTCATTCAGCATTGCTTTGCTGTGCAAAGGGGCACAACCTCAGTTTAAGATTTAAGGCCAGAGCCCCCCCGCTGCAAGGCTTGTCCCTACCATAGCTTTGGCTCTGTGGATAGCACTTAGTATAAAACCCTGTAAGGAAAGTCAATGTATTTTTGCTAGCTTGTAATGATGCTGTGCATGTGGGACCAAAACTGTTCTGTGAGTTTTTAAGTCATGTCCGGCTGGATTCATCAGGGGAGAGCAAAACTTGGAGCAAGTGTGCTATGGAGTTTGCCTTGCACCTCCTGAGCTTAATCCATGGAAGTTATACAGCCAGATTTCCATTTGCTCTGCTCATCCAGAGCACCGAAAGAGGGAAGAAGTGGTCCGGGGTTTGGCTGACGTCTACATTTGCCTTTTGTCTACATAAGCATTTGAATGACAATAAATATCAAATAATTCTGGTGATAATTGCTGGGTTCTGGTATTTTTAGAAAACTATTTGTAGAAGCAGAGGCAGAGCTGAGAACTTCTTTCCAACAGACTCCTGGAGACTAAAACCTCTCACATGTTTTAGAAAATAGCAGTAGGAAATGCTTTGTAAGAGCTTTTTGTTCCTCCCCCTCTTCTCATGCCTGCTCACGGTACCTTCATCTTGACCTTCACAAGGGCTTCCACATTTTTAGTTTCTTACTTCTCAAATGCCTCCCGTCCTGCTTTGCTTGTCTAGGGCTGCATCTGCCCTATTCAGCTACGAGCTCTCAGACAGAAATGTGCCATTTAACCTGTTATACGTGGCACAAGTCCAAAGCCAGACCCACTGATGGAAAGGCTAGTGCACCTACTGTGAGTACACTGGGTTTTTTAGGTACCCCACCGTGATTTTTCCCAAGGCGTGCTCCCCTCCTGGGGTGAGTGTTTTTCCAGCATCCCCGTCATGTGCTCACTCGACAGTCATAAGATGGGCTCTGCTGTCTTCACCACGATGCTGTTCCTATAAACGCTCTATGATGAAAGGTCTCCATCCCTTCTCTTGCGGGAGAGAGGCTATGGGTGAGGTGCAACGGTAGGTGGGATGCTACAGGACCACTGCACATCCATGGCAGCTCCGCTCAGGTTCGCGTGGCAGTTTTCAAATCTTATTTTTGTCCTCCAGCACGGGGGGAGGAAGGGGCCTTTGAGGTTGGTCTGGCAATCAGTCAGTCAAGTCAGGACTGGCTGTTGCAGCAACGCTGTTGCTCCATCTACACATCCTATATTGATGAGGCCTTGTACTACGATGTCCTAGAGATGTATTATCATCCTGGATACAAGATGTTGCTGGGTTTTTTCACTTTGCAGCTCCCTCACGCCTTGCGCTGCATGTTCCCACCGATGGGTTCAGTATTAGGGATGTGCTGATAATTTGGGGGAGCAGGAGAGGCGCTCACAGGAGCTCCAGGCGTGCCTTCCTCCCGTGTCTGTGAATGGCAGTTCCATTGTACCTGGGAGGTGAGCAGCATATTAAATATAATGAGGGTCTGGTGCATCCAGTTATTTTGCCCTGTCACTCTCTCCCGCTTTCTTTTTGTGTGTGTCAGCAAAGGAAAGGCAGGATTTGTAGGCGCTTCTCATGGCTTCCAACACCTGCCCTTGCAGAGGAGGCTTGTGCCACACACAGCATCCGCTTAACAGAAGCTGTTACACAGGCCCTAAGTGATGAAAGTAAATGGAGCCTATTTTTAATAAACTTGAAAATAAAGTGCGAGAGAGAGAGGAAGGAGAGGTGGGCGCGGGGGAGAAAGAGCAAGAGGAAGTGAATTCCCAGTGATCATTAGCTGGCGGACTCGCTTTGACATGCAGGTCTGCGCGAATGCGCTTGTTGAAAGTTTAGTGGTGGAGACAGAACACCTAATGGGATCTCGGGGGAGGCGTCCGCTCGCCTATGGATAACAGGCTGCGAGACAAAGCTGTCAGCGTGTTCTGATTTACTACTCTCTTGCAGCAGGGAGATAAAAGTTTGCTCTTCTTGTAGCAAAGCAGGCAACGGACTTCTTATGGCAACACTACATCAAAAACCAAAAAAGTATGAGTGACTGGAGCCAGGCAGGATAAGGAGGGAGAAAAATATACAAACTAAAACGGCCTTGTGTTTTACATCCGGAAAATGCCTGGTGCATCAGACTCATTTACTGAGAAGTATGTCCTATAACTCTCTAGCTCAATGACTAGAGGAATGACTACCAAAACAGGCTCTTCGCGGCGAAAATCCCAGTGTGGAAAAGACTATGTAATATATGAATATTTATTTATAATCAGATTTCCAAATGACAAGTTTGGATTTTTTTAACCCGAATATGACGTGGCAATGCAAATGTTAAAGCGAGACTTTGCAGACTTCAGTTTTACGTTGTGTTTCCTATTTCCTGTGCAGCCTCCGTCAAACGAGTCCCTCTTCGCTCCTCTGCTCCCTCCCTGCAAAGCGGCCAGCGCGGCATGTTCGCAGCCAGCGAGGCTCTTGCAGAGCTGTTCGTTAGAGCCTGAGGGACAAATGAGCACGACAGTAATGGGGACAACAGAAGTAACTCAGGAAGAGTTACAGGCTTGCAAGTGTGGCTAACTGTAATGTAAGGTCACAGCTCCAAATACATTATAATCCCCAGGAGAAGCACCTTGCTTCTAATTTTGCTGACAGCAGTGGCAAAAAGGGATGAACGGGCCAGAACCGGGGCCAGCGCAAGGGCTTTAGTGTTGCTTTAGGACCTTGGCTTGGACAGAGCTAAATTTTTCTCTGTAGAGCAAAGAGTGCAGGGGATGCGCTGGTGGTTGCTAAATTCACAGGCCACATCAGTCTCAAAGAAATCTCTGAGCTAAAAGGAGGGTGAGGTACCAGGGCCAGTGTGCAGAGCTGGATGGACACTTGTTCTCAACCTCCGTGACTCTTCCTGCATCCCTGAAAAAGGTAGATCTTAGAGTAGATATGACAAAAATTGAGGCCAGAGAGAGAAAACAAGAGACCAAAGGGGACGTGACATCCTTCTGTCCTCATCTCTCATCTTCCCCAACAGCATGTCCTGGGGGAAAAGCAGAGGATGGGTATAGTCATCCGTGAGCAGGGAGAGCTGGGGTGATCTCCCCTGGGGGAGTCACTGACAGAAACATCTCCGGGAGGGTTCTCGGGTCAGCTCCCCTGAGTGGGTGTCTGGTGCCATTGCTCGAGACTGCTGAGCCCTCCCTAACCTCAGGCCTCTGGGATTTATCTAGGGTTTGATTTTATTTTAGACTGGTGGCAAGAGGGGACTGCTGTACAGATGCCTCTGGAGTGGAATCAGTGTGCATAAACAAACAGGGAGATGGGAGGCATTTTTCTCTTTAATGTCATCTTGAGTCTTTCTGGAGCTGTCTATTTATCGCCAGTCTGTAGGTCCACAAGATGATGAGACGGATAAAATGGGATGATAAGCTTGCAGTAGAAGAGAAACTATCAACAGACCTGTTGATTTATTGCCCTTCTCAACTCAGGTAGATTTAGGGGTGAGGGGAGGATAAATTTTCCCCTACCTTTCTTTGCTGCTCTTAGGTAGCCATTAACTCTCCATGGACCATGACTTTAGTTTCCCATCAGCTTTGAATTACTCAGTCTGGGACTGAGCTGGAAGGTAATTTCAAGAGGTAAAAAGAGATGGGGAGAAACCCAACCTTTTATTTAATTCTGACTGTGGCTGGCTTAAATTGTGCCCTTTATCAGGGCTTGCATCAAAGACAGGCTGATAGGGATGCTGCTATGGGCAAGGGGAGATGACAGGCTTGCCTAAATAGTCAAGGAATTGCGGACCTGCCGTGCAAGGAAACTAGGGTGACCGAAAAGATTCAGCAGGGTTACAATCAGCATCACCCTCAGGATAAGGAAATTGGTATGTATGGCCACATCGCAAGCAGATGAATAGTACACTGCTTTTTGTGTATAACTGTACGGTGACCAGAGAGCTTTTGCAACCAATTTTAACTAAGGTTGCAAGTGCCATAAACCCTTAAACCAAGAGGGTTTGGGAGTAGTTTTGATTCTTCCCACAAATTCCTGCTTCGTGTCTCTCCTTCAGCTTGAAATAGTGCTTAAGGACAGAAGTAAAATCACTGCTTCACTTGGAAGAAACAAATGGCTCTATGTCTACCGTGTCCCCTCTAACGGATTAAAACCTCCCTCTGAACTGCAGTAGCGATCCTCTAGGCTGGTTCCCACACCTTGGCATCCATCCCTCACCCCGCCGCAATCAGCGCGCGTTCAGGCGGGGAGCTCGCCCTCCACAGAAACACCAGGTTTTACTTTCCTTCTCGCGGGAGTCTTTACTCCATGAAGAGACCCAAAATTCTGTGTCGCATAAACAGGCATCCGTGGCAAAGATTTAATAGGGGAACTGGCCCACATATGGCAGTGCAGTAATGGAGAGATCTTCACCCCCACTGAGCATAAAATGCAACAAAGCGAAGCAATAAATAAATAAATCAGGAATGGGAGAGAAGGTGAGAGGATATTTACCTTATTCTCTTTCAGTGTTTGCTTTCCCCTCTTTGGAGTAGATTTCCCCTTTCTGGATTGTCTAGTGCAAAAAAACCCACCAAAAGTTGGGCAGCTGCCTAGTTTTGCAGCCTGAGAAGCTAACGACGCCAAGGCAGCTGCCTGGTGGTGAGCCGTCCTGACTGGGCTGGTCAGAGAGGGAATCCTGGCTTAAGTAGTGGCTCTCGGTCAAAAATGTAGAGGGGCACTAGAAATTAATGTAGCTCGTCATGTTCATAATGGTTACAGTGTCCATTAGAAAGCGTCGTCAGTGTTTAGTGGCTCATCGTTTGCTCAGTGAAATTGTGGTTGAGGCTACTTTGCATGCACCTATCCTGCTGATTACTGTCCTCTTCCCCAATTAGGAGAGAAAAGATAAAATTCACGTTAATTAAAAGCTAACTGATGACAAGATGACAACACTAATATAACAGCCCATGTTCCTAAGTAACAACAGGTTCCTAAATACCACCAATCCGATTTTAAAAAGACACTATCAATGTTCTAAGACCTAAAAACAGTTCCCACTAATTGTGGAAAATGATTAAAAGGTCCAGTTTGGTTGTTACGTGGGTGTGGGATGGTGTGATGAACCACTATAGCACCTAACGTGCGAGAGGGGTGGCAGCAGGTGAAACCCTGCATGTTGTGCACTGACAGCAAGAGGCTCTCCAAAGCCCTTGCATCGGCTGGGGGTGCTGGCGGGAGCAGCACCGACACCAGCACCGCGTCTGTCCCATGAATGTCTCGGCAGTGCAGATGATGAAGCCGAATCCCTGTGAGGATGAGAGGTCTCCCGGTCCCGCCCCGGCGCAGGGCAGAGCTGGGTGGGGACGGCTCGGGAGGATGAGATTTGCAGCTCCTGCTGCTGCTGCCAAGCAAGGAGGGACGTGGCAGGCGGCGGAGGTGCTGGGCAGTGCTCTCACCCCAGAACGGACGCTCCCTCGTAAACCCTGTCCTGAACATGCCAGTGAACAGCAGGAGCCAGCCGGGCTTTTGCGGGCTCTGGCACAGGTGCCTCAGGCAGCAAGTCCAGGCCGTTTTGGCTGCTGCTGGCAATCCCCTCGCTTGCCCAAGCGTGCAGCTGGCTCTGCCTCTGGGCAGGGATGGAAATCACAGCAGCGCTCATGGTCCGTCAGAGCAGCTTTGTCCCAGCTCCCTTGGAAACTCCTAGAGCCCCTCCATGGGAGAAAGCCTGGCTCACCGTCCCCGCTGGGGAGGCCAAAACAGTTTGTGCTGCTCGTTGGCTTCCACACTCCCCCCTCTCCTCTGCCAGGCCAGGCGGGGTGCGAGCCAGCGTCGCAGGCTGAGACCAACATGCACACGTTGGTTGCAAGCAACCCAGCATCCTTATGTCCCTGTGCATACTGTTCCCTACGCCCAGGAGCCAGCGGCTTAGTTAGGATCGGAGTAATTTCATCCTCAATATAACCTGCAAGCTCCTCCTGGTCCCTCCTTGCTCAACTGGGAGCACCAGGCTCGTCACCGCGGTCTTGCTGGCTCTTCAGGAGCTCCTTGCTGGAGATGCACGTGACTGACATCCAAGCCTGCACAATGGAGTGGCCCCCAACATCACTTCTTGGTAACAAAGATCCATCACATGAAGGTAATGGCTTCGAAGGACTGAGACAATTGAGTTAAAGAATTAATTCTAGTCTATCTTTTTCTTGATTTTTTTTTAATTTGTTTTTTATTTATTCTGTAAATCTATATTCTCTTAATGATGCATCCATGACTGGTAGCTCTTTCAACAACTTGGCAAGGTACCCCGAGTTATTGGGGAGGGTCGAGGGTAAACAAAATCTAGGGAGGGAAGATGGGGAGTCAGTGGTCACGGTCAATTTGGATAACAAATCTGCTAAGCTGCCATCCAAGGAAGCAGAGAGAGACCTAAGTGAAGATGCCGGGAGAGCCCTGTAAATAAAATCAAAGGAGAGGACAGATGGAATGTGCTGTGGGTAGCACAGCTTTCGTTTCAGACAAGTCCATTTTGTAAGCAAGATTTTACATTTCCTTTGAGTCAAAAATAAGAGCTCAGTTGGACTAGTCCCGGGTTTGGGACTCTTGGTGTTTCAGGAGGGATGCTCTCCAAGTTTTTATTCCCCCCCCAATGATAATAAAACCACAAAACCCACCTATCAGTTACATTTGCCTCTCTGTAGAAGAACAATTATGTAATAACGGAGCCATGCGTAAACCCTGCCCTGGGACCTGAAGAGGTGCCCGCGCCGGGACCCGACCTACCGACCCACGGCACTGGGCTCTGCTGGCGCCAGGGCGGGCAGCGCTCGTACCAACGCTGGCGGCTTCACATGGGAAAATACCCTGGAGGCAGACATACAGCGTGAGGAACTTCAGACAACGGCAAGGACCCTTCAGTCTCTCTACGCACGGGGCGCTGCAGACAGACAGAAGGAGGGCTGTCTTTCCTGCGCCCAGCTGAGACGACAGCGCTGCTGGGTGCTACCAGGGGAAATCTGCTCTGACATGTGGCAAAAGCAAACAAATTCCCCACGAGCCAGCAATGTGCCCTTCCAGCCAGGAAGGCCAACAGCATCCTGGGGGGCATGAGGAAGAGTGTGGCCAGCAGGTCGAGGAAGGTTCTCCTCCCCCTCTGCTCTGCCCTGGTGAGGCCCCATCTGGAGTCCTGCATCCAGTTCTGGGCTCCCCAGTTCATGAAAGATGAGGAGCTACTGGAGAGAGCCCAGCAGAGGGTACAGAGATGCTGAGGGGCCTGGAGCATCTCTCCTGTGGGGAAAGGCTGAGGGAGCTGGGGCTGTTCAGCCTGAGGAAGAGGAGACTGAGAGGGGACCTCACCAACGCTTATCAATATCTCCAGGGCAGGTGTCAAGAGGACGGGGCCAGACTCTTCTCAGTGGTGCCCAGCGCCAGGACAAGGGGCAACGGGCACAAACTGGAACACGGGAAGTTCTGCCTGAACACGAGGAAAAACGTCTTCGCTGTGAGGTGCCCGAGCCCTGGCACAGGCTGCCCAGGGAGGGTGTGGAGTCTCCTGCTCTGGAGAGATTCCAACCCGCCTGGACGCGGCCCTGTGCAGCCTGCGCTGGGTGACCCTGCTCTGGCAGGGGCTGGGCTGGGTGGTCTCCAGAGGTCCCTTCCCACCCCCGCCATCCTGGGATTCTGTGATTCTGTTTGCAAGTTTTTCCCTTTGTTCCCAGGGCCTTGTAGGTCATGTCAGGAGCTGGGAGGGGTTGGAGAGTGAGGTGCTTCGGTTTGGCTGGTCCCACCCTCATACCTTGCTGTGGCTCGTGGGAATTATTATGCACTGCGTTGGGATCCGGCAGTGGTAGCACTGCGTAAATGTCCAATAGTCATATTTTTTATAAATGTCTCTCACATCCAGGTTTGAAAGTGGCTTCAGAGCTATTCCCTGAGGGGTTTGGTTGCTGTCCTACAGATGGGAGAATAACTGCTGGACTGGGACTTTGCCATGACCGGGCAGTACCCGTGGGACTCTTGCACGCTGCTCTGAGCTAATCCTCATGAAGTCTGACCCTTCCTTTCGAATGAAGACTAATCCATCACGCCCTGATTGTGAAAAACATTAGCCATTGACAAATGCGGTGTTTACAGCCGTAGTAACAGCCTGATGGATGGCCGGGGCCGGGGAACTGCAGCTGGCAACTCTCCTGCCTGCGAGCTGGCGGGGCAGGGACGGGCGGCAGAGTCGCCGTGCCGAGCGTTCCCAAAGGTGAGCTTTAGCCTCTACCTGTGGAGGCTGGTGGGGAATAAGAGGGTTTTTCTGGAGCTTCCCTGCACAGTGCAGCATTTTTGGCAGGTCCGTGCCAATGTCCGGCATTCCCAGCGCTGCTATGGCAAGGAGGAGTAGCCAGGTGCGGCTGCCTTTGCTGCTGAGGTCCAAACTCTGTTGCATTTAGCCTCGTCAGCAAAGACAAACTTTGCTATTAGCTTTTTTTATTATCTAAATCATGCAAGAAAAAGCATTCGCTGACCTGTTCTGCTGTAAACCCTAAGTGGTCCTGAAGACCATGGAGATGGACAACATTTTAGAAATGCTAGACAGAAGTACTGCATGCTCTGTTGAGTTTTTCATTAGGATTTTTCTCCCGTCTATGTGTTTTTCACACTCACTGGATTATGTATTTGCATGCATTAGAATGAGAATAGTTACAATCATGATAGATATTTTTTTTTTTTTAAATCTTCATATAAAAATGTTATAGGACATAAACAAACTGCCAAAGTTAGAAGGAAAGATCCCATTTTTGGCCATGTGTTTTCATGTCTCGTGTGGTGGAAATGCAAAGTGAGCCTGGGCTGCAATCTAAATTCTGCAGCGAGGTGTAGTTGACAGAAATAAACCATGTGGCGAGGGTGCCACGTGAACTGAACATAAACATGAATTAAACCCTGCAACTGTGAAGGAACCAGGGATGTTGAAAAACTAGTACTAAAAATGTAAATTTAAACTCTAAAAGAATGGATTGGAAGCAGATTTAATTGCCTCAATAAAGGGGTAACATGAAAATTATGGGTGTCAGAGAAGATTAAATGTACCTCAGAAATCAGAAGAGACTGTTAATGTGTGAAGGATGAATGGCAGAAGCCTGACAGAAGGCTATTACACTGCTGCAATTACACAGAAAATGGGGATAAGTGGTTAAAAAAGGTGAGTGGAAGGCAGGAGCTCTTGCTGGGTGCAGCAGGGTCTTCGCATCACGGTGTGACCTTGGACTGAGTCCTCTTTTGAGCACGTCTGGTTGGACTGCTCAGGGTCCCCCCCCGCTTGGATCCTGGGAACTGTGTAACCTTGTTCGCGTGGCTGGACAAGTTACCCAGTTTGGAAAGTGCTGTACTGGTTTGGGCAGCGTCGGTGTCAGCGTGCCTCGCTGTCGGCACTGGGACACAAGTTGGGTGTCTCCACGCAGCACTACATGTAGACAGTCAGGTGGGGCGGGAGATAGCTCACCTAATTTTAGACCTCTGCATCTCTGCTAACTGTTTAGGCTCCCTTTGCAGTCAACGGAGAAAAAATCCCAGCCACTTTTAGGCTACAATTCATCTCACTGGTTTTAGACTTAGGCATTGCAATAAGATGAGGAACAGCTAAGGAACGGCCGCTCGGGTTTCCCCAGAAGGCAGAGGAATAAAAATAGGAGGTATATGGTGGCGGCACCAGCGTTAGCGTATGCAAGGTTACGCCAGCGTTACGAGAAGGCCGGTAGGTAGACTTGATTCAGCTACGGACAGTCGGAGCAGGATGCCAGCGCCTGCTCACTGAAATCCTCTTCTGCTTGTGCCGTAGATGACGTCTTGCTGATTGAGAAACCTGCTCGCGTGAGCGCTGCATGTCGGAATCACGAGAGAAACTTCTTCAGTGTTGCAGAAGAGGTTCCATGACGATGTGGCTTCTGCGGTCCATCTGCGGGTGAAGGACGCCTGTCACCAGTGCCTCTGGAGCGACTGCAGCGGGGCTGTCACTTAGTCAATGGGAAGCGTCAGAGGCTCCCGGAGCTGATGAAGCGTCTCTGTGCTGGCAGGCAGAGGCAGATAAATGAAAGGCTTTGAAACAAAATGCAGTTGCCAGATCTTTAGCAATTTTTCTAATAAGGTTGTGCCCAGCAGCAGGAGCATCAGAAAGGACTTTAGCCACTCATAAAAGAAGTTTTCGTGGTATCTCCCATTTCCAGAAAGTGATTGCTTTGGCCAGCACCAATTTTGCTGGAAAAAAGAACCCCTCTCCACCCCCCAAAACTGCATCTGTTAAAAATAGGTATTTCTGAATATGCATGATTCGCCTTAGAAACAGTGATGCTCTGGGGAGGAGGCTATCATATCTCACTGGCATGCTGGTACAGATCAAAATGCAAAGGTAGCAGACAAGGCACCCTTAGCAGTGGGTGCTACAGACTCAGGCGTGTGTCTGCCACAGACTCACAGTGTGACCTTGGCCAAATTATTTAGGCTGCGAGTGTTTCAGGCTGCCTTGGAAGAAGAAAATATGTGTGCTTATTTACCCACCATTCAGGGGAGATGCAGAGCTTAATTATTCGGTGTTTAGGAAGGATTTGTGTAATGGCAAGATCAAAAAAATGATGCTATGCAAGTGCAGTTTATTCTGATTAGATTTATTGTACAACTGCTCCCTGATACCCTCCAAACCAAGGGCTCCCAGAGGAGACGGCATTACAGTCTGCTGTTTTTCATAATCCAAACACAGAAGCTCTTTCTGTGCACAGCGGGTCGGTGAGTTATCAGAGGCTTGGATCTGGCTTAACTTCAGTAAAAGTGCAAATGTCTGGAGAGCCAAGGTGTCTGCTCTGCAAACGGGGAGGATGAGGAGAGATGTCACCAAGTGAACTAGAGCAGGAGCAGGCAAACGACTTTAACCATGGAACACCTCGAAAGCTGAGGCCTGCTCACCCTGTGGGTGTTTGCTGTGCCTTGCAGCAGCCCCCAGGGGCTGAACCTGCCCGCTCCCTTCGGGGTGGACACCCATGGGACACCTCCACGGCAGCACAGGCTGCAACGCACTTCATGTTGGCTTCGTCTTCCCCAGAAACGGCTCATTTACAGGGTTTTCATGCAGTATCAGATTATAGAATTTTGGAAAAAACCGTGAACCCAAACCCTAAAATCTCTTATTTTAATCTCAATCTTCCATAATTCCTTTCTGAAACTGCAGGAACTGGCATGTAAACATCAGGAGGCACGTGTATAAACTGGCTGTATAACTTGCCTGTCATCCATCCTTTTCTCGTATGTGTGTATCTATCTCCTTCTCTTCGATCTTTGGGAAATATTTTTATCTTTGCCAACCCATTTTCTCCACTATTTATGCCATTGCTGACTCCAGTGCGGCCGTCAGCCCCACACCAGAGCCACTCTGCCCGTGGATTGCCTGTATTCTTCATCTGCTTTTTAGAGCCCGTCGAAAGCTGCCATAGGTAAAAAGAACCGCGGGAAGCCGTAATTTGGGAAGTTTTCAGAGCCGCTTGCAGCTTTTTTGCCTGCTGCCGTGCCTGACAACTTGAACTGGTGGAATTATTCATTGGAAATAAAGCGTTTGAGGAATATAGCTATTGATTGTTATGAATGGTTTATGTATTATTTATATTGCTATAGCCTCTAATGACTCCGTACGGATCGGGGCTCTACGGTGTTAAGCTTTGCACACAACTGCGCTAACGCAGTATGTGTTTAGTCGAGGACAGTAAAACAGGCAGGTGTGGTTCGGGACAGGGAGCCCAAGGTAGGTGAAACAATCCTATTTGGTGCGGTAAGGGATGTCACACTGCAACCCGCCCTGCTGTTAGCAAGTGTTTTGTAGATATCTTGTCAGAGGTAAATTTTAATGAGGTATTTGGAGGAGGACAACACGCTTTTGCATTCCTCCCATGGGCAGCATAGTAATATGCCAAAAAAAGAAAAAGCTTGTTGGAAAACGTAACCGACGGGCAATAAAAGCTGGCATTATTATCAGAGCAGAAGGTGGGCTTGATATTTTTTACCCTGTCTGCAAGCAGGTTGCCTTTGTTGTTGCCGAGCTGCTCGTCTCTCACGGTTGCCTGTTAAATGCTGAAGTCCATCTGCGCTCTCGCGCGCACATTTGAGCCCAGAGGCTGGCTTGCAAAATCAGGCTTATGCACATTAACAGTTGGTTATTCAGCCCGTGGGAGAGGGCCCCTGCATTTCTGGGTGCTGTTTCTGTTCCCCAAGCTGGATTGCACGCTTAGCCCGGTCCTGTCTGCCTGTGAATACTTCAGTCGGGATCGAGCCTTGTATCTCTTGTGAGATTAATGAAGTGAACTTTTGAAGATGACAGGCATGACCCTTACTCGGAGGGCTTGTAGTCCAGTGAAAAGAACTCCACTTTGTTGAATTATTGTAAAAAAAGCCCAATTTCGTCCTGGATCATATGCCCACAGGTATCACTGAGCTAAAGGGCACTAAACCCAGGCCTGGGACCGAAGTAGACCCCAAAGCAATAAAAGATAAATGGCAATATCAGTAAACTGGCAAATCTGGTTTAAGTAATATTAAGGAGCAGCTTCTCTGGTGCCTCGTTACCTCTGCCCAGGTGACCAGCAGATGCGTTTCACAAGTGCTCTTTCAGCAACCCCATATAATAAGTCCTGTTTTCAATTAGTACCAGACAACAGCGTGCTGGATACATAACAAAGCCTCCCACAACTTTCTGAATGTTCGGTATTTTCGCTGGGTTTCATCTCTGGGAACACTCATATGACAATTACTCCCCCGCATCGCCCCCAACTTTGTTGCTTTCTTTCAGGCCAGAAGATTTCACTGCCTTGGCAGGGCCTTTAGTAAAGACATTTTTATTTACATGACTATTATGTTTCTGTCTTCCATCAGGCATCCATCTGGCTGGGCGGTCGTGGAAGTATTAATCATAGGGGTGTCTAGACACCCACTCCAGAATGGGAGATTCAGAAATTCAGTGCAAGGAGATTTTACATCAGATTTCACCGCTTCAAAATGCTATTGATTTTATTTGAAGAGGATTGAATGCTTTGAATGGTTTAATAATTTCACCTTTTGGTTTCTGTACCTGTTTTCCAAAGCTGGAAACTTTGGTCATTTCAGGTGGGTTTTTAGTTACAAAACATCCTAAGCATCCTTATCTTGAACAAAGCTTAAGCACGAGTTTAATGTATGGAAGTGAATAGACTTCAACAAGGGAAAAAGGTGTCCAGTTTAAAAAAAAATAAATACTCCATTGGGTTGTGAGCTTCCACAGGCTGAACACTTTCCAGAACTAGGACCTGTGTGCTGGAGCTCCCACCCACCAAGTAGCTTAATACAACCGTAAAGTCTCTGCCTTTTTTATCCCATGACTTCATGGAGTTACAGTTTAGCTATAAGCTTTTATTGTGTGTTTTTGCTTTGGTGGATGTGTACTTGCTAAATTGTAGCTATTATTGAAAGTAATATAACACAACTGAAAAGGGATAATACGCCAGAGCTGTATGTATTTAATGAATACCCAAAGGCCACGAAGAAATAATTTTGACCCAACCGTGCCCCTGAATATTGAGTTTTGCCTGAGAGTAAAGACAGATTTGAAACATAATTCTGTAGCATCTGTTCTGCTGCCGTCCAGCAACAGGCAAAGAGGCTTTTTTAAAAAATGAAAGAAAACAAAACCCGAGATGGTTGAAAGCAAAGGGTGAGGGCAAAGAGGAGGCTGTCTGAGGACAGCTCTCCATCTGCAGGTCCTGTGGCAGCTGGGCTGGTGGCTTCTTGAGGGCGGGAAGGACCTTCTGCAAGAAAACATGTCGGAGCTGTGCACCAAAGGTGGGATTTTTGCTGGTTTGAACTGCTTTGGAAATCTAACAGTGCTGATGGGCAGGAGATTGTGAGAATACCTCCCAGGAGCCAAGGTGCGAAGGCTCAAAGATGTTGTTTTTGAGCAGCAGAAATCCTTTTGTCTGGGAAACAGAAAATAAATGAGAACCGCGAGAGAGATAGTACATTTATGGAAAGGGCCTAATGTGGAATTTGTTCATAAAGAAGAAAACTCACGAGTCAAACCACAGGAAAGGAAATACGAGAGAGCCACAGGGCCTAAGCCAGATTCTGACTATTGGAGACCAAGACGGGTCATGTAGATCATTCACCGGAGGAGAATTATCTCACTTTAGCAAGTGAAAATCTTTGGTAAAAGAATAAGATTTGTGTAGAAAACCTCAGTTTTCACTGAAAAAAAATGAACCTCGCCACAGAATCAAAGACTGCATGGGGGCACAGCATTCAATACCCATGCAGCGCGGGCCAGCGCTGGTGCAGGACCAAAGCTTCGTGTCCATCAGCCACCTGGTACTGGCTTCCCAGGCTGAATTCCAGTGCAGAGCCCATGGTAACACTGTGATTTTCACTGTGTACCGCTTTCCTTGGAAGGAGAGGAGACAATGGTGCTCCTAGAAACATAGTGTAACATATTATTCTTGTTGGTGAGAAAAATTAGGAGCTTGAAGCAATTTATCTCCTTTGGGGCATTCTGATAGACATTCAGGATGTGGTATTTTTGAACAAAAAGTAAAGAAAAAAACCACAACAGGAACAAAACCCTTTTCTGAACAGCTTTAGTGCCTAGCTGGCTTGAGCTCAGATAAATATTAGAAAGTCTCAGAGAGATTAATATACAGTGTGTGAGCTCCACATTTGAGGGTACCGTGAGGACTTGCAGATCAGCCCAGGCCAAACAGAGCAATCAGTTTTGCCTCACGCCCAGAACTCCCAAATCAGTTTGTAACCCAATATCTTCCTGTGCATCAAATCGTCTTCCTGAGTTGGGTGTTGCCATGGGATCCCCAAAAAGGTTGTATTGGCTTACCCATAAGGGCTTCTTTTGCTTCCTAGATATATATTTGTTCAGCACTGTCCGTTAAACAAGAGCAAAACCCCCTGCATAATTCGGCATCATAGGAATAATGAGTTCATTAAAAGGTGGTGGATGGATGAAGTCATTCATAAAGCCTGGTTTTATGAGACAAAAGTTAAACAACCCATTGTATTACTGTAATTGGAGTTACAGGAATTACAGTAAAGGAGCACCAAAATGTAATTTCCAGTTTGGCTAAACCCTCTCTGATTCCCTCTGGCCACAAATTATCCTATTTCTTCTCTGAATCAGACCAGCCCTATGTTTTCAAGCTCCTGTAAATTCAATGCTGTTATAGTAATCTCTAATCCTCACACAGACCGCTGAAGTCCTCTTGTTTTTTTTTTTTTTTTCTTTTTACACAAGCTCATTTGTGAGATATTTACTGCTGAGAGCCTGATCTTGGCTTCAGATCAGCCGATAAGTAGGCACAGAAAGACTTTCAGATTAGAAAGACAAATAAATATTTGAAACTGATTAAGCTAAAAGAAGGTTCAATCGTATAATGTTCCAGGGCTGATTTAGATACATGAAGTCAAGAAACAGCAGAGGGAAAGTGAGTGCAGCCATCTTTTGGTCTCAGCGCTGCAGAAGTTAATACACGTGATGTGAGATCACCTCCTGGTCCAAGATGCTCTCATAGGGTGGGAAAAAGGTTGATTTAAACTTCTGCAGTTTCCTTAAACTGGCAGAACTGTACTGAGCCAAAGTAGATGGGGTAAATCTAAAGTGTATCAGTTAAGATCTGCCACTGATCAGTATATTTGATTGTTCCTTCTTGTTATCCTGAATATATTCTGCACGTGCATAGTGCGACAGCTGGCCCCGAGACAAAAAACTAACGTATGGTGTAGGAAGAACTTGTGTTTATTACAAGATAGCTGCACATTTCAGCACTTAAACTGAGCTTCCACCGAATGTGCCGAGTGGATAACTGCCTCTGCAGATGCACTTGGTGAAAATAATGAGTGTGCAAATAGCACGTACGATGCAGTATCCAGCCTAGGAAATAGGTCAACATGATCTATCTCTGTGGCCTGTGCTTAGTGCTGGTCCTGCAGTGAGTGGAAAGTTTCCAAATACCTGACATATTGGCTTTCCTGTCTTTTAATGGATACTCCATATTCCATAGTAATAGTGGCATATACAGTCGGTGTTCCTACCGCTTTGCATTGCCCTTCGGGGGGAGGCAAACAAGCCTTAGCAACTTTCTCCTCTTTTCTTGAGCAATCCCTTAACACAGGCTACAATCATCCTGAAATGCATTCAGTAAATCATCTCTGATTACACAGCTAAAGAGCACTACTCTATATTGGTCATTTAAAACATCTTCAAGGGTTTCATTGATGAAGACTTCCCGAAAGGAAAGAGGCGACAAGGACGATCTATTGAATTTTGAGTCGCTGTATGCTGGGTGTTACATTAGAACTTAAATCAGATCCAGCATTTCACAAGGAAAGGAAAACAGAAAAGTCAAGTGAGATAAAGGGCTGTTTATCCATAGGAAGACGTGATATGTGTAAAAAGAGCCACCTTACAAAAGGGTTAGCTGTTCCAAATGCCCCCTTAAAGAAGATACAATTAGAGCTTAATCGTTTCTCTCTTCAGTTCAAAGCTCCCACATCTAAGTTAATGAACACGTATGCCAAGTCAGCCCTATTTGTACCTCGCTTATCTTGACCATTTAAACAAGCTGGCTCCTGGCTAACATCGCTGTTTGTAGAGATTGTACATCTCTGCGTGGGAGCATTGCTCCTCTCTGTAGGCCGGCTTTTGCTTCGTACAGAGTGTTGAGGATCAGGTGTAAGTTCTTCCTTCTAAGGAAGTCCTAACAATTAATTTACAAATAAGTTGATAAAAAGCTAATAGATGCTAAATTAACCACGGGAGGCCTCCCGATCTGTTCCCTGAACCATAGGGACATGGTGGAAAATTACAAGAAAAAAAAATCAACGGAGAAAGAAAGTTGGAGTCCATAAAGTTCAAGCAAGGTACGATTGTTACTTGACACCAGCATCTTCTTGCAGAGCAAGTTAGTTTATTAATGTGTACAGTGCAGCATCATGTGTTTGAGGCTGCTGTACATTATGGAGAGGCTGCAATGTGGAGTCAAGCTCTCAAAAGCCATGCCTCTACTGGTAAATTAATTACACCCGGTATTACTGTCTGACACCGAGGCTGGCAGGCTCACGTCCACACCACACTGCTCTCTCCTCCTTCAGCGCAGGCTGCTGTTTGCAGGATGCTTGTTGAAATGGCCCTAGGATGTTAAATCACAAATCCTTCATGGGAATTGTCTAGAAATGGGTTTGTTAGCCTGGGCCAAAATTGAGGACTGCTGGAAAAGTTTTGGCAAGCGAGTAGCTGCTAAGAGAGTGTGAGGAGGAAGGCGAGGAGGCAGCGGTAACACCGTGAGGAACCATGCTGGAAGGCTGGCTGGGACCTGCAAGCAGCACAGGCTTCTTGTTAGGGACCGCTGAGCACTGCTAAATTCATAATGTTTCTGGGCTCAGAGACACACCGCGTTGCATTGCGTGGCACAGACATGGCCCTGCCTCTGAAACTGGCGCCTTTTAAAGTACTGTGTCCCAGCCGTGTGCATGCAGACTGTCTTTCTGGAGGCAGGCTTTTCCCTTTTCCTCCCCCAAATCAGCATTTCCCTTTCCCTCCTCCCTGCACAACACTATCTTTTTCTCTTCTGTCATTGCATTTTCTGGGGGAGCCACTTGCTGAGGCCAGCGGTTGGTGTGCGTGTCCTTGAGGGTACGGCCTTTGACACGAGCCCATTATGGTCCGTTGGCCTCATCCACGTTAAAGTGTGCTGCCCTGGGTGCAATTTTGCTTTTGCACCTACAGGTAACAGTGCTTTCCTCTTGATACGCACATACAAGACATAAATGTGCACATATATATATGCATATGTACACGCACAGATACTCTTGTACAGGCTGTGGGCTGTCAATCAGTTGTACATCTAAATGTGCAGACATCTCACTAGGTATCTCCTCAAATCTAACTAGTCAGGTTGCTCCAGGTATGGTATTTCTGTTATTTAAACTTTGCTGTGGTCATATTCACGGGAGCGCGGACAGTGGGTCTTTTCATGGTTACTTCTCCGTTTCCGTTTGCCAGCACGCTGGCGCACGGCAGAGTGCTGATCCGGCAAGATAGGAGCACACAGGTTCCCCACGTGTGGCAGTTCAACACTTAGAACTGATGCCCATCACGCTTCGTCAATTGTGCTGTTACAGACCCCAGGAGCTGCTCGTTCATCCCGCAGCCCAAAGTACCAATAACAACTGCAGCACCCAAGGGCTCTTGAAAGCAGTGAAATCCAATCCCCAAAGCCTTGTAGTAGTGATGAGCAGCAAAATCACAGCAGCCAGTGTTGGAAAAATAGGAATTCAGCTAAAGCAACAGTACCTTGACAACACTTGGCGCTGCAAACATCACTTAACTTGACAAACAACCAGTAATAGCTAGAGTGAAAATAAAGGGTTAGGCAGGTAGAGAGATAAAGTATGAAGAACATGCTGAGCAAATAACAGCCTTTTGAGAATCAACATTAGCATAATTACTAAACATAGGTAATTGCTGAAATAGCATTTGCTGGCAGCATTTATGTTTCTAAATGCAACACTTTCTCTCTCCCCTACGTAATCTTCTGCGAGGACTACAGAGTGTGCTTACACTCTGCTTTTAGCTGAGAGGGAGCTGGTGTGGAAATTGGCACCATCTGAAAGCCGAGGGCATAGAGAGGAACAAACACCGTTAACAACTTGGAGTCCAACCATCCTTTTTAAACAAGGTTGTCATACTTGGGGCTACATGCCTTGTTAAAATCTATATGTTATACCATCAACTCAGCATTTGTCCCAGTGCCCTACTCGATACTTGATAAGATTGGACATTCTCAAATCAATTCCTATTGATTTCTTACTGCTGAAAAAGGATAAGCATGTGACAGACACAATGAGTGTTTAGTACAGCAGATCAAGCCATTCCAGCACTAGAAAACAACTTGGCTGATAAAAAAAAAAAACAAACCACGAGCAAACACCCCCATGAGACACAAATGCAGTAGCATGCAGTGCATAAGCAAAGGTCCTGGCTGCAATCAAAAGCATTAGCTGGTTCTGCTTAAAAAGGCATTTGGCCATAGTTTTGATGGAAGAGCAGGTGGAAATTAAAAAGAAAATAAAAAGCAACAGATGAGGTTACATCTGTGAAGGCTGCAGGGCTGATCTGCGATTATTTATGAGCATTGTACGTGACCTGGGTACTGAGATCATGCTGTACTGGCTTACCGCATCTCTCACCGTATGTTGCTTCCTGGGGCAGATAGGAAGCTGTCAGAGGCAATAGCTGGCCTCTACCCACGTAAATTACCTATAAATACCCTGGGGAGGGGAAAAACTGTATGTGCACTACCAGCTGTGAAGAGTCCTCTGGCTTACAGAGGTACAAAAGGGACTCAGCCTGGGTTTTTTGAAAAGAAGCAAAAAAGTGATCTGAAAGTAACCACAAAAATGGGTCCATCCAAGGGTGGCTCGGAAAGGGCAGGATACCACGGAGACAGCCCCCATGGAGAAGGCTGAAGTAGTGGGGCCTTCTAAACCTTCAAGGTGGTGGCGAGACACAAAAAAGCAGTTCTCACTGGCTGAACACATCTTTTTGTTTTAAAAATTGCTGTATTCTTGTTGTGAGGTCAGAAGTTGATATTCATCTCTGGACCACTGACCATGGCTCACTGAAGGAAGACACCTACGTGCCAATCTCAGATGGATGAGCTCAGAGAAACCCTGGCGTCACCCTGACATAAACGGGGAAGGATTGTGGGATCAAAAGCAAAAGCATGAGTCTTGTGCTGGAGCAAAAGCATGAGGCTCTCCAAATACTGCCTCATGGACTCCCTGGTGATCCCCTCCAGGGGCTTCACCAGCAGCAACACAGGCACGTGTTTCACGGAGCATAAATTGCACTCTCCTCAGGGATAGCTCAAGCCTTGAAAAGTTGCACTTGAACATAATTTCCTCAGAGGAAACTCAAACACAATAAGCAAGAAGCATGAGGCCATTTGGTGATCCATACATAAATAAGAGATAAAAAATGGCAGATCCTTCAAAAATAAGCCAGAAAAGCCTTCTACTGCCTAACCCTGTGGTGGCATTTAGACAGACATTTCTTTAGGCAAGAAGATCAGTATTTTGCTGTCATTCATTACAGATTTACCAGTTTTGTATTGATTTTGCTGTGGCCTCCTATGTACTTTAATTGCTGCAATAGAAAAACAAGTTGCTATACATGACATTTCCTTTCTGAGAAGCTGGCAACAGAATTGCATGAACCACTGGTAGATTCACTGATTTCCCTTGTGAGTCAGTAATAAAATGATGACTGAAACAGCTTGTCCTTCTTTCTTCCAAAACAGCTATTTTTTTCAAGAACTCTCACTAACTGTGGATTTAAAACCAGAAATCTTCCTAATTGCTGGATAATACGGTAGACTTTCCTATAGTATTTCACAGTTATTAACTCCCAGGTTTTATTGATTTGCTTTGAGGCACCTGAGTGCCTTTGCTTGAGCAAGCAGGGTTGCTCAGGCTGTGGGTGAGGTCCACCCAGAGTTGGCCAAGGGCAATGAGGATAATTGACAAAGTGGTTTCTGGTGCTCTCATCGTTAGATCAACACCTGGTGCAACTTTCAGGACCGTGAGTTGAAAAAGAAACACTTCCTTCCTCTGGGATGCAAGGCACCGGCTCAGATTCAAGGCTTCTCACCTGGGAGATTCGCAGCAGCTGGAAACCCATATGGTGTGGGGCAGATCAATGTCACAGTGTGCCTGCAGACTGAGGAGTGGATAAGTCTGATTAAGTTACCTCACCTCATCCCTCTGGAAGGGTTTTCTTTGACGTTATAGTTTCTATAAGTTCTTCCAGAGCATTTTGAGCTGTCCCAGCTGAGCAGACTCCACCTTCCTGGAGGAGCTGCCATGCCAGCAGAAGGAATCTTCTCACTGAGTGCCTTCAAATGGAGGTGAGAGAACAAGGGCTTATTTTGGTTTCTCTGAGCTTTCATTCCTCAGCTTTCAATACTTTAAAAAATAATGATCTAATCTTCCGTGTTTAGCCATCTGCTGACACTCTCTGTCTGGGCCTCCATAGCTGTACTCTTTGCATTGTGCATTTCCAATCCTGATACTTGTTTTTTTTGTATATTTTCTAAGCTGTCACCCTGGCAAACCTGAGTCCAAGGAAGGTAGTAGACAGGAGGTAGTTCACCTCATTGAAAACTGTGCTAGAGTTAGAATTCATGACAATACCCACTATTCTCCTTAGACTGGTTTGGGTCCCACTGCTTGAATTAATGTGGTAAGAAAAAACCCCCAGAGTTCTTCCCTCTAGCAGCTTGGTGTGTGTGTATGTAGGTCACATAACAAGAGGTGCTACAAAAAAAACATATATAGATGAAGGCCTGTGAGGTGATCCATAAAATGAAATAAATTCAGTGTGTCCATAAATAAATTAAATTCTGCAACAACCCCGTGAGGTAAGTCAGTATTACAGATATTTTTGAGAAGGATAAACTAGGTTCCTGGAGATGCAGCTGGTGATGATTTGTCTCGGCAGCACGTTGGAAGTGGAGCCTGGGCAATCCCTGGCAGGATTTTAGAAGTGGCAAGATGGCTGAGGAAGGGGAAGGTTTGTTAGGGCTGGTCAATCTGATAAGAAACAATTGTATGCAATTAAGCAAAGTAAAATAGGACCTGAGAGCTCTAGGGGTGTATCAGGATTTGTGCGTGTGTTTTGCGGGACACAGAATCTGCTTCCTAAATAGTGTGATTGACAGAAGTGGCAAAAACGTGCTCAGTCCACAAAGCAGAGGTAGGCTGAAGGAGAAGAAAAAAAAAAAAAAAAGTGGCTTTCCTTGCCTTCTGCTGATGCTGCTTCAGATCAGAGCTGCTGGAAACCTCCTCAAGGAGTATTTGCAAGCTGTTCTGCATGGCCATTTCGGCATCGCCCAGCTGGTTAATGCTAGCGAATCTGGGCTGGTAGCAGTTCCTGAAATAAAACCCACCGTGCCAGAAGAAGAAAGTCTAAGAACAGAAAAGTCTGGTTTTATTTTTTCCGTCATTGCCTATGTACTTCTCAGAGACGTGTAAACAAAGCCAACTTGTTGATGAGAAATATGTCAATCAAAGAGCTGCTGAATGTTCTGGAGACAGTTATCACTAGATGTTTTGACTAAATGTCTGAGAGCTCATGCTCTTGGGAAATTTCCCAACAGATCTGAAGATAAACACACAAGCTCTTGGTATCTCTCCTGACTGGATGAGAATCTGAGAACTGATAATTATTTATATTTAACCTGTACACCTTATAAAACTTGTGGTGCGTCCTTTAGAAGGCAGCACTGGAGCATTTCTCTGTGGTGTTTATTCAGGACAGAGTCCCAGTGAATATTTAAATTCTGCCAGACTACTTGTCTACATTTCAAATCATGTCAGAATAAAAAAATTATGCTCTATGTCGTATTCATCTACAGTCACTTTGGTCACAGTTGAAATACGGAGGTAGCAAAAATCAGATGAGTGAACCTGTTCTGGAGAGCTCTCCACCAGGAGGTAACATCACAGGCATTTGGTGAGGCAGCGAGAAGAAATTTGGTATTCAAGGCAACTTCAAGTTTTCATTTAAGTCAAGTGTTTAATGATCCCCTGCTGTGAAAGGTCCCCTGCTGCTAGAGTTTTGTGCTGCTGAATGATCCTTCATTGGGCAGAACTCTGCTAAATCCTAGATTTTGGGCTTCAGGGAGGCAAGATGAATTACCGGGAGGTTGGCCTCAAAGAGCAAGAAGTAAAGATTCACAACTAGGCACCTGCAAAAGCACCAAAGCAGTAAGTAGCACGTCACTACTGGTGGTCTTGCTGCTTTCTTTTCTGCACAACACCGAAAATGGGCAAGGTTCGCTGTGATCCCGAGTCTTCTCCCCAAGCATGAGTGCTCTCGAGCAGTGACATCCAACGCAGCAGCCTGGGACGGCTGCTTGAACGGGGACACCGGGCAGTAGAGGACAACGCAGGACAACCTCTAAGAAAACAGCACCTCCTTAATCTGACCAGGAGATAATTTTTTTTATCCTCTTATTTGTCTTTTGATCAAATTCTGCCCGTGAGGATATAGGCGGTGTCCACTGTGCAGAAGTCTCGGGGAATGGCTTGAACTCAGAAGAGGAATCAATGCGCAGAGATTTTTAAATTAGAAAGCTCAAATTTTCGTCTCTGCCAGCAGCGACCTTTCTGATTTGTTTACCAGGAACATGCATAGGAGCGATTCTGTTGTTCTGGTGACAAGAATAACAGTGCATAAGTGGTTTTGTTCCCCACCTATATTACAGGTACGCTCGTTTTAATTTTACCTGTTACAATCAGTCTCTCCTCCGTAGCACGCATCTGTCTGGCAGAAACACAAGCCCACACAGCCCGTTGAGTAGTAAACGTATCTGTGAAATGTCACGGCATTAACCAAAATTTCACAG
This sequence comes from Phoenicopterus ruber ruber, assembly GCA_009819775.1. Classification (NCBI taxonomy): domain Eukaryota; kingdom Metazoa; phylum Chordata; class Aves; order Phoenicopteriformes; family Phoenicopteridae; genus Phoenicopterus; species Phoenicopterus ruber. The sequence continues at coordinate 5,252,049 of CM020230.1, forward strand.
ATCAGCACAAGGAATAAATATAATGAAAAAAATGATTTGCCCATGAGAATTAACCAGCCTCCATTAGTGGGAGTAAATGACTGACTGACTTTATTCCTGGAGCCCGTGGAGTTTTGTAATTCTCCGTCTCAGCCATGAAGCTGTTATTGGCTTGCCCAGACTCTGCATCTTTTATCTCAGTTAAGTCAACAAAATAATACAGGCTGGTCCAGGAGTAAGCCATTGCAGGTGTACAGTGCGTTAGCATAAATATCATTGCACAGTACTGCAACCATAAAGGCATTTCCTCTGATCTGCAAGGGAATGTTCTCCCCCAGAGCAGGTAGAAGTTCGAGACGGTCGGTGTGGTGTGCATTGCACTGACCATCTGTCTAACAGAGGCTGGTCAACGGGGGAAATGATGCTGATACTATTTATACCCTGAAAGCGTATCTCTGTATGGACGCTGCTCCACTGTGTGTTTGTGTGTGTGCAGGCAGAGATATGTACTTTCCTCTGTATACGTACGTATACATACATATATAAAATAAAAGCCATGCTTAAGCCCAACTTCAGATCACTGGAGGAGAAATTTTACTGACAGATTGGCTGTATTTTGTATATTTGTAGCTTAAGGAATCACTTCCCTGTTTTCTACAAACACCCACCAACGCGTAGGACTTCTCATAACCTGTCAGAGAATCTAAGAACTTGCCAAAATGAATTAAACATATAACCTTAGTGATTCTATGTATAGTCTTCACTTTAGTTGTGAGCTGACATGTTTATAGCAGAAAAGTACCTGCTCTCCAGTCCATGGGAGGTCACAGGAGCCCTGAATGCCTTCGGTGCCCAAAGCACCTGGCTTCCAGGGAGCAAGTTCATGGGCCACAGCAGAGGACGGGTCTCCATCTGACCCCATGCATGTGCTTCAGCTTCAACAACTCACAGCAGCAATAGCTTTTTCATTAGCCCATTCAGCCCCTACCTGGCAAACTTAAGAAGAGGGAGGGAGACCACCGCACAAGCTCAGCTAGCGGTTCACACACAGTGTTAATTACACCGTGTCTTCCTAGATGACTTTGCCTGAGGAGACTGGTTCTCACGTGTACTCTTCTGTACCAGCTGTAGGTAGCAGGGATGCTCCAGCTGTCCCCATTATATCCATAGCACTGACTTTGGATCTTATTCCTCCCTTTCATCTTGAATAATCAATATAGGCCTCAGATGAACAGGGACCAGCTGTACTCCTGTTCTCGCAATGGAAGTGATATGAACTAGAGCAAGAGAAGGCCAATGACGGCATTGCTGCCTTCTCCTGCATGCTTTCAGATCCGCAGTCTGCTCACCCTGCAACCCAAGGCAATGTGTGAGACCATCCTGTTGCTGAAAATAGTCCATATTTGCCGATCTTTAGAAGTTTCCTCAAAGACCATTGCTGAGAAAAGAGGTATCCTGGCTGGTTGTCTATCCATTTGTACTCTTTCTGGGTTACGGTTCATTTGCAGTGGTATTATGGGAGCAGTTAATTACAATAATTTGTTTGTATATAAACTCTTCTATATGCCTAGATCTAAACATAGGAGTTTCATAACTCATAAAAATTAAACAACTCAAGAAAAACCAACCACACACAAATGATAATTAAGTTTCGATTCTTCTAGCATTCCCAGGCCACCCCTGGGACTTGCCAGTCTTGTCAATATTTTAACACGTTCAGCAGCTCCTGAAAGTAAACAAATGGCCATAGGTGGGTAAGCACTTCTGTGTTTGTTTTTCAGAATTAGTTGCTCAGGTAGGTTGCATGTGTGTGTCAGACTGCATACATTTAATTCAGAGGCACGGAAACCAGGCTTAGGCATCTGTAAATGCTGAAATCTTGAACGTGCTCATAACAAACCTGAGCTTCAGATTATGCAAAACGTTTTCTGTACCAGCTAATCAGCTAAGCACCAACATAGGGCAGATGGGAAACCAAGGACTCAGACGTATTTGTCTCCCAGCCCTTTTCTGACCTCTAACAATCCTTTTTAGTATCATTCCTTTGGCAAATAATGGGGATTTCACAACACATACAAAAAGAGTCAAATTCGGTTAGTACAGATTCAGTTTGACAGTATCCCTTAAAAAAATCACCGAGAAACAATATCCTGAATGGCACCATTGTCCTATGGCTTTTCAGATCAAAACTCTAGGTGATCAGGAGTGGCTGCTCATTTTTCAGGACCCAAAGCCAGTGAGGGAAAAGCCACAAAAAAGTCATCAGAGACAGATTACTTATACTGGGAAGAAAACTACATGATCAGACCGCAGCTCAATACAGGGAGTTAAGTTATTAAAAGCCTCGGAAGATGGTTTGATGTGGACAAACGGTGATGGCTCTGACAGTTCGGTGCATCTGATGATATCAGGTGGAATACGCAGTGAGGCTGACGCAAGTTCCAGCCCCAGAGCGGTAATCCAGCTCACGCCCCTTCGGATGAACGAGGCCCTGTCTCCCTCGATGTTAAAGCTCCGGAGGATGCTAACGCAGTGAGGTTATTTCAAGCCCTTCTCGTTGGGTCAACGCTCTGCGCAGGGCAGTTTCTTGCCTTCCTGCAGGTAACCTCGTGCTCCCCTCGGGGACCGGGCTTGCAGGGAGAAGGCTGTAAATGCAAACACGGAACACTGGATCATGAACTGCCCTCCCTGCCTGCTTAGCTCACTGTGATGCAAGCAGTGATGTTTGGAAGTAATTACTGCAGTCAAGTCCTCTTAATACTCCTTCTTTCCTATTTTTGTGGTAGAGTGGAAAGAGCTCTCCGCCTCCCCTGGGTTGCCATGCCCCTTACGGCCTGAATTATGCTCGATTGTCATAAAAACGACAAATGATGCATCCTTGCTATAAAAGCCAACCTCATGGTAAATGTCAGTGTCCTGCTCCAAGGTACCAGAAATGTTTTACCTGGACAAAATCCGTATATATTTGTTTAGAAATACACAGGCAAGCTATATACAGGCTTTCAGCGGACAGCCGCGTGTAGTTCTGGGTCACTGAAAAGAGCTCTAAAGGTATAAGCACCAGGCAACTATAGTAATAAACAGAGCTATTTCATGCACATCACCACTCATAAAAGACAGTGTCTGGGCTTCTGTAAATATGCTGATACATACTTAATTATTAAAACCAGCAATCAGCTAGGTATGTATGCATATTATATAGCTATGTAGCACCCCCCCCATTATTACATATAAACACATTCTCTTAATTGCCATGTGAAACTGTTGCCTCCTACAATTCCGTGGGTGGTTTGAAACGAAATATTGAAGATTAATACAGTTTTGTACTGGCAAATTACTTCTTATGTAGCTTAGTTTAGGTTTATGTAGCCGCAATAAATGTGTATCTTGATGATATGTTTAATATTACATTACATTGTACTATCTTCCGTTGTGCTGAAATACATTTTAGCATTTTTCCACAATGTAAGATGACAGAGATCAATTACAAAACTATTAAATGTCAATTAACATCTTTGCAATCTGAATCCCGAATGAACCTGTTAAAACTACCTTGTTATATGTCACTTATATGTATAAATGCTGGTTAAATATTTAATGAATGAATGAAAAAGTAATTACCTATTTACTGTTTATGTAGTGGTAAGCTAATCCCATTACCGTTAGTTATGTCCACTGAAAAACTAAGACTAAATTTGCAAATGTGAGTGGCTAAAATGGGCTCTGAAATGCATCATTCATTAATCAGGTGCACTTTTATGTAGTGCCTAAATATAGATTTGGGAATCTAATTTTCAGCACTTCAACAGGAGTATTTTGTCCTATTAAGCTACGAAGTTATATTTTAGCATGGTCTAGTCAACACTGGTGCTCCTTACTGTAGAGTTTAAGCATTGTGCAGCACCTACAAAGCCTTGAGCTTTCCTGGAAAAGGTCGTCGTGACATAAAAAATTCATACATTTTAGCAATAATTTAGGCTAAAATGTAGTCAGTACAACAAGGTTAACACCTCCACTCATAGGAAAATGTAGTCATTGCCCTTGGGATAAGAACTTTCCCCTTGCGGAATACTGAAAATAGGATTTTTATTTATTACAAGCAGTCAAGACTTTGCTTTGGCACCTCAGCTGAAAAACGGCACCTTTAGGAACACAGCAGAGATCACATTGCCTGCTTCACTCACCGATCTCGGCTGCCTTTGCTGACGACCTGCCCTCTTTATCCGGCCCGCAGAGAGCGCGGAAGCGCTCCGGAGCATGCGCTGGCGGCACCGGGCTTGCTCTGGTGACGGCGCAAAGCCAAGGGGGATGAGCCACCTGAAACAGGCGCCTGCGTTAAGGAGGGTAGAAGAGGGCTGGGGAGTGGTGCCCGTGTCGGGACAGACTTGTCCCAAGGAAAAGGTACCTCTCGTGCCGCTTAGGCCAGCGCTCGCTTTCCTGCACAGTTAGAGGAGACGTTTATTTCCAATGCGTATTGTTCGCGCATCTCCCTTTCCTCTCTGGCGAGTTACTTGTGCGGGAGCGAGATCAAAAGGGCCGTGACAAAGCCAAGCCAGGCCAGCGAGCGCACAAGCCCGTACGAGAACAAAGTGGGGAGTTACTAATTGGGGAATGCTTCTGCCTCTCCCTCCCGGCTGGTAAAGTCTAGTCTACCCAAGGCTAAGCTGAGGATCAAAGGGGGATACTAACCCTTACAGATCATAGCCTGCAGAAAGAGCGGAGGAGAGGAAGGCTGCCGGCCGTGGCAGGCAGGCAGAGGGAGAGTTGGAGAGAAGCAAAGGCTCCGGTTCCTCGGGCAATGTGGGACTTCATGGACAAGTCAGTCCATGGTGGGCTCCTGAGGGAGCTACCAACCTTCAGGAGCAGAATACGTACAGCTACAGCTCTTTGTCCCTTTCAGCCATCCTTCTGTTCTTCTTGGCAAATACAACACTCTTGGTATTGAAAGAACTGTCTCTTTGTAATTAGAAAATACAGCTCTCGGGTCCCAAAGGAAAAGTATCTGTGGGTGTCATGTGTGACAAAAGGGAGGGAGCAACCTTGAGAGCGTCCACTGGGAAGATCCAGCCTCAGGGACACATGCGGTCACCAGCCTGCAGCAGGGATCAGGAGGGGTGATGTCCCCAGGGGTCAGGAGCCTGGGCCTGGCTGTGGTGCAGCGCAGCAATAGTAAAACTGCACAAGAGCCACAGCCCGTCCTGCTGGACAGCATGGTCTCCTGGCCGTGGTTTCCTCCAGGACTTCTTCCTTGAGGTCTGTCTGTTACATCCAGGCCAACCGACAGGCTGCTGCCTGGGACAGGCTCTAGCTCAGCAAGGTCCCTGAGAGAAACTCGTTAGAGGGAAAATGCTTCATCAGAAGTTTGCCAACTATCCTCTGACAGCAGACGTTGTTTCAGACTAATTCCTTCTCTTTGGTGCGCCGGATCACGCCAGCTGAAGATGTTATGGGACTTGCTCGCTGAATTCTCATTAAAATAAATGCATATTGGCCAGCAGACCTTGCCGTGTGGCTCTGCAAAGCTGATCTTCAGCGTCTCCTCTGCTTTTTGCAGCAGATGACTTCAGACAAGGCTGTTAACACTAACTGGGTAGGAAGGGGACCAACGGTAGCCTCTGCTGCCAGATTGTCCCATCTGCAGGCGTAATAAAGCACCGCCTCGGAGGAGCCCTGAGCTATTCTTTCCTGTTAGCCTGGGGCAAAGCAGAGCAACAGGCACAGAGGTGGCTTTGCTCTTGAAACCTGTAGATCCAGGAAATGATGTATTTTTGTGGATGGCACGATTTCTAACAGAAGGAATAGCGTTAAGAGTGTTGTTAAGAAGTGGGCCTCTGCTGAGAATATCTTGCTCTTCTGTAGCTGCTGTTTTGCTGGAGTCGTTCTGGTGGCTCTAACGATAGCAGATGCTTCAATATAATTTACAAGGAAAAATACTGGGTGTTCGGGTCTCCCCCCCCAGAACAGAGTCACAGAGGGGCTTTTTTGTTCAGTTGTTTTAGGAATGCAATTTGGTAATTCGGTTGCTTGCCTGATAAATGCCTGCCCTCTGATCCCAGCTACAGGAGATGGAATAAAATGTAACTGGATTTGACAGACAGAATTCATCTGCTGTGTTTGAGGCACAGCGAAGCAGCCTGGGGAGAAAAACATTACAGCAAATCATGCTTCCTTATCTCCCTATGCTAACAGCGCCAGGGCAGCTCAGAGTGGTGGATGAACATGTCCCCGAAAGGACAATACCCACCAAGCTCAAATGACAGTGCTACCCTGGTTTGGCTCCAGGGCTGGGGATGTGGGCACAGGCAAAGCTGCTGTGAAGTCCCAGCTAATCCACTTTCCCTTTCTGGTCCCCCTCCTGTGCTTAGTTTGCAATTTCGGGGCGAGAGATTGCTTCCCAGCAGGGCTAGCCCCTGGACCTTGCTCTGAGCTGCAGCCTCCGCTGGCGGCTGCTGCCCTGCCTGCTTGCACTGCCCTCCGCTCTGCCAGGGCAGCCGATGGAGGAGGCAGTGCCGCGGGCAGAGAAAGCCTCTCCCATTTTATTTGCAGCGTTGTTCCGTGGGTTTGGTGTGCTCCCACAGAGCAGGTACGCCCAGCGGCGAGCCCAGCTCTGCAGATGCCCTGTCTGTGATATGGATGCCCACATGGCCCAGCAACTGCACAACAGCCACGGCTGCTTCTTTTTAATTTGCCAGTGCAAAATATGTTTAGTCTGATATTACTCTTCGGGTCAATTCAGTTCTTAGAGGTGGTTCAAAGCATCACCGAGCACACCCGTTAATTTACTTATTTATTTCAAACATGCTGTAGTTTCCTATGAACTGACCCTTATTTAATGGCAGTGGACGGCCGTCAATCAGGCTGGAAAGACTGGACCATCCCCAGCTGAGCCTGCTCCGAGCTTGTGGCTAACGGCTCCTGTCCGCCTTTCTGCTTTCTCAGCAGCTTTGTATTTTGGGGCTGGGCAATGCTGAGGTGTGGACGCACAGCACTGGGAAAGCTGCGCATGCAGAAGCGGTCTCAGCTCAGCATTCTGCCCGGGGGTGACCCAGCTCAGCACCACTACGCTGGGCTGCCTCCAGCAACAGGAGTCCTTATATTGGTGGGTTTTTAAAGGGCATCTAGATGCCCCTAAAATTTGTCTTGCAAATAGCCAGAGCAGGGTGGGTGAAGGAAAAAGTCTGTTATCCTCTCTGGAAGAGGAAACCTTGCTCCAAGGTACTTACATCCCTAAATTCGGATAGTGCCATAGGGACTTTGCTATCAGTGTGGTGACTGATGTATCTTCAAAGTGATGGGGAAAGGAGATGGAAGTAATTTTTTTCTTTTTTCCTGCATTCACTACCTGGATTGTAACTATCTAACCTGACCAGATGTCCTCCATTCCTCCCACGTCAGAGCCCGCCTGCTCCTTTCCTGAAACATCCATCACACCGCAGATCAGCTCTTCCTTGATTTGTAGGAGACGGTTGCCCAGTCTGCCTCCCCTTTAATCATTCCTCTGACAGCAACTAGAGAGATGAAAAGCTGGGGGGATCTAAGTAATCCATTTCTAAGTGTAAAAAGCCAAAAAAAGTGGGGGGAGAGTGGAAGAGAGCGAGTCTGTCTGCTGAGCAAACAGACTGATTACGTCAAGGGACAGGAAGAGCAGCACTTGGAAATCAATACGGATGAGGCTTTGAAAAGGTTGACTGACTGCACTGGATTAGCTATCGATTTTTGTCATTTTCACAGCTAGTGCCATGCTCTCCACCTGCTGAGGCCATTAAGCTCTGAGGCCTTAAACTTCTAAGCCCCTGCTAATAACAACAAGACAACGGCCCGGCAAGCTAAGGATCTAACAGGATGTCCAATAGCTTTGGCACCGTGTCGTGTGTGCCGGTGTCTGGGAAGCAAGCGTGGCAGCCCGGAGACGCTGCGCGGAAACCAAACGCGCAGAAGGATTCAGATCACGCGCAGAGGCCGGCTGCAAATCAGTGTTTATTGGAAAGAATCTCCGACTGGTTTCCAGTTAGCACAAGCAGCATGGGATGCATCATTTTTGCAGGGTCTCTCTGAGTATTGATTTTGTTAAAATAAGCGCAGACAAGAATTTTGTTTGTTTTCAGGATAACTTTGGTAGAGGTGTGCAACAGGGTGGGCTCCCTCTCCAGCGGCTAAGGGGCTGAAGCTGTATTCAAGCAGCATGTCGTCACCATAACTTTGTTCGTGCAGCACACCCAGCTGTAAAGACACCCTGAGCTTATTTTAAGGTAGGACTGTAAAAAAAGGGATGTTGGAAGGAGTCAAGTCCTTACCATACATCCTGAATGGAAACAGAACACAGGAAAGGATTAATGGAAATGCTCTTCTGAGATGGATAGGAAGATGGCTGAGGAGTGGATAAAAGAAATGGGTAGAAGAGATCTGGCTATGAGTGACTGCTTCCAAAGCTGGGGAGCTAAGCCAGCTTCTTCCTATGCCACCTTTTATATAAAATAGAGTAGATTTGCCAGGTCATGGCAAAGAGCTGATCAGCCTTGTCCCAGCTCAGCTTCCAGAAAGCCTGCAAGCACCAGCTGCTGTGTGAACATCGTCATGGATGTGGCCTAACAAACTCATGTCATACAGCTACTCTACATCTCATGGGAAATAGTCACTTTGCAACCTCTGATGCCTTAAAAAGAGTGCCCCAGAGTTCAATCCCACAAGTCAAGTCATCTGCACCTCTCAGCTTTACTCCCTCAGCTCTGGAGGTGGTGAGCAGATGAGTGCAGCTCACCGGGGGATCGCTCAGCCCCTCTGCCGCCCGCTGCTCTGGATTCTCTCCATCTCCAGGGCTGCCTGGACTCCGTACAGCTGTGGCTGAGGGGCAGAGTGTGCCCAGAAGAAGAGAAAAACCCTTGGAGATATGCTGGGTGTTCCTTAGCAAAGTCTTGGTCCTTCACACAGCCATGCTCAGCAACATCTCCTCCTTTCCTTGCTGCAGCCACCACATCCTTCCTTAGAGCCCACGCGGTGGAGAGCACAACCCTCCAGCGACCTGCTGCATGTCAGACATCTGCTCTCCTACGAGACACAGTCCTAAATGCCCAAACACGTTACTGGGGTTTATTTGTTTGGGAAACTGAGAGGCCTGGATAAAGCCGGTGCTGCTGGCAGAGCCGGGGCGCGGTAAGAGCACCGCGTCCGCAAGCCTCGGGCGTGCAAACCACTGAGTAGGGCTCGTCGGGGGTCGCATCCAGCAGCCTTTTGTGCCTGCATTACAAACGCTCTGCCGAGCGAGTGCTCAACTTTCCTGAGAATCTCAGTCTAAATGTTGACAGTTTTATTTTGCTTGGGTTTGGTATTTATTTTAAGGGCCTTTGTGGTTCTTGGAAACGCAGGGATTATTGTCAATATACAAAACAAATGGACTCTGCCAGATGTCATCCCTTTGGAAGCGGGGAGATAACGCTCCTGCAATAGCAATCGTCACTGCCCACCCGAACGGGCGGCAAACAAAAGCAGAGGGATGTGCGAGGGAGCAGATAGAACTTCTCCATTCACAAACCTTGTGCAAATCTGGCCGGCACAACGCTGCGCTCTCCCCTGGTCCTTTTCTTTCAGCCTCTGGCCAGCTGGCAAAAGCAAATCAAATTGAAATGTTCTTTCTCATTTTCTTTTCAGATTGGTCCCTGCTTCTTAAGGGCTGAGACGCAGCTTCAGCCTGTGCATCGTGTAAGTCCTCCTGAAGTTTTCCAAAAATGCAGGAAAGGGAAAAGTGATGGACAAAGCAATAGGGACAAAAGGAAACAACTCAATTTTTTCACTTACTCGAGTGCACCTGAAGTACCTGCCCTGAAATTAATGAGCCTGCTCAGAGCCAATGCTGGGGTACGTGACAGAAAGCTCTTTAAGTGAATGTCTTCAAGGCTACTGAAATGAAAACAATCCTGGTTGTGTTGTGGGGGTTTTTTTCTTTTCTTACATTAATTAATGTATATTTTAAAGTTTCAGACTTATTTAGAAATATTTTAACTCTTCCTATTAAAAGCAGATGGAGATGATGTTACGTATATAGTTTTAATCAATCTGAATTAAATAGTAGCTGCTTTTTTTTGTTTTTAAATGCTTAAGGAACTAAAAAAACTGGTTTAATTCTACTCAAAATTATTTCCCCCTGTTTTCTCAAATTTGAAGAAAACAAATCCCTTAATTTCTCAGCTCTCATCAACATCATCCCCGTGAGGCTTAAGCAAAATGTTTTGCAGGAACCATTTGTAGGGATTATTTATTTACAGCTGCTGGGGAGGGTCTGGGCGGGGAAGAGATTAAGCGACATAACTTCTCACCTCATAAGGTTAAATAATTTGGGGGAAATTTATAGGTGATGCAAATCACTTTAACCCCAGAGACTTTTGTATTAAAAGAAAAAGAAAAGGCATTTTATCTAAAAGTTGATTATCCTGAATACCTCTCAGCTGCCTCACGGAGATCACACCAGGGAAATGAGTCCCCTGAGCAAGCTGGCTTCTTTATTTGGTAACACCGCCTGCATCTTTTGCCGTGTTCTTTTGCTGAGCTCCTCTGTACACTTTTTTAAACAGAAGTAACAGCCCGTAAGGGATGCGGGAGCAGAGAGACGCCAGCAGCAGCCAGGAGGAGACCATGTGCACGCAGTGTGTGATAACTCTGTGTTAACCTCTGTGAACCGGTGAACCCCCAGATTCCCGTGGGAAGCCGTGGGACGGAGGCGGCCAAAGGGGCAGTGGCCTCCTGCGCTGCTGCGTCCCGGCGGCGGCAGCGGCCCCTCCGCGGGGCCGGGGCAGCCTCTGCTCCCTGCCCGCTCTCCAGGAGGCTGCCCGAGACCTGCCTTCTGATGCCGCCGTGTTACTTCCCCAGTACAGGAGGGACTGCCTCAGTTTACCTCCTACATACTGTGCTGATTTGTTGACTATCTCTCTTTATGATTAAACATTTCCTTTGGGTTTGTTTTATTTTTTTTATGACAGCACCATCTCTCCTTTGCAGCCCACACATGAGTTTGGACCAGAAACTGTTCAGCACAGACGCCTGGTGCTTCGCACAGGAAGATGTTCACAGGATCTGATGCTTGGGCAGGGCTTTACCAGAGTGAGTATTACCAACATTTTTCAACACTTAGGCGTTTTTCACCCTGTCGCGTTTGCTAGCTCTCTGCCATCGCCGCCGCGGTTCTCACCTCCCTTTGGGAGGAAGGTGCCGAGTGTCTTCGTCCCCGTGGTGGGGGCTCGTGGGCCGCTTGACCAGTTGCATTCGCATGTGAAGCCCTGCCACCCGCAAGGTAAGAGGAAGGTGCAGCGCGCTATTCATTTCACAGGAGACAGAACACTTTTTTTTGTTTTATCTCTTTCCAGACAGTTGGCTCAGTTTAATGGACTGTCTTTCAGCCTGTGCATAATTCTTCTCCAAATTAAATTCTCTTAGAAGCCCAACATAATACAGACTGTGTTGTCAGCTCATTACTTTTACATCCTTTCTTGTTCTGTTTATGTGAGCAGAGGTTTAATTAACTGTAATCTACTGTGTAGGCAAGAGGGAAAAAAACCACGCTACTTGAAGGTATGTATTTATACTCTATTATATTTTTGAACATTTTTGGTGAGGGGGAGTTAACCTTTTTGTCTATGAGCAAGGCTGGTTGCTTCATGTTTCTATGCAGACGCTCAGGGAAGTCTAAGGCATCCACGCTTGCCCGTCACCCTCTTAGTCACCCTCATCAGCCTCTTTCTTACTCTGTAGTGGACTGGACCTAAATCTAAAAGAGAAAGTGGAGCCTTTGTTGCCCGCAGCCTCGGTCCCTGCAAGCTCACGGTGCGGGCGCATGGTTTTTCGCGCTGGCTGCCCACGCGCCGCAGTGCAGGCACAGCCCACGCTGGGCCCCAGCTGCTGCCCGCGGCCGGTCTCCACGGGGAAACTGCTGGAGATTTCTCCCGAGGAACGCCGGCTTGGCGGGAGGCAGCAGGACCCGGCTCTCATCCGTCTGTGCATCCCAGAGGCAGTTCAATTGCCCAGCTGCTTTGCTCTATGTACTCCACCTATGACATCTTCTATGTCTATGAGGTCATTTGTCCTCGGCTATGATGGCAAAAAGTAGAGAAATTCCAGCTAATAAAATGAGGCTTATAGAGGCACTGATTTCTCGAACTATGGGTTAAAACGCTGTAGCGGCTCTCCTGGTGACAAGTTTATAAAACAGATGCTTTCCTGGTGAACATTTATAAAACAATGTATTTCATCATCAAATTACGCTTGTACCCAGGGAACTTTGAGTGCCCAAACAATCCCTCGCACTTGGGCAGAAGGGAATACAGCAGAAGGTGCTAATTTTTGCACAAACGCCGGGGTTAGCTGTTAGATTAGAGTGGGATTAGATAGGGGCTGGCACTTGTTACTTGAGCTAAATTTAGATCTCGCCAGCTAGATTCAAATTCCCTCAGAAATTCACAGATTCCATTCAGAAGATAACAGGAAGAAAATTAGCATTCGTTATTAGTAGATTCACAGATCAAATTAAGTAATTAAGCTAAATTTAGAGAAATTGTTCCTATACATCTTTTACCATTGTGTAGTGCTGCTCCTGCTCCAGACGCAAAGAAGGGCTGTGATTTTGGAAGTTTGGTTGGCTTTTCCACTGTGGCAGAAGTTCGAAGGAAAGCCGTTCCCGCCCCAGCTCTGCCCGCCGAGCGCCGAAGACGTGCTCCTCTGGCCGGGGCAGCCCTTCCGCACCCACGCAGGCTCGACGGGCAGGACGGCGTTACCAGCCGGCGGGGCAGGGGCGTCCTGGGGACGGCTCCAAGGAACCTTCCCGAAACGGGCTGGGTTGTAATGGAAACCGTCTGATTTCCATATAAAGCTACGCCATATATTTGAGGATCTTTGTTGTGTTGGTCAAACCCCAATCAGGTTACGTCGCTAAGATCAAAGTAACTTTACAAAATATTCATTACAGTTGCCAGTGTTAAAGCATTTGAGACAAGTATCTACTCAAAATAATTTTAACATTCAGCCTCAGCCCATCTCACAGTTTTGTTGCCTTATACCCAAATAACAATAAATTAGTGGGTTCTGCGTCCGGGGCAAATCATCCTGCTCCCACATCCGTTACACTTAGCAAAGCTCTTGCCTGATGAGGCCCCTTGGGTGCCTAATTTCTTTCTACTCATCTCACCATAATTGTCAGAAAACTTCAGCTTATCAATACCGACGTGTGTGCACAAACGTGGCTCTTGGAGAGCAAACAGAGGGCACCTACCGGTACTGTGGCTGCGGTTACGGAGGTCGTTTGGCCCACGATGTATTTCATTATGGTTTTCCAAACAGACAAAACTGGTTAGAGGCGACCTAGTAGGATGTGATTCACCAACAACTGGTGACTGTCCTTCAGGTGGTTAGAGGGTCTGTTGCTCACAAGCATCATGTTGGAGATAACTCCCCAGGACGTCCAAGAGAGGCCTATAACTAGAATCATGGCCAAGGAAACGTGGTCAAAAGACCTTTGGATAACGTAAGATTTTTTTCTTGAAATCAAGCCAGGCTCCAGCCACAGACACAGGGAGCTGCAGGTGTTGCTTTGCACTCCCATCCTTTGCCCCCAGTGGGGCCGTGGCAGTGTTCACCATCAAACGGGCCAAGTGATTAACCCATCACGAGCCATTTCTAACGACGTATCCTCTACTCCCACCCATAAACTGCTAAAAAGGTGTCGCTTTTTTCCTGGCTGCTCAGCCTGATGCAGACTCTTCCCCTGCACATTATCATCATCTTGTGGGTTGAATGTGAGTCCTTAACACCTAGACTTCAAAAGCTGGGGGTCGGTCACACGTGGCGGATGGAGCTCCCTGTTCCCTGCCATGGGAGGGGGACCCTTGCAGTGGACACTGCTGCTGCACATGTCCTCCCATGGGGACTGACGCTTGGGCTTTCCGTTCACGCTTTCCGATTTGTAATGTTCACCCTCCAAATGGCTGCAGGACTGGATATGATGGTTCTCATATTTACAGAACGCTGCTGCACACGCCGATGAACAAAAGTCACTCTCATGCCAATGAGCACCAGTGAGCTTGAAGCCAATCTTTTCCAATATGAGAGCCTAGTCATGCAGCTACTTTCTGGCATTCCTTTTGCTCTAATTACATCTACTTTTTTTCCCCTTCCTTTACTTCATTAATGAACGAAGACACTCAAGCCTCAATTCACAAAGGCATTTAGGCATCCGACTCCTGCTGAAATCCCTGGTGAGTCTAAGCATTAGGCACTCCTCAACTCTCCTCTCGCTCATAAAGTGACACCGGGGACTTGCGTGGTATTGCTCCTGATTTATGCCGAGCTTGGGTGAGTGAAGAATCAGAGTCTCTGTGTTTGTGAGGGAGAGGAAGGATATCTCAGTGATTGAAATCCTAACAGGGAGGTTGATGATACAAGTGCTATTTCCCAGCTCTGCATCTGACATTGTGAATGACCTTGAATAAATCACATCCCTCCTTCTGTGTTTCTGGACATCTAGCACGTCTCTGCCTTGCAGGTTTGCGAGGCTTCACGCTTTTATGTTCATAGAAAGTCTAGTCTGGGCTTTCCCAAGGGGCTGGATGTTTATGTCCCTTTTGGGACTCTCACTTCCTTAGTCTCTTTGAAAATGCCAATTTTAGAGATTACTGCAAGGAAATAGCAATAGAATCCGGAGCAGGAAGGAAGAGTCTGTCATTCAACTCGGCGTTCCCATCTTTAAAAAGAGTAAAGAGGACAGCACAAAAAAAATCACAGGCAAAGTTAATTGCCTTATGTTTATACTGGAGGATCTCAAGTTTCCCCTCAAGAGTCACTGCTCGTCTGCCCACATCTGTTCATAGCCAGGGCTACGGTCTCCCAGCGCTGAGTGACGGCGCTGGATGTGCCGTGCATCAGCGGCTGTAGGCAGAACCTGTTGACCGTTTACTGGTACCTGTTTCTTCTTCTTGTATCTCAGTCAGCTTTTCAAGGGCAATATGATTCACTGGTAAAAGATTGCGCTTCAGCTGAAAGTGCTGAGGAGTTGAGCTGATCCTCCTCTGTATGTCACTGCTGTCCCCCACTGAGGTGAGGACTTCGGACATACCCCGGTATATGGAACAGCAAATGTTTATTGTTCCTGCCATGCCCTCGGTTACGCTGCTGGGTTGTACAACACTACATATTCGTTAAGTCACAGACGGAGGGTTTTTAAAGTTTTTGTTTCCCTCCCTTCATGACTTTGCCTTACAGTCATCAGAAATACTGAGTCTGGCCTCACTTTGCTGGAGAACACGACTTCAAAATAGAGAGGAAGCATCGCTAACCCCCAGCCCAGGGAGTGGTACTCTCATTGAGTCCAGGAGAGTCCATCAAAAAACCCTTAAGAAAGCAAACTTCTAATAATCACCTCTGATGTGCATCCTCTATTTCCTTTAGCTGCTTAAGTTTTACTTTCTTGTCTTTGTAATGTCATAATCTGCTTGTTCTCCAGTCTCCCCATCATCCAAACAGTTAATTGTATGATACCAGACACAGAAAGAAGAGGGTAACCTAAAAGCCACAGAGGACCAAACTCCAAGTTTGGGCTGCAATTGAACTCAAATTCTTACGAAAGCCCAACACAAATGTGACTCATCCCATCTCAGCACAGCTAAGGAGGAGGTGCTGGTGCTGAGGAGGTGCTGGTCCTGGCGATGCCCGGCTGTCTGCAGCCCTTGGCTCAGGTTAGCAGGAGCCTGGGGCTGTCACAGACCTGCAGGAGGTGCTCGCAGTCTTGCGAGAACAAGCCATAAATTTCACCCCAATGAGGTTTTTAAGCAGCCACACAAGACAAGGAATGAATTACCGAACCCATTCATGCTTAGTGAGTTATTAAGTGTAAGGCCAAAGACTGCAAGTGCTCTCTACGCAGCCATGTCTGAGTTAATAAACCATCACTCAGATACTGCAGAATCTGACTGCAGTGCTGACTTGTTATTATGAAATCGGGGGTTTTTTAATAGTCGTATTTGTTTGTTAAGGGAAGACGTTCAGAAGTTCTGTGCAGTGCATTATCCCATGTCACATTTGTCTCTTCTGGTACGCCCCAGCCAGGTCTGCCCCCCTCGTTTCTGCTGTCTGGTTTTACGACCGGGGACGGTGTTCCTTCAAAGAGACCATGCCGAGGTGCGATTTATGGGTTTGTTGCCTCCTCCGCACGGAGCGTCATGAAGGCCATCTCCGAGCACGGCAACCAAACAGCCAAGAGGAGGTTGCAAGCAATGCTGACGGTGAGGAAATAACTCCAGGCCGCTGTTTGAAAACAGGCTCAGTTAGGCCTCCCATTCCCTCTGCCTTCCTCTCCCTCCTTCTTTCAGGGTCGTGGCTCTTGTGATTCAGAGACACTATTTCAAGAAGACCCACAGATTCATGTAGTTATACAAGTAACGATATAACTCAGGCTCTGAAAATACTTGTGAAGACTTATAAGCAAAGCTAATGCTCTCTCTGAGACTGTAGCAACAGAAGGCCTGAGCTCCAAAAATGCCCCGGCTGGCAGTATTCTACTTCTAGGGCTGCAATTTTCTTGGGAATGGCTGCATGAACTCACCCACAGAAAATTGTTTTTTCTTAAAAATATTTGAAATGAGCAGCAAAACTAAATATAGCTCATCCAAATACCCTGGCAGCTCATTGCGGACACACTACATGTAATAGATTAAATCTTGCTTTTCTAAGAAGTGCTCCCCTCTTGGTTTCCCTATGAAGCTTCTCTCTTCCCTGTGTGGTTTCCACCATGCCTTCTTTACCTGCCTTGCTTGCTAAAACTAAAGGGTCACAATCCGTTGTCATAAGAGAAGGTGACTGTATCAACTTAGCCTCGCAGAGACATTTCAGCACTAAGCAAAGGAAAGGCTAGAACATTTGTCCTCCATGTAAGGACTGTTGCTTGCCTGATATTTCTTGTAAGGTCTCCTATCATCTCAGAGGTCCATGGATCTCTCCAGTTCCATAAATCTAGTTTTCACAGCTAAAATAGATGGGATTTTTGGACTTGGGAGTAGCTGACATAGATAGGGAAGACAAAGCACGAGGCCAGCTAAAGGAAGGGAACCTCAGAAAATAAGTCTGTGCTGAAATCACACATTTCACGTTATGGTAACACTGCAGAGCTTCATGGTGCTTCAGCCACATCCAAAGGTGAAAAATCCCATCTCCTTAACAGTGAAGATGGCCATACTCATGTGTCAACCTGTCATTTAGCTTTGCAGGACAAATATTTTTGGTTTTTAAATGATAGATCTGCATTTGCATGAACCTCAACACATCTTAGCTTTAGTGTCAGAAATAAATGGACAATGCCTTCAGGTGTTTTCCAAAATGTATTATTAGGGGGTTTGTTTTGCTTTGTTTTGCAAATGTAATGGCTTTCCAATGCTTTTGGTGAGCTAATACCTTTCGCTACATATTTCTGTCATGTACTGTTCCTAGCCTAATTAAGGTGGGAAGGGACCTCAGGAGGTGTCTAGTCCAACCTCCTACCCAAAGCAAGGTCAGCTATGAGGCCAGAACAGGTAGTCCAGGGCTTTATCCTGTTGAGTCTTGAAAACTCCTGAGGACGAAGACTGCACAGCCTCTCTGGGAAAGCTGCTCCGATGTTTGTCTGCCACTGGTTTAGGCCAGGACAGAGCTAGTTTTGTCTCCAGCAGCTCCTGTGTTTTGGATTTAGTGTGTGAAGAATGGTGACAGCACACTGATGGTGCTGGTTGCTGCTAAATGACCCAGGACATTTTGCAGCTTCCCAGGTTTTGCTGATGTGCAGGTGCAAAAACTTGGGAGGGGCAGAGCCAGAATAGTTGATCCCAACTGGCCAAAGAGAGTGTTCCATACCAGAGACAGCATGCCAGGATAAGTGAGGGTCAGCCAGTGGGCCCCTTCCCTTAAGCTTCCCTTCTGGTTGCTTTTTGTTCCCTGCTTTTCCCTTTTTTTTCCTGTTCGTTCAGACCGTTCCGTTCGTTCGGGCCGTTTCGTTCGTTCAGCTGTTGGTTCCCTCGCCTGCTCTCTCTGGAACTGGCTGTTCTGGGATGGCTGGGGGGGATACCCCTGCTCCCTGCCTGCTGCTCGGGACGGGCTGTATCGGTCGTCGGGTGGTGAGAAATTGTGCATCGTTTGTTTTATATATTCTATTATCCTTATATATATTATTATTATTATTATCATTATTAATATGTTTTTATATTTTTCCTTTGCTGTCCTGGTGAGCTGCTTTTATCTCAACCCATGAGTTTTCCTTTCTCTCCAATTCTCCTCCCCACCCCACTGGGGAGCGGGGGGGTGAGTGAGCGGCTGCATGGTATTCGGACACCAGCTGGGGTTAAACCACGACACCCTCACGGGGAGAATTTTTTTCCTTATATCCAGTGTGAACTACTGTTTCAATTGACACACTTTGTGTCTCTTGTCCTCCCACCATTTGCTGCTGTGGAGAGCATGCCCGTCTCCTAAGTATGGGGGGGCTGCTGTTAGACGCCCCGAAGCCTTCTCCTCAGAGAACAGGGTTTGTTCCAGGGTTCAACAAACCCTGGGCCCTGGGACCTCCATGTGTATGGGATCTCACGAGTGTATGTTGGGGGGGGAAGGGGGAATGCATCTTGATGCCCACAAAACCTTACGAAAAGCAGAGTGAAAAACTGTTACTAGGGTCTCACATTCTAATTCAAAGCAATTAAAAAATGAAATTAGCACAAAATAACCACAGATGAAATATGGTAATTAATGTCAATTACTCTGGTTGCTATAGAAACATGACTGAAACAAGCAGAAGTTACAGATAAGTTCAAGGTGAACCACAAATGCAAGTGGCTGGCATGGTCTTTTTTCTCTAGCTGATTAGGACTTTAGCTCTTCTGGCTGACAACCAGTTATCGATAGAACTTAATCCATTTAATAATCCCATAATCACTTTAATCCAGTTGGCTCAAAGTATTTTGCAACTGGTTGCTCTAACTGATTAGCAACTGTCTTTTAAGACGTAAATAAAAGCTATCTGTGCACTGCACACGCAGCAGCGTTTAGCAAAGGATTGGTTTCTGCAAGGCAAGATTGAACGTGTAGCAAAATCTCTGTAAATTATAAATGCATAACCCTAGGGCACAAAGGGCTTTTAAGTGTCTTTAATTTCATTAACAGGCACCAATATCTCTTTAGCGGTTGCAAAATATAATTGGAAGCACGCAAGGGAAACTTGTCAAAGGACACCCCCTCTACCAGGTACCTTCAGATGCAAACGTGCAGTGAGGGCATCAGCGTGAGCGAACGGTGAGCTTGGATGACCCAAGGTGCCTTGGAGGTCAAGGACATGCAAGACATTAACTTCCCTCCTGATCTGCTCCTATTTTACTAAAAGTTGCTGAAACCATTGACTGATAATTTTATGGCAAATGTTTTAAGTGTTTTCTTCTGGTTTGGAACGCCACTCCGCTATTTGCAAGATCTGTTGTAAACTATAAATTCCTCCCTGCCCACCCCCAAGCACTATTTCTGGAAATTTTATTTCAAACACAATTTGTGGCTCAGATGGTAAACATAGATGTTTTTAAAGCATTTTATTTTTGTACAGCATTTCACCATGTGTTAGCAGAACCGAAAGAAGGGGCAACACACAATGGAACATCTCAGGTTTATTGAGAAATTATTTCCCAGTGGAAAACAGTTTAGGTGAAAATGCGCTGACCAGGTCGGTAATGACATACTTTGTCAAGCACTTTGAAATCTACTAGTGAAAAAGAGCATTTTATACAAGATCAGTATTAATTGTTATAATGATTATTTGGTTGCTTAGCTCCTAGACATTTTTGTGGTCCTCTTAACTTGGGATTTATTGTGTTGTGATTTATGAGCCTCAGGATCAGTTATAAACACTGTCTAGCCGGTGATTCTTCTACGTCCGCACAATGCTCCGGAGCTCAGAAGTAGCACTCCGAAGAGTTTTGATTAACTACCCTTTGGCAGTTTGTAAGGCTGAACTTGTTAGAAGTTTTAAAGAAAAGGATTTTAAATAGATTTTCCGGATTTGGGCTCTGCCTCATCTTTTGAACTTGCCCCAGACAACTGGCATGAAGGTCAGTACAGAAAGATAGCTGGTCAGATTGGATTTGCCAGCTGAGATCTCCTCCGCCATCACCTGTAGTACCTGGGAAGAGTCATCAGCTCGGGGCACATTTCCTCGCTTATCTGAGGTGTTTTCACAGAAATCTTTTAGCCATCCCGTACCAAGGGGAGCTTTTGTCTGCCGACACTTCTCTCTGTTGACGGTCGCAAGGAAATTAAATACTGGCCGAGGTCGTAGTGCCCTGCAGGAACAAATTTGGGGACTACCTCTGCTTATTGGACTCGACTCCACAAGCTACACAGGCTCTCTCAGGCTGGAACAAATAGAAAATAATAAAGACAACACAGATCGATGACTGAGTTGTGTTTACAGCTGTAGGGAGTTTTCGTATTTCATTAAGTTTCCAGCTGAAGTTTTGGCTGAGTGGAACTTAAGATGTGAATGACTCAAGATGGGGTTTCATCTGGGATGGGAACTGGTATCTGGAAACTGGACCCAGGCCCCTGGTGATCCTGGGCTCGCTCTTCAAGTGAGGTAGAGAGTTCATCTCCGCTTTCGAAAGAAGGTCTTCGTAAGCTGTAGGCTTTGGCATGAGCTGCTCTGGAGGCAGGAAAAGAGAGTGTCCACTGGCAAAATAAAAAAATAGTGTGGAAGAAAAATTATTTTGGGTCAAATGGAAGTAGAATATGGTTTGTGGTTTGGGGGATTTTTTTGGGCAGGGATGGAGAGAGAAAGGGTTAATGAAACTAACCTTGTTTTGGTGGGAAAACAGAAAACAAACCCTGAATTACAAATGTTTTGGGTTAACTGAGAGTATGTCATCAAACTTAAAAATTGTAGTGTGTTTTTCATTGCTTCATTATTTAAGCCTTTTTTAAACTTTGTAAAATGCCAGTTTTATTTTTAGGAGTCCAAGAAAAAACAAGCATTTTTGAAAAACGAAACTTTAAAAAATATTTTTCTACTTCTACAGCAAAACCGTTTGCCAAATTAAAAAAACCCACATGAATAGCTTCCTCCTGGAGCCCCATTTTTCTACAAAATTTCTACTTTGATAAATTAACCCAATTATTGAAAAAAGCCTTTTTGCCTAAAGAGGGAATTTGAGTCAAACTTAACTTTATGCTGTCACTTCTTTGCATCCATTGCTATTCACGGCAAATCACAACAAAGGAGCTACGAGTTTATTTTTCCATGTAATACATGGTTGGATGGGAGTAAATGCCCTTCACCACTGACGAAGCTCTCTCCCATATCTCACTTCCCGAACTTAAGGCTTTTATCTATAGTTTGTGTTAGTTCTCGCAAATCAAAAGCGATGGATTTTCCTCTGTTGTAATGAACATTTTCTGTTTCTCCTTTGGGGGAATTATGTAGTAGAATTAATGGGGCTGTAAGTCCATAAAGTAGAGTACATTTTTGAAATGGGTTACTTGCACCTTGGTTAGTATCACATATTATTTTATAGATGCAATGAAGGGAGAAAAAACTCCCAGCCAACGCTCAGAGTACTTTCAGGATATTGTTGAGACTTGTTTAAGATGGTGTTTTATTTAAGGTATTTGCAAAATAATGGAAAACAAAGGGAAACAGTGTTACACACTGCTTAATACAGGTATGGAAAGAAAAGGGCTTGCTTTCAGTGGGTTTGTATGAGGAGGGGAGGGAAGGGAAGGGTTGGCTAGAGAAGGAAAAGATGAGTGTGGAGATAGGAATGGCTAAGAGGGAAATGAGCTTAAGGGACCACCAGAGCATAGAAGTGAAGGGGGGCAAGCAATTTGGCAACAGTCTGTTCTGGATAAGCAACAAAGGTTTTGAAGAAAATATTTTTCCTTCTGCGAAGGAGGGAGAAGCTCCCGTGTGGGTTGTGTCACGAGGACAGTGATTGCCGCAGTGGCCACAGCTGAGCCTGTGGAAGGGGATAGGCCACCAGCCGGCTGTGCAACGCAAACACCGTGCAAGTTTCTTGGTTTCCAAGCACTGCCTGAGAAGCCAAAGACTATGCTTGCAATTTGATGCCACCAGGCAGAGCAGCAAGAACATGATTTTCTTCCTATGTGCACTTCTACATCTAAATAAAACACCTGGCAAGGAGCATTTAGTTTTTTAAGTCCTTCATATAGAAGGTATCATCTCTGAATTAAGTTTGGAAAAGCATCTGTCCACGGTAACATCCCACAAACAGGTCTTGATTCAGGTATGGGCAAAGCATACTCACTGTGGGTGTCCCTACAGCTAATAGAAGCAAATCTTTAGACATGGCTTTCTCTTGATCTGGGTAAGCACTTGACAATTCCAGCTGAGGACATACTTCTTGGGACTGCAGAAGTAGGCTTGATATCCTAAGTGAGTTCTAAGACTTCCAGATATTTGGCTGCCGTAGGAAATACCAATGAAAGGGAGGCGAAGGAGCACAAAAGAAGCCCTTGTTTTGAACTCCCAGTGAAGTTTGATCTCTGTCCAATTCATTTTGAGTGAATGTTCTGGTCAGTTCTCATCTGATCGTTCCCACTTTCCACTATTCCTGAGGACACCCTGGGATAGACAGGGTGGGATGTGAGTGCTTGGAGTCCTGCCGACCTACTGTGTCACCCTCACTGCTGCTGCTACCTGTAGTGCCCAGAAGGTACAAGCTTGTGCTGCACTCGCATCTCGGGACAGATGCACAAATACACTCTTCGCTGCTTTAACAGGACTTTCTGAAGTGTCTTTTTCTGTTTGGCTGATTTTTCCCTGCGCGGCTGATACGAGTTTTTATACAAAGACTATAGAGTGAGTTTTCCTAGTCAGGGAGATGAGACTCTTCTGTCGTTGGGTCACTTTTGTTTGATCCTCATTAATTCCTCTCCCCAGAAACAGTGACATCCTAGTGAAGAAAGGCTGGAAACATCTCATTCCCCGCACACGGGCATAACTTTCCAACGCGTTTGTTTTCTGCTTGCTAGCACTTAATAATGCCGAGAAACAACTTTTGCATGAGGAAAGCACAAGGCAGCAACTCTTTGCCCATGCAATTACTGTGATTGTCTACACAAATCAAGTGTTTTTGTATGCAAATGGCCAGTAAGCATCTAGTGGATGCAATGGCTTGAATTTCAATTCGCAATGAATAGTCGCATATGCAAGCACATGTAAAAATGTGTATGTGTATTAATATCTGACAAATCAGCAACCTCCCTTTCAAACAGTTTTTTGGCTTGTGTCAGTTAAAAACTCTTCGGTGTGCCATATGTAACCCCTCGCAAGTGAATAGTGGCTCTTCCGAAAGCAATGATTACTGTTCACTCCCAGTCACTATAAAGCTTCCAGATATGGTAGGAAGCTTATTCCCAATAATTAGTAATTAGCAGTAACTATTTTATGGAGCAGAAAAGAGATGATTACAGTTGTTTTATCAGCTGGTATAATAATAGGAAAAAAATCTTGTTTCAGAGAGGGGAGAAAAAGGGACAATTTCACAAAGTTGGCTCTCACTCGCCAGCTGTCCATCACCGAAACAACAGCTTCAGGGATCAGGAATTATTGATTTTAAGGGGATTAACTCTCAGCTACAGATAGTTCAGTTTCAGGGCATCATTTGTAAGCTGAGCTGTAGCCATAAACCAGCTGGCACCGGGGGCCTGATCCAAAACTCCCTCAGACAATTTGGACAGCAATTTCAGGGACCCCTTTGGGTTAATAAGTCCCCAGCTTGAAAGGAGTCTCGGTTCTCAGAGCATCTGGCACCGGGGAGAAGCCCATTTACAGACAATTTCTTCAAGACAGAAGAAAAGTGGTTTCTGAAATGAGGAACAGGTTTCTCCCATGAAAGCGAGCTGTGAGGATCGCACCTGGCACACATCAATTCCTGCACAGCCTCTCGTGCCTTTCAAGCCAGCCGAGAAAGTACAAACGGGAAAACATAGTCTCTGCTGACACCAGGCTCGCCCTTCTAATGCTCACCGGCTTAATTAATTTTTGCTCAATTTGATTTGACATTCAGATCTGTGATATGTTTATCCGTCTAATGGGCACTTCTCCCTACTTCTGGCTTCCTCTGAAAGGTTTAACAAATGACAGGGACTTTTTGGGGTGGGTAATGAGCCTTTAATTTTGTACTTATTTATTCATTAAGCTTCAGTGGTATCTGGAAAACAACAAATTGGAAGACTATCTGTGTATTTAGTCTCTGTTCTTTAAAAAATAAAAATCTCTTGCAGCCGCAGGTCTGTTACTGCCTTTGCGTAAGTTAGACCTAAGATATCTCAAGGATTACATTTGTTACTCTGCAACTAAGGCATATATCATCATAATGAGTCATATTGCTCTGAAAACCTCTGTGGCCTATTCAGTCCTTTCTGAAGGGCTTTCTATGGGGAGTTCAAACAATTACGCCGAGCCACGCTAGCTCTAAATGTCCTTGTGCAGACCTGAAATGAAACTCATTTCCCATTTTCGATTGGTCCCTGCACGTTTCTGTTACCAGGATCCTGTGCTACGCGCGGAGGCTGGAGAAGGGGCTCTGTATCCCACTTGAATCTTATGGAGCTTCTCATAGTATCGGTGCAGAAATGTTATTGATATCAAGGGGGACTGTGAGATGGAAGAGACAGAACGATTTAGCAATGGAGGTAGAGAAGACAGAAAAAAGGAAGAAGGTGGAAAATGAGAGAGGTGTCAGACAATGAAAAACACGGGAGAGAGAAGAGGGGAAGAGCTGGGTAGAAAGGAATAAGGAGATAGAGACCAGAGCCAGCCCTCCAAAGCGTCTTGCTTTGGTGACTGTGGGGACAGGACATTAGACAGGATGAACTACTGCTAAGATCTAGTTGGACAATTCCTATGAACTGTGGACAGGCAGCAAAGACTATCCCACAACTGTAATTTTAGATCTGGTGATGTTAGCAAAAGCTAACAGAGAGCTGGCTACCAGGCAGAGACTTTCAGCAAGAAAACTGACTGGGAAATTATATTTTTTCCCCCATAGATAATTTTTCACAAATAATACTGAACTGTTCCATTTCCTTGGAAAAACTTATTCTGTCCTAAATATGAGGTGGAATTAAAAGAGCTTTATTTTATTTTCTTGAACTGTTCTGCCCTAGAGCACTAATTCTGCTTCCGCTACCCAGGGTGCGCCTTGTGCCCCCAGCAAGGCTGGGTTAGCGTTGCCAAGGGCTGGGAGCAGGGGCACCACAAGTGCCAGGCTGAACAAAGGCCACCAGCGCAAGCTCCCACCCCACCCTCCTGCTCCTGATAAAGTGATAATTGCATTTGGTCGAACATTATCCAACACTGCTCGTGAAGATGTCTCTCCTGCATATGGCTAGTAACGCGAGACCGGTAAGGTCCTCTTCCAGGGTGGGAGCTGAGTCGGGGAGCACTGGGGCTGGGCAGGTTTTCACTTTCGGCTTGGATGGGTTTGTTCGGCTTGAGTCTGGATGTGTAATGATTGAGCATCTTTGCGCACCAGCCCGCAGCTCTGCCTCTCACTGAGGCGCCTTGCACCTGATTCGGCTGCGTGTCTCAGCCCTGCTCTTCACTGTCCCCTCCCTGGTTTTGTTTATTCAGAAGCACTTTGTAAACCCCCCTGATTTCTTAGTCTTCTCCTTTCTCTTTCCTTTCCTCCTTTCATTTTAGCCCTTTTCTATTTCCTTTACTCTCTTTTCTTTTCCTCTTACTCATCGGCTCCTCTGTTTACTGAGTCCTACATCCTGCTTACAAGAGACATCTGCAAGACGGACCCTGGGAGAGGATCATCTCCAGGACTTTCCTATGGCTTCCCAATACACTGGGTCTTCTGCAGGTCCCAGGGAAAAAGGGCTTGCTGGGGTCCCCCTTCCACACAATGTTCTCATTGCCGTGAATACTGGCAGACAGCAACTTTGGAGTTCCTCCTACCTCCTTTCTCTTCCTCTCTCTTTCTTTTTACTCTTGCTCTTCATATTTTTTCACAGTTGCACACATGGTAGCCAGCAGAAGCAGGAACTTCTGGAGAGGCAGCAGAAGTGAAAAATGACTGGCGCGGGTGAACAACCAAGTGAGTAAAGATGAAATTCAAAGAGGAGCAGGGCTGAGTCCCCTGGAGACGTCTAGAGGTCCCAAACCAGCTCCTCAAGCTTTATGGCCTGATGTTCTGCACATGGCAAAGGCAAATCAGAGGGCCCCGTTCACTCCCAGCCTCCTTTATTCTTGCATTGCAAAGCACCTTCATTCTCCCAACTTTACTAGGCGTTCCCCCACCGTCATCAGTAGAAGTGGTTTCCTGCCTGATTTTTTCAAGACTTGGGCTTTCGATGCTCTGGGTGCGTGTGTGCAAGAGTGCGTGTGTGCGCAGGGCTGACCCGAAGGGCTGATGTGCTTTCTGTTTTCCGCCCGCTGAAACGCGTGCTTTCCTGCTGCGTAGCACGGCTCTCGGGGCGCTCAGCTAATCAGCTGATACACACTTCTGATCTGAGCCCTATAATTTTGCCTAGTGGGTGGCTCTGGCATGGCTGACAGTAATGGGAAGGAACATAACGTTGTGATTGCTGATTGTTCCAGGGAATGTCGCGCTTTACCTTTGGATGTGGGTCTGTGGGTACATTTTGTTCCCCGTTTCTGTGGTGTGGTTTGTAGGGTCCATGATCGTGATGTTTTTCACTCCCTGTGCAGTATTTCCACAGCAGATTCAGGGTTTTTTTGTTGTCTTTGCTATTTTTATCTGCCGGACAGTATATGTGGCCTTTTTACTTCAGATGATATGCTTGGAGATTAACCACGGACCTCTTGAGACTTGGAAAAGACACTGAAAAACAGTGTCTCAAGAAGCTGGAGGTTCTGCCTCTGAAATTGCAGAACCATACCGAGGAGCGAGCGTGTGCCGCTGGGCTTTTCCAGTACCAGCACCTGCAGCCGTCGCAGCCCCGGGAACATCAGCAAAAGGCCAAGTGCCGGAGGGGCACGGCGATCCCTGGCCCTGGATGGTGTTTAGTGCTGTCTCTACCACCTCTGTAACACCTTATCCTTGTGTCTCACTGCCCTCCTGCTGCCTTTGCTCCGTCCCACCGTTTGAATCCAGCCGGGGACGGTACTGCCTGATTTACCATTTGCTCATCAACAGATTTCTTTTTAGTTCGAAAGCCTGATTGTTTACTGCAGCATTTCACAATTTCCCTCATAATTGGGTTGCCTAGAAATTAGGCTGTGCATGCGTAGCAGGAAGACAAATGCATCTGCCCTGCTGTTAATACAAGAGCCCACCCACACGACGGCGAAGAGCCCTGATGCACACTCTGATGAGAAATAAATCCAGAAGATTTCTCGGGAAGGGTGCCTGGGGAGCGGGCTAAAGGAAAAGGAGAGGGTCTGTGGGCCCTTTTGGCCAAGCCGACCTGGCAGGTGAACGACAGCCGGTTGAGGGCTGTGTCCGCACTTCGCAGCTTCCCTGCGGTCCCGCTCGCAGAGCAGCCCCGATCTCAGCGTACGAGCAGATGTTTACTAGGGAGTCAATCTCAATGCAAAAATTCACGATGGTAGCTACCCAGGAAACACTGCCTTTTACACATTGCTGTCAGCCCAGCCCTCTAGGCCTTTTACTGGATAATAACCGGCCACTAACCTCCAGTGCTGCCTGTTTGCAGCTCCCTTGGCCTCTCAGCTCCCGGCGCCTCACTCGCACCCTGACTTCGCTTTGCTTTTGCAGCCCTTTGGCAGGACACAGCAGGCCGTGCGATGGGCGCGGGCAAAGATGACCTGCCTCCAGCCTCGCCGTGAGCCTCACCGTCCCGCCAGGCCAGGTAACCGGCTTCTGGCCAGGTAACCAGCTTCTGGCCGGGTAACCGGCTTCCTCCTGCAGTCTGGGTCCCTGTGACAGATTTCGTGAGGCTGGCAGCAGCGGGCAGGCCAGGTTATAGGGTAAAGACACCACGGAGTTTCATGCTGGTCTTTGCTCACACGAGCAAACAAGCAGGAGTTTTCTTGCTCCATGTTATTTCCAGACCATCTTGCACCATCAGTAGCTGGTTCCTTTAGCACAGCGTGGGAAAACCCCTCCAAACACTGTGTTCAGCTCTTCGACGGCTTTTTCCCTGATGCCTTCTTGCTGCTTCTACTCACGTGGAGAGCTCCTTCAGTTGATGTCCAAGCACTCAAGTTTTCTCCCTCACTCCCAAGGGACACCTCTTGGGCTGAATGATTTGCGCCTGTGCTTTGGTGGCAGCTCCTCCAGCCTTGGCAGCCTCTTTCTGTGCAGCAGCTCAGTTCCTTTGGGAGCCTTTTGGTGAAAACCCCACTCCTTCCTCCATGCTCAGCCCACACAACGCAGGACACAAACTTCCAGTGCATCGGGTACCTCCTTCCGCGGGTACCACCGTGTCAGCTGCCTAAGGAAGCGTCAGGAAAGCACATCTGTGCTCACCCAGTGTGGCACAAAATAATAAAGGGGGGAAAAAAAGATGCAGTCTGAATATTATGCCTGAATTTTCTATTATTATTATATCAGTGTGTCAAAATTGAAAGCAATGTAAGATTTCTCGAGAGGGGCCATCCATAATGCATTGCAGAGCTGTGTGTAGGTGTTTTATGAAATGTATTTTATTCAAACCAGTATATACAACACTAACATTATTGAAAGAAATTGAAGGCCCAGTCTTCTCTCCTTAAAATATTCATTATTCATGTTATAGTCCTTTAACAAAAACTAAAGCCAAATACATATTCAATTTATTTTTTTTCCCTATTCAGACTTACCTGCTATTCATCTCCGGTGTCCAATGGAGATGAAATGTCCTCTTACTATTCCTGTATTAGCTTCTGACAGTTCAATTTCTCTGAGTGCTGTGTTTGAGACAACCCTTAACAAATAGCCACACAGGTAATTGCTCTGATCCAAATTTCTTGCCAAATCTTTTAGATCTGATGTAGATCGCAGGCAGTAGGATATTGACACATTCTGATTCAACCCTGGCAGCTGCCTCTGTGAGGCTATTTCTTCTGATAAATATTACTAGAATAGCTTTCAGCGTATGCACAGTTTCAGTCTCTCCTTCCGAATAAGACCTTGCAAAGGCGTTGTGCCAGAAATGCTCCACAACCTTGTTTCTGTCTTCTTTTGGCGTTCACAGAAATTACAAGGGTGTTGCTATTTCTTTTCAGGTGACTTCTTGGAAGAGAGATCATCTCACCAGTTCGTCTAACTTACTAACACCCTGAACACCTAAGGACTGCTCTTCAAAATGCGTTGTAAGCTGACTTCATCTCCCACCAGTTCAAGGCTATCCTTTACAGCGCGCTTCTCCTGAGGAGATTTAAGGGACTCATTTGACAAAACACCCTCTTGGAAATCTGCTTCTTGCTTTATCTGATTTTGACCTCTTAAGTGTATTTCAGCCCAAACTTCTTCACTAATTATTTCTGTTAAGAGGATCAGTTTGAGGTGCTTGGCGAGACCAGGAGTCTCCTGGGCAAAGCACTGTGTATGCAGACAGCAAAAGCTCTCTGCCTCTGCCAGGTTACAGTCTGAAAAAGAAAAAGAGGTTCAACAGGAGATAAAGGAATCTTCGCTATTTTAGAGAGGGGAAACCGAGGCAGGGAGAGATTAAGGAACACGATTCTCAAATCATATTTAGAAGTCTAAGCTGTCTAATTTTTCTAATGCTGTCTAAATTGTCTAGGACTCCGATGGGTCAGTTTTCCCAGGAAGCTCGTAGGAGAGGGGCAGAGTGACACAGCTAGTCCTCAATTTTAATCACAGCCTCATTAGCCCTGCTGCAGACTGCCATAATTTTGCTTTGTCCCCCCCAGTGGGATTTTGTGTTCCAGAAGATTTTGCCTGTGATGAGTTACTATTGATTTTTCCAGGCTGCCATTAATCTTTCAAGCACTTTTAAAATAAAATGAAAAAAACCCTCTGGATTATAAACACGTCTGTACCTTTGTACCACTGAAATCCGAGCTGGAAATACGGTCTCCTACCTGACCCATCTCCCTCACCTCTCCTTTTGCTAGGGGTACTTACATCTATCAAATAAATGCACTGAACCCTCTGGCAGCAAGAGCTTAATTACAGGGCCTCAGAACAGCCAGAAAGACCAAAAAGAGCCACCCTCCTGAACCGCTGTAGCTCCCGCTAGCCCATGCCCGGGTTTTGTGTGGGAGTGGTGATCCGCTGTGCCAAACTGGAAATGTCTTCAGTTCTAACGGCAAATGATAGGGAGCTGGATAACATGAAGAAAAAATGCTTTTCCACTGAGATCAGTGCTTACATAGACATAGCACTTACTCACACCTGGTCTCTGGAGAGAGCAGCTAACGCACACCACAGAGCGCGAAGGAGGAAGATGTCTCTCTGCCTTCAGAAAGGCAGTTCCTGTGCATATGCACAGTTGCCGCTAAGATTTGCTCACAACTCTAAAGCCAGGAACTAGCTTGCCTTTCCTCCCCGTTCCAGCCTGAATGTGAGTAGCAGAGATGTCTGTCTTGAATTGCCATGTGAATGTTAAACTTGTCCGTAAAGACCAGCGCTGCTGGGCAGTGCTTTGGCGGAGCGTAGCCTGCGTGCCACGGACTGAAAGCCAGTTGTCCATTGCATTCACATGCCAAGATAGCGTGTGTGTAACAACAATTGTTTTCCCTTTGTGCTCTTCTTTCCCCGGGAATGATTTATGGACTTCTCTAGTCCCCTCTTTGCTGTCCCCAGCACTGCAAAGTGGCAATGCCACACAAAGCTGGCTGGGGCTGTCCCAGCGGTTCTTCATTCAGTCTGGCCATGAACCTGCTCGGGGGGGCCCAAGATCACATAATGGCCCTGTGGTGTGAGAAATGGAGTTTGTGGTGGAAGGAAAATCACCTGCTGGTCTGTTAGCAGCTTCCTAGACTCCAGAGACCTAGAGAAGATTCTACATCAGCAGCTCCTGAACATCACAGGGAGTGGGACAAGTGCTATCCCGCCTTTCCCTGAAGAGAAGGAGCAGGCAGCAGCAGGGAAGCCAACCCCCATGGCTCATTTTAGGTTTCATTGCCAGAAGTGGCTCTAATTAAAGTGTTGCACTGCAGCAACCACTCGTGGGATTGCTAAGGAGCAGCATGATATAGAAAAGTTCATTGATTTGGTCACACCACTCTAACTACAAGTATATCAACTGCAAAATGCATCTTCTGATGACCCATGGTAGCTTAACAAATTAGCAAAAACATATGCTATGTGAGTTGGTTACAAAACCGTTGCAAAATTAAGACCATCTCACGAAAAGACATTTGACTGTCTCTGCAAAGCTAATTCTAGATAAAACTGGAGGATCAGGAGGATTTTTCCCTTGAAACTGGGCAATGTAAATCACCGTGTGAAGGTGCAGCAGTGTGTCAGCATCCCAGCCAGCACCAGACAGAAGTCCTTACCTACCATCCGAGTCAAGCCTGATGGCCCTTGTACGGCATCTTCCCTGCCATTTGGCATACAAGCGTATTAAAGGACATGTAAGTGTCGCCAAGAACTTTCTAGGACAGGGGAAATACTAGCAGTTATCTGATTTTTCTGAACTGCATGTGAACTTCTAAGGCCAATCCACTAGAAAAGTAAAATGTTAGCATAGCCAGCCCTTGAGAAGGCTGATCATGGACCTGCACGTTTGCACAGACAACGGGAGAAGACACCTGACAAGCAGCAGTTGTACTGTACAGCCCACAGCGATTTTCTGGGCTATAGGACAACAGAAGAGAGTCCTGAAATGATTATGGTTCCCAGTTGCTGTCAAGTCCTATTGTCACTTGGGTGGTGCTAGGCATTATCAAAGATGTCGAGTTACATCTGTTATTATTGTAGGGGGAAAAATGTAGGGGTTTGGTAAAAAACGAAATTATTCATGTGAATATAGTGTATTCTGTCAATTTTTTCAACTACCAGAAAGCAGTGGGATACAAAAAACTGGGTGGAGGTTTTGTTCTTTGTTTTGTTTTGGGTTTTTGTTTGTTTTTTTTTTTTTTCCCAGAAAGACTGTGTGATTTTTGGGTCTAATGATACTTGGGAAAGTCTGTTTAGAGCTACAGTAAGGGCTCATTTGTACAAGGGCAAATGTATCTTCCAAATCTGTCTGCCTGAAAGGAAGTGAAGCTTTAAAAAATAATTAAGATTTCCTACAAGTGCCTCATCCACAATAGAATTTCATAATATAGTTACGTTAAGAGGAAATGAATGCCTCTCATTTGCGGCTATTACCACAAATGAATTAAATGAGCAGATACCTTTTGGAGACTGGTTTTAAAATCTGGATTCGGCTCAGAAATGGATTAGTTCCAAAATGCTCCATTAGTGCAATGGCACATGAACAAGATGTGTAGTACCCAGGTTCTGGTGCCCACGTCAGGATGGCCCCACTACATATTTAACGAGTATGTGCCGCATACAGTCTGCACCTCATTACCAGTGGGTTTTGGCAGGATGAAGCCAGTGACTTTATGGCAAAATAAAACAAATGAAAAGATGTTATTTTTAAAATTCATCTGAAATAACAAACTTGGAGTAGTCCCAATAGGTCCCGACCCTGCTGAAATCAACAGAAGATGAGCACTAAGCAGATGTACTGGCCTGGATGTGCATGACCAGATCCGTTGCTCTCTGGCTCTATTTCTTCGCCAATAAGCTGTTCTGAAAAGCAGGTGGGTAAATAGTGTATTGGATCAGGCTATACCTGGTCATCTTGGCTAAATATTTTTACTGAATCACACAACAGGACTAGCGTTGGTAGTAGAGCTGATATGAATTACTCCATATTTAATAAGAATATTTTGCTTTTCCTCTGAGGACCCCAAAGGTCCATTGTTAGGGGACCCTTCTTTTTACTTAATCTCAAATATCAAGCCTGCCTGCTTCTCAGCAAGCCAAAACCCTATCCAGGGAAAGGTAAGGATTGCTCCCAAATATAAACCAATCCTTACTTATGTAGAGGCAAACCTTTGGTTAGTCCAAAGGACTGTTCAGGGACCCCCACAAGAGGCACTCAAACATCCTCTCAGGATGATATTGAGTGTCTGAGAGCATAGACGTACAAATTAGCACTCTTCAGCTCTGTCAACAGTCCAGGCTGTAACCGAAATAACTCTTTAAGCTTTTAAACTAATCTTTTGTGCCTTCCGTGCAGCACAACACAGAGGACCTCCAGGTCAAGGAGACCTCCCAGCCTTTCTGGTCTCCCATGACATGTATCTGTTGCCCATATGAAGACTGTCTCCTTCCTCTAGCCTCGGGATGGGGAGAGACTCACAGAGCTAGGCTGCAGTTGGGGTGAACTCCTGTGAACCTGGTTCTCACTTCACCTTGCCCCGCGGTCCTGCCCGCGTGCCTGGACCAGGCTGACCAAGCTGTGCTTGGCACGAGGAGGAAGAGAAGTCGTGTGACTGCGCTCAGGGCTTAGTGAGGGAGAGCCAAGGAGCAGAAAACAGGAGGTCGGCTACAAAGGAACCACTCTTAGGACCTCACAAATCGCATCAGAGGTCTTGCCCTGTGCTTAGGCTGCAGGTAGAACTTGGCTTATTTTCTGAGCTAATCCCCTAGTTTCTGGTACGGTCTCCATTCAAGCCTATTTATTCTGTTTTGTAGCTGTGTGAGCTTGCTGTGTCCTCTCTGAGTCGCTGCAGAGCCAGTGTTGAAGTCAATCCCAGAGGGCTGCAACTTGGCTTCTAGAGAGAAGAGCTGCTGCTCTGGGACAGCAGCCCACCCTCGCGACAGTGGCCAACCTGCCCTCCTCTCCGCCCAGCTCAGCCCGGAGGGCTGCGGGCTGGTCAGTCCATATCGCTGCCATGAAGAGCAGGTCTCCCTTCTCCTCTTCAGATGAATGAATACGTAAAAATCAGGAGCAGGAATGTGAGTCTCTAGTGATAGGAATGCTCTTGGTTTTCAGCGGAACGCTGTCTGCTCTCAGCAAGAGAGGCACAACTGTGCACATCACTAGTGCGACAGCGAACCCACGTTCCCCAAGCTCTCACTCCCTCCTGCCCCCCAGCCCACCTCTACCTTGCGGTGGCACAGCCGAGTGCCCGCTGTGATGGAAGAAGTGGACCGAGGGCTTCCTAATTCCTCTCCTTGTGCTGCATGCTGGAGCCCACTGCAAGTAGCATGGCATCTCTGGTGAGCAAGGCGGACAAAGTTGGAACTCCATTTGTTCGGAAGAACATTTGAGTGTGTAACAGCAGTTAGGTTGTTTTGCAATAAATTTTTTCAGCTTCAAAATTCATACCAAGAATAAATACCTTCTTATGCACTTCCCCTATGTGTCCAGCCCATCAGTATAAGGATTTATAACCTTCTCAACAATTAATATCCGTTCTCCTTGCAGTAACTTTTCATTATAGTGGGCTTTTGTCTTCATACCTTAACAATTTTTAAATAGTATTTGCTGGGTGTACCGTGATTTCCTGATAAAAGACATGAAGTCTGAATCTTGTCACTAATTCTGCAAGATGATCACTGTATTTCACTCACATGCTTTGGTATTATCATTAAATGTACAAAAAGGATGCTAATTCCTTAGCTGTGTCTGCTCAACGCACACAGGAAAGGCTTTCAACAAAGGCCGAATAAATAAGTAAAATACAGGTTGACATGGAGACCAGTTTATTAGCTCCTCAGTAAGTACATCTGTAAATAAATGTGTCTCCTGTGTTTTCTCAATATTTGAAACAAGATGGTACAAAGAAGGCACACAGCCTTCAGCCCCATGAGGCTTGACTGTTGCATAGTCATAAAATAAATATCTAGCTGTTGCTTTTCACTTCAAGTATCAGCTCTGTGGAAAGGTATATAAGGGCCTACAATCAGTTGTTTAATCAGCTTTAAATAATAAAGTAAAAAAACCCACAGACATTCAGACAACCTACTTGTGCGTAACTGATAGGCTTGATTTGTGAGAATTATGGGCAGTAATCATATTATCATTTCCATTAGATTTTTCTCTTCCACACTTTTTATAACTCAAGTGATTCATCTAGTAGATGAATACACAGACACAGACAAATACTTCAAAATGTTTTTTTGTAGCTGCTTATGTTTAATTTGTCACATAACAAGTTCATCTCACCTAATTTCCAAGAGCTGAAGTTGTTGTTACAAACACAAAGACATAAAGAATGTCGTGGCCTTGGAGCAGATGGGGAGGAAGAAACCAGGCATGGGAAAAGGAAGGCAAGAGGCAGCAGCGTGTGCAGGAGCTGCTGAAGGAAGGGTGATGCGTGAGAGGAAATAAAAAGGAAGAATCCTGCTGAAAAAGCGGGTTTAGGCATTTCACAGATACTTACAAATTGAGAAGGATCTGGCGTAGACGAGGCAACGAGAGCAGACAGGCGCCTCGCTCGGGAGTCCAGCTGGTCAGGGGAACACAAAGCTGCCTCCTCTGTCAAGACTTGAGGGTCACATCATATGTCATTGGAAAGATCAGTTCCCCAGAGGGACAACAAGACCGGTGCTCTTATTCGGGACCTTTAAAGACAAAGCCAGTGATGATCCCTTGCACCTCAGAGAGGGATGAAGATCGACAACTGGAAACAAACAGTCACAACGCTTTCATTATCTCTTGCGTGAAAAATTCCTAGAGTATTATTAATTTCTGATGATACTTGCAATCAGGAGAACTCATTCATTTTTTAAGTTTCGCTTACTTGCAGTGAATGGATCTGTTTCTCAGCTGGGTAGCTGCATTCATTTTGCAATAATGGTGTTTGTTTGACATCTGAGAAATTAACAATGCAAATGCCTCCGTGTCTTCATAGCACATTTAAAATAAAATATCTTCTCATACAGAATTGATGGCACGACTGTAAAAAGGGCTCCGTAATAGTTGAAACATTTTTCAAAACCCATTATAGTGTTAGGCACTTGGATGTGATGGGATTGTCTCTCGGGGCCCAGCGCTAACCACACTGTCCCCAAAAAACCCAGCTAGGGAATCAGTGCGACTCTGTGCCGCCGTTTTATTCCTTCTCCCACACCTACCTGCTCGCCGGGGCAGCCCGCGACGGATGCAGACCCGTGCCCGCTTGCCCCTGGGCAGCGCTAGTGGCTGCAGGTCCCTCCGGAAGGTGATGGTGTCGGCTCGCAGGCGTCCCCAGAGGACCCCGGGCACCCTGAGACCGGGCACGTCAACCAAGGATCTTGCAGCGTTAGGCTTTATATTCAGATTCACGTGCTGACACGAGCAGCGTACTGACAACACACGTGGTGGATTTTACCCTTATATTTACAAATAAAAGTCTGAAAATGCTTAACAAATGCTAAAAGTGGAAAAGAGAAGACGAATAAAAAGTAAACTGCAGGCACCACGTTTACAAAAAACCTCATTATTTTTAAGCAACTCTTTTTTTAGGGGAGGGGGAGACTGAACGCGGTCTGTTGGCGCACAGAACTAACAGTGCATCGCTTTCCTGCCCTGGCTGACAGGCAGGCCCCCAACGACCCGTGCTGCACAGCTTTCTGTTGACCTCCTGTTTCTACAACCCATTTACGCCTGCTCATTTCTGCATTTTCTTTGGTTCATATAACCATGAGGAAAGCCCTTTGTTTACAAGCCATTGATAAATTGTCATTTACAAGAGGCAATAACTTCCTTAAAAATTTGCATAATGTTTTTACTGGTCATTTAGGGCTGTTGCATATTATATTAAACCTTAAATGGCAGATTTTTATTATGCATTAAGCCTCAAATAGTATTACGAATGCACCAGCCGCAATGGAATATTTTCTGTTTCCTGAAATTTAATTGTGTTGCAAGCCAAGGCAGCTCATAAGCTTCAATAAGTCTCATTACTAAATAGGGATGTTGAACTGGCTATTTCAGATCACTTTTACATTAAATGAAATGGACACATCATATTGCCAGCAGGTCTGCAAGGACCGAGGTCACGGGAAAGAGCTTCAAAGACGGACTGAGGAGCAGCCCAGCTTGAAGAGCCCTTTAAAGCCTGGCTTCAGATCTCCCCTCTGCCTCACAAGCTCTGGCGTTGGAAGCAACGCATGTATATATAGGTAGACATATAGAATAAGGGCGTAGCCTCCAGAGATACCATTTTTCCTCCAGGGGTTTCCCTTATGGCAGAGGCACGTAACCGGCTGTAGGATGGTGCTAGGGCTAGCGCAAGAATAGCTGTTGTCCGAATGAGTAGGAGGAAAGAGGACTTTGCGCCTTCTTTTCTGGGAACGAGGGTCACCGGGGCTAGTAAATCAAGCGAGGCCACCACTGATTGCTGGTGTTGCCTGAGATCAGGAGCCATTAAGTCAATTGAAAGTCTCTCATGGACATCAGATGGCTTCGAGCTAGAGCCCGAGGTCAGGTTTAGCTTAAGTTTACCTGGCAGTGCAATTTGTACTCATAGAAGTAACTGGCCTTGATAGCGGTGCTCGACTGTCACGGACCAGCTCATTGCTTAAATTAACTTGCTCAGCTGGACTTTCAAATAAAGCTGTTTTAAGAATGCCAGTGTACCATAGAAAGCAATTTGTTTCTTTAAGACTTAGTACCAAATGCCTAGGTTGATTTTGATTTTAGAGGAGGCAGCAACTGGTAAAGTGGGTAATTTGAAACTTAACATATTTCTCCTCCCTAAGATCTGAACACATTAAAATTAGGTGCAAAGTGCTTCTAATTTGTCAATCATTCCTTGTGTAATTTTATTCCTCCAAGAAAATTGCCTGGGAGAGCGTTTCCTTGTTCCTTCATCTCCTTTCACCGCACCGTTCATTTGACTTGATCCCGGTTCAGGCAGGCGAGCAACACCCCCGCACCCACCTTCACGCCGTCTCCCATCGCGCCAGCTGCTGCCTCCAGATGACACCTCTCTCTCGCCATCTGCAGAATAGCTGGGTAGACAGGGTAAAGATAAAAGGACAACGGAATGAGCCTTCCAACCGAATGACAAACTCTGATTCATGTCTACAGTTAAAATAGCCTTAGCAGAGGAAGTATCCCAACACCTCCGGGAAAAAATGGTTCTGCTGATGCTTCCCATAAAGCCTGTTAAGTGCCAGAAATGGCACGAGGCAGCTTTTTCTTGTGAGGTTTCCACCTCGTGTCTATAGCAAAGAAAGTTCAGATAGGTTTCTGATTTGGAGCCATCAAAAGTGTATGCAGCGCAACATAAAACCAAAGCAAAACACATCAGTTCTTGGAGTTTGTCAAAAACGCTTACATTTACATCAATTTCACAGAGCGGTTTCGAAAGGTTCATAAAATCTGAGCCCAAGTTTCGGGGCTGCATTTCATGCAAGCTGTGCAGAGAGATACAGATAGTTGTCTGCTTGCTTCAAAACGAGTTCATGTCAAACAAAACCAGAAGGCTGGATGAAGCTCAGAGTTGTGTCAAGCTACTCGAGCGGCCCCGCTTTCCAGCTCTAACAAACAATCGTGAGGAGTGTTTAGCTGATCCACCCGCCGGAATGGCACGGGATCAGCCTACCAGTAATGCGTGATTGTGAGAGAATGTAGTTATCTACAGCTCAATCATAAACTCTGCTCAGAATTTAAATGTATTATTTATAATTCGAGACCTCTAAGCCAAGCATGAACTACTTTGATGATTTGATAGCAGCTGTCTTGTCTCAAACGCAGGAGCCCTGGCTTTGCTGGAGTGGATTGATTTCTCTCTGAGAGCGGCCGATAGCAGCTCAGGGTAAAAATACCCCGGTCTGCTACTATAGTAACAGGTGTGCAATGCTACCAACGGAGCGATGCAGAAAAGTGGAGGTGGAAGAGCCAGAGAAATTCCTTCTGTGAATTTTACTCTTGTTATATTCCCTTATAGCCTGAGCTTTGGGTACCATGATGAGTACATATGTAATACGCAGTGCCCGAATCAACCCTAAAATTCATCGCCAGGTTCGACTCCCTGACCTCTCGGCAGTGGGGGAGGCCACTGGCTGGTTACACTCCGCATGAGGCTGCGTTTCTTGTCAGAAATCTGGCTGCCATTAATGCCCCTGCGTCACCCCGTGTTTCTTGTGACACGAGGTAGGCACAAAAGGCTCTGATCCGGTAGTGCCCCACTTTGCAGGCTCAGTCCCTGCCTGCGAGAGGTCCCGCCTGTGGCAGGTGGATGATGAACACGGAGAGGTACTAAGAAACTTTCGATGTGGCACCATGAATACTCTTCACTCATAAAATATCAAGTGTTTTTTTAAGAACAGAAGTAGGAGAGATGTAGCGATGTTGGATCACTAGAACCCAGAAACAATTTCCCTAATTCTCCTCCTCAGGAGCGAGTTGCTTCCTATATAAGCCAGCATTTATCAAGCAGATGCAGCCTTTTGGGTTGGTAAAGGATGCCGCAAAAGGGCAAGCTTAATGCTCCCTTTTCCCTCTCGGGTCTCTACCATTCACTTGGGGAAAGGCAAGCCACTCGAGGGAATTCCTCCCGGTCGCTGCCCAGCCATAGCCTGTTGGCATAAACAAGCCTTAACTGCCGCACACACCACAAAGGCAGCGGAGCTGCGGAGGAGCAAGCCACACTCCATCCTTGAATCTTGTGCATCATCAGCAGAAACCATTTCTGCAGCAGGAAGACCAACACGGCTTGGTTTTCAGCCATCGGATTTGCCCTGCAGCTCTGGCAGAGAAGCGAAGAGAGAGAGAGAGGGGAGGAAAAAAAAAATCAAGTTTTGATTTTTAAAATGAGCAAACTGATGTGGAAGTCACAGATGGTGAATAAATACGGGGCACAGAATTGTCATTTGGCAGCCAGTTCTCCTGACCAATTTAAGAGGGATATGCTGTTATCTGGTTTGGTTCAGGGAAAATATATTCTGGGCAGCAGTTAGCCATTTAAGAGGCCTCATTGTTTCATAAAATATATTTGGGTTTGATACAAACACAATTAATTCAGCTTTCTAATATTGTGTTTGAACCAAACCCAAAATATGTGTTGTGAACATTTATTCTTTTATGTCATTTATTGGTTCCAGGTTCTTTTCTGAAGGCTTAGATTTAAAAAGGGATTTGCAACAAAGAAAGAACATTTGGGGTGACTTCAGCTGGTGCAGCAAACTCCATTCATATGCACTGTTTTGAGATGTGCCTCCAAATTATCTGACAAATGATATGTTCCAAATTAAGTCCCTCATTACCCATGCTTTTCTATCGCTAAGTGCTGCACAGCATTCTTCATTATTATACCGCTGTATTTTGTGGGCTTATTAGGCTTTGCTTGTTGGGTCTAGCGATTGAAGCGAAGGATTTGAATCAGGCGTAGCGCAGCCAGCACTTCTGCCGGCTGAATCACCGTGCAACCGCATTTAAACTCTCACGCTTCGGTTTCCCAAGTGACAGCCTCTGAGGAGATAATGATCTTGTGAAACACCATCAAGATCTCCAGCCCTCCTGATCCAGAGGCTTCTTTTCTCCCAGCTGTCCACACAGATCTCCTTGGGTTTGTTTTTAGATAATTTGTGCTTTGGGTGCTGAAAACAAAGGATATGGCAAAGGAGTTGAAATGCAAACCAGTTTTACCAGGTGAAGAGGTAGCTGCTTGTGCCCCGTCTCACCTGCTGAGTGCTGCAGTGGTGCGAGGGGCTGTTCGGCAGGACAGGCTGCACAGCGGGTTTTGCTTTGCAGTCCCTGTTGCAAGTGCCGTGAAGCCCATCATCACTTACTACTGAGCGCAGCTTCTGTGCAACCCAGAAGGCACCAGCCACCACGAATAAGCGCTGGTCCTTGACCCGCAAATCAACCCTGCCTTTCCTTCCCAGAAATGTTTCTTAGTCAACGGCTTCTGTAAAATCCTGTTTTCCAGCACACAGCACACAAAACTTCCTGTGGTTCTGAGTCAGGCCAGGTTCAGCATCAAACTTCTCTGGGTACAATTGCCAATTACTGACACTACAGATGATAGAGGGGAAAAAAATCAAATCTCCCTTTAGACATCAGTCCCCTCCTCCACATCTGGGTAAATTTAGAGATAGAAAGGAATTGGTCACGAGTCTTTCAAGACCACGCTTGGGCTTCCCATTCAGGTTAGGGACCTTATGGTGTAAAGCCCTGCTGCAGACCCCTCTCTGGAACCAAAATGACCTGAGTTTTTTAAAACAAACCAACAAAGCCTACTCTGCCATACGTTATCCCTCATCTGGTGGTAAATCAGGACTGTTTATATCATCGCTGATTTGCAAAACATCCCTCCATCCAAGGCATAAATGCTAATTAGAGAGATTTCTGCTTCAAATTAGTGATGCCAAAGCACTTTTTGAGATCCACACATGAAAAGACCCACAGAGGCCAAAATGTTACTGTTCTCTTTGGTCACAGTGTTTGAAATAGATATGCTTTAATAGCTCTGTTTGCTCCTGACAGGCAGTTTGGTAAATGAGCCCTGGTGCCCATCCTCCCTCAGAAACACAAGAAGGCAGGAGCAGAGCTCTTAGAAGCTCCTCCACAATTACAGTCCTGTGCTGGGGAGAGGGAGTGTGGTGTTAACAAGTTTCAAAATATACATATGAACCGGTGAGATCAGGACGTTCAGAAAAGCCTTCAATGAGAATCCCTGTCAAGTCTAAGATACATATCTAGTTTATTCACTATCTCCAGAGATGAAAGCAACGTCTGATGGTATCTTCTCTACTCACCACATTATTATATCAATGATAAAATGGCCAGTCAAGCCTCCTGGCTTTGGAACTCATAATGCAATTATTAATATTTGTCTGGTTTTCCCTCCCTTAGATAAGTGTCTGTATGACGGAGAGCTCGAGGAGGGCAGGCAGCCGAGGAGGAGAGGAGAACGGAGCAGGAGCACCAACAGCGCTGGTTGCACCATGCTCTGCACTAACGCGAGCGCGGTGAGAAAAGGTGGCTCCTGCTCCTCACGGTCCCTGTTGTACACGGTAAGGGAATGCGCTGTGCTCAGTGCCAGCCGCGTCTTTCACAGGACACGCTATTACCATGGCTACAGGGATGGAGCCAGGAGATGATAGAGAAGAACAGAGCACCCCACGTCATCGAGTGCTTGGCCTTGAAACACACAGCACCAAACACCCTCCAAGGTCGCATCAACCCACACAGGTGAGGCACGTTTGTACCTCTCCTCGCTGACAGGTTTTCTGAAGCTTATTGCATTCACAAAATACCTCAGGAAGCCATGTCAGGGAACTGCTCTTGTGTCAGGTGGTGTTAATCATCTCTGCGTGATCTGGGAACGTAGGGGATGCCGCACACAATGGAAAGGAGATGGTGAGATGTATGTCGTGCTGCTTCGATAATGCGAGGTGCGAAAAGGGCCTTCTGCAATAAAGAAATAACAGTAGTTAGGATTAATTGCAGGTTTAGAAGTAGGGAATCCTGCTGGGTTGTACACATATGGTAAGCGTCTTCTCCCCTTTGTGGATGGAGAAAGCAAAACATGACAGAGGAAGAGTTGCCTGCAAACGCACTCCAGGATGGGTAAAAGTGAAAGCCAAAAAAAGTACAATCAGATTTTTAAATCATAAATACTTTTTGTTTTAAGACCAAAAAAGTCTGTTTAGATTCCAAGATTAAATATTGACTGTGTAAACTTATTATAATCTATTACACACCTTAAACTAAAAATGCTCTATCTGGATGTCACACGCTTGTCACTGCAGATAAGAGGAGGTCAACTCAACTAACCTGTCTCACCCAGAACTGATGTTCACAACAGTGCATCAACCCATGGTCACTTCTGCAGGAACTAAAGGACTATTTTTCTTTATTTCAGCTCATTCAACTACCGTAGTAAGGTGACCAGCCAACTCAGAAAGTCAAAAAGTCAGGATCTGCTCAATTCAAGAGTATAAATTAAGGGTGAGAGAAAAAGATCTATCTTTTCTCAAACCACACCATAAGATGACCAGAAATACTGCCCTCATTCGTTGTCTTTTACACTCCATGTTTTGATGCAGTTATTTGACAAATAAGACGTGTAAGTAAAATACTGTCTTTTTATATCCTTAAGTCCCAG
This sequence comes from Phoenicopterus ruber ruber, assembly GCA_009819775.1. Lineage (NCBI taxonomy): Eukaryota > Metazoa > Chordata > Aves > Phoenicopteriformes > Phoenicopteridae > Phoenicopterus > Phoenicopterus ruber. The sequence continues at coordinate 5,295,010 of CM020230.1, forward strand.
TTCCCATGTGAGAAGCTGATTCTCCACTAGTAAAACAGTATGTCATTCACCTTTTCAAAGTTACAAAATGTAAAAATGAAGAACTGATTAATGTATGGTTAAACAACATAGTTGTTTAAATCACTTTGTCTAGGCATAGGGCACTCTTCTAGCTAGCAGAAAACAGAAAGACCATCTTGACTGTCAACCATCTGTTTACTAATTATGTATCAAAATTTTCAAGGTTTTCTATGAAAAAAAATATTTTTTTTAATTAATAGTGTATCATAGAATCCTAGAATAGTTTGGGTTGGAAGGGACCTTTCAAGGCCATCTAGTCCAACCCCCTGCCATGAGCAGGGACATCCTCAACTACATCAGGTTGCCCAGAGCCCCGTCCAGCCTGACCTGGAATGTTTCCAGGGATGGGGCATCTCCCACCTCGCTGGGCAACCTGTGCCAGGGCCTCACCACCCTCAGGGTGAAAAACTTCTTCCTTAGGTCTAGTTTAAATCTCCCCTCCTTTAGTTTAAAACCATCACCCCTTGTCCTGTCACAGTGGGCCCTGCTAAAAAGTTTGTCCCCCTCTTTCCTATAAGCCCCCTCTAAGTACTGGAAGGCCACAATAAGGTCTCCCCGGAGCCTTCTCTTCTCCAGGCTGAACAACCCCAGCTCTCTCAGCCTGTCTCCATAGCAGAGGGGCTCCAGCCCTCGGATCATCTCCGTGGCCTCCTCTGGCCCCGCTCCAGCAGGTCCATGTCCTTCCTGTGCTGAGGCCCCAGCGCTGGAGGCAGCACTGCAGGGGGGTCTCCCCAGAGCAGAGCAGAGGGGCAGAATCCCCTCCCTCGCCCTGCTGGCCACGCTGCTGGGGATGTAGCCCAGGGCACGGTTGGCTTTCTGGGCTGCGAGCGCACATTGCCGGGTCATTGTCCATCAGTACCTCCAAGTCCTTCTTGGTAGGGCTGCTCTCAATCCCTTCATCCCCCAGCCTGTAGCAATACTGGGGGTTGCCCTGATATATATCTACGCTGTAAATTGTCCATCCATCCAGGCTTGAAATTTTTCTCTGAATACCTTTATATCCACATTGGAAATCCTAAATTCCTGGGCTGCCCGTGGCTCACGCTGCTCCTGTCCTGCCTACGTGAGCATCGCTACTAATTCCTGCCCTCGTCCCATTGCGGGGCAGTCACTGCTCAGAGCCGTGGGGCACCGCTCAGACACACACCCGCCTGCTCCAGCAGTCCTGCCAAACCCCTTCCTGCACTTTCCAACTCTTTGGAGCACTCTCCCTTTTAGTCCTCTGCTCAGCGGAAGCCAAGAGGTACTTAATACCACCCCGTTTGGCACCTTCACTCTGGGCTGCCTATTTCAAGCTGCCAATACAAGCGCAGAAGCTCCAAACTGCCCGGCCGTGCCAAGAATTCGCTCCCTTGTGTGCAGCTCACCAGCCAGAGGCAAATACATGAACTTTAGAGATTATCTGGAGGGAATATTCCAGGAATTTAGATTTCAGCCGCAGCAGTAGGACCATACATCATTAAAGCTGCCTCTCCTGCCAATGTAAAAAGCAAACATCGATGATTTAAATCACGGTTCCCTGGTGGCTCATTTAAATCACTTGGATGGAAATCAGTCCACCTTGTCACTGTAGAAGAGGTAGAAATGGAAGTTATGGATTCATGACTCCCAGGTCAACGCTCTGCATCGGACGTGGACCAGGTGACAATAAATCCTGCGAGGCACAGTATATAAGAAGCAGTTTTATGAGGTGTGGCACCAATAAACCTGGTTCCTATAGTTGTGCGTGCTGTGTTTGGAGTTTCTGTTGTCTGCGAAGTGTGACTATTGACCAAAGCTTTTCCTGCAGTGATGATACGCAACACCACGCTCTTCGGGGTCTTACGAGGGCTAAGCTCATCGATCAGCCTTTCATTCTCTGAGCACTTTCATGGAGTCTTTCTCTCTTTTTTTTTTAACCTGCCACCCTATTATCAAGAAACCTCCGCAAGATACAGGAGAGTCATTTGCATTTGCTGCAGAGCTGGTACCTTGTGCGTGGGGTGACAGTCGGAGCCACGCAGCGTGGGACAGGGAGCCTTGAAAGCGTATATCCAACGGCACCTTCCCGGGAGCAGCTTGGCCCGGACACACGCAGGCCTGGCCCATTGTGCCCATACACATCCCGGGGTGCTCGGTGCAGCCTGTGAGATGTGGGACCCAAACCAGGCGTCTGGTCCCATCACTGAAGCGCTGTGCAGGGCAGATGTGTTAGGAGAGATGGTCTCTGCCCCAGAAAACCTACTGTGTGACTGGAGAAGCCCCGGGAAGGTTGGCAAAGGGCAGGAAAACTACTGTTTCTCTACAGGTGAGCAACCAATGCAGACAAAAAAATCAAAACCCTTTTCACACAAAGTCAGACCGAATCCTCGTTTCCCTCAAGCGAGCGGAGCTCTGCCAGCTCACTGGCACACAGACATGTTTAAATTGGTTTGAATTTTTACGGCTGTACAATAACCAACAAGCGGCAGAACCTGCCATGTAACAGAGATGCGTTGGCTCCACATTTTCCTGCCTGTTTGATTTTTCTGAAAGCAGCAGATTTTGTTGCCTGTGTTACCTATAGAAAGAGACAACACTGAGTATAAAAGCAGGTATCAGAACCCAGCCCCAGATGAATACTTTGTGTGCAGGCAGCTGCCCACATTTTGACAAACTTGTTTGACACTTTCAGCGTTGGAGAGGCGTTCGAGAGGTGACAGCTGATTTCGGTCTCCGTGGCATTGCATTCTGATCGCTGACACTCACAAGTGCTGTTAAGAAATCTGCCTGGCTTATGAACAAATAAATAAAAAACAGAAGGAAAGAAAATAGGATGACAGAAGTAATGTCACATCACTGCTCTCTCCAGCACAGGTTTACGAGAGCAAGAGGGAGAAGAGGACATAGACTTAAGTCCCTCTGGCTATTTTGGCTGCTAAATTGCCTCGTCCTCTGTTTCGTGATGCCGCTGTGGCTGGCTATTTACTGAGTAGGGCTAGGACAACATTTAGGGGGTGCCCTACACTATATAAAAAGCTGATGTAATCTGTGCACCATAGAGAGGAGAAAACCCCCACTTAAACCAGTATCCTCGGTTGACAAAAAAGATTTACCTTGATTCACCTAGAGAAGGCTCAGAAGAAAAGATCAGCGACAGCACAGACAGGCAAGTCCTATAATAAGAATGTGCTTTGTCTGCAGATGCACTTAAGTGGCTCAGCTCCTTGTGAACTGATTTCAACCTCTACTTTTTAAAGTAATAACAGCTCGTTAATGAGGATTTTACTTCCTATTAGGGGATACTGCCGGCTCTATTTAGAGAGTCTTCAACCCATGCTTGCTTGCTTTGTTCCACTCAACGCTTTTTTCTCTCAAATCTTTTCCAGAGGTCAAAGGCGAAAAAATTATTCCTATTTGCATTATAGCAAGGGCAGTGATATTATTCTTCTTTCAAAAGACCCTTTTACAGGTATCCATCTGCCTTCCTGATGGTTGAAAACAGAGAAAGAAGCCCAGCAGCTGGCAAATGGCCAAGGTCTGGTAGGTCACAGCACAGGGAAGGGCTTGAGCAAATAACTGGTGCCCTGTCTAAGTGTGATGGGGTCTGCACTTAGATTTCTATCCTGCTCAAGCAGCAGAATAACACACCAGCCCTCCCAGCGCCCTGGCCTGAGCTGCAGGGGCTGCCGCCTCTCCCCAGGATGCTGAGCCCGGTTGGGTTAGATATGGAAGGGTAAAAGTCTTTTACTGAATTAGTCTTGTGCAGCCTCCAGACCCTAGATGACTGACCAACAACAAAGCCCGTGCACTTATCCCATATCCCTAGGATGTGGGGAAGGGCCCGAGGGTGCACATGCCTTCTCCCACATTCCTGGTAGCGCAGTCCCCTCCGCGTCTGTGGCCATCAGCATCGTAAGGGAGCAGTAACGAAATAAGAGATCAAAGAACATTATGGAAAAAAAATGCTGGGTAGTGAGCAGGCTGCAAATGAACAAGAGCAAGAGGAAACATGATAAATTCATGCTGAGACCTCTGAAGATGGGGATAAGAGGGTAAAACACAGAAGTCTGCAGAAGGATATGAATATAATTGGGATATGGTTGGAGTCGTGAGATCTGTTAAATTGAATTTCTGTTTGGTGTGACATCCCTTGTATATGTTAATCGGTATGTGCTCTAGCAGCCTGATTTAGTGTTATTATCAAAAAGGATTCCTCAGCTGCCTTTGTCAAAGGAAGATTACAAATTATTCCAGATAAGTAATGGAACTAAAGACCTTTAAAACTAATTGGCCATTGCGCAATCCCGTTAATATCCTTTCTTGTCTAACAAAAACTGAGAAGGCAATTAAGGGCAAATACCAAAAAAATCTGTACCTGGTCTCTTGCATGAAAATATGATTTATAAGCCCCTGGATTTTCCTATGAAGAGAAAAAAGATGGCAAATGATCATCCATCAACAGCCAACATGACCAAGAAAACTATAACCACATAATAAGGTCTGAGTTGGGAATGGTTTAAGAACTACCTTCTCCTAGGCTTGCTACAGAAAACAGGAATTTCCATAGGGAAAACAGGAGCCCTGGTATCGAGCTTTGGCAAGCCTGAGCTGCAGTATCCCTTGAGGTACAGCTGCTTCCTGACAGCTCTGAAGGGTTCGTACCTGCCCAGCAGAGCCTTGGCGAGACATGAAATGGGTTAGCAGGACCCGGCTGTGCAAACCTGCCGAGTCCCGGCGCCAGCTGCTCCGGCTCTGCCAGAAAAGGCGAAAACAGACCTTGGAAAGTGCTCTAAGGCCTCCTGGACTTCCCAGTCATCTTTAATCAATCAGGTCCCAGCTGCTGCTTGATGTTACTATTAATAATCACTGTCGTAATCAGTCGGCGTTGTTTGCATGATATTGTCTCTGCGTACATCCTTTCTCCAGTCCTAAATGCCCTCAAGGTTGCTTTAAAACAAAAGAAAACAGGAAAACAAATGAACGTGCAAGTCGTCAGCAGGTGGGATCTGAGGAAACCAGCCCACCACCGCTGCCGGAAGGCAGCAGGCGGCGATGGGCGAAAGCCGCTCCAGCTGATGGGAGCACGGGCAAGCGATGGCAGGGGAATCCCTCCGGAGGCGGCTGAGAAAACAGCCCTTCACAGGACACCCAAGGAATTTGCTCAGCCTAATGCTCAGTTTTACTGTGCTGTTAATTCATAACACCATTTTCTGCTGCAGTTCCTTGATCTGGACAAACTCTATCCCCTCTTTTACCTTAGCATGTTACCTGCTTTGCTCATTTGTCTGACTACCTTAATCTCTCCTAAATGACTTGCATCAGTTGCTGGATCTTTGCTTTATTTAATCCTGTGTTTCATGCTCACTTGCTCAGTTAAATGTGGGATAGAGTCAGTGTAACAACTAGGAGTCAGGAGGAGATACCTCTTCGACCTCATTGCCGAGCTCCATCCTCCAGCCGTGAGCACCTTCCTGCGCCACTTTTCCGAGCGTGAGGTTTCAAATTTGTGTTTGCCAAATTCATGAAAGCCAGTTTTGGACTGCATCCTCGTGGGCCGCATGGATGCAGCAGTAATTCGTAGGTCTACACGTATATATGGACACCAGAGGAGGTGTGCAGCTTCGGGGTTCGCATCCTGCACCAGAGGTTGTTCCCTGCACCGTGAGGGGCTGCCGGGGAGGAAAGGTGATGGCTCAAGGACACGAGCCAGCTCTTGGCCATGGAGGGCCCTGACGGACCACCCGACTCAAGCTGGCAGAAATCAGTTGCAAGCACAGGGATTTCTCATTTTGTAAATGAGATAAGGCAAGATTAAAAGGAGTAAGATTAAGCTAATACCTCTGCTAGGTCTGTAAAGTTGCCTAATGCGGCATGCTTTCTTATTTTATACCCCCAAGACACAGCGGTCTCCTCCTGAGCCTGAAGCTTTTGCATTTCACCTGAAGTGCTGTGTTTGCCCGCTGGATAGCCTGGCTAAAACTTCACCTGCGGGAAGACATCTCTGCAACGTTATGGCAAGATGTCCATGAGGCTGTTATCCTAAAGAAAGCCTTGAAGATCTGTTTCTTCCTAAAACCTGTGACAGAATTGGTCCTGGGAGCCCAAAGAACTGAGAGCTGGGAGAGGGAAAGATCAAAAAAAGCCAGGTGCTGAGGAAAGTGCTTTCTCTTGAGTGGGGGGGGGTGGGTGGAGAGAAGCATTTGGGAATGACTTCCAGTGGGAATTGCAGCCAGCCCAAATTTGCCGGCACCCAGAGGAGCTCTGGTCCCTGCAGCGCCTGCGAGCACTGCAGCATTGCCACAACCTCTCACAGCCTTTATGCGGCCTTTTCTCCAAGAAAATCAAGTCTGCTAAGTCACTAAATCCAGCAAGATTTAGTAAGACCTGTGGGTAAAATACTGCTCCCTAAACACCCCCCACCCCCCGCTAATATGTCTTTCCTATTTGCAATAAAAAGCCACCCATTTTGTTGTTGTATGAGTGTCTCGGCAGCGACTCTTTGCTGCTCGAGGAGTTACTCAGCCATGGCATCTCTTAACGTCACGGTAAGGGCAAACAAACGGCGAGTGCACTACAGAGAGATTGCTGCCGCTCAGAACCCAGGTGGGCATTTACATCTAAAGATATACTTTGTCTTTAGTGAATTATTGCTTTTTACCAGGCTGCATTTTCCATATGAGGCAGAATCTTCAACCTCCGTAGTAGAAGGGATCTTAGGAAATCTCATTTAAATTTCAGGGACCTCTTAGGGATAGTTGCTAATGGTTATGCTAATTGGCATAGGGTCTGAGTGACAGTTATGTCCTGGAATGATTTGCAAATCACATTTTCTTGGAGCTTATTAGCAGACTCATTAACTGTACAACAGTACATTACTTTCAGAAATTCAGATCTAAGCAGAAAATTAAAATTATTTGCTAAATGACCTAATAAAATTGAATAAAATGTGCTGAGAAAGTGAAAACTGAGGTACATCAAGACTCCAGAATTTGGCTAAAAATAATCTCCGTTTACCATTGATGTTCACCCCTCCTCCGGGAGCAGTTGTAGCCCAGGCGAGACTCAGTCAGAAACCTGTTTGTTTAGATAGGCACACAAATGAGCTCAAATCCACAGCAGCAAAGCCCAGCTCGTCACACACAGATCTGGTGTTACGATTTACTGCCGGCTTGGCCAGAACTTCATCCAGCGAAGCATCCTGCGGTCCCTCCTCCACGTCTCCGTTTCTCCTTCCCTCCACCATGCCCCACGCAACCAAAACCCCAAGCAGCCTCACTTTCCTCCTTCCCTGATGAAATCCATTTGCAGAGGCCTTTATAATAATAAAAAGTCTTCACTGAAGTCTGAAGGATAACGTGAAGGAATGAGAGTCGGGGTATTTTGTTTTACTTACAGGTGAGAGAAGAGACGTTATGAAATCTCCAGCCTGGTTAAGGTATGTTATCCCGCCTTCCTCTGTGTGAACAAGATGTTTCCCAAACTTCACAAAATGCACCTGCAAAACAGTTTAATGAAGATATATTTACAATTTTACAAAACCATCAGGTTTTCATGCCATTCAAAAATACACATTTAAGTATATGTAATATCTACATGTATTTCCACATATTTAGAATATATTGTGTAATGCCAAGATACTTAGTTCCAAGCCTTTGAAGGAAGGAGAATCTGATTTATGGTTGTGTGTGAGCATATGACATTCATAGAATCATGGAATTGTTCTGGTTGGAAGAGACCTCCAAGATCATCTGGTCCAACCATTAACCCAGCATTACCAAGTCCCGCACTAAATCGTACCCCTTAGGGCCTCATCTACACGTCTTTTCAATCCCTCCAGGGATGGGGACTCTACCACCTCCCTGGGCAGCCTGTTCCAATGCCCAACAACCCTTTCGGGGAAGCAATTTTTACGAATATCCAATCTACATCGATGCTCCAAATTCAAGTTTGCCAGCAGGCAAATCCTTGCACATTCGACAATTACGGGCTGAAAACCCAGACCCGTATTACCACCCGGTGACCCACCACGCAGCATTGCCCTAAACCTCTGCCCTCCAGATCTGACTTTTGAGTGCCAGGTGTAAAATTTCTAGCACCAGTTCTACCTCCTTCATTTATTGTTTGTTTGTTTCTTGGCTCTCTAGGTATAATAGCAAATAGCAACCAATAGTATTTTAAGGGACTTTAAAGTCCTTTTTGAGATCTTCAATGCAAAAATCACGAGAAGGGCTGGGCTGGGTCAGATACACTCCCCAAGACACACAGATCAGAAATTTCTGTTAAACTTTCAGGGAACCTGGTCTTTGCCTCATATTCAGAATTAAACCATACAATTTCTTTTGGTTCTGGATTTTACTGAGAACTCTTTAAATATCTCTACTTCAGAAAATCTTGAGCTGTGGCAGGAGTAACTGATGAGTGTACAGTTTTCTTGGCACACTAAAGTGCTTGAAAAATTCTCTCCAGTTCACCGTTTCTCACAGGCATTGTTATACTTGCAGTTTATGTCGGGGTGAATAAAACACATTCTGGTTCATGACACTCTTCGGTTGGATTTTTTTTTCTTTAAGGCACATAACAGCAGGTCTTAAATAGAATCCATGGGATTTTTTTTCACTAAAGAAATCTCAAACCAAAAGAAGCTATTTAAATTTAAACATGCTTGTCAACCTCACAAAACTTTATTTTACAAAAGAAGCAATCTGATCAGATTGAAGTGATCTACAATGAAATGTCTAGCTTTTTTTTCTTGAACTGGCATTTCAAAAGAACCAACTTTTGAAATAAAAGGTTTAAAAAACAGAAATTAGAATTAAATATTTTGATGTCATAGAAACAATCACTTCACATGAAAAAAATACCTTCAGTTCTAGTGCTTTGGAACTGAGATGCCTGAACTTGTGATGCTCTCAGTAAATGAGGAAAGCTGTGTCTTCAAAACCGTTGTTTTTTGAAGTGTCCCATATTTTTAGCATTCAAGTACGACACGTCACTCTTATCCATGGTGAACTTCAAAAGACAGCTAACCTGCTCCAGGAGAGTCACTGCGATTCATGGCTGCAAGCCCAAACCGGAGAAACTATTAGGGAAAAGGAGAGTCATGAGCAATGGAGAAATCACTCCCGCAAACGCCAAGGCCCCGTGTCCTGGGATGCTGGGATTAACACGCCCTGGGAGGAAGCAGCAGATCACGCCATGTGGCATGCCTTGCTTTTAAAAAATGTCCGGGGGTGGCTGCAGTGGAGATGGGCATGCCAGCACAAGTCAGTCCCCCTGAAAGTCACCTCTGTCTGGGCACTGGGAGGGCAAATTTTTGCGTTTGTTGACTTGTAGGTCCCACTCCTCAATAGGACGGTGACAATTCTGCATGACCATTTCTCACCACCATGAAATCGGTTTGATGCACCCTCACTTTTTTTCATGTCCAAAGCTAACTCAACTTCTGACCAAAGCAAACCCACGTGTCCTTCCCCCTTCATCTCAGCTCTGGCAACAGAGGCTGGAGATTTGAACTCCAAGCCTTCAGGACTCCGGCCTCAGCACCTTTGCCTCCCCCGACTTCAGCTTCCCCCAGACACATGCTGGGACATACTAGGCAAGTGGGTCTGGACATGTGGAGCAAAGGTACCACCATGCCATGAACAGGTCTTACTTCTCCACCACTTGTGCAGGTCACAGGTGCCTCCTTTTTCTCCAAGTCCCTTCCCAGACCATCAGATTCAATGTGGAGAAAGGTTAACCAGGGCCTATGGTAAGGTCATGGGCCAGCATGGGCAGATGTCTACTGAGGGATGTAGACTGAAGGCTACTGATGCCTACTACTTGTGTCCCACCTGCCTTTCCTATCACAAAACTATACCTAGGCACTGTGAGGATAATTTCTGGTGAGTATAACTGCGTTCAAGTCCAGAAACTGTGTTTTCATCTCAGCAGGCCCTTGGAAAGTTTTTTCCTCAAACTACAGTGGAAATGCTGTTTTAATCCACGTATTATTGTTCATTTTAATATGGTCCAAATTTAAAGTGGTTACAAGCTAGTAAGCAATCCCACTTGGGGGAGCTGGAGAGGCCAAATCGTTAAAGGCATTAGTGGAAACAGGGAAAAATGGGCTCTAGGGAAATTTGCGCTTTAAAAAGCTCTCTACTTTTGACAAAATTTGTCATATTTTCCCCAATAAGCAAGGAAACGTCCTGTAGTAAAGAACCTGGCAGACTGCTGTCACTGCGACATAAGGCATTATAGTCTTTTATATATTTTTTTATATAGATATATTCTTTGTGTGTGTGTGTATATATATATATGTAATATATACTAAAATATAGCATAATATTTCACCACGGGAAGGCAGTATAATCTGCATCACAAAACACAGCCGCTTTGGGCTGCACAGTGCCCCTACCCCGGGAGATTTAGCGGTGTTGTGATAAATAGAAGATGGTATCTTCAGGTGCCTCTTGGCACTGAGCGCGGTAGGAAGCGTGGACCTTGCAATACAGTGTGTGCTGGGGAACAACATGAGGACAGTGGGCAGCAGAACCACATCAGGAATGAATGAACAGCATAGATGGACATTGCCTCAGGATCCAGACATTCCCCAAACGGGGCTGCATTGAGCATGGAAATTTTGGCCAAAGGTTGATCTGACCTGCTACCAAAAACGGGTCAAAGCCAGAACGTTTGGCTGCAAGTCTGAACCTCCCTGGTGCTCTGAGTACTGGATCTCGCATTTCTGCTTGGTGTCTCCGCGGGCACAGCGAGCAAAGAGCAGCGCGGAGGGTGGCCAGGAGAGAGGCACACCAGCCGCACGTCCCTGCCTCTTCTCCCAGAAACCAAATAAGAAACACAGGCAAACAGAAACCCATGTCCTAGGAGTGAAGGACAGCTAGGAGGACAAATTATAATAGGAGGACAACTCAACTTCTTTAAGAGTTCAGACTTACAGTGTATGAGATCCAAGAAGCCCAGTAGTTCTGTCCAATACCTGCACCTTCAGAGCTGCTTAACCTTCAGGGGCTGTCTGGAAGTCTATGGCATTAAAGCAACCACACAACAGAAACTTTCACACAGTGCCTTTTATCCCAAGCCCTTTTCACATTAGTGACCCAGCTGTGTCTCCAGATGAATTTCCATTTGGCTTCAGAAGCTGCACAGCATGTTGGAAAATCAGCCTACTTGTTTAGGAAACTGCATGCAAAGTTGGGAACTCAGCAGTATGCTCCTGCACTTGAAAAAGCCATTTTGGCTTGATTTCTATTTCCCTATCTTTAAAATGGGGACAAAGAAACCTCTAAACCCTGCCCAGGTCTCCAAAATTGAATTGAGTGGGAGGGGCTGGGGCTGGGGCACTGGGGCTCTGCGGTGGCAGAGGAGGTGGTCACCTTGTGAGCACCCTTCAGCCTTTGATTTTACATGATCTCAGTTCTGGCACAAACTGACTGGTGCAACTAGTTTGCTTTAGGAGACCCCAATTTCCCAACATTTCAACTCAAATCTGTAAGCTACAGCCACCGTTTTAAGACATTCGGTCTATCCACAGGCAGCATTATTCTGATAGTTTTATAAGAGGAAAATATCTCAAGCATTCACCCTTTTAAAAGTGTACCCCAAGTATTCGCAGCCCATCCTGTTGACTGTTGGAGTTTTTCCCTGCAGCTGTATCTTTCCACTATATTTCTGTGCCTGCAGTAATAAAAACAAGGCAATAATTTAGCTCCCATGATTGTTGTACCGAAGCTTGTTTTTTATCCCAGTCTCTTATCTTCTCCATTCAGAGCCAACGTATCTTATTACTTTGCAGCAAACATGGTCAGAGATGAAAGATTCTGTCATATATTTTCCTTCATATTAAACCACAAGGCTTTATCCTTCTCTTTCATTTTTCAATCTTGGACTTTATTGTTTCTGACTATCTCTGCCACGTGTGATTTTGGCTTTCGTGCGGATGTGAATATGTACATTTCTCTATTTATCCTCTTTATCACAACCAAACAAGATTGGGAGCACTTTAAAATAACTGGTCACTGAATGCTGTTTCATCAGTTATTCGTTACAATCACCTTACCAGGGCAGACTTGGGGTTATGCGGATACCTGAATAAAACATTTTTGAAGACTTGCAATATTTCTCTTTACCTGTTTCATGCATGAGTGTGCCACAGCAGGAAAAAAGTGACCTAGAAACAGTAGCACCAGACCAGATCCTGCCCGCACCAGCACAAGGGAACGGACTCAGAGGACAAGAACTCAGGCAGGACGCTGTGGGATGCTGTGGGACTGGCTAAACCGAATCACGTTTTCCTCCTCATATCAGCAAAACACAGCCCAGCTGCAGGTAAGGATTAAAATTCTTGATCATTCAGTAGCACAGTTAATTATTTTCCCTTCTATCTTCTCCCTTCAGATCTCAGATATTTTTTCGTGGTAAAGGATTGGGTTTGCTCCAGACACAGTGAGCATCATTTCTATCTTGCTGAGGGAGAAATGGGGTTCAGAAAAATAATCAGAGTTTTGAAAACTATTTAAGTAATGGTAGTTCACCTTTTTAATTTGTACTTTGAGGATGGAATGGAAGAGAAGCCAGAAAGATCAGAGTGCCTGAAGGATTAGTATCTGATTTGAGTTTAAAGGAGTAATCACATCACCCAATTTAGTCTCCTAATGCCAGAAGCTGTATTTCTCTAGAAAATCAATGAAACAAGGCAGTTATTCTAGAGGGAGACTCAAGCTGTGCTTAAACCACACCACTTATAAGCACTGCCCATCTTGGTCTAATTCCAGTTTTTGTTCCTTTCCACTGTGGTTCACCTCCCTTTCTGTTTCCCAGAAGGGAGCTGTGGCGCGTTTCGGCCAGATCCTCTTCAGGACAGCCAGCAGACGAGGACAAGCGTGCATCACCTAGCACACCCGTCCTGCTGGATGGGCTGTTTCAGCTCGCTCGAGAGAAGCGGTGGCAGGAGCCAGAGCAGAGAAGCCCTCAATAACTGTCAGAAGACCATTTGCTTGGTCTATGGAGAGCTTAAACAGCACAAATCCCCTCATGCCCCAAATGGCTTGGGTTCTGACATCTCTAACGGAGATCATGACAGGGGTTGCACTAATCCAGTCTAGCACTAGTACTCTTAACCATAACTACACCTTGTCCTTGCACAGAAAGGTGCAAGAGCCGTGCTCTTACTTGTCAGTCTTCCCGTACAAGCACAGAAAGCCAGGTGTGGCTGAATCCCTCAGGGCTGTGTTGACAACCACAAGAGCTCTCCCCTTTTCGCGTTGAGTTTTCTGGGCAGTGCACAGTGGGTCAGTCCATCACATCAGTGCGACTTCCATCAGGTACCAACTGTACAGAAGAAAAACTGTAGTTTTCCCATGGACGCAGTGTTTACTGGGCCACAACGAGTCCACTTCATGTGGTTACTTTGCAGTTGTCCACCCACTGCTTAGCAGAAACAGTGGGTTGGAATGGTAGAAAAGGAGACCCAACAGGGAACATCGCTGGGTGTGAATTCCTATTCACACCTCTAATTAGTGTCAGTGGAGTCATCAATGGTGTAGTCACATTAATTACACGTGAATGACAGCTACAATAGCTTTGAGAATAAGTACAATTTTACTAGAGTGCCAAAAAGGACATACCTTTGACATAACATGAATACTGACTGTATTAAGAAATAAATTGTGATTTAAATATTTTAATATGAAAATAGAGTATATTACAGTAGCAATATAAAAGATGGCAAAAAAAATGGCAAAACACACTGTAGAAATACAGGCAGTACTATGCTGGTGGTAATTACTTACCAAAAGTTTCTTATAAGATGGAGCTATAAATACTTCCATGGTGGTCATTAAGCCCTCCCAAATCTCATCTGGTAGGCACCATCTGTTCTTCTGGCCTTTGCTGTAAGAGATGCGCGTGACTTGCAAGCACGAACGTACATGAACCACTCGTATGCTGGAAGCTGCACGGCCCCGCTTCGGTCAGAGGAACTGAGAGTGCTCAACACACGTTGAGGGCACAGCGCAGTTGTGCACCTGACCACCATTGCGATTCAGTCCACAACCGATGGAGACTCTCCAAAGGGTGATTTAGACCATGCACGGGCTCAGTCGCTATCTCCCTCAATCACAGGGAGCTTGGGTGGTCTCCTAACATTGTGCAGTGGCTGTGGTTGGGTGGAAGGGGTCTGGGTGGCTGAAGGCTGTGTCAGTGGAGACACATGGCAATGGAGGTGTCGATAAGGATGTGTCTTGTCAGAGGGTGCGTCTACTAGGCAGCGTGGGGGTGTGACGGTAACGCAGGTAGACAGGTAGACATGCCTGCTACATACCTGTAGTAGATCTGTCACAGGCAACAAACGAACATGACGCAGCACATCTTTCCCAGCCAAGCTTACTGCAGAGATTTCCAAATCTCCACCGCTGCAGGGCAGGCAAGTCTGAAGTGTTGCCCTTCCCCTGGCTCCTGACTGAAAGAGGACCGTTTGCAATTGCACTCCCTTAATGTCTTCATGCAAAAAGAAACAACTTCCAAACTGTACAGAGGTCAAAAATCTTGCTACAAACAGCATTCTGCTACTGAACGTTAACAATGTTAGCATTTTCCTGGCTATTAGTGTCCCTGGTACTCCTGTGCAGAAGTGCATTACCTCGAACACGGTAGAGCTGACAAGCAGCAAGAGCTGTGTAGCTCCCCAATGGTTAAGTCTATAGGAAACCTCTGGTGTTTAATGAAACCCCTATGGAGACCTCCATATTAGCCATGGTTTAATGCTCCATAATGGCAGTGAGTAATTTATCTATGAGCAACAGCAACTCCTAGTTCTGTGTGCATTAAGAGTTATTTATGAGGTAATTTTAAGAGTTTCACACTGGCTGGTCATTATGTTACTGAAGGCTAACTGTCGGCAGTTGTAGCCCAGGAGGAGAGAAATACTTTCCCTGTCACTGGCTAAGTAGTAAACAATGACAAGGGAGCACGTGCGTGTTGGTGTGCGCGTAACTGGAAAAAGATGGCAGAAGAAACAGCTCTGCAAGAAACCCTCTCAGATCTCTGCACAGACAATAGAGCCCACTTCTCACCTCACTCCCACCAGCTCTGCCCCAAGGTTCCCCTCTGCAGTTCTCATGGTGGCACCTTTCACCTTCCTCCTCTTGTGTCTCTTTCCAACAATTATGCTGGAGAGGAGGTTAGAGAGCAAGGAGAACGTAGGGAATAGCCCAGAGATACTGATGAGCTGGAGAGCCAAGACACGGCATCCCACGTAGGACATATGCTGTGGTCCAGTGAAGGAACAGCTGGTGCAGAAGCTACTGAGATGCTGCCAAGGGAG
This sequence comes from Phoenicopterus ruber ruber, assembly GCA_009819775.1. NCBI lineage: Eukaryota > Metazoa > Chordata > Aves > Phoenicopteriformes > Phoenicopteridae > Phoenicopterus > Phoenicopterus ruber. The sequence continues at coordinate 5,310,356 of CM020230.1, forward strand.
GCAGATGGCCCAGGGCAGCAAAGAACAGTCACAAGGAGTCTAAACAGATAGGGGTAATGCCTGCACTTTCTGGAGCACGCAGAACACTCTACAACCACCTACTTACCGCTTCAGCTCCAGGTGTGTGCTGCAGACAGGCTGTGGGACCACAAACCGTGACAAAAGGAAGCTGAGGGCACAGCCACAAAGCTGTCACAAAGGCTCTTGTTGCAGCGTGACAGCGGTCACGGGACACCGGCAGGGGAGGATGGCACTACGGACAGAGGTAGAGCGGCAGCAGGGCAGACAAGCTTGGATAAGGAGGGTGTAGAAGAAGGTCTAGCCATCAGCTGGCCAGGAGAGACAGTGAAAATACGAGGTTTAGGAATGAAGCAGAAGGTGACTAACCATGAAAGTGGAAGACAGCTACAAAACGGAAAGAGAAAAAAATGCAAATAAGAAATAGGAGATCACGCCACAAACTAACACTCTTGTGAGGCTGGGATATCGGTGATCTGCAGAAGATGAGGACTCTGCTGCCAGACACAGTCCTTACTACGTGCTAGTAATGCTCTGGCCTTGGCAGATCAGCAACTGCTGCCACAAGAAACAAAATATACTGAAGAATACTGAAAGGAAGCGTGTCAGCAACCCAGATGATACTGAAAAGAGTAGGACTGTGGTTGGAAGCAAAAAATGAGCAAGAAGTTGGTCTTTAGGCACAGAATCTGAGTGCTGGCAGTGATTGTGGCAGCAGTACAAGGACATTTCTTAATTGAGATGTGCTGTTGGGGTTTTTTATTTGTTTGATTGGTTGGTTTTAAAGTTTCTTACAAAAAAGCCTGGTAACAGCACATGAATAACGGGGTAAGATCGAAGCAGACCGCTCCTATACCCAAAAGCTGCAGGATCTTCCTCCTGCAGTGTCCCTAAGGCTCGGATCCTGGCTCAACGCTCTCTCTGGTGGCAGTCCTCCTCCCCACAATATGCTGCTCAGCAGAACTAGCCTGTTGCATGATGATAAGTGTTGGTCTTTTAGGTAGCTTCAAGCCACAACTTGTCCTGAGGTCATTCTGTTGGCAGTGTGCAAGCCAGAAATGAACCCATCCGGTTTTCTTCTCCCGGAGCTCTGCAGGTTCCATTAAATTATGTGGCAGATGTGATGCTGCACAAATTTGTAGAGCAGATGTGCTCACTAAGAAGGTCCTGTAGCTAAACCACTTTTTCAGACTGGAAGTTCACATCAGGAGAATTTACTTAAGGGAAACATAACTCCTTGGCTGTACATATGGGTTTGCTGAAGCCAGTCAAAAGACATTTGCCTGTCGGAAGGAGCATCATCTGGCTTTCTGGATTCAGCCCAACAGAAATATTAAAATAAACCTCTTGCTTCCACTGACCATTTCCCCCCCATGGAAGCTTCCACCACTGTGGAGTTTTGCCCCAGGGTGTCCCCTTGCCACGTGCCGGCTTCCCAGTGCATCTTGCCAGATGTCTGCTGTGAAAAACCTTAATCTTTTCTTCTTCCTCAGCTGGCCCAGCAGCTGATTCTCTCTGCAGAGAGTCAAGGCTGATACACAAAGATGTCAGGGTCCTTAACGCGATGGTTACGCCACGGGCACAGGTTGTGATGGAGAATCCCCCTGCCTGGAGCAGGGCTGTCCCCTCTCCCAGCTCGGGACGGGCCAGGCTTGGCGAGCAGTGGGGCAGGCGGAGCAGGCGTGACCGTGGACAGCTGAACACGTGGCCAACTTTGCGCAGGGCTGGTCAACACCACGTCAGCAGAGCAAACCCGCTCTGAAACTTCAAGACCATATTCCAGTATAGGGGCTCTCTTCCTTCTTCAAACAGGAGGCATCCTTAACACTCATTAAATAATCCTTTTTCCATAGCCCTGTTCGCAGAAACAGCTCAGTCACTTTTGCTGAGACCTTCAAAAAAGATTTAGACTAAGACAGGTACCCAGCACAGAAAATTTCAGCTTAAGCTGTTTGTTTAAAAGAGGATAAAAAAGTCTTATAATGGGAAGTGCTGGGCCAGCATAACTGCGTGTTGTGGCTTTGGTACATATTCAAGCTGGCCTATATCTAGGCCCAGGGAAGAACTCTTTAAGATGCAAATAGTTCTATAAGCTATAAAATATATTGCATATATCAGGACGAAATGTAATATTTTGGACACCAGATCTCCTGACTGCAGTAAGAAACTCAGAAATTTCCGCATTTACTGAGCGGTTCAATACCTCCTTAACTGAATCCATAAAATTCCCAGAGAAACCCCCACCTGCTACCCCATGTTATCACTTCTAAAATTTTTTTTCCTTTGGTATCACCAATCTGCCACGGGTACTAGTTGAAAAGCCAAGCTATTACATTGCTCTGGAAATACCAGTTCTAGATTCCCAAAGGATTTTCCTGAAACCATTCTCCAACCTTTTAATGAGAACTGAACCTGCGTAAGAGCTTCCAGAGTTGGGCTTCATCATTTTCCAATAATTGAAATTACCTGGCCAGAGAGGGACCAGCACAGAGAAGTCCATTTCATAGAATCATTTAGGTTGGAAAAGACCTAAGATCATCGAGTTTCCTCACTCACCGAAGCTTCCCCAGCCACAGCGATCCCTTAATTGCACTGATTCACTCAGGAGTGTGTAGGTGGTAATTCCGTTTCTCCATCCTGTGCCCCACCCCAGCCACTCTTCATAAATCAACACAGAGCATCTCTTCTACAAGCAGTCATTAGCCGTGCAGCTTACAACGGTGTGTAGGAAACAGCAGAGAGACTCACAAGCGTGTGCTTTGATACATCACCTGTACAACAGCTGTACTTTTGTATTTACAAACCCAGACCTGGTACCACGCTCCTTCCCGGCCAGTGCAAGCGAGGAGTTTCTAGAGGCAGCCAACAAGATTGTACTGGGTATAAGTGCCTCCAGAGAGACTAGGTTACTTCATTTAACCCAGAGAGAGTAAAAACTGAGTCACCTTCGCTTTCCACTACTTCAGAGAGGAAGACTCAGCAAAAGCAGCAAGGCAATGAGAAAGTTCATTTGCAAAAGCCCCTCAATATACAAACTTTTGTTTTACCTTCCTTTTTCCTTTCCTGAGCATCAAAAGAAAGATGTGCCGAGGAGAGTCACTTCCATATCTCTCCATACGTTTGGTGGAGAATTAACACTTCGCTCCTTAAATTCTTCCGGACTTCATGCTCGAACTCAAGATAATATCAGACGGCGAGGAAACGCACCCAGCAGTGACATAACGACGTCAAAGGTGGGACACGAGGAACTGCATGTGCACAAGCCACTGCCTGGGACACGAGGAATGGCATTTGCACAAGCCTCTGCCCAACAGCAGGTACCTGGAACAGACTTTTACTGGAAAGAAAAGTGATTTCCTGACTTTTTCAAACCAAGCTCATTCAGAAACAATGTGGGAGCAATTACAAGCTGCTAGGAGAGTTAATCTTGGGATAGATCCAGCAAACTTTATTTTCTTTTTTTTTTTTTTACTGTGGTAGCACAAACAATAGCTCTTTGTTACCTTTAAATGTTTTTAAGTGGTCAGAGAGAAAAAGAAGCCGCTATAGTTGGAATTTCAATATATACAACTGCAATGATTCACACTGTTGAAATTATTTATTTACACTTGTAAATTGGATACTTTTAGAAAGCTGACTGCTGCTGAAATCGATGGAGGTGCTTTGGTGCATTTTACAATTCTCCTATCCACCACTGTAAGTCTTCTGGTTTTAAAATGCACCTTAAAATTGGGGCTTCGCTTCCATGTTAGACAAGTTACAAATATGAATAGTGTGAGAGATCAGATATACTCATGTCATACAGTGAAGATGCTCATTGAACATTTGGAGGGGGGATGTAATGTGCCGGTTTTAACAGGGCTGCTGCGGACCAGGGTCACAACGCCCCGGTTGCCACCGCAGCTCCGCTGTGCCTCTGCCCAGGCTCACCAGAGGTAAGCTAACGCAGACGTGATTTGCCCGGGACAAAGCAACAACAGGGCAAACTCGCGTGACACGTCCACCCTCCCAGCCTCAAACTGCTTCCAGCTCAGGGGCTTCCTGAACGAGAGAGAAATTCCATATGCTTTGAAACCCTCAGGTTCATTTCCATGAGCTCATCTCCCCTTGAATCCACATCAGGTTTCTGCATCCGCCACCTTTGTGGCACGGAGCCCAGCAAACCCACCCTCTATCAGCTGGAAGAAGAATCATCTTGTAACATTTGTTTTGGAGCTGGCTTCTTCTGGCTTTGTAGGAGCTTCCCAAATTCCTGTACGGGGGGAAATAGTTCTCACTCCAGCCTCTCCCTTCCTCCCTCCTGTAGTTTTATAGCTCTCTATGTCCTCCTGAGCTGTTTCTTTTCCAGAATGTCGTAAAGGGAGTAATAGTGTTACAAATGATCAGACATATTTACAAACAAGATATTGTGGTTTTTAAATCTAGAGCAACAACAGCAACCCCCTATAGAGTAACATTTGTATAAAACGTTGATAAAAAGGAACTTTTATGCAAAGTATGGGAGGAGAAAAAGCAGAGTATATTTCCGGCTAATCAGATGAAAACAGAAACTATATTGTAATTATTGCAAGTAAGTTGTTCCATCTGTATGTAGTGCAAAACTTTGCAGCATCAATGCTATTTAAATCTGCAATTTGTCCTCGCTGCAGATATAAAATATAACCGTGACACAAGAACAAATGAGAAATGATGCCTTGGGGGAGAATAAGTTTAGGCTGGAAATTAGACGGATCCTAGCAGTAAGGGGAATGAAGTATTTGATCATCCTTCAACTTGGAGTAGAAAGACTAAAAAAGCCTAGGTGGTTTTGTCTTGCCTATCATTAACTTCATCTGATTCAACACAAAAGTGATTTGCAGTAGGCTATAGAAATTTGAGCTTTTTGACCAAAAGCTAGGAGTCACTAAGAGCTGCCTGTGACTCCAAAGCAATGCGCGGATTCCTGAAATCACTTGGGGGAGGGCTCCGAACAGCCCTTTGTGGGCAGGCGTCGGCATAACTCAAATCGTGGCGTGACCTGCAGCCGCCGTCAGCAGCCGGAGCTGCCGTACCAACGGAGGGCTGTGTTCCTGACGGGGCTGCTCACTCCCAGAGGAAGCCTATTTAAGGCTACGTCAGGGCTCTCGTCCAACGTATGCACACTCGAGAAAGACCAAACTGACATTACCTGAACCATATAAGCTGAGCTTTCGTTTCCAAGGCTGTCAGCGTTAGCTTTTGCTAGCATGACACTTGGAGGGGAAAAAAAGAGCTTTTGCTTTTTGACCTTCACCGTAGGAGGCAGAACACTATGTCCAACAAAATAATGTGCAATACCTTTAAAGTAATTTTTTTTTTTTGGTTTGAGGTTTTTTTTTTTTAGGTTGTGTTTTGTTGGGGTTTTTTGGCTCTGGAGTAGTTCCAGGTTACATGAAAGCCAACTCTAGCTGATGTACATAGGGTCCAAAAAAATCACCGCAAAGAAGCAGAGCGTAATTCTGTTGTGTGATTATTTGACCTTGCCCCCTCTAATTGCAATGGAGAAGAGGCTATCGAAAATGTCTGTGTCTGAGCCCATGCAGTTTGAAGCTACGCAGCAGGATGCTTCATGCCAAAGCAGAGCCACGTGTATTCAGTAGCAACCAAGACAGTCAATATTTGCTGTGGCAAACGTGGGGCAGAAGGCTTGGTGGTGCAGGGGGGCGAGCGCAGTGTGGGAACCTTTTCACTGCTGCTTTTGATTTAAACAGTTCAGCAATTAACATTATTGCTAATCACCGCTCTCTCAGAACTGAGCTGACATTACTTTGCTGGCAGAAGAGAAAGATTCCCTGCTTGACAAAGATTACAGCAAAAGGCAGGAGGAACTCCAAATGAAAGATGGGGGTGAAGAAGGTGCTGGTATGGGCACGTGAACCTGCATCTCGTGCTTCAGAAACAAAACGTATTAATCACCGGCTGGTCTGAGACAGGGAGCGATGTGTAGGAAGACTCATCCCCTTGCCAAAGAGGGTAAAAAGGATTCAGCAGCTACAGAGGACTGTGTTTTACTTTAACACCTTTATCAAGGAGAGGCTTCTCAGAGGGATCAATTGAAAACATCGACTGCAAGCACAGAAGACCACAGCAAGTACACGATTCCACTAACTGTCTTTGGCTCTGTTGTGCCCACTGGCTTCAGGTTTTTGAATGCAATTCTTCACTGACGGAACAGCAGATCGGGCTTGTGTATAATGCACATTCTGACTATAAAAACACAGAGGTTCTTTATTGTTGCTATGCAACATTCCCACATTGCAATTATTTGACCACTTTATGCCCCCAGTGTCCTCAGTTCCTTTTGCTGTCCACTTAGCAAGATCACCAGCTTCTGCAGCTTCACTTACCTTCAGTCAGCATCATGTCGCAGTCCTTTCCCTCTGTGCAGGGACAAGGTATGGCTGCCTCCAGAGCAAAAACACCCCCACAAAACACAGCCCCCACTCTCCCCAACCCCCCAAAGTCCCCAAGCCCCCAAACCCCATCAGCAGTACTTCATTCTCAGGTCAAGGCTCCTACCACAGAGCTGCTTCCCCATCTGGAAAGCAGCTGTGGTTTTGCCTGACATTTTCTTTTGTCCAGTGACAGTTTTATTACAGGAAGAAAATGCATATTTATATTTGCAGCCCTTGTCATTCCACTTGTGGGGGAGTGAAAAAGTATAAGAGCTGCATCAGAACTGACTCAACTGCAGACCAAACCATCCCTCTTTCCTCTCCTCCCGCTCTCACTCCTCCTGTAACTTATCCTCCTATTTATCTTATCTGCCACTGTTTCACATGGAAAGAGTTATCTGGGAAGACTTTAACCATCTTCAGCTGACTCCACTGTACGGGACACGACTGAAAGTTCTCCTTTTTAGATATGACTTCTAAAAATGAGGCAAAGTTTGCAGTACAGGATTTTGGAAACTGTTCAATCTATCTCTTTCTAGAAATAGAGAAGAGAAATCCATATGCTGAACATCTGCACAGTTTACTAAGTAACCAATCACTTAGGAATCTTACGCCATACATATACACACATGGTTTCAGGTAGTTCAAGGAAAGTAGAGTGCATTCCTCCAATAGACCCAAGAATACCAAATGTCCTGCACAGTCGCAAGCTGAAGGAGCAAAATAAAAAAAATAATCCCAAGCAAAGGCCTCTGCAAAGCTGTAACAGCACCTTCTCCTAAGTATCTGAGTTGGCAGTTTGCACATCCAGGTGTAACCTCTGCATGAGCACGCCAAGCCCCGAGCAGCAGCACCACACCGCGCTGCTGCCGCCGTGTTTGACGCTGCATCCGAGAGCAGCCCAGGGCCGCTGCAGAGGTGAGCTGCGCCCCAGCAATGCCCCAGCAATGCCGTCTCCTGGCAGCAGGAGCAGACCCAGAGGCTCCCAATCACTTGCAAAAGCAAAGAGAAAGAATTCAAGCTGCAGGACTTGAACTTGCTCAGAATTTCTTACAGGGGCTAAAAGAAACCCGGTACCTTGCTTTTTATAACAGTTATTCTTTACATTTGCCTACATACCCCGAAGCTCCTTTACAAAACACAAACTAAGTAGTACCACCTTCAGCGTAACTAAGCAGACACATAAGCAGTTTAGCTTTCCTACCTCCACCAACCTTTTAGCTCCTGCTAGAACTTACAGTGCCACAATAGCTATCAGCCTGCGAGGGTGCTCAGCGACGGGGAAAACAAAGCTAAGCCTTAAGGAAGGGTTTCACATGACTAAAGAAATAACACCTCTCTGTCCATGCTCAGTGCAAATGATGCTAGGTTCAACGGGGAGCCCTTGGGAGGGGAATCAATCCCACCCACAATAAGTAAAGTGATGCCATTTGTATATTAAAAGAAGAGCATCACAAGCCAGTTACAATAATGACCCATAAAATCGAAATCACAGGAATAGGGCTTTACTGGCTCTGTGACTTATACCTCTCTAGATTGGTAAATAATGGGGACTCTTGCTGGTTTTTTCTTTCTTGTGCAAGACCTCCCATTATCTGATCCAGAGTTGAAAACCCAAAGTGAAACAGACGTTTGTCAGAGCCCTGGTACTATACCTCTCTGCACCTTAAAGAAAAAGGCAGTATTTTGCATTTAAGAAGTTGTCTATGCAATGTGATTGCTACTAAAAAGGGAACCTGTTAAAAGGTCACCAGCCTTCACCAGTATCAAGACACAGCAGTGTCACCCTGCGCTCAGTTTGGTGCCAGAAACGTGTTAACAGCCTTGTCATATTTCAGCTGAAACGCCACTTTCTCAGCCGGAGCTCGGGGGACAGCTACAGCTCATCCCTGTTTTCCACCGTGGCTTCGTGGAGATCCTCATCCACGGGAAGGTGGCAGAGTCCCAGAGGTCAGGGAGTTTCCCTACCTGGCATCTGAACCTCTGCAGGTCTGCACATCTGCTCCTGTAGTGTCCCCCGACACCTTCTGTCCTGCAAGGCAGCGCTGAAGGACAAGGAAACACCCCGGGAGACACCGGCTGGGTGCAGCAGGAGCGGGCTGCTCTGCAGCCCAGGCTGAGATGGAGGCACGGGGCCACCTGCGCAGGGAGAGACAAGCAGGCCCAGCAGACAGCCCAGGAGGGTCCACAGGAGGCGAGGAAGGGCCGAGGCAGGTCAGAGGGAGCAAGGTCAGGCTTAGCACACACGCAGCCCCGCTCAGGGAAGGAGGGAGGGCAAAAGCCTGAGCTTAAATACAGCCCTGGGCCAAGGGCTGGAGGCCCAGGTGAGGCTCAGCAGGACAATTAGAGCCTGTTGGTGCATGCAGGGCCCTAACAACAGCAGCTCTAATTTATTTGCATTGCCCTACTATCACTATCCTAGCACTAGAAGAATATGCATTTTGTTTCTGTATCTCTCTAAAGGCTGAAATTTTTCTCTGCACTGTGAAGGAAACTCTGGGCCCCTGAGACATAAATCTCTTCAACAGGATTTTCTCTGCACACTGCTCATTTTAGGTCTGGGAACTATGCTGGTGCAGACACCGTTGCCTTGCTTTTGGCTCACCAGAGCCAGCCTGATCTCCTGGCTCAGAGCGACATGGGGTCCTGCTACAAAGCTGCTTGTTCCAAGCGAACTCACTTGCATTTTATTCTTCGTGTCTTTGTCCAGTCCTGGAAGAGTTTAAATTCCCTCTTTCTGTAGCCTAGAACTAAACCATGAGCTACAGGCTACAGGTCCACACCAAACCCGTCACTGCTTCCTTGAAGGATGGACCTTTTCTGTGTATCGACCTCAATTTTTACCATGGTGTGCAGCACACAGCAAACAGCTGCAGAGAGATGATGGAGCCGAGATTAAACAGCTGACCCCGAAGTACCTCATCCCACCTGCAGAAGGGGATATATGTACCCCATTCTCCAATTTGTGTCTGGTGTGAAAGTCCCTGACAGGGCCTTTGGCAACAGATCTCTCTTCTCAGACAGGCATTGTGTGCCACCAGTGCTGATCATAGAATCATAGAATTGTTCTGGTTGGAAGAGACCTCCAAGATCATCGAGTCCAACCATTAACCTAGCACTATCAAGTCCACCACTAAATCATATCCCTTAGTGCCACATCTACACGTCTTCTGAATACCTCCAGGGATGGGGACTCCACCACTGCCCTGGGCAGCCTGTGCCAGGGCCTGACAGCCCTTTCGGGGAAGAAACGGTTCCCAATATCCAACCTAAACCTCCCCTGGCGCAACTTGAGGCCGTTTCCCCTTGTCCTGTCGCCTGTTCCTTGGGAGAAGAGACCGACCCCCCCTGGCTCCAACCTCCTGTCAGGGAGTTGCAGAGAGGGAGAAGGTCTCCCCTCAGCCTCCTTTTCTCCAGGCCAAACCCCCCCAGGTCCCTCAGCCGCTCCTCACAGCACTTGTGCTCCAGCCCCTTCCCCAGCTCCGTTGCCCGTCTCTGGACACGCTCCAGCCCCTCAGTGTCTGTCTTGGAGTGAGGGGCCCAGAACTGAACCCAGCACTCGAGGTGCGGCCTCGCCAGGGCCAAGCACAGGGGGACGATCCCTGCCCTGGTCCTGCTGGCCACACTATTGCTGATACAGGCCAGGATGCCGTTGGCCTTCTTGGCCACCTGGGCACACTGCTGGCTCATCCGGCGGTACAAAGCAGAAGGGGTTCTCTTTAGGGTTATCATCTGTGGTGTATGGTGGGATGGTAGGGTATAGATGGCTTTTTGACATCCATCTGTGATAGCAGTGAAGCAGTGAAGCCTCCAACTAATGTTGGAAGCCAGGAAGGAATATCTTCAACACCAGTTTTGGGGTGGATGAGCGCCTGCTTATTGCCACTTGGGTCTGGGGGTTGTTTCCGAATTGGCATTACTTGACTCACTGGGATTTGCTGCACTTTTGTCAAGCCATCAAACTTAACCAAGCGACCCAAACGCACCCATGAAGTGCAGGGTCTGATTCAGCAGCTGTAGCCCTGGTGGAGATAAAATAAACAGCAGAAAAGTGTTTTTTTTAAAAAACTTTTTGTAAGTAACCAAAGAGCACACAAAATTATAAAACTGAAACAACGAAATGCCCAAGAGACATTTTCATGTTTACCTTGCATGCATTAAAATATATAATAAGGTTTTATGAAATAGGCCGTATTTCTCCTCCAGACATTCCCGATGTGTAATAGGGCTCATTTGAATTGGAAAAAAGAGAAGTCTTGGAATCACTCTAGACATAATCTTGGGGATTTTCCAGTAAATTCAATTTATTTTGGAGTTTGCATGTGGGCCTGACTGAGCCTTGGAAGGTTCACGAGAATTTTTTGGAGCCTCTGTGTTAGATTTTTATCTCTGTTACACAAGTGGGAGCCTGAAACAGTTGTATTTATAGCATGAGATTCACTTCAGCGTTACATCTGGATGCATTAATTGAGATCATACTCTGGCTCCATCCGTAAATGTTTTTCCTTTTTTGAATGTAGATGAGAGGGGAAGACAGCATGACAGTTCTTCATGTCTATTGTACACAAATGATGTTTATGTTCCAAAAAAAAGGAAAAATCAGGAAAATATTTTCTTACCATTTAACTTTCTTGAGTTTCTCATTTAAGCCGCTTAAGGTCTTGGATCATATGCTGGAAGAAAGGAGACTGCCTTCCAGTGGCCACAAAAATGTTGAATTGGAGACAGTTGCATTTTCTACTTAATTTCTACCAGAGAAGTCTCTTTTCTCAGCTTTGTGGCAGTGCCATCTCTCTGTCATATGGCAGGCCTTTTTCTTTTATACACTTAAATACACAGAGATAGGCAAAGCACGTGCGTGACTCCCGCATCTCAGGAACTCAGGGCCTGAGGGAGCCTCAGGAGATCGCCTAGTTTGTTTTCTTGCCCCAGGGCAGGATCAGTCCTCCCTGCATCATCCTGACAGATGTCAGCCACACGCGTCTTCGTCAGACCACAGGGAATGGCACTGAAAGTCAATGAAGTACACCAGGATCGGGCAACAGTGACTATTAATTGGAAAATGTAATTCTTGTTAGTTGGGATTGTTTCATTGGAGATGGTCTCTTTCAAAAGTGATGCTGTGAGTAGGTGACCAAATTATCGCTAGCTCAGCCCAAGTGAGAAGAAATGGGGAAAGCCTGGGAGTGTTATTGCATTCTGGTTTGCACAGAAAAGAAGCTGGACAGGAGAGGCAGTAAATGGCTACTTTTGCTTTTTTTTTTTGCTCAGCTGTAGAGGTTCTGCCTCCCCTTTGGACAGACAGACTTTCGTCCCCAGAGTCTGAGGTATCTCAACAAGCAGATTCATCACCACAAAGTGAAAGACAAGCTGATCAAATCACCCATTAGTGAATTAAAGTACATTTCCCTTTGCTGGATGTAGTTTACAATCAGACTTGATCACTTGAGTTTTACGTTGATAACGAGTTTGGGTGGGATGCCCCCCTTGCAATGGTTGGACCGAAAGACTCCGCGCTCCCTTTAGGGCAACAGGTACCTTTTAAAATCTCCACTGATGCCTTTGCACAAATATAATTGCTTTTCCAGCGGGGAGGTTGCTGGAGAGCTGGGTCTGACTGTCAGGTGTCTGAAGATCTGAATATATTGCCACGATTAAGAACCAATGTGATTATGCAAAATTAAGCTCTGCGCGGGTCTGGGAGCACATGCGGGTGTGGAGATGAACTGAACGCAGTAGCTTTCCCTGAAACGTGACTGCTTTTTCTAAGATAGTGAAAAATTTCTACTGTCAAATAAATGCTCACAGAGTGCTAATGGAAAGTGGAATCTGAGCAGAAATTAAGGTTCAATCAGATTGCACAGGCTGGATCCTTAGTTGGTATAAATCGGTGCCTGCAGTGGATCTGACTGCTAGTCTACTCTAGGCTAGTCTCATCCATCCTGCTCTCGTTCTCTCCGCATCCCCACCAGCACGGAAGCTGGATGAATGTCTGCACAATCAGGATCCATCCCATTACTGTGCTGCCTGCAGACATGGCTCCACAAATAAAATACTCTCTGTGTCTCAGAGCAGCCTGGAGTCAACGCAAGCGAAGGCTCCTTTCCAGGCCACACTCGCTCTCATGAACAAGGTGTAGTTGGGGTAGGTCTTAAAGAGTAGTTTTTGTCTCCTTCCCAGCTTTTTTCCTCCTCCAACCACGCTCTCCCTCCAAATATGCCTTGGTGGGACTGAGACAACACTGACAACTTGGGAAGTACGTGGAGCTGAAAAGTCAGTGCTAATTTAAGAAGAGACACTGAGAGGCAGAGCAAGGTGTGAGGAAGAGGCGCGTCCAAGGAGACCACAGATAAAACAGACTCCTCTCAGCAGCAGTGCTTTGAAAAAAGAGACTTGCCAAAATCTCCCCGTTGCTGAGACCTGAGTATTTCATGCTGGTGGATGTGACAGTCCATGAGAATGAGAAGGAAGGGGAACGCGCCATGAGCTGAGAGATCAGGAGCGTCGGCAGCCTAACAGGTGTAAAATGAGAGAAAGGCGCCGGCGGGAAGCGAGGAGACGGGCAGTGATGTGCCAGGATGTTTTGTCATTTCACGGAGAGCTTGCTCCGCCGTGCAACCACCCGCGTGGGCACCCGCCGCTCCCGGCAGTTGCACGCAGGAGGATGGCAAAGCAGGAGGGGGACAAGGCAGAGGGAAGGAAGCGAGAGGAGAAGTGGGGCAGCCTCGGAGGTCCATGTCAGCTCCACTTGGTGGGGCACGCGTGGGAGGACGTGGGCATCATCGCTTGCTTGTGCAGATCCATTTCACCGTTTGAAGTGGGATGTTTTGTAGAAGTGGAGAAAGGGAAAGGTGGAAACAACATGTGAGGGATGCCTGTGGAAGCTGTGGAGCTGTGGAAGCACCCATCTTGCCAGCAGCAAACCGTGAGCGGTAGCAGGAATTATGCACGGCGCCCTCCAGCATGGAGCAATGCTTGCCAGGAGAACAGACCTCTGCATGGAGAGAGCTGGTGGCACACAAGCCCTCTTCAGAAAGTGTGTCTGGTTTTCCATCTGTAGCAGCCAGTTCAGGGAAAGATATTACCCCTGGCACAAATCCATAGGCCATCGCGGCTATAGCTGCACCGTGCGTGCAAAGGAGGCAGCGCCTCACTCCGAGCGGAGAGGATGCTGTTAACAGCACTTGCTGATCTAGGAGCTCACGAGACAAACCCAAAAAGGTACAGTGGTGGATTGTGGAGTCCAACTCAAGGCTCCTACATTCACGCCCTGGGACCACCCCATCGCAGCCCCAGTAACAGAGAAGGGGAACCAAATTATGGGGCCGTAGCACCTTCCCCAAGGCTGCTACTGCCTCATGCGCTCCAGCTCAGAAGATGCTGGAACAAACCCCAGCTCCTCTCCTCCAAATAGGAGTTAAAACATAATTTTGACTACTTAATGACTGACTCAGAAGAATATCTTTTTTAGAAAGCTTTCCAGGGTCAATAAAGATGAGACATTCAGAGAAGGGATTGGGGACAAAGTCCTGGCTCCTCAAGGGTTAACGGCATCTTCACGCAGTGCTCAGGGGGGCCAGGATTTCATGCTGTATTTCCAGGGTGTGAAATACTGTCTCATTATTTCCATGATCCAAACACCGTAGCAGAAGACTAACAGCAGCCAGAAAATGGATCTTAGTAGATACTGACCATAAACAAAAGTGAAATAAATACTCCTTTTCCTTTAGGCAAGCGGACAATCTATAAGCATTCAGCCAGCTGAGACTCTGCTCGGCTCACAAATGTCGATGAACACACCAAGCCCATTTGTTGCCCAGCCGCCTGCTCTTTGTTCTGAATTTCCTCTGCTCTCTGACTTGCCACGGGACTCCCCAGTCGTGTTGCACTTGCACGGTGCTCCAGGGCAGTCACCCAGGTGGGACTCTTCCTCCAGCCTCCTTTGCTGGATGTGAATTAAATAAACTTTAAATTCTCATCTGTTCAAGAGTTTCAACTTTCTTTTGTGTGGGCAGCTCTGGAAAGAAACCCTGAACTGCCCAGACTCCTGCAGAAAGGGGTCAGACCTGAGAGAGGCAGGACTGCAGCTCCATCGTGCAAAACAAGCTTTTGCACTAGTCTGGGATCCCTCTCCGAGTTATCCAAGCTCCCTTCCTAGCCAGCGTGTGCTGTACCTCTGTCAGCCCCCTCTCGCTATTTGGTGCAGTACTTTGCTGTGCAGATGTATCCCAAGAGCTTTTAAAAGCATAAGTAAATGTCTGTAGAACGCTCTGTCCTCCCTTACAAATCCAGAATACCAAGGGTTACCATACAAGTCCATCCAGATTTAAATATTGTTTACATACCATGCTTTCTCTGAAAGATCTCTAAATGCTGCTGTAAAAGTGTGAATCGACCGAGTCTCACGGCATCATTTCAGGTAGGTATCATCGACCCACCCACTTCACAGTGCTCCTGTAAGGCACAGGGTGATTACCTGATGCACCCAAGGACAGAACACGCTGGTATCTGAAGCAAAACAGCGCAGAAATCTCAGTGCCAGGCTCCAGAATATATTTGATAGGATGTGCATTAATGCAAAATTAATGGATATCCATCACTGTGCAGCAGCATTTACTAATGGTGCTATATAAGCTAGTAAATAATACACAACACTAAAACATACATGATTTTGATGGCCAAATGCTCTTCTAGTGACAATAACTTCTGCTATTCTCTCTGCCAGTAGAGAATTTGGCTCTCTACTTCCAAATAAGCATCATTAAAGGAGATATATGAGGAACTGACAGCTCAGCTCCTGAGATTGGGCTGTTCTCACTTAGATACCGGTCAAGACTCAATCAATTTAGTTATTAGGGATTCTTTGTCTTGTGGTACTTTCAGGATGAAAGGGAATGCAAAGAGAAGATAGGAGATAACAGAAAATGCCAATGGGTAAAAGCAAAAATTAAGATCCTGGGGGTTTTATGTATGTTTTATTCTTCCTTGCCACCAAGCTCTAAGCTCGGTCATATTCCCCACAGTACATATCCCAGCCCAGTCTCACCATGCTCTTTCCACAGCTCCAGTCATTATCTCCTTTGAAAGAGAAATGGATAACTTCTCATGAGCATCAGCAAGGGGCCCTAAATGCTGGGGAGAGCTCTTTGCTCTATCTGCGCATTTGGCTTCTGCAGGTTCACAGCGTCTCACGCTCCCTGCCGCAGCGGCGATCCTCCTCCTCCGACACGTGAGCACCTTCGGTGCAAATGAAACAAAAATACAGCATTTTCAGCAACAAAGAACTTTTGCAAATCTTCATTTTTCATGCACTACATTTTTCCAAATGCATGAAGGGACATATTTGGTGCAGTTTCAAGACAGAGGAAAATCCCCACCAGAGGTTTCAAGTCCCAGCTCTAAAGCAAGGAGCACCTTCTAAAAGGAGAGATGGCTAGATTTTTTTTTTCCCTGTTAGGGTGAATAAAGCAACATACTTCTCTTTATCCTCTTTCTTGGAAACTCAAAAATCCTTTTGCCTGAACTCTTTCCTACCCAAGTCAGCTGGGGGCAGGCACCTGCTGCAGAAAATTTCAGCCCAAATACTTCAAGCCTGGCAGAATCACGAGGAGTTTGCAGTGAGATGTGTTAGGGGCTCAATGATAGGCAACACCCTGCATGAAGAAGGGCTGACGTGGATGGAGATGGAAAGAGAGAAGTAAAATTAAAGATTGATTTTATCAGTAATTGTAAGGGGCCAGAAAAGATGTACCTAAAAGGAAGGATGTGACTGAGGCCAGCGTGGTAAACAAATTAATTCAATATCTAGTTATTAGATTTAAAAAAAAAAAACCACACACCAATAAACAAAAACCAGTTCAAATAACCTTCAGCTAAGCCAGCTCCCTGGCCGTTTGTATTCGACTTGCCGATAAATAACAAAATCTATCAGTAAAGCTTGTTCACACATTTCTACTTCAGGTACCAATTTCAGCCCAAAGATCAACTCCTGACACTTAATTAGGTGAATTGGGGAAAGAGATGTTTCTACTGATTGAAAAGTCACAGGAAGGGAAAACTAATACCGTTATTCTTCCATGCAGATGGCAGAAGCCTTGGGAGAGGTGGCGGGCGTGGGACGCAGGCTGGCGCGGCCCCGGGGGAGCTGCAGCACCCTCCAGCCCTCCCCGCGGGGAGCTGCGCAGCGGGGAGCTGCTGCCGGCGCTGCAGCACGCCCGGGGCCGCCTGGTCTCCCCTGCTGCAAGGGGAAAGATAAAGGGCAAAATACTTCTCAGCGAACAGCTGCGAATGTAAATGGTAAGATAATGATTCTTAACTTGGAAGCGTCAGCTCCTGAGGCAGGATTTGGCTCTCCTTTTTCATGGTCAAAGACGGTAAATACTCCATGGGTGAAAGACATCAGCCAGCTTTTACCTGGCTACTCCCCATGGTAAGTACAGACGTACCGAATTTGGTAATTAGGGCTGAGTCTGCAGATGTATCTGCGCAAATAGGCCCCGAGGGGCAGATTTTCAAAGGCATTTAAACTGTTAAGTCCCTTTTAAATCCATAGGGCTTGGGCACCAAAATATTTTGAAAGGTCTGAGCATTGGCCTGTAGTATTTACCGAAATCATAGCAAATCAAAGTAAGCCGAGCCGGCACTGGAAGAGGTCTGGGAAGATGGAGTAAGAACCACGCTGCATTTATACTACGAGCAGCTCTTGCATCCACACAGGCTTGGTGGGACCTGAAAACAAGCGGTGAAGCAGACGCAGCCCAGGCATTCCGGCACAAGCGCGCAGTCAGCTCGCGTCCTTCCAGCCCGGAGAGCGCTGGCAGCGACTTGACAATTGCCGCAACACTGACACATCCTTGCATACCACCTTGGGATCTCGAGAGAGACGGAGCTCTGTGTAAATGACAAAGTATCATTATCCCCAGGGTGTAGACGGAGAAACTAAAAGATTGTTGGGGGCCCAAGATCGCATCGCAGCAAACAGTGGCGGCAGGGATAGAAACCGGCTTTGCTGATGCCCAGCCCAGCGGCTGTTTGCATAAGCTCGGAAACCAAACACTGTTTCTGAATATCCTGATGTTTGGGGATTTCATTCCAGTCAATGTCTATGAATATCTTTTTCTCTTTATTTCAGTGAATAAAGTCTCCTTTCTCATTTTAGTGAGGAGTTCCAGTAGTGATTATCATGCATTTGTATTATTTATAGAAAACTATTGAATATGGAGAAAACAGCAAGGTTACCATATTCCAAATTCCAATTTCCTACAAATATGGAAACTATAATTATCCTGGGTCTGATTCAGAATACATAAGGATGATCAGATCTCAGTTAATAATTTAAAAATTAACTCCTTCAGCTTGAGTCTACATCATTACCCCCAGTTTCATATCTATATCTCTTCCCCTATGAGCGATAATTCTAATCTTCCTGAAGAAGAAGGATGGATTTACTCAGTGCTTGGATAAGACGAACCTGAGAAAAACCTTCCTGGATCAGGAAGAAACATGTCTGTGTCAGCAGATGCAGCTTCTCTTTGCGACCAGGCGGAGCAAAACTTCCCTGAAATTTGGAAGCTCCACAATTCCCACCTGAGCTCCGAGGAATTTCCCAAGGACCGTCGGCAGTTAGCAGAGTCCCTTGACAAACATCAAATATAAGGTGCAGTCTGCTGACAGGACCTTATTCAGTGAATATTTGGTATCCCCGCATCATTTGCGCTGCTCTTCTGGAGCTGACCTTAGTAAACCACACGTCGCACGTTTAAGTCTACAGCTTATTGATGCAATCCAAGCCAAGCTACGTCCCTGTACACGCCGTCGCCTGGGCTGCTGGCGCGGTCATTTTTAAATGCAAATTACGCTTGATACTGTACATATTCTTCATGCACGTTTGTACAACTCCCTTGTCAAAAAATCTGGCCCAGCAGTTCTGCCTGCAAAGTAGTTGATGGTGGTTAGATCTGTGGGTAAAAGATAAAGCCAAAAGGCGGCTTAAAATCAGGAAAAAAAGTAACATAAAAAGCATCCACTGAAGTCCTAGGATCCAACTCTGCCTAGAAATGCCAAACTGACTTAAATTGGAGGATCACATCATAATCCCATATAATTAATGTTTGTCATCTTGCTGTAAACTGCCAGATTATCATTAGTTCATCTTTTGTATTTCCCGGAGAAACTCATTACTCAGTGAGTGAAACGTTAGGAAATTATTTACAATTATGCTGCCGAGAGCAGTAGGCTAATTCCATCTACTAATTAGCACCACTTACATAAGTATAGGTAGAGTGCTATAAATAATAGCGGTAATGTGTGCCACGCTGGCACCGGCTCGCTGGGGCTTCGGTGCAGCAGTGGGAGCTGCCCCCTCTGGTGGCCTTTTAATGGGATTTTACTCAAACCACAAGAAAAGCTCCTAAAAACTATTCTTTGCCTAGGGCGGCAAGAGATGGGGTGACCTGCAAAGCAGGTATTTCTAACCTCCTTTCTGCAGTGGGCACCTTTATTTAACGGCCGGTCGATGCTTTCCAGCCTGCTCCGACACTGCTGGGAGAAAACTGCTTCTGTAGGTCCTTCAGGGGAAGCCGTGCCGATGGGGGGAAACCGCTTTGCTTCAACCTGGAAGGTGTTGTGCGGATTCCAGGCAGGAGCCACCGAAGTGACAAGATGTTACGGATTTTGTGCTGCTGGTGGCTCCAGTGTCCTTAACTCAACCACTGAACCAGCACGGAGTGCTGCGCGTCCCCTTTGTACTGGTCTCTTTGTGGTTTTCGGTGGCAGCAGCAGCCTTTCACATTCAATAGTAATTAGACTTTGAAAAAAAACCCCCCCACACACAAATCCCTGCCCCTACAGCAGGAACCCGTCTCCGTTCCATCCGGATCAACTAGCCAAAAGGCAGGAGAGATTTGTCTTGTTTGCACATGGGTATATGCGACCCATGCCTGAGTGAGACCCATGCAAACTGGTATCATGTATACTGGTTTTTTTAATCGGACCTCCACAGGTCTACAGTGATGCTCTGCTGCCTCTTTGCCTTCGTTCTCCCCCCTCCAGGAACTCTGCTCCTCTCTGTACAGTAACCTTGATTTTGCAGGGACTCACCTTAATGCACACCCCAGCCTGTTCCTTGGTGATCTGGGGATGGGTTAGAGATATACATTTACGTGTGAATTAATAAAAGCCAGACTGGTGCTATTTTTAAAAAGGTGAGGTACCTTCCTCAGGAAAGTGTTCCCGGCTGTGGAACTTCCATGGACAAAACCAGGTCCGAGACAGTCTCCCTCCGATCCCAGGTCGACCTTCTTTTGGTGTTGTATAGAGCCAGGCGCCTTCCCAGGGTGCTGGGTCCCTCTCGAAGGCCTCAGTACCTAGAAATGAAGGATGCAAAGCCCACATCCTTCCTTGGATCTGGGCTGACAAATCAGCACCTGTTTGGGGAAAAGAAAAAAAAAAAAAAAAGAAAGAGATTAGTGCACACTTGAAATGTAATCTTTTAGTCTAAGCCAACATTTATTTCATGTGTGGTTTCTTTTCTCAATGACTTCAGGGACATCTGGGACGTTAGAGAGGGAAGATGAATGGTGTTGTAATGCCAAGGCGCACACTAAAAACAAGAAGTCCAGAGAGCATTTTTCCTTAAGGCACTGAAATACGCAGAAATGAACAGCTGCCATCCTAAACCACTTTAAATATTAGTGACATAATAAAACACTTATTTTCATTGTTTCATATGGTTTTTGGTTTGCACACTTAGCAACAGCCAGAATTTCCTGACTAAGAGCATGGAATTGGCCAACAGATTCAGCCAAACGGTCTCAGATGTTACAGTCCTTATTACAATGTTCCCAGCACCAACTGCCTGGAACTGTTTAATAAGATGGAATTGCAGTTTGAATGACACATATAATCAAAATTTTCATTTGTTTTCAGAAAGAAAATCCATCTAATCTCCAGCAGAAGAGAATGGAAGTGGGTTTGAGGCAGGCGGTCCATGTTCCAGTATCAATTTAGATGCAATTCGAAATACAGGATTTGCCTTAATGGATCATCAGGTCTTAATATAGAGGGGAAAGTGAGGGTATAAGAAGGGTTATTGAATGAGAAGGAAAGGCTGTATTAAAAGACAACAAAAAATAAGAGAGGGAAAATAAAAGATACCTTTCTGTGGCTGTAACTAGAAACAATTACTACATATGGTGGGATTTTTCAAAACCTTTTGGTCACTTGCTATATCCAGACCATTTTCCTGCTGCGGCAGGAATGTTCCCTATAGTCCGTGATCCAATTTGCCAGCTAGTTTTTCAATGACCCATGCAAGACATCAAAATACTCCCTACACGGTTATTACATCACTCCAATCTCCAAGATGAGATCATATAATTTTCATTACAGGGAAAAGCCTCCATCCAAAGTGGCTTGCTCGAAGAAGCAGCCAAAAGGAATAGCTTAGTGCTTTTGTTGCTGTTTTAAAACATATGACATTCATTGTTTCCAGCTCGGTACTTTCTCTTTTCCTCCTCAATGTCATTCTCCAAGGAAAGCTGGTTTCTTCTTCCAGCGCTCAAATCCCAACGTTTTATGTTGTTTGCTGCCTGCTCACTCTCTCATGTCATCTCAAATTTAATCAGATATATTCTTTAGGAAAAACATACCAACAAAGCATGCGCCTCTCCCTCCCCACACGTTTATCTCGTTCACATGCCTGTTAAACTGCTGGGTTGCCCATGACAAACGTGGATTCTTCCCCCAAACCTACTGAAGCCACCAGGAGAGCACAGGCTGGCATTTCCAACCCTGGCTGCCCACTGCAAAGCCTCAAGGCTTGGTCCGTCAGTCCTGACCCAAGGGTTGGTGCTGTGAGACACCAGCAGCTCTGCCGGCACAGGGGGCCGAGACGGCTTAAGCCCTGGCGGAGGGGGGAGCGAGCTTGCAGGCTCTGAGGCCGTTCACACCAGGCCAGTCTGCAAAGCAGCAGCACTACCCCAGGGACCAACGTCCCCCAAAAGCCATTCCTAAAGCTCTCCAGCCCCTCAGCTCTTCCAGGTATGCAGCACGTGCCTTGTGGCGCAGGAAATGTTAGGATACAGTTTACAGGGCCACATGTTTGCCCTTGCACTCACTGGTGTTGCTGATCCTACCTCCCTTCCTTGCACGGCATCCAGCTCCCGGCCGGAAGCCTCCTTTCCAGATGTTCTACTGTTCCTTGTTGGAAAGGTGCCCAGAATTCCCAAATTCTTCCTGATTATCTTCCTCCCTATGAGGTATTTTCCTGGTTTGGTATAGATTAAAGAACCACATTTCCTGACAGATCCCACTTCTTCACTCTTCCCCAGCCTACATGTCCCACGGTCCATCAGCTTGCATGGCCATGGGGGCTGCTGTGGGAATCACATTGTTAAAGGTGGCAACAACAGAGCAGAAGCTGCATCTGTACCCTGAAAATTATGTGGGCAGCAAACAAAAGCACCGCCTGAGTCAGGACCGGACCCCACGTCCCGCAGTCTGAGTCCCAGCACAGGCTGTGTGCCAGCCCAGAAGTTACCAACAGGACCAGTAATGTTTTTACCAAGAGCCTCCGGGAAAAGGATGCAGCCAGCGGGAAGCAGCTCTGCCTGCAACGGGTTGTACTTACACTCTGTCTCGATAAGTCAAAGGCAGAAATGACTCTGATTTGATCCTGCTCACAGCATTCCCTCTGGGTCAACGGATATCAGGATTTGCTTTGTTGAGCATCAGGGAAGAAAGCCTGGGCTTTGAAATCACCTTTATAGAGATGTACAAAACCAGAAATACACAGATGTAGACACATGCACATTCAGTTGTTTTCCTTGCAGACTTTAAAGTCATGACAACTCTTTTTGTATGTCAAATTCAAAAGAGAAAAATTTGCTGTTGTTTTATTTTTATTCCCTCTTATTTGATTTTGTATTTCCAGCATGTTACAAATCACAGGCTTGCACCAGGATGTAAGCCATAAAAGCATTGCCTCGTTACACACACAAATGTTTGGGATTAAAATTGCAGGCTAGAGGCATATATAAGAGGTAGATTATAATTAGTATCTAGACTTTTGGGTGATGAATCACAACAGAGTATTATATACAAAATAATAAGATGTGTATTATTAAAATCGTGTAATTTATATGTAAGGGCCACGTCTACAGGTCTGTTATAAGAGATGTGTAGATGTGGCACTTAGGGACATGGGTTAGTGGTGGACTTGGCAGTGCTGGGTTAACGGTCGGACTTGGTGTTAAAGGTCTTTTCCAACCGAAATGATTCTATGATTCCACACCATCAGCCTTGCAGTACGTCGCAGGTCGGAAGGAATGATCCGGGTAATGCCATTCAGCCGAAGCGCTGCAGGGCCGCATGCCTGTGCTTACGTCTCAGAGCTAACGGGGGACATCGCTTCCTGTGCTTTCCCTGAGACCGAAGGGAGGACTTGCCACTGCTCCAGAGCATGGAGACCAAGAGGGTTTATCTCTGGCTGCTGCACGTCAGGAGGGATGAAGTAGAGAGGAAGCTGGGTAGAAAGCTGGAAAAGAATGAGTGGACAGCGATTAGAGTTGGAAATTTTTCAGTTGAAGAGGTTTTTGCAGGAAAATCCCCAGCTCTTGAAATTGGAAGTTTCTACAGGGAAATACAAGCCTTCAGAGAATCTTGTGCTGGGATGGAAGGGCAAGAGATGGGCGGGCGGGCAGGGAGACTTCCCAGCCTCCCTGGAGCACCTACAAGGTCTGGAATGGACTATCCCATGACCGACCGTCTCCACAAAGCTGAGCTGGTTCTCAGAGGCTCCACTCCCTGCTGGTTTAAAAAGACAAAAATGAGCAGCTTGCACAACTTCACGACAAAGAGGAGATTTAGCCCCAGGAAGACCTTCCAGCACAGGGACTACCATGGACGCATCCGCGTGTGAGCCCTCTCCGCTGAGTGCATTTAAACACTGACCAGCATCACTGTAAGCCTTGCAACATTACTGTTGTTTGTAAGCATATTTCTCAGCTGGCTGAACATTTAAGCAGCTGCAAATTCAGTTTAAATGCATAGTTCCCTGTTTGCACGCATGCCGCTCCCAACGCTTAGCCTACCTTTAAAAGCATAGCATACATACTCACGTATGTATATAGTCATACGTGTGCTCACGAGACAGACACACGTAGAGTGAGCATTTCAATTGCAAAACCACCCTGCATCTCATCTGTCGGTAATTCTGCCCTCCAGGGAGACGTATATGCTGACAGTGAGACGATTATGAAGGTGATTGAGCTTTGAAACTTATTGTTGCTCTCTTCAATAGTGCTGATTGGCAGCGGTGATTAAATGACTCAAGCAAGGGGAAGTGGTATTCAGAGGCTGACCAGGCAGATCACGGATGCAATCAGCTTAAGCGTCTGAGAATAAGTGCTGGTTTTCTCCGTGAGCAGCGCGGTAGTTCAGAGGGAGGACGGCTGGCAGTCACCCTCTGCTACGGAGCCAGGCGAGGATACGCAGCCTGCGTGGTTAGGACAGGAGCAGGAGTTTGGCTATTTCTCCGTTCTTTTACTTACCCCATCAGGTGGTTTCAGGGTGAAATCCAGGTGTTGAGTCTCTATCTCCTGAACATCAAACTTTAGAAAGCCACAGTCCAACAGGACTTCGTGGTAATTCCCTCCCCTGCAATGTTCTGGAGGAGCTGGGCCTTCAGGCTCCTGCTTCTTTTTTCCAGCTCAGTCACTGATTCACTTTGGGTTTTATTCCTAGTCACTCTCTGGTTCTTAGCGGTGCTGGAAGTGCCCATCTGCTAGGGAGAAAAGAGGGGTATTGACAACAAATTAAAAGATGCCCACCATGGGATCATACATTCATATCACAAATACACTTAATTTAAAATGCTCCTCTGGGTTATACCTGGTGGCATCTGAACCCTCTCTACTGGCCTGGAAAAAAGTTCTGGCCTAAGGAAACTACTTTTCTGATCCTGCATGGCAACTCCTATCTCCAGCAGCAAATGTTTACTGAGCTATAGAAAATACCAAAACTATAAGGGTGAAAACAGAGAGAGTATTTATGCATAATATGATCCTCCAAGGAACAGCCATCAAAATAGACTTCTAATTTAGAGAAGACTGTCAAATGCCCAGTAGGGTAACTGCCTCATGCATCCGATTTCCCTTTTGCAGGTTTTAATTCTTGACGTTCCTCATAAGACAGAAAACAGATGAATTACTTTAACAATTACTGACTGCAATTATATCACCACAGCCTCAGATATGACCCAGCCACCAGAGCAAACCACCCAGCACACAGGTGACCCGGTCCTGGTCCCCAGAGGAGGGTGCTGCTCGTATAGTCTTGCAGCACAGTCGTGTATTAACCCTCCGCATCCCATTGTGTGGTCATGGACCAGCATTTGGAGTGACGGGAGAGGAATATCTTCCCCTCCTGAGCCATGGGTGCAGATTTCTTCTGTGGCAGAGGTCTTCCTCAGGAGCCTGCAGGCTAAAACCCTGCTCTACATTTTCTGATTACTTTACGGAAATTTCACTGCAACAGGGACAGCCAACCTGAGCGAAGTTAAGGAAGGATTTGGAATTTCTGGCATGCAACTAGCACTGATTTCGGATGGAAAGTGTGTACTACGCAGGAGAGCACAAGCATGGTGCTGCTCGCATGCCTGCCTCGCTTGGCACCCTCTTCCTACGCGCCTGCCAGCACACGCGCTGGGAAGAGGCAGCGGAGAAAGGACAGGCTGGCCGAGAAGTGGGAGCCCCACAGAGGACCACAACCTCTCTAGCTCCTGCTGCTCACCCACGCAACTCCCGGGACTCCTTACCAATGAGTTCCTCTTTATTTCTTTTCCTCACGTTCATTTCACGAACTGCAGAAGTATTCGGTAATCTTTTAGTATTAAAATGTAATTAATGATTTCACTATAATGAAATTAATAATTAACTAGAAAGACATTTGGACCCTTTGTTGAACAAAACTCCCTAATTTTATGATGCATTAGGACTGTCTGGGCTGGGCTGCCTCTGAAGCAGCTATCCCGCAGCTGGCAGCGAGCCGCGGGCTGCAGAAAACATGTCTTTTTTCCCTGTCAGACCATTTCTGACGGGCCTCTACAGCGCAGTAGCAGCTCTGCTCACAGGCACCGTTAGATCCCGGTTTCTGGATCCTATCAAAGAGAGGAGTGCAAAAGGAAAAGGTAAACACGGATGGGGAGGAGGCAACGGCCTCAGCTGACCAGCTCCCAACCAACTGTCTGCCATTTCTGAGATGCCCAGACAAAAGGATTTGAAAAAGAATTTAGAGGGCACCGGTGGTTTGACACCTGCTTCAGAAGAGGATGTCCCTACAGCAGATCAGCGTAATGGGAACCACCAGCTGCAGGACAGGAAGGAGGGGTAAGGGAACGAGCACCCTGCACAGCAGTGCCCCACGCACTTGGCTTTGGAGCATCTCAGAAGAGTGGTCCCCATAGCCCCAGATCAGTTCTCCTCCTCCTTTGCACCAAGCTCGCGTCATTGCCACGGTGACAGCACATAACCACGGGACGATGGACTCCTTGAACCGACCCACTGGCACCGCACGCAGGACTAGCAGATTCTTTTGAACTTGGACATTTTGCGTGCTGCAAGCACACAAGTTACAGAGGCTTGAACTTGAAAACCTTGTATGGGAACGCACTAAGTCTTTAAGACCTTGGACTCAAACCAACTGATTAGTAGCATGTTTTGGCAACCCCCACCACAACTTGAGGCACAGGTCCTCTGCCACCTCACCTTAGTCAGCCTGCAACCAAGCCAGCACTGTTCTTTGGTATTGAAGCATCATAAACTAAGACTTTAGCTTTCCCCTGAAGCCAGCTGAATTAATCCATTCCTCCTTGGCATTGGAGTAAAGCTCTCTTTCTGCTAGGTGGGTCAAAAACGCGCCATCTCTTTCAGCTGTTCTGTTCCCCTGAATTCTATTACAATACGTTGCAAAGGGGAAGATTACAGGGAAGGCAGAGCCAGCAGCATGCCTTGCTTTATGAGGGGGAAAAAAACACACACACAATTTATTTTTCATTGCTTTATGATGAATATGAATTCAATTACATGCAGAGGAGAACTGCAGTAGTCAGTCAGAATTATACTCAGCTAGTAGCGAATATAATGGCTTTTAACAAGGAGAGCTTATCATCAAGGTTCAGACAAGCTTGAGTCCGCGTTGCACCTGATGAACCTGCACTAGGAGACAATGACTGTCACAGCTGAGAATTCATCTCTCATCTCCACGGCTGGAGGAGGGAGGGGGAAGCCGGGCGTTAGTGGAGCCCTCTGGTCATTGCCAGTCCTCCAACCGCACACGGCAGGACAGCAGCCATGGGCACTCGGGAGCAGAAGGACCATCCGTCAAAACACGAGCACATGCAACAAAAGCAACACAGAAACGTGCTTGTTTCCCTCCTTGTTTCTGTCATTTTTCCCACCAGACAAAATACATCTCTCCCTGTCCCTGCGTAACGTTTCCAACAGCCTGGTTAAGCTTTGCCCACAAAGCTCACAAGCTTAGTGGCCATGTGTGCAGAAAAGATTCAGCCAGACACCTGGGAAGTGCCTCTACAAACGGCATCACAGCACCCAAGTGCACAAGTGCATATATATCTATAGATCTGTGCCTTTTCATTTATAAGGCTCTAGTCACTCCAAAACAACAACCACGTGTGCAGAAGCTCTGAGTTCTTTGAGGAGGCCTTTTAAGCCCCTTTTGGTCCTTTTAATTGAGCAGAAATCCGCAATCTTTAGCGCATCTGTGCTTGGCACAAGGTACTGCCTAGCACAGCTCCACTGGAGAAATGAGCACCCTGCCTCGGGAGCGCGGTGATGCTCCCCTTACAAACCCCGCTGCCCCCAGGACAGCCCTGCGATGCTCAGCGGCCCCCAGCCCCTGGCCCCTCTCTCCTGCTCCCCAGAAGCATCAGTGCTCTGGCAGCAGCCGCGTTTCCCCAGCTGCTGCAGCAGCAGCAAGAGGAATCCTCGAGCAAACGGGAGGAGGCACAGACGATTGCCACATGCTGTGCGTTAATCTCATGCACGGCGCAACTCTCCTGCGGTGCCACTGATGTTTGTGCAATATCGATACATCTAGGTTTTTCCTTCAAGGTAGCTCTCAAGTTGTTTCTTGGGGTGCTTAGCAACTCAGAATCAGAAAAGTAATGTTAATGCAACATGCCAAGCAGCCACCTCCAGCCCTCCTCTGGGAGCAGGCATGAGAAGATTATACATCTTTAGTTATTGCTTAATAAATTAGTCCTAAGCAGCAGGTCCGTCTAACTTGACATTGCTTCTGCCTAAGACAGAAGCCCTGAAACGCCTCAGAGGTGTGTGCAAACACACGCACAAGCGTCCTGCCCCCTGTCAAAGCTGCCTTTCAGCCAGACACGCCAGTCAGGCAAAGGGGAAAGCTGGGGGGCAAACGGGAGGGCTCAGGCAGCAGTAAGCAGATCAGGCTGGATGGAGATGTTGTGTGTTTGGAGATCCAGCTATTAAAGCCCAGGCCTGGAGCAGCAGACGTGCCAGGCTGTGCTTCCCAAAGGAAGCTGGTGGAGACAAACTTCCCAGGAGAAGCCGGTCCGCCTTCCTCTCTGCGTACAGGCAGCGCACACAAAGCTTTCCCTGTTTCAAAAGCAAAATGTTATTTTGGAGCAGCTGTCTGGAAAGGGCTGCTCAAATCTTGCCCAATAACAAACATTTCAAATTTCCTCACTATTTTTCATCAAAGAATTTCATGGATCTGTGTGGGTTAAGCTTTCATCTTCTCCAGCATGGAAGGTGAGTGTTGCTACTCTTTAGAGACTGGAGAAATGAGACATGAGGCATCACATTTCTTGGCCAAACATATGAGTCAAGACAGAGCAGAGCTCACACAAACCCCTGACATCTGTGCTCCTTCATCCCCATGTATTTGCTCCTTCTCATCAGCTGAGATGCTGCATGGCAGCATCATGGCTCCGAAACACAGCGACTGTTCTCTTACACGCCGCCTGCAAAGTATTTATTTGGTGCCGAAGACACCGCCAAGCTTTTGTCCAAACTGCTATCATCAGTTGACTTCTGCTGGCAAGCAGAGAGGATCCGTGTTTAACGCCCCGCTCCAAGCACGGTGCTGACACCCCGGCGGAGCTGCCCCCGTCCCGGGTGCGGGAAGCTGCAGCGGCAGCGTAGCTCCGGCCAAGTCCCGCCGCCCTGCGAAACCCCGTGCTGCCCGTCTCAGTGCTCTGCGGTCACACAGCAAGAGATGGTCCCAGCCATTTCGCACAAGAGAAGGTGTTTGATCGCGTTTCCATCCAGGCGAGGCTGCCTGGCTGCTGACCCCAGCCCAGCCCTGAGCCTCCCCTTCCCCGAACCCCCGGCGCAGGGTTATAAGCGGAGCTCAGCTCCGCCGCGAACGCAGAGATGGCACCGGCAGCCGGCTTCGGGTCTGGAATCAGACTGCATCATTAGACAAAATCTACGGACTTGAATTCTGCCATCTGCTCACCAGGCTTGATTGAAAGTGTAGGAATTACATTAAATTACCTGATTATGTGAAGGCTGACAAATGATAGCAGATATTACAGCCAAGGCTGAACAAGAGCTTGGCCATTCCTGTCTCTGCAGGAGGAGTGGGAGTTTTGCCCTGGTAATAACAAGCATTGCAAGTTTCTTCTCTTTAAAGCTGTTTTGTTTTTTTTTTTTATCTGAGGATGGAGAAGAAAACATACAAATTGCACATAATAAGTGGAACACAGAGAAAAAGAGCCAGCTGTACTCACAGATGTTACAATGCAACCAAAGGTGCTTCTCTATTTTCTCTCCTCCTAGAATAAGCCGTATACATCTAATGAATAATGCAAGAGATTTCCTCTATGGAATTAATAGCACGCAGTCCTTCTTGACTTGCCTTTAATCACACTCCGCACCCAGTGGGCCTGGGAGGGAAAGTCAGCATTACTCATGTACTCAGGCAAACTCGGTGGTTGTCAGCCATCCCAATCCTTCACGCCTTTAACGCCGCAGTTTGGGGAACAAAACCAGAATCTGTGGGCGGCCCTATGAGCTTTGCTCCTCACCGGGGGCAAAGTTTGGATTAAAGTCAATTGACATTTCACTTGAACACAACCAGTGTTTACAAATGATGAGTGCAGGAAAAGCCTTCGCTTAATTAGATGGACTCATTAAATTTAATTCATGCACAGTAACGCTTCAGATTTATATTTGTGGAAATTCACCAAGATCCAGAGGATTTCACTCACTTAAAGAAGGTAGCTCAGAGGTAGATCTGACTCTATCAGTCTATAAGATACACATGGACTATTTGTTCTGAGTCAGACAGACACCTATTCTTGGTGGTGCAAATGATATGGTTTCAAGTATCCGTGCAAACCTACAGCCACAAAAGTGTCTGTGAAGCTTTGCAAATTAGGAGATGAAGAGAGAAAAGGAGTTCAGATAGGGCTGAATTGGAAAATGATTCAGGATTTGCACAAAAAGGGTTTGTAAGTGGTCTCTCTGGATCTGGCCGGGGCTGGTGCAGACCAGAAGACAGCAAGGTGTGTCACAGCGGGAGTTTTGCCTAAAGAAAAAGTGACTCAAGTATGAGTCACGGGCAAGTGTCGTTAGAGAATATTGCAAGCCGGAGCTCCCATCCATCAGAAAATCTGATTACCCTAATGTGTTTTGTTTAGAAACATCTCTACCTACATAAATCAAACAGTCTTGCTTTGCCTTGTTGAACTGTTAGGGCAGCCGAGGAGCTTACCTCCACCTCCTGTAACGCAGAGCCTCGGAGGGACAGCCGTCTGTCCCTCTGTCCTGCCTGGACAGACCAGCGTCGGCGAGGCGCGTGAGCCGCCGCGCTCCCCGGGCAGCGGGAGGATGGCACGCAACATCTGAACTGCAGCTCCGGCGGGGCACCGAACCAGCTCTGGCAGGCACAAAGAAACGTGGAATTAGCTGAAAATGACATGTTTTGATTTGGCTTAATATGCCAAGATGGTTCGATCTGGATCCACTAGACTGGAATGATGTGTTTCATTTAAATCTGCTTGACAAAAGAGAAAAGTCTATGCATTGAGTTGATTTAAAATAGTTTTTTTTCCATGGAAAAATTGATCTTTTTACAGAAACTGCATTATCCATATGCACAAACACTTAA
This sequence comes from Phoenicopterus ruber ruber, assembly GCA_009819775.1. Lineage (NCBI taxonomy): Eukaryota > Metazoa > Chordata > Aves > Phoenicopteriformes > Phoenicopteridae > Phoenicopterus > Phoenicopterus ruber. The sequence goes on from CM020230.1 coordinate 5,340,949, forward strand.
GCACCTCTAATTACGACACGTCGGTGAGTTTGCTAACAGACTTCTTGTGAGCTATATGGCCTGATTCTTAATTATGGCAAAGTCATTTTACATCCTCTTACTCCCTGCTACCTAGAGCTGTAAAATGGGTGTAAAACTAGTTACGGAGAAACATTCAGAGCCCCCAGCCAGAACACGTTTCTGGCTGCAAACTGCGACAGGCAGGCACGAGAACAGCCTTATGCGAGCGCACAACCCGCCCCCAGACCCCCAAACCCCGCTCGCATGGGGCTCTGCTGCCGGGGCTGATGGTGCCACAAGGTGCCGAGAGAGGGGGGGCCGCAGGTGTCCGCAGGATCGGGCCCACGGGTGGTGACGTGAACTGCTACGGCTACGTCTGCTTACCCTGCGAGGGTGGCTCGAGCCCCGCCGATTCCTCCCTTTGTCGTATTTCCCTTCCAGGTGTCAACAAGAAGGACAGAAAAAAAGTCCAAAGCTGGAGGAAGGGGGAAAGGAGATCTTAAGTTTGTCTTGAAAAAATATAAATAAACTTTCCCGCTCCCGTGATGACTCATCTATTTGTCAACTGGTCTTTATGGGAAAGCGGTAAAGAACATTTCTGATGCCTCGTAGTGACATATATTCCCACTGAGGAACAAAGTTCGAACCAATTTCTGAATTTTAAAATTATTGAGAGGAGGGATTATCATGACTAAGAATAACGGTGTGTGAAAGGAAATTGATTTCTAGTCTGCTAATAATTTATTTTGCATTCTTCATAATCGTATTCCAAAAAGCACGCATTCTACAGCAATAAACAGTTCCAAGGACTCTCCTCGTTCACTCTCCCCACAGCATTCTTTGGACGTGCTTAATTTCATAGCCCAAGGCTGCTTTGGGGTTTAGGTGAATTTTATATCGTGCCTGTTTAAGATGACAAGCCATCAAAGGGCTGCTGTTGCCTCCCCGCCAGTGCAGGGAACCCCACCAGCGACGGCTCCCAGCGCTCTCCCCTTTGGAAGCTCTCCCTTGCTTTTTAATAAGCATTTTAATTTGGTCTGCAACTGTAGCGTTCAGGTGTCTCCATATCCAGCCTGTGTTCTCCTTCCGAGCAGGCTGCTGCTTTCTCTTCTGGCTTAGGGACGCTTCGGAAAGGTTGCCCAGTGCTCCTCACTCTGAATTACCTGGGACGAGAGCTGGAGTTTTAGAACAGGCCAGGGGAAAAATGATCAAACGAACAAAATGAGCCGGAATGAGTGGATATTCACGGGACGTTGAAAGGCAGGAACAGCGATCGTGAAGTTGGTCAAGCCGGTTAAAGCGTGCTGCCCCATCGGCCTCCCTTCCCTCAAGGTCCCTGGAGGGCCCCCGAGCAGGCCAGAGGGACTACACCTTTGGACTTCTCCAAGTTGTCCACCACTGCGGTTTCCAGACACCACAGTAAAGCAAATAATAAAAATAAACCACAACAACAGGTTGAGTCATCCTTAACATTGCTATTTTACCTGGTGGGTTTTGTCTATATGGATCAGTGAACTACCCAAAGGCGTGCGGACACTTATTTCCTCCATACAGAAGGGGAAACTGAGGCACGGACTAATTAAATGTTTAAAGTCACAGTGACAGCAAATAAGTTTCATGCTCAAATACATGGGATGGCATCTGCTGAGCTTAGCTGCTTCTGGAAGGAAACCTTTGTCTGAAGTCGCTGGTGCATATTAAAACAATTTCTTGCTCATTGAACAAACTTTCTTACCCCTAACACCCCAGGCAGAACATCTCAGGACCAAAATTCCTGGTGAAAGCTGAGAACTGAAAATTCATGTTCAATTTATTGTTAAATATATTCCAGATATGGAAAGTGGTGAAGACTGGAAGATGATCTTTAACTCCTGCCTTTTAAAGCAGTCCAGGGAAGCATTGTGGGATAAATAGGAAAATTCCTGACTTCCACGTGAATTCACCAACCTTTTCATGTATTACTGTTCTATCTTTGCCTTGTTGTTTTGCGACTTTCTTCAAAACCATCTAACATTTCACCTAACAAAGATGGAAAAAAGAATTGTATTTAGATATCTTATTTACCAAGTACCTTGGAGCCAGAACTTTGAAACGTCTTTGTCTGTCATTGCTCGAAAAGCCAAAGCATGCAGCTAATTGGGACTTCTTTTTCCTCCACATTCAACTGCAAGGTATTCAGCCACCTGCATTGTTGGAAGCAAGAGGGTATTTGCAAACAGGATGGAAATCATCCCCAGTTCAGCCGTGTTCTAAGATTTTTCTCACCAGACAGAGGGCTATAGGAATTTAGGGTTGAAAGAGGCCCTCCTGGGTCATCCTTACCAGTGCCGGTGGCCGGGAGGACCCCAGTGCGTCATCCTCCTCCTGAGGCCACCAAAGGCCACGGCAGCTCTGAGGTGAGGTTTCAACCTCGCTTTGGGAAACCTGCTCCTTCTCCCAGTGCCCCGAATGTCGCCTCTTGGAGCCGTGCTCTGTCCTCACCACGGCCCGAGGCAGAGAGAGTTTTGCCTGGTATAAAGAGACATTCATTAGGCAGACAGACCCCAGGACCTCAGACATAGCCGCTTCCCCAGGCTTTCAAGGACTTGAAGCCGGATTTGCCCACAGACCTTCTGCCTAACCTTGAACAAGCTGCACTTAAAGTCTGCATCTGCTCTGAAGTGAAAGATCACCCCTGAGGCTTGTCCAGAGGTCAAGCTTGCAGACGGCCCGTGCTCTTCACGTGGTGGAGGATTTGGATGCTCTCCCTCGGGGCAGTTCAGCGCCGGTACCTGCAGGGCAGGCTGCAAGTACAAGGTAGACGGGCCACCACAAACCTGCTTTGTAAGAGTCGCCTGATGGCTGAGACTGCGGAGAGAAAACGGCCCAAGGATCTTAAAAGGATCTTGTCACCTTCCACCGCGGCAGATGGGATTTGCGGTGCTGCCAGCCCATGAGGGCGGCGCGGATGTGCACCTCTGAGTTTTGGGATGCTGCAGGCTGGTGTTCCCAGGACAGCTGAGCCAAGGCAAGCGTTAACACAGCTCCTGTACTTCAATTTATGCCTGCGAAATGAATGCTATTCTCATGGGCTGCAATAAGGTTGTAACATGCTTAAATACTTCATTAATGAGGGCTCTGTAAGTACTACAGAGACAAACAAGATTTTAGAGGGGCAGAAGCCTTTGTGCTTTCTCCTTCTCCACTGGGGAGAATTTCAACTCACTGTCCAATTTGCAATTACTAACAGAAAATTTTGCACATGGAGATGGATTTGCTAGCACAGTTTGTGCCTCCGTCTAATTGTTTTTAAACTTTGCACCTTGGGAAGAATTAGCAATCATGCTTTGGTAGATCCCTGTTCTTACAGTCTTCAGATTTTTTAAAATTTTCTTCCCGTAATATCCCATATGTTTCTATTGCTTTCAGGGGAGCAGAACCGAGTCATCTTCTAACTAAGACTTGTTAATTCACAGAGCGCATCAATCCACTGGACAAAGCATTTGCAGTCCGTTCAAGAGGTTAAGACAAACTTCCCTAGTGGGGGAAATCATATCAGGAATACACGTAAATCTTGTTAACGCGATTATTTGTATTCTTTTTAACTAGACATGCAAAGATAGATTAATTTTCTTAGGGCTTTTTTGAAGAGAGGAGGAATGAGAAGGTGGGAATAGGAGGGTGTCTGATTAAGACTCCCGAGGCCAGGGATTTGCAGGGAGCCATTCCCTCGAGCCTTGCCAGCCCTGGTTCAGGAACACAGGGAAGGTGAGATGCAATAGTAGCTTTTACCACCCTTCCTGATTTGGCTCCTGCTATAGCATAAAAACTCTTCAAGGCTTCTTTAACTAATAGTGATAGATAACCACTGCCAAAGGCCACACCGTCATCCAGGATATGCCCCCGCCACCCACTTTGACATCTGGTCTATGACGGCTGTAGAAAACTTCTGAGCTATTTACATTGTTGTGCTTAAAACTGATATTGACTCTGGTTTTAAAGTGTTCTTAAAGCCTCCTGCTCAGGGAAAGAGGGTAAAAATATCTCACCACAGCTGGTTAGCTTAGCCACTTGTAACAGCCACTGCTTTTTGAGGACAGGTATTTCAAGGCGGTGGTGCCTAAACTGCTTTTTCGGAGCATTTGACAGGTTAGATATTTTAGGATTTAGGCAATGTGCACCAAATCAGAGAAAAGGCCAAGAACTTGAGGCATTTGTGCCAGTGGAAGTATCAGAGCCCCACTCGCTGCAGCACTGTAATATCCATCCCTTTACTTTTGCTTCCACAAAAGACTGAACTCATTTCCTTCAAGGGACACCGGTTCCTGTTCCATTGCTCTGTTGTAGGCTTGTAACCTCAAGCAGGCTCCTAAAAATAGAAACCCTACCCTAACATCTGTGCCCTTCTAATGTCAGTAAAAGCAGGGCATGAAGCGCTTTAGATCAGACTCTCATTCTCTGGAATAAGGAGGATCACCCCTCTCTGGTCAAAAGTCACAGATGGCAGATGTTCGCTTTTATACCCTTTGGCCTTGGCGGTGACAGATTCAGAACTGCTACAAAGCGCTGAGGCTCTGCACCAGCTCTTCGCTCTGGGAAATCCCGGCTGTCTGCTCTCATTCATTCTCTTGAAGCAATCTTTAATCTTCCCAACGTTCCCTTCGGGCTCTCTGTTCCAAGGCCGCAGCTAGAAGAATGTCTTCACAGAACCTCAACGTCCAGAAGTGCAATGCAACCTCAAGGCACAGAGTGAAAAAGTGAATGTGAAAGGTTTTTTTTTTTTTTAAAAAAAAAAAAAAACCCTCATAACCCTTACTATTAAATTGAAGTGATTGCCGACTTCCCCACCCATGAAGACACTTGATCTGCTCATTCCTTTGAACATCAAGTCCTGTGCTTCCTCCTCTCCTCATCCTTTTTTGCTTTCCTTATTGCAACAGAGGCACCAACCATGGACCCACTGAACCTCTGGGTTTGTGATGGGTCCTACAGTCTTTCTGGTAGCTGTCACTTCCCATCCACTTTGCCTACCCTGAGCCTGCTGCTCGGCGTGACCGACTCACGCACTGGCTCATCCACAATGGAGTTTATAACCACGGTTTTCGAAGGAGCTCCAGGTGCCTCTGGCTGTCTGAAGCTTGGATGGCCATGAGCAAAGGGCACCCCGAGCCCTGGCTACTCCTGCGGTTCTCTGGCCCTTAGGATCTCACCTGCAACGAAAGGAGGAGGGCCCGTGAGGTCCAAGAGCTTGAATATCAGAAAGCACTTAAGCACACCTTGCACACACTTGCCCGAATAAGATCCTGCCATGACTACTGCTACTGTCCTTAAATTTAAGAGTTAAACTACTTTTCTTCCTTCTCTGACAGACCTAGCCTCAGCACACCCAAGGCAGGCATGCGATATGGAAAAAAGCATCTTATTTTTTAAGTTGAGGGAAGGCAATGGAAACATAGTCAAGGGCTAAGTGAAAGCAGAGGGCAAGAACCTGGAGAAATTTTCAAGCTGGCTGATCTGCAGGTGAAGGACGAGCCTGAACCAGAACCAAAGCTGCTCACCAGACCTTTGGAGGCATCTGAGGTGAGACAGAATCGCTAGAGTTTTCATTACTCACAAATCCCTCCAGACGCCTTAAATAATTCATAGCAAACACATAACACAAAGACCAGGAGTCCCATTAAGAGGCACATGGCATTGTTTTGGTTCGTTAGGGTGAGTCACACAAAACACGTTATTACATAAAGCGGGATGTCTCATTAATTACATCAGTCTGGGGGCTATAACGTACCAGTGCCTGGAAGAGCTCTGGGAGCCTCAGTCCTTGTCCTCGTTGTTCCAGAAAGTCCCGCAGCGTCTCTCTGCAGAAAGTCGCCCATCACCCCCCCCAGCTGTCGCTCGGGACAGGCTCCAGCGCCCTTGCTGGGACTGCCCGGGGGTGCCAGCGTGCGTTTCTCCAGCAACGTCACCTCTCCCACGAACTGCCCCCCGAGGACACGAGTCTCCTCGCGCTCACCCCACAAAGCAGAGCACAGCTCCAGCCGGGCGCCCAGCGCTGACACCACCGAGGGAAAACCCACCCCGAGCTGAGCTCCTGTCGCCGCCATCAACTCCGAGGAGACAACAGAGACTAAAGGAGGAGCGTTTATCACCACTGCGTTTGGAATAACAAGGCAGCGCTGCAACGTGGCTTTCAGAGCGAGGGGAACTGAAGCATTTCGACAGCAGCTGCCAGTGTTTGCCCATACAGGCAGGTGGTGGCTGCGGCTGCCAGCTGGAGGGGAGACGCCGGGACCCCGTGTTTCCACGCTGCACACCTGCACGCATCCACCGGGGCCAGCCCTGCTTGCACGGCCGCCGCGAAGGGATGCCGTCCCTGCAGGTGCCCGAATGAGGGGAGCTTGAATTTCATGAAGAAAAACAGAGGGCTGGCTTTCCTTCACTACACGGATATTGTGGTGCACGAGGAGAGTGCCCGGGTTCCTAGGGCCTGAGTCATTTCTGCAGAGACAGGAGAGAGACCCTCCCTGGGGACGTACCAGGAGTACCTGGGGAGCTGCAGGCACACAACCCATCCCATCTGTGCAGCCTCTGCCCACTTTTGGAGCTCAGCAAGGCAGCTCCCTCCTACCTTTTCAACAAGAAGAGTTGTTATGGGAGACATACACCACTTCACTTCTCCACAAACTCAAAAATCTACGTCATCCTGTGGAAGCCCACTGCAACCTCAGGGACATGGGGTGGACTAAATGAACTCCCCAGGTGCCCTGCGTCCTCCTTTCTACTGTCCTACAGCTCTCCAGGCAGGACTGTGTCCAGTGATGGATGCTCATACCCTGCGGTAATGTGAGACAGAGATCAGACACATGAATGGGAATTAGATTTCACTGTTTGACACAGAAGGGGATCATATAAATAAGTCAGGGGACCATCAAGGTCTGCACTAACATAACCTGTCTGAAAAGCGTTCACCTCAAGCTTGGTTATATCCAGACTTCACACTACGGACATTATCAGAATATTGCTGCCAGGATACAGCATCGGTTGCCTGCACAGAATCTATAGAATTTACTGGTGGGGAGAAGGGAAAAGGTCAGGGAACATCCTCACATATTTTGCTCTCTAACAGCTAGTCTTTGTGACTATATCAATATGCAGTAGCAATGACAGGGATAGATGATCTAGAACTCCCTGCATTATTAATATACAGTGAAAGATGAGGCAGCTGTTGTGAAAAGTATCTGTTTGCATGTTTAATATACAATGCCCTAACCTCAATGCACTGCTATTGATGATGCCGTGTTAAAACGCAGCTAACCTTTTACGAAGTCCGACACTGAACAGAACAGAAAATATTTACTGAGTTCAAACACTTCTAAATGTTCCAGGCTTGGAAATAGGACTGTTGAGATCAGGAGAACAAAACAAATCAAAACCAAAACAGGAAGGTGGGGAGAGAAAATGCAGTGAGAAATGTCAATGGCAGTGAAGTAGAAGGAGAAACAAAGAGAGGGGAAGTGGAAGTGTGGAGACAGAGTTCAAGGTGTGCCCTGACTCCACCAATTCCCCTTCTGTCAGCCAAGCTAGGACTTCGCCTTACCCCATGGGACACCCAGACCGCGACACAGAGCGATGCAGCACCACACCTCACGATGTGGGAAGGTGCTTTCTTAATCCCCTTTGAGCCTCCATCTCTGCAAGGCACCATCCACTCATGCATGCCTTGCCCAAGACGAGCAGTTCACCCCAGTGCTTCAAATACCAGATTCTCGTCCCATCATTGCATCAAACAACCTCCATTCATAGCTCCGGTCTGGCTTCTGGAAGGGGCTTTCCCTGCTCATCTCGAGCTCAGCCTCATGACGACTAGAAAAACAAGCAGCAAGATTCCTCTCCCCAGCAGCAGGGGAGCAGGAAGAAAGGATAGGGCAGCGCAAGGACCAAGGGGGTCGTTCTCCTGCGTGAACCCCTGAAGGGTCACATTGTGCCTGATCATGGTAACGTCCAAAGAAAGTATGAATATGCCAGAGCCAAGCCTTTAAGCTCTGTAGTAACCAAGTCCCAGAAATACTTTATCCTAAGCTCTTTAACATGGAGGGACTGAGCACCACGTGTAAAAGCTAGCCTTAATGCTTGCAGACAGCAAGGAGGCCAGGAGACACGGGTTTCTTCCTGTTATGTTAAGCTTAAATAGAATTATATGGTCTTTAGTTTACCTTGCCATGCAGGCACATTAGGCATGGATTTCTCTAAAGCCAGAACATCACAAGCTACCCAAACAACCCTGTCATTGCAATTTCACAATTTCCCTCTTTTGTGCATCTTTGAGCTCTGACTGCAGTAAAATTTCATCTCCTCAGCCCACTGCCATCTGGAGCAAGGTTCAGAGTCAGCCACAAGCATAATGGGAAAGGATATTTCTGGAGAATGGTGGGAAGGTTAACGATGAGTGTGCTTAGAGCTGGTGATCTCTTTCTGTGTCTCACTCTGACACTGGTCTCCACAGTATGATCTGGAACCACTAAGTGGAAGTTACTGGGAAGATAACAAGAGCTCTGAGATCTGACGGGAATTGGGGACTACAAAACCTCAGTCAGCAATGCAAGGGGACTCTCCCCAAAGGATTTTCAATCTGAAGTTATCCCGATTCATCCAGGAGACTGGAGCAGGCCTTAGACCATCTGCAGAGCATCAGAAGGGGATTCTCAGCAGCTGCAGGGACTTTGCAATGCCTAAGTCTGGGCCAGCTGAGCTCTCAAGGGGACGAGGACGGATGGTGTTCTGATGGGTTCATTCCAGGTTATCTGTTAGGCTTCACAGGAAACATCAAATCCTTAATTATCAGGGTTAAAAAGGGACATCAGAGGGTGCCTTGTAGCCTGCTGCCAACAAGAAAGCAGGTGGTACCCATTGCTTTGCGCAGCTTAAGTAACAACCGACTTTCCAAACTGCCCTCTGGCTACGGGCTGGGTCACCCTGCACCGGCTTCAGCAATGCACGGCATCTCCTTGAAGGGCTTCAGCTCTCCGACAGCCTTCTTTAGCCATTTCAGTGCTCTTGCTCTCTCTGCCGTGGCCCTGCCTTACAAGGCTACATTCCTCCGACACTCCACAAGGCAGAGACCAGGAAGGAGAAGAGGAAGAGAGATGCTAATGCCTTCACTAGTCAGTGTTACAAGCCCATATCAGACAGCCTGTTTATTTCTGCTGGGCTTAGCTGGGGGTGTTTGGATGCTTTTATATGACTTGACATCCACCCCTCAAATAATCAACCCTGCATCCCCAAAAAGGCTGGAGACAGACGTATTATTCTCCGATGCTATTTCTAGCGTCGTCCAGCAGACACCACAGGGAAGAAGAACAGCTGCAGCTCAGGCAGTTTTACAAGCTGTTACTGGCCCGGCCGTTCCAGGCAACGCCTGTCAGGTCCGAGCGAGCTGGACTCCGGCAATCGGGCAAAGCTGTTGTTTGTTAGCCCCTCGCGGTCTCTTGACTTTTCATCTTGATTAAAGACTATGCTGAACGATAGAATTAGCAAGGCAGGAATCTTAATCCTTTCCCCGCTCCTGAAATCCAGTCGCCTGCCCGCTGCACATGTGCTCATCCTCGGGGCTACCAATTAGTGGCACCAGCTGCTAGCCTGGATGCCAGGGCCAGGAGCTATCAGTGCACAGACCATTAGCTTTAAAAGGCATTTGGAACTTCTGAACGTATTAGGGTTTGTGTGACTGACGTACGCCACAGCCATATGTGGCTCGCTGTCCTTTCAGTCAACCATTTTTTCCCAAAAATGTGTCGGCTTGTTGGAGCGATCTAGGTGGAGCATCTCGTGAAAGCATCTTACCAAGAGGATTCAGTAACTGTATTCAGTTTAATAGTTGTAACCTGCTTTAACTAACTTCCTTGGCATCTTTCCTCCGAGTTAGGAATGGCAAAGGGTTGTATGAAGGGTTGATATCTGGACTCTATTTTTAGCCCTGTCATTTGCCCAGTTAATGGTTCCAGGGAAGTCATTTCCTTTCTTTATGCTTCAGCGACCCCATCTGTAAGATGGTAATGATGAGTCTGTACCATTGGGCTTTGAGATCTATGCTTGTAAAAAATACAATAAAATTTAGGATTACCACTACTGCCTAAAGCAAGGGTGGGGAGGAAGCCCCATGGGCCTCTGCATATTTTGCAGCAGTGCCAGCATGGATTTTTTTTGCAAATCCTGTCCTGCCATGGCATCAGACCCGGATCCCCCCTGCTGACCTTGGCAATCACTGTTCCATGCTCCGCGCAGGCTGGACTCGCTGGGGGCTGCTGTTGTCGCTGGGTCCCCAGGATGGTGGTACCAGCAAGCCATGCAGGTCATTTCCCGAGATGATGACAGGAGATGATGACAGAGGGTGTTTTCATTATGCACTTTATGGGCGATCAGTCCGTCGACACAGCAAGAGGGATCAAGCCATTGGCTTCAGATTGTTTCCTTCACGCTGCCTTCATTTCCCCAGTCACAATCACAGCTCAGCGCTGGGTAAATCACGAGATACTCACCCTCTTTCCATCGCTACCTGTGTCAACCAGCACATCTCCACTCCCCCTCTGACTGTCCCACTTCTCTGCCTTGTCTCAGCCAGCGTCCAGGAGGGATTCTGCCATGCAGGACCTGCTTTTTGTGAAAATTAAAAGAGTAGGACTGGAGTTTACCTGAGCATACTGCTAGCACACCGGTTACCCGTTATTTGAAGCCAATGCAGGCGCCGGGAGGGAGAGCCCAAACACCAGGCTGTTTGCTGTGCGTCTTGTGGCGGTGGGTCCCGGGCAAACGCAGACAGAGGACGTCCGTCGGGAGACCACCTCACTACCCAGCCATGGACCCTGGCCTCCAGGGACAGGCCAGGTGGCAAACCAGAGCCTTAACTCTCAAAAACAAGTTCAAAGCCAGGTTGTCTTACCAGCCTATCTGAGCCCACTGCAATCTGGCCGCAGGGAGATCCTCCCGTTTCTTTCCCAGCTTTTTGTTTAAAGCAGAGCTGTCATGGAATTTGGAGTTCAAATACAAGATTTCTTTAAAAATCCCTAAAAGGGACTTTATAATGTGAAGTTCTGATGAAATTTCCAGGCCTTCCTCCTTCATATAGCTGGCAAATACCAGCAAAAGTCTTTTATCATTTTAAAAAATATTTTAATATTATGCCCCTTAGCTGGATTCTTGACATGCAAATATTAAATCGGTATTATTCTAAGCTGGTCTTTTTATCTCGGGTCTGGCAGACTTTTCAGGCCCAGGACAGTTCTTTTGTCATTTGAAAGGACTCTTCCCTCAGTAAGACGCACAACCTTCTACTTACCCAGATGGTCTCCTCCTCCAAGCCAGAATAATGTATTTAAATTTATCCAATAGTTTTCATGACTCAGATTTCCCATAACTGGATGGTTTCTAACCGTCCTCTGCTCCACCTGCTCAGACGTCACAGCAACCCTCCCGCTGGCTCACGACGTGCAACGTTGCGGTTCATCGGTGGAGTGTGACGGCTGTTGGGTCAGGGAGAGGTTCTGAGCTGGTTTAGTCTGTCACACAGCAGTTCTAGAGCAGCTTCACGTTCACATAACCCATGGTCTACAGCTTGGTCCATGGCAGTCCTGGAGAGAGACCATGGCTTTTAGAAACTGCTTCGAAGTTTTGTTTCTTTAGCCTGAGGAAGAGGAGACTGAGAGGGGACCTCACCAACGCTTATCGATATCTCAGGGGCGCGTGTCAAGAGGATGGGGCCAGACTCTTCTCAGTGGTGCCCAGCGACAGGACAAGGGGCAACGGGCACAAACTGGAACACGGGAAGTTCCGCCTGAACACGAGGAAAAACGTCTTCGCTGTGAGGTGCCAGAGCCCTGGCACAGGCTGCCCAGGGAGGGTGTGGAGTCTCCTTCTCTGGAGAGATTCAAACCCTCCTGGACACGGCCCTGTGCAGCCTGCGCTGGGTGACCCTGCTCTGGCAGGGGCTGGGCTGGGTGGTCTCCAGAGGCCCCTTCCAACCCCCACCATCCTGGGATTCTGTGATTCTTCTGGGGAGGAAGGGTACATCCTGGAAGCAGTCATTTCAATCTCCTGATCAGATGGATGGAAAACCATACTTTTACTCCACCCCAAATCTCTATCCCCTGAATATTTCTCATCAAACTACACATCCAATCTGACAGAAAACTCATTCAGCAACCACGAACACAGCGACTTCACTGTCTACATAAACAGACAATTTTCTGGTTTGGACTACAGGAGAGAAATGCAAATCCTGGCATACTGATGTTTCATCGTCTGCCTGGATTGCTTCAAGACAACAGGCAGTGATTTTAAAGAGCATATAAGTGATCAAGGCACCCCTCATTGCTGCTGTTCACTGAGATCCGAGCTCCTACACTACATTTTGAAAATGCCACCGGTGCCTTCCAACTTACAGGAGTCCTTCTGGAGCAAAGGTATTTTTGGAGAAAAGCATCCTAAATGATACTGACATTCAAGAACTCCTTTGAAATTGCTGGCAGGCGTGAGCGGTGGCTCATCACAGCCTGGAGCAGCTGAAAGCCAGATGCAGGAAAAGCAGGTGGGGGAGGATGAAGTGAGATGAACAAGCTCAGAGAGGGGAAGGGGTGGAAGGAACAGGGGCAAGAGGCTGGATACGGGGGTTGGATAAGTTTCGAAGCTGCTTGGGCAAGCTGTTAGATTGGTTTTAAAATGTAGGTTGGGGTTTGAGAAGGCAGAAGTGAACTGAACTACAGGATACTGTCCTGCCACCATCTTCCATAGGCTAGTCCCAGCTACCATAGAAATTACAGGCCATTTGAAGCCCTTACCCTGCCCCAGCCCAGGCCCCACAGGGCACCAAATGCACAAACTTCAGGCAAGAACCTGGCTCCAGAGAAGAGCAAATGAAGACCAACAAAGTCTTGCTTCAGTAGCCCAACAACACTGATGATACGGCACAGTTTACTGCAGCCAGGGTGGGCTGTATCAGGTACCTTCCTAAACACAGACCAGCCGTGAAATGTCTAGAAACAGAAATCCAAACAAATGAGAGATGCTGCATGTTAGAAAACTAAGCCCTCTGCCATAAAAGACAAAACTGGAAGGGAAGATTAGCGAGGGCAAACAGGCAAGCAATTAATTACAGAGTAAATTAACTCTCCAACCATGCACATCATCAGACAAGAAACATTATAAGCATAAGCCAGCAGTTTCAGTAGCAAAATTTTGAAAAAAATCCCATATATCATCCTCTGGCTCAAGTAACAAAGTTCTGCTTGAATGTGTCAAAATGGAGCCGTCGGGGAGCACCATCATCACCAAAGCCCTCGCATCAGGGCTCTGATGGGAAGATGACCCCTGTCCGTAGGACTCTGGTGTCATTTGCCACAAAAGCCATGAGACAAATGAGGCAAAACACTTCCCAGGGCTGAGTGCTCCCCTGGTAAGTTGTTCCCACTGTTTGAGACATCCAGGAACGATTTTGTAGATTTGAACGTTCAGAAAGCTGTGAAAATCCACTAGAAAAAAAATAGTGCTGTAAATAATGAATAATCAGCCCCGGTAATTTTCAAGTTGGAAGAAGAAAAATCAGTGGACACTGTTCACAGCTCTTCTGTGCCTCAGTTCCTCAGTTACAAAACAAGACACCGTACAACATGTCTGGGATATTGTTAAAAAAAAAATTTAAAAATCCAATGATGACCAAAAAGCTCAGGTACCACAGAGAAGAGCAGCTAGGAAGCAGTGAACCTAAATCCCACACAAGGACTGTGAAGAAAGACCCAAGAAGAATAAGGAGAAACACTGCAGGGTTGCCCAAGCACTGAGCAAAGCAAAACTTCAGCAGAAAAATCTGTGTGTTGCCACATATATTTGTAACTGCATAGGCTAATTTGAAGTTATGCACATAATATTAAGTGAGGCATTTCCAAATACCTAGAGGCAGCTTTAGTTCCCAGTATCACTTATATAGGGTTTCTTGAAGTTACCTACGCGTTGCGTTGGGCTGTTACCGCTTTTGAGGAATAAAATAGAAAGACAAGGCCACTTTTTTCCCCTGAAATTCCATGCTGAGACTCTGCGGAGAGCTCCGGTGTCTGCCTTTTGCAGCTGAATAATGAAACCTGGCTGGTTCCTGTAGTGTCCCGCTGCAGTTTCGTCTGAACTAGCAGATAAACATGGAATTAAGTGGTAGAAATGCAAGAAGCCGGTCGGGAGGTCGCCTGAGAGTGCCCGAGCCTCGCTGGGTGCAAGGAGCTGATGCTGACTTTGGGTCCCCATCATTCCTTGCGGAGGCTGGAGTTTCCCTCCTCATCTGAAGCAGGTCAGACACCGGGTGACAACCACCTACCTAATGGACAAAGGACAATAAGCACGTGGCACCAGCATCAAAACCATAGCAAGGGGGAGGTGAGGTAGGATGCATCCAGGAAAGGCCCCGAGGGTATCACGAGATGGTGGGAAACATGCCTGCAGCCCCCCAATGCGCTCCAGGAGGATGGGTTGTTTTTCCACAGCAGCCACAGCAAAAGAAAACAAAACAAAACCAACTAAAATTGGGTTTTATTAGCTGAAAGCAAATGTTCTCTTCCCTGTTGCTTCAGCAGCCTAAGGAGAAGCACGCAGTTTTTGTCAATATGCCCGCGGAACATTTAAGGCTTTCAACATCAATGTGTCATTTCCCGTAACAGCCCGTCACCAGGGCAAGTCCTACAAACAAGCCTTCAAGGCCATAATATGTTTCAGCGCATTTTGCTGTCTCTGACACAGCTCCCCAGGCTGCTTGCTCAGGCTCCAGGCTGCTGTCTGGAGACCGTGAACGAGCAGCGGCCGGGACCGTCTCAGCAACGGCAATCCCAAGGCCGCTGCTAAGAAGACGAGTCCACGCACATCACCATCAGAGCTGCATTCCCCTCGCCAGAGCCAGGCTGCCACACTCCCTTAAATCCTGCCCCCACCCGCCAAAGGGCGGTGGGCGAGGGTGAGCCCACGCCACCCTGGAGGTGACCTGGCCGGAGGGTGATGCGGGCAGCTGGAGCTGCTGCGGGGACACCAGGGGACGAGGACATGCACACTTGTGCGCGAGGAGTTCGTGGGTAAATGCCGGCAGGTGGCACTCAGGAACATAAAGCTGTGGTCCTGGGGCTTGGGAACTTACTGTTTGGCACTACCCACAGTTCCTTTTTTGCACGTCTTTATGTCAGCTCTTATAAAGGTTTTTTTTTACCTGGATTCTACCTTAAGCCAGGGCCAAACACCTCCCTGAGAAACTGCAACTGGACTTTGACCAACATGCCAAGGCCAAAATTGTATCTGGTATCTGAAATACAGACATTTCCCCAAATAGCCCAAACACTGCTGCATTTCTTTGTTGAGACAAAAGGTTTTTTTCATGCCGTGGATTTTGCTGGTTTTAATGCTAACATTGTAAGGTGAGATCTGGCTCGGGCTCCCACACTTGTACACTGTGGTTTTGGGGAATCTGCAAGGTTTGAACTGCGAGGCACGTGTGCTGGGTGACGATGCTACTGCAGCGCGTTGCTCTGACAAGCTTCGGAGCAGCACAGCAAGGGTCGCTCCAGTCTCAGGTAACTCAGTGGTCCTGAGGCCACCTGAGTCATCCTGGGGATGGAGCCACCATGTGAGGGACCAGACCCTGGTCTCAGCGAGGCCAAGCAAACCAACTTCATCAAACCTACACCTTCTCTAGCCCTACCTGAATTTGGCCCGGAACTTTTCATAGTCCAGCCGACAGCTTTGTCTCTGAGGCCGGGGCAGCATACTGGAAATCTGTGACTTCTCCATAATGAGTTTGGCAAACAAGGTAATTGCGTGCCAGTCCTGCAGGTTCCATTTGTCTGTCTCTGTCCGCGGCCCGCTGATCCTGCCTCTGTCCTCTGAAGTGGCTGCACGCCAGCACCATTCATCTCTCGCTGTCCTCTTGGCTGCAGAGTCCAGTTTTTTAATAGACATGGCCCAAACACATTCAATAGGTGCCTGGTGGAAGGAGTGAATCTGCATCTCGGAACATCCTGAAGGATGGCTGAGCATTGGGCAGTCCCATAAATGATTGTCTTTCTAAGGTCAAAGGATGGAGAGGCATGACATCACCATGACAGATGGAGAGAGAGAGGTCATTAATACGGTATGCATTTAATCCCCAAATACTCTTCACATCTCAAAATAAGATGCCTGCAAGGAAGCCCCCGCTGCCCTGAAAGCAGAGCTTGGCAGGGCTCAGGTTTGGGCGTCTTCAGGATGACAGCGAGTTTGTTCCGACCGGAGTCTCAGTCTGATGGCGTTGGCCAGAACACACAATTCTTCATTAAATTGCAATGAGTTAATGAGTTACTGGGGCCATTCCACCAGATCAGCCTGGGAATGCTGTTTGGACAGGCAAGGATATGCTTTCAAAGTTCTTGCATTTAAATTTCTTTTTTTGCGTCTGGGATTTGTGATCCAACTTCGATTCCCGTAAACAGTTTCTACAGCTTTAAAATGTTTTCACATCTATTCTCCCTAATTTCTACTCACATCATGAAGGCTCAGCATATACACTAAACAAAACTTTGGTGAACATCAAGATTTCAGAAACTTCCTCTGAAAAGAAAAAAAAAAAAGGCAAGAAATCAACTTTAAAATGAAACCAAACCCAAGCCACAACCAGAAGATGAAAGAAAAAAATCCAGGTGGTAGGGATTAATCTGATCTCACCTGAACTTTCCCCAAATGGAGAATATTCTTCAAAAGCCAAACGCAGAGCCCTATTTCATGTTCTCTACAGTAACCTTTAGAGCTCAAAACGCTCGTCTGTTCATCCCTCCGCATCCCCTCGCAGTGGCGTTTGCAAACGACACAAGCATTTGACTGTGATCTGTGCTCTCCCTAACGCAGCCAAGCCTGCGCACACCGTGTAACAATTTTCTCTGGAGCAAGTTCAAGCACAATTTGCTCATGCTGGTATCTATCTGTCATCGGATGTGTCAGCCGAACCTCTCTCAGCTCGGGTGGGGAGGAAGGAGACAAAAGGTCACCTTCTACATACGGTATGTTCTCCAGGAGGCAAGAGAGGAGGAGGAAAACTAAGTTTTCATCTACCTGACAGGAATGGAATGCTTTTTCCCTTCCCTTCGCATTTCATTCCGCACGCTGGCAGCGCAGCTCAGTGCCTCCGGTAGCAGGCGGATGTGCTCGGGACCAGATCTGTCGGAAAGCCGGTACAGTTGGTGCCGCCGAACGACAGCCCCGAAGGTTGCGATGCCTTTCCTTAGAGGAAGGCTCCATCACCAGCCTCGGAACGCTGGCGTGCCCTGTCTCCCCAAGGCTGCGCTGTGCACTGCCGCTGGGGCTGGTCGGGACTGCTGTCCTGGTTTAGGCTGGGACGGAGCTAGTTTTGTCTTCAGCAGCTCCTGTGCTTTGGATTTAGTGTGAGAAGAACGGTGACAGCACACTGATGGTGCTGGGTGCTGCTGAACCCCCAAGGACATTTTGCAGTTTCCCAGGTTTTGCTGATGTGCAGGTGCAAAAACTTGGGAGGGGCAGAGCCAGAATAGTTGATCCAAACTGGCCAAAGAGAGTGTTCCATACCAGAGACGGCATGCCATAAGCGAGGGTCGGTCGGTGGACCACTAGGCTTTTAGACCCTTAACTTGCTTGAATCCTTAAGCTTCCCTTCGGGTTGCTTTTTGTTTCCCTATTTTTACCTTTTTGTTTTTCGTTCGTTCGGCTGTTGGTTCCCTCGCCTGCTCTCTCTGGAACTTGCTGTTCTGGGATAGCTGGGGGGGATATCCCTGCTCCCTGCCTGCTGCTCGGGACGGGCTGTGTCGGTCGTCAGGTGGTGAGAAATTGTGTATCATTTGTTTTATATATTCTATTATCCTTGTATATATTATCATTATTATCATTATTAATGTATTTTTATATTTTTCCTTTGCTGTCCTGGTGAGCTGTTTTTATCTCAACCCGCGAGTTTTCCTTCTCTCTGATTCTCCTCCCCACCCCACCAGGGAGGGGGGAGTGAGCGAGCGCCTGCGGGGTGTTGGGTAACAATTTGGGGTTAAACCACAACTGCCAAGGCGCTTTCAGAAGCCAGTGCGAGGCGCTTGGGCTTGTGGCACTGCCTCAGCTGAAGTCACAGCGCGTTGCTTGGGAGTTCATCCTCCCGTGGGAGACGCAAGCAAGGAAGGTGACTTCAAGTGCAGTTCTGCACTGAAAAGGGGTTAACGAAGGAACAACACCTTCCTACTCCTCGTGCGTACTCATAACTGCATCTGATGACCGACTGCACACAAGCACACGGGGCACCGTGCCCCTGGCCCGCCCCACCGCAAGCTGGCGTGGCCTCCACTGAGCGCACCAACAGGAGACCTGCTCACTGGGAAGAGGAAGGACTTCACAGCCTGAGCTTCAACCTGCGTTGGACACCTAGCTCAGGGACAGGCAGCTACCTTCAGCGACTCAACAACGAGGAACCTAAGCTCTCTGGAATGGCGATTCTGGGCATATAATCGGGTGACTAAAGCAGATCATGCTGCTCCAACTAGGCAATGGGATGTCTGGACGCAGGGTGGTGACAACCCAGCTGAGTGCTGGGGAGCACCAGCCCGACTCACAGGTCCCTGGCAGGCTGACACAAAACAGGGCACATTTGGTTTGGAAACCACTGCAAAACTCCGATCCCACCAAGGACCAATGCATCTCTGATACCGGGCAAGGGCTTGCCGTGCTCCAAGAAAGCCATGGTCCAAGGCATGTCCTGGAGCGTGAAACTCGGGGGTTACCCAAAAGTGGCCAGAGGGGGGAAAGAAGCCAGAGCATCCATCTCCATTGAAAAAGGATCCTCTCTTTACTGCAGATGGAACCACAAGGACTTTTTTAATCCTTGAGATTTATTTTGTTAGTGTTTCTGTATCTGACACCAGTCAAAAGGGATTCTGGGAAAAAAAAATATAAATGGTACTTTTAGTGTTTTATAAAAGGAGATGTATGATCTCAGTTATTCAGCGAGAGCAGAAGACTTACGGGATGGTAGGGAACAGAAAAGAGCTTGGAGATTTATTTCCCATTAGAGTGTGGCAGATGGGGAGGAAGGGGGCACAGACAAAAGTGAGTGATTTGATGTGGAATCAGAGCCAAAAATTTAAAAAAGGCAAAAATCAAATCAAGAAAGGCTGAAAGTTTTCCAGTGAAATGTTTCCCTCCCACCCAGAAAAGAGGTATTTTCTACAAAAGAACATGTTCAGAGACAGCCCCCACTTTTCATGAAATTGTTATTATTTTTCAGTTTGCATTGAGTAACCAACCCAAAAAGGATTAGCACCGCCAGAAAAAGAAGTTAGGTTGCAGTAGACTTATTTTCATTGAAAACGTAGGTGAAAGCAAAGGCTTATGTGCAATTCTTCCATCAATAAAATCTAATTTTCCAACCATTTTTAAGGCTGAAGTGAAAAAAAAAAAGTTAAGGAAAAACACTCTCAGGGAAAGCAAGCTAGATGCTATTGACGGTAAATCTACAGAAAGTTTTACCAATCTGGCTGTTGCTGTTACCTGTCAATCTCCCAGAGCTGCCACGTGAAGGATAACCATGTCCTGGAGGATAACCATGTCCTGGAGGACAGCCTGCTGCTTACAGCAGGGATAGGCTGGTACACCGAAAAAAATGCATTTTTTTCCCTGCCCATATCTCTTCATCTAATAAAAGATTTTATCTCTCCCTGCAAGCCTTGTCTCACTATAACGTTTAACCCTCGCTGGCTGCACGCATCCAAAGTGCCCAAGGCCGTTACCCCAGGCCAACCTGAAAGGAGGTTGGAGCCAGGGGGGGTCGGACTCTTCTCCCTAGTAACAGATGACAGGACAAGAGGAAACGGCCTCAAGTTGCGCCAGGGGAGGTTTAGATTGGATATTTGTAAAAATTTGTTCACTGAAAGGGTTGTCGGGCATTGGAACAGGCTGCCCAGGGAGGTGGTGGAGTCCCCATCCCTGGAGGGATTCAAAAGACGTTTAGACGAGGCCCTAAGGGATACGATTTAGTGGTGGACTTGGTAATGCTGGGTTAATGGTTGGACCTGATGATCTTGGAGGTCTCTTCCAACCAGAACAATTCTGTGATTCTATGAGCATGGGAGAGGACCGCGCCACGCGGAGCCGGCACAGCTCGGCTGGCGGGGGAGCGCGTCTCAGCCGAGGGGAGCGCGGAGCGGGCAGGTTGCTGCCCTGCCTGCCAGGAGTGCGGGCCCATGGGGACCCAGCGCTCAACCCCGCTCCGCTTTGAGGGTTATGCTGCTGTGCCTCTAACCACGCTCCCCAATATCTCCTCTCTCCATGTCGCAGCCCCCCCCGATGCTGCCTGTTGCCCTGTTAGATGTTTTCAAAGTCACTAAAATAGGAAAATACAGACAAACACCCACACGGTACAAATTTAGTAACGTGAATTGGAGAAGACAGAAAATTTGTTTTACATGCCGGCTGTTACCAGCACACAGCAACAATTGGTGCAAACGGTACACTTTGCAGTCTGGGTCAGCGTGCAAAGACCCAGGTACAGATTTTCACCAGCAGCAATAGCTGTGATGAAGCTGGTTTGTAACAACCAGCGTAAGGTAATGAAGCAATGAAAACACCAAACTATTCTACTGTGCAGCCAAACTGAATGCCTTTTGGTCCTTCATGCATGAGTCTTATAAGTGTAAACTTTTCACGCTAAAAGAAAGAAAATCATCCTTACGCTTTAGCAAGAAGAACGATTCAGATAGCCCCAGGCAACAAAGATCTGAGCAACAGTGTTTGGCTGCCTTTGGAAAAGTATTTGCTGATTTCTTTTTCATGCGCAATATTGCTTTAAGTTACAAAAGACACTGAGGTTAATGGCAGGTCACTAGGAAGATGTTACGGTGTTATTTCTTTCAACATGCCTTCCTCCCCTGTTCCAGAGGTGTAGGGCCAAATGGGAGGTGGAAGCCTCGGCCCCCAAGGATCCCGAAGCAGATGTCAGCCCAGCCCTGGGTCCCAGCTTTGGGACTGGAACCTCCTCTCCTACTCCAAGAATGAAACACAGCATCGCTTTTATAGAGACTGTTCCAATGCAGTTTTCAAAAGCAGATGCACACAGAAATAAAAGCCAAACATCCGTCAGCTCCATGTGACTAACTCAGAAAACCAGCACATATGCTGGAAGTCTGATAAAGAAAGAATGAGGGAACAAATACCTTGAGAGTTCCCATTATTCAAGTATCTCAGCATCTCCCATCTCTGAAATAAGCCTCTCTGATGGGCAGAGTACCTTGCAAGAGTCCCTAGCTGCTCTGGCCCTGAGAGCAGCAAATATTTTCTATCCAAAGAGGAAATAGTGCATGGAGAAGACA
The DNA here is from genome assembly GCA_009819775.1 of Phoenicopterus ruber ruber. NCBI lineage: Eukaryota > Metazoa > Chordata > Aves > Phoenicopteriformes > Phoenicopteridae > Phoenicopterus > Phoenicopterus ruber. The sequence goes on from CM020230.1 coordinate 5,362,293, forward strand.
GTCAGTGAAAACAGGTGGAAAAGACAATGAAAATCAGAAAAGCAACCGAAGAACCATACGGTGAAATCCTGGCCTTTCTAAGTCAATGGCGAAAAACTCCCCCTGGTTTCCATAGGTTCATGTAAGTTCTCCTTTCATTAGTAAAACATCCAGACAACCCCAGAAACTTTTATCGGGAAGGGTTACGTTCACACTGCCCATCATTCCTTCTGCGGTTCCATCACCATGGTAAGAGATCAGGTAAGGTCCCCCGGTCTGCCAACAGCGCTTTTGACCTTCTCTACTGGCTATCTCTCCTACCTAAGCAGGATTTCTAGCACTTCTTTCAGAATGAGGAGAGAAGCATAAAACCCTCTGTCTCACAAACACGATGGTTTTTAATGAATGCTTCCTAATGAACTGGTGAGGTGAGATGGAGAGAACGACCTCTCTCTACCCTGCACGTGAGAGCGTGCCTACGCTCCCCCCGATGCAGCCTCCGCAGCCTGCCGTAGCGTCCAGGGAACAAGCCTCAGCACGACCATCGCCCGGCAGTCCCGCGCTGAAATGAGATCAACTGACCTCCCTCTTCGCAAGGGTAGATGGCTTCCCCAGAGCTTCCACCCAGCCCTGTAAATCCGTCATCCCGAGCCCAGGCTGGCCGAAGGGTGCCTCATCCCTTCCAAGACTCACAGCCCTGCCCTCCTCTTCCAAAGCCATTTATTTGGAAAGGGCAAGGAGAGGTCCCAGCAAAGCTGTGACTAATGCCTGGCCAATTCCCAGAAGAGAAGGCAAACCAGGTCCCAAGGAAACAGTCTTACACTGACATTTTAAGAGAGAGCTTGGTCTTACCAGTAAAAATAAACGCTTTCCTCATCAGAGATTACAGAGGGCAGCTCTCCCGTCTGCGTTACATCTGCAGGGCCAGTGATGCAAGGGCAGGTGTCGAGATGTTGAGTACACCGAAGCCCCGCAGCAGGGCACCGCAGGGATCAACCCGGGTGCAGTCCAGAGGAAAAATTTAGTGTGACTCTTGTCCTGACCTTTTCAGGTGTTAAATGCTGAAGTCATTGGTTGGTTTTCATTGTCACAACCAGGCAAAACTTACCTTCGCTTTCTCTGAGTAGTTGTTTCCTACTTTGGGTTTGAGGAGCAGAACATGGATAGTCCGTACTGCAATGTTCATCAAGATCGCGGGTGCGAAACAACCCCCGAATTCTATACACACCTTCGGTGGAAGCTGCTCTTCACTGCAGCCTAGAAAGCAGGTTCAGAGAGTAGCAAACACGGCATTGCTTAATAAATGGAAAACAGGGTGCACATGAGCTATTTGCAACTCAAAGCAATAAGGCTCAATGAAGTTGAGGAAATAACTATTAAAATGAAGAATACTTCAAATACTACAAATTTTTTCTTCCTCAAATGTGTATGTTTTAATTAAGTATTTTTAGCGCTTTGTGCTTCCTACATTGCCAGGTAATTTGTAAATTCCAGCATCCTTACATACTTTTTAAGCTACATTTGTTCTTCTACTGACAATTAATACTTTATTCAGTTAATATTTTTTACATTCACCAAAGAGGTATAAAATCTTTCAGCTTTGCAAAAAAAATATTCTTTTAATGATCTCCAGTGTTCTGCTGCGGGCAACATCTTGCAGGCATAGATGGGAGTTGGGAAACAATTACACCGAGCTGGAAGTGCCAATGCTCTTTCTCCGCTTGGAGGAAAGGAGGATTCCAGCACGCAGTAACTTGTCTTTAGGAGGAAGGATGTTGCACAAAAATAACTGCAGTTAGAGCAGCTGCTCTTGTGCATTTGGCCCATATGAACTCAGATAAGTTGTCTCTTTCTAAAGAAATACAAAAACTCTTGTTCCATCAGTTCACTCTGGCCAGTGTGCAGGAAGACTAAGGGACTATTGGAACAGGCTGCCCAGGGAGGTGGTGGAGTCCCCATCTCTGGGGGTATTCAAAAGGCGTTTAGATGAGGCCCTAAGGGATATGATTTAGTGGGGGACTTGGTAGTGATAGGTTAATGGTTGGACCCGATGATCTTGGAGGTCTCTTCCAACCAGAACAATTCTATGATTCTATGATTCTATGATTCTATGACCTATCTCTAGCTCCTAGTCCTAGAGCGTAACTTCTCCCTCGGAGAAGCTGCTGCATCCGAACAGCGTTCTGGGACGGGCAGTGCCCACTGAAGGGCCCCCGGGAAAAAGAATATGGAAGCTTATCCGAGCATCATTCTTTCCACGCAGGTTTCACCCTTCTGCCAGGGTTGATCTCAAGGAGTTTTATGCGCTTGAGGGTGCGAGCGGAGTGTCTCTCTAGTATAACTTTGCAAAGCAGAACCGCAAAAGCTCGCTAAGTCTGAACTGCAGAAGGAATTCAGGTTTGAGCGTGTCAGCAAGGAACAGAAGTACCTGGGAGCATGAACTACACAATAAATGACCCGTGGCTTTCTGTACAAAAAAAGGGGAAGTTCATGGGGTAAAATATCACAAGGAAGGAAACTATTTTTAGTTTATAAATAACAAGCATATTTATAGCATTTATTTATAAATGACAAGCATATTTTAAAGAAAATAGTTTTTAGTTTAGCAGAAGTAGTTTCTGACCGAGGAATACTTTGCTGGTACAGAGGGAACCCAGCATCCCACTTTGCTTTCACGATGCTGTGCCAACACAGCCCGTTATGCAAGAGAGGACTTTTAAATTCTTATTTAAGAAAAGAGGTCAGTCTGAGCTCAAACAGTTTCTTGTTGAAATGCGACTTAATGTGGCTCTGACTAACTCTCACGGCTCAGTGTCAGTCACCGGTTTCAGAGACGTTTCTGAGAAAGGCTCTTCAACCTTCCTTTGCTTCAGCCTTCCTTATTCAGGGACGTAGCGCACAGCAATGAGACTGAGAGCTCTTCATAAAGGAAAAAATTACAGGGTCTTGCCATGGAATAGCTATAACTAACAAGTCAAGATATCCATGCCAGACCATGTGTCTGCTGGGCTACTTCTTACCTTAAGGGAAGCAAAGACAGATGTCATCTGTAGGCGAGATGAACAGAAAGATGAAGCCACGTGTGCTGCAGCGATGAATGTGTCACATCAAAAGTTCATTTCAAGCACAGGTTAGGATCGACTCCATCATGACATAGTGGCAAAATCTTTCATTCGTCCTAATTTCATGGCTAGGTCTGTGTAAGAACAAGGACAACAATTTTGAAAAGCATCACCACAAATGTGTTTCATTATTTTGCTGCATTTTTTTCTTAAGGCTTAAAACTTGACGTATCCAATCAATTCTACTGCTCCTGTTACATTGTGGATTAGTTAATTGCAGAAGCAAAAAAAGGTGCCTGATTTATTATGTATAGAGCTTTGGAAAACTACAAAAAGCAGAAACCTAGACAAGTCATCCAACTCCTCACTAATGGCCTTCAGCAATGAGGAAATGAGACTAACTGTGGTAAAAATGCAAATAAAAAGCAACGTATGAATTCAGGCCTCTGTCTTCATTACAGAATCAATAAGAAATACATTAATTCAGGCAGCCAAAAGTTTAAGGCCAAAAAAAAGGAGAACAAACCCCAATCTTTCACATCTGCAGCCCTGGCAGGAAGGAAATCTTGCCAAATTCCTAACCACTTATACGGCAATTTATACCCCCCATCGCCCCATGTGGGCTCTAGTAGCCTGTGCCAACAGTTCAGAGAACAAGCCTCCAGAAAAGAAAGGCCAGTCCTCCTCTGGGACAGGAGGAGCCTCTCTTGAAGTCTCTTCCATGATGAGAGCGTGAAACTGTCAGGACCCATTGAACTGAACTTGAACAAGATTTAAACTGGAATTTCTGACCAGTCCAAAGTCCTCACCGCTTCTTCCCAGATGTTCCCCTTGCAGGCGCGACGCCTGTCCTGCTGCAAGAAGGGCTCGAGCGCAGTGACGCCTGCTCTTACGGGCTTTTCAGTCACGCTAAGGAGCAAGGCTGAGCAGCAGCTGCACGAGAAATCCTCTTCAAGGGTAAGTTTCAGGCACCCAATCTATTCTGGATAAAATGTAAGAACTTGAAAAATTCAACTGTGATACCAGCTGCTTTTGCGGAATCCGTTACACAGCCATCAGCTCATGACAGCTCCTGGCTTTTAAAGACTGAACTGGTGACACGGAGGAGAGAGATCTACATGCAGCTACCTAACCTCAAAGCCCCGTCGTGGTGAAGCATCTGATAAAGCAGTAAGCCTGTGCAAACTAAATTCTCTGCTGAGAAAATGGAGCTCAAACGTGTACAAAGCTTTCGCTCTCTGTGCGTGCGTGTGTATGGGTATGAATCGAATTTCTACACTGCTCTTTGCCAATTAATACCTCCAGATAAAACACACCAGGGAGAGACTTACAATTTCAAAGATTTTGTGTGCTCTGCTGCCCTGATAGACATCGTAGCACTTTACTACGGTTTTACATGTCCAAATATTTGCCTGGATAAATAGATTTAGAATAGTTTGAATAAGCTGCACTTTCTCTTAGGAAGCTGGATGAGTCACACTGAAAAAAATATTCTGGAAAAGAACTACAGCACAACTACCGACAGGAAAATGGGAGGAGAAGTTGGCATTAAACAGTGCATCAAGGGTAGGAATGTCCAGACTACGTGAAACGTGTGTAGCCTATAGATTTAAAGAAAATCTGCTGAAGGAGACATTTCCCCAAGCTCAATCTTTATGAAAACCGCTTTGTAAAATGATCAATTGGATACATACCTTTTTTAAAATATAAAATATATACTTTTTTCTTTTTTTAAAAAATGAAAGTCACAGACAATTAAGCTCCCCAGGAGCAGAACTCCTCACGGCGGTTATATACATGGCTGGACTAACAGGACTGTGTTGGGCCTGGATACTGTCCCAACACAACCTGTGAACTCCAAAGGTACTAACAAGTGGGAAAGACTTGCCAAATTGCAGTTAGAGCTAGACCTTTTCTTCCCAGCAAGAGTCTCGGAAACCCCAAGGCGTCCCTCCTCAAAGCTGTCTGCTCGGCTGGGCTGCCATGGTGCTCCAGGTCCTGCAGAGTCCGTGCAGCAAGGTGGCCGTAGCCCCGGACCCAGAACTTGCCACGCAAAGGAAAAGAAATTGAGAGGGGTTCGAGTGGAAACCTGCCTGGTATGCTGGAAACACCCCTGGAAACATGACACAAATATCTGAGATGCAACAGAACCAGCATTCCTCACTCTTTTGTTACTCTGCTCGTACCACAAGGAAGCAAAGGACCAAAATAACACATGCGTCGTAAGAGAGGGCTTGAGTTACGATTTTGTATCTCTCGGGACACGGCGAGAGCCCTCACATGCTTCGGAAATCCGAGCGGAGATCTAGCAGGTTACGTAGATCAATTGCAGGCATAGAGTTAGGGAAGCAAAGAGTGATATTCCCACCACTAAATATAGGTTGGAGCCTTAATAAGGCACCAAGTGAGGGAAATGAGCAGCTTTTAAATTGAAGTTATTATGCACTGCAACAACTGCCAGAAATTATATGCTAATGTCATTCTCTTGCCTTTTTTCCTCTCCAGTTGAGCAACAACCCACCCCCCTCAGTCTCTTCCTGCATCTGCAACTGCTCCCATCTCGCAGATCCGATACCACCCTCTCTTCAGAGAGCGGACACTCCCCCATCAGAATGCAACATCCTCCCCCAAAATGCCCCAAACCCAACAACTTCACCATGGATCCAGCAACCTCTCTCCCTGAAAGCTGCCCCAGGACTTCTCCGTGCCTGTGCCACAGGCTGGACCACAGTCTGAGATCCTACTCATATAATTTCTTTCCTACCAGCAGTAAATCTGCCGCCAGAAGGACCCACTGAGGCATTCAAGCTTTCTCAGCCTTGTCTTTCGCTTCTGTGTACAGGAAATAGTAAAAAAATCAATTAAGGCTATTGCATTTTCCCTCCTTCCTGATTTGCTTCATTTAAAAGTGAGAAACGGTCCGAGGTCGACCAACTGGAAACTTGCAGCATGGCAACTTCCCCCGCTTCTCTGCCTCCAGGAGCACAGAGGAATAAACCCAACCCTTCTTTCCTCCTGATCTTCAGCTTCTGGCTCTGCATTACACGTGCATTGTGCAGTCAACCTACTTTCTCTTACCTGCGCTCATAGATCTAATTAAACAGAAGGTAATTCCAGCTTTTGGCTGGTTCCTTCTGCGTGGGGACTCCAAGCCTACGTTACTCCTTCTGCTCCATCCGATCTGCGGTTTGACACACCACCAAGGGCAGGAGGATTGCGCGGGCAACGCGTGGTCCTCCAGCAAGGTTGGTCCTGTTTGGCAGCCCCTGTGTCATCCCCAGGCACACGAGTAGCGTCCCAGTGATGTTGCTTATTGCGCAACAGCGGGCGTTCAGATATTACAGAATATAAACCGAAACCGCAACCGAAGTGACGGATTGCCTGGGGAAAGGGGGTAGAAACCGATCGGGGGGGGCTGTTAGCACCTAGAAGCTCTTCAGAACTAAAAATAAATACTATGAGGGTGTCCCGCAGCCCACATACAAGTGTGCTGCGCTCTCCTCAGCCACAGCAACGGTCCTGAATCCCCTCTGCAACCATAGGTACCTCTGCGCTTCTCACCCGTGTGAATGGCTGATGTTCTCCAGTCACCATGGGTACCGGCACCCAAAACCAGAGGTTCAATCACATCAGTAGCAATGAGCATGAAAATGGCATTATATGAAGCAAAGAACCTGTGGAGAGAGGAAAAAAAAAAAATTTAAAAAAACCCTAAACGTTTACAGGGGAACACAAGACCAAGGTGAAAATCAGAAAGCCACAAGATCACAGGCAATTATGGGTGACTTTCTTGGCAATCACAACTTGCAAATCAAGTCCACCTCCTGCCCCGGTGGCTGATTGCCAGGAACAAGTTAATTAACCATCACTAACAAATGCACGTCTAGTCTAGACTTTAACAACTCCACTAATGCTGGCTCCACCTCCTCTTGGCAGCTCCCCGCGACTGACCTCCTGTGATTGCCCATGGGCCAAATTCACCCTTGGGGAAAGTCTTTTTTTTTTCTTTAGCGTGCACCAGGAATTAATTTAGCCCCAAAAGTATGCCCTGGCATTTTCCCCATAACCTAAAGGAAATAATAAAATCTTTCTTTTTGTTTTTGGTTTTTTTTTAACCTTACCTCAACATCATTGATCTTTCCTGCCTTCCCCCAGTCACCTTCACGCCAAAGGCTTACGGCCAGCTCCTTTTCTCTTTCAGCTGATATTTGCAAGCATTTATTTTATTTCACATGTTGCTCGTTGAACTTTTTCCAGTTCATGTGCCTTATTTTAAAACTACAATTCACAAAATAGCCTAATTCTCCAAATGGTGCTGAACTGAGTGGAATAATTACCTTACTTGTTTTAGGCCTCTGCTGGAGTCCAGAATTATACACTTGGAAAATTATGATTGTTTTATCTTCTTCTTTTTTTTAGTTTCACAAGATGTGTGAAAGACAGGTTTTTATAAAGGACATAAAACCAGCCAAAACTATAATTACCACAGACAGGAAAGAATTCAGAGAAAAGATGATTTTATGATTAAGGCATTGGAGTAGAAACTCAGGAATTTAGATTCTTTTTGTGGCTCTGCCAAAATCTCTCTCTATAACCTTTACTGAGTGAGTTAATCCCTCTGTGCCTCAAATAAAATACTCTGGCGCTTCCCTGTTTTACGATAGCTGCTGCGAAAACACATCCATTCACATTTGCGAGATGTTCAAATACACCAATAATCAGAGCACCACAACAACTGGGATGGTTACAATCATCTGGCTGTATTTAATCATCTCTTGTCAAAAGCATATGCATCTTTAATCGCAAGCACATGGGATATAGCAGCATCGCTCTTGAGAAACAGGCGCCGTACTAAAAGAAAAAAAAAAAAAAGAGCAAAAATTCCATATTCCTAACAGAAAATATTTTGCTAAGCAGGGCAGCGAATTTGTACACGTACATCCGAAGCTTAGCATCTCCCCGTTCCAATTCCCCCCAAACAGGCACAGGCTCATGTCTTTTACTAAAAAAACCTGACCGAAATGTCAATTCATATTCCACCGGTGATGTGTAAAGTCAAGAGCAATTACGGCCGCTCCCAGGCTTCCACCTTGATACCAAGGAAAAGCACACAAGAGAAACGCTACTGAAGCCATACACATAGTTTTAAATATAACCTTAGAAAGAGGATGCCAGAGGAGTTGGGGGATTAGTTCCATACGTTTCCAGGACATAATGAGGACAGTGAACTTTCAGAGTGAATTCCATTTAAAAGCTCTGAGACTGAGCAACGACTGGAATGAGAAAGCAGGAAAGCCAAGCCCCCGCAAGCCAAAGCGCCACAGAAGCCAGGGTCACCGCAGGCACGTGCTGCCTTCACCCAGCACTTCGGTGCCTCGCTGGCAGCTTTGGGCACGAACTAAGGCAGATCCAGAAGGTCTTTTATCTGATGCTGTCACTACGAACAGTGCTTGCATCACGCGCTCGTATAGAAACTGCTGCCACCATGCTCTGCCCACGCCGGGCACCCTACCTGGGGGAAGGGGCAACCTCACGGGTGTCCCCTTCTTCTCTCTTCCTCCCCGAGCACCAAAGACTGGGAAGGCTGCCGTGTCAACCGATCCCCCCCTGCCTTTTTCATTGCTTTAATAAATTAAGCCGAGCAACAATAGAGATGAGAGAAAGCAGGACAACGTGGTAAATGTAGCAGAAAGAAATTTGAATTGTAATGAGGAGAGCTAATCAGGAAAAGAATGGACTATAGAAAAAGCACTAATGAGTTTCTAAATAAATTCAAAAGGTTAATATTGTTCTATCTAACAAATACGAGAAGAATCCTAATGCGAAATTAAAGGCCTCACTCCAATGCCCTTGCGGCCATATGTTAAAGCCATACCACCCACCCCCTCTATTTACCTGTCTGGCCGCCACAGCCTTCTGCTGCCCCGCGTAGATGCCTGTGGAAACGGGAGCTCTTCAGCTCCGCCGCCCCGCTCGGTCCTTTTTGTTCCCGTACGTCAGCTGCCTGAGCCAGAGTCCAGTAAGTCAACGGACAGACTCGCTTTGACTGACAGAGCGTGCGTCAAGATTTTTGAGGCTCATTGATGTTAGCATTGACAAATCAGTAATCGAAACGCGGTTTTCAAACCACGAGGGACGTGTTTGGGAAGTGCCAGGCGATGCGGTTTTCAAGCACACCTGTATTCACTTTTATTGCTACGTGGATTGCCAGGGTGAGTAAAAAGCCAACGCGGGTTCACTGAGGAAAGGGCAAGTAAAAATACAAGTTTATAAAAATAAAAAGCTGGAGGGTTTTTGTTTGTTTGTTTTAATTTGTACGATGCCAGTAGCTCAAAATATAAAGCTAAGACTTTCTATATAGCTAATCAAAAATGAAAATATTCAGAGTACTTTATACATTCTATTACAAAACACAGTAAAAATTGTATTTCAGCCAAAATATGGGGTTTTTTTTAGGTGAGGAAAGCAGGGCCTTTCAAGAAAAAAAAATATCCAATTCCCAGCAAAGTAATAGACTCACAGGCTTTTCATAAGAATAGAAGATCTGGCTCAACTATTTTCTTGCTTGAAGGAAGGAAATGGTGCCATTATAATATTTTACCCCGAATATAAAAAAACTACAATGACATCATTCTTCGGGGAGAAGTCTGAGTATATTTGTGTACGTGGCTGTCCATCTGTCTTGTGAACCGCAAACCGAATCTGGAGGGAAGAGATGAGGGCAGCCGCGCATTTATCTCCCCCCTGGTCCCACGATGCCAGGAGATGAGTTAGGTGCAGTCCCAGAGCCGTGTAACCTCATTACGATCCAACCTCACCCACACTAATAAATCTACCCGCACGCATTACCGCGGGCATAGTCGCACGCCGACGCGCCGGCAGAGCCGGGGGATGCGCCGTGACTCAGAGCCCGCCGGGGCTGCGCGGGGCAGAGCCGAGCCCGTCTGTGCTCCCCGGCCCGGCCCCAGGCACCGGCCACGGACAGACCCAGCGCGCAGTCCCAGAGGGCAGAGCCGCCACCGTTCAAGCTCAACCATCAAAGGATCCCTTCACTCCTATCACTTACAGAAAATGAACAAAATTAAGATATGCACCTTTTTTCTGTCAGGCACGTGAAGTATTCTACAGTTGGAGTAATACTCCCGTGCCAAGGCTGGCCATCCGATGTATTATTCACGGGAACCTTGCAAAATGCTGCTCAGCCACTCACTTGCTGTGAATAATTTTGTTTGACAGGCAGGTTAAATACTTTAACTTTCTTATCATCCTCCTCCTCCTCCTCCTCCTCGCGGGGAGGGTGGGCATTCGTGCGCCGCACTGAGACGCAGCGCGGCGAGGATGTTTAATAGAGGCTTCGGTGTTGCTCGACCCTGGGAGGCCAAGACTGAAAGCAAAACACCTCGGACCCAAGAGAGAGGAGGCATGAGAAATGCACGGAGACAGACTTGACAGTCAAGACATGGAAACTCTTTGCGAGTAACCCTTTGAATGCCGGTGGGAGACGTGCCCTTACCCTCCCGTCAGTATGGGAGAGCTCACCAGAGCTCCGCGCCGTGTCCAACCCAACCCATGAGGGAAACAAGATGGAAAGCACTGGGGCAGCCTCTGCTCCTGAGCCCAAGGTGGACGGCTCACCGGCTGGATGCTCCCGGCTCTGCTCTGTCTGTGAAAGCTTAAACGCAAAAATCTTTCTGAGACAAAGGGCACTGCGATGAAATCGCTAACTGTGAATAAACAAGACAGTTGCACAGCTCATCATAACCCTAATGATCCTCTCTAAATCACGCGGACCCATCACCTAGGTCTATCGGCCCCATTAGCAGACTGCTGAGCGCGGGAAATACGGGGAGGATCATTTTTAAAGGGATTTGCGTGCCGCAATCTTTGGGAACCCTTTGAGATGGAGTCTAAAGCAGACAGTGAAATGGGAAAATTATTCATGTTAATTCTTTAGCAGCCTAAAATAAATTAAAAAATCAATGAAATAATGAAAGCCCCATTCAGTCACGCTTTTGCTTTTGCAAAAGCCCCAACGGGAAGAACCCAGAGCTGCTGCATTCTGCACCACACACCTGCTGCATATTAACTGGTTCAAAGACACAGGAACAGCAATACCCTGTAAAAGCATACAAGGCCTTCCCCCTTCGTTAGCTGCTGTTCAATGCCCTGACAAAAGAGCAAACAAGCTGAAACAGCAAATAACCCTCACCTTACACAGTGCTGAATGTTGAAACACTTTCAATGTTCCTTCACGCACATTTTCTACGGAGCAACACCTTTCACTTTGAGCTTCTCAGCCACTCTGCAAACTCTTACAATGAGACATCATTCCTAGTCCCCCATTTTACAGACAGGGAAATTGAGGCACTGCTTTCATCCAGAGGGGGAACAGCAAAGCTAGGACTACACCCTACACCTAATCCAACGCCAAGACTGAGTTTTCCTGCTCATTTTGCAGGAGGACCAGCTCCTTGGGTGACCTGGCGTATCAAACCATCAAGGTCTCCTGAGCTGAACAAACTGTGGCCCCTGCCGCAGCAACGCCGGGACTCGTAGCCTCTAAAGTTTCCCTTCACCCAGCTGAGCCAGAGGATCTGCAGAATGTGCCCCAGGGGAACCCCACTCCCACAGCCGTGGGTTATACAAAATTTTACTTACCGTCTTAAGCACAAGAAGCAAATAAAGACCATCGTTGCAGAATTCAGAAGGCGTTTCTGTGCGACAGCAGTACAAAGCTCTGTGAAACTGCTGAAAGCAAATGAGGGAGAATGTAAATGTTTCATACTAAAAATGCTAAAGTTCACTTTTAAAATCACTAACATCAAACTCATCTAATATTAAGACATAATATTTGCTAAATGGAAATCTCTGACTCAGTTCTTGCTCCTGACACTTCACAGCCCTGGTGCTTTCTGGCTATTTTATTTCCTATTAATTTTTGGCATGATGAGTAAAACCTGGCAAGGCTTACAACCGCTTGTAGCTCTAATCTGCCTTTCTCTAAGCTTCTGTCCATTGTCCTGATGCTATTTTAGTTTTATCCTCTTCTCTCTAATGCACTAAGGTGTGCAAAATGAGTTCAGCTCACACGGCGAGAGCTGCCATCAGCAGCGAGCTGCTTCATTAGTGGTTTTCCCATCAGGTTAGTGCTGGGATAAGCAGCCAGCTGTTTCAGTGAATAAACATATGTGGACCTACATCACCTGGACAGACTGCCCTGCCTCATTTCCCGGAGTCCAGCAACTGTGAGACAAAAGTTAACACAACTCCAGCACTGTCCCTAAGCCTGGATGGATTCCCCTCTGCAGCCCAGCTTAGGGACAAGAGCCACCAGCAGTGCCCGGAGCTGGGGACAGGCTCCGGGAGCAGCTCCCTCTCGTCTGACCTCTCCCAGGGCTCAACCAAGGGGCGGTGACTGCGGCTTGGCAAGATGCTACCCATCAGCTCAGCTCTGGCGACTGCACTTCTGCTCTTAGCCCACGGTCAGCAAAAGCAAGCGCGACTCAGGAGAGTCCGTGCTGACAAAGCTAAGGCTCGACACGTGCCCTCACCGCCAGCCGCACGCAGCCCTCGCAGCTCGGCTCACCACGGTAAGGCCACCATGGCCCCAACCCCTTGTCGGTACTTAAACCACTGCTGCTTCCCCAGCTCCAGCAACACGCTCAGAAAATCCTTCTTTTCAGTTTGAAACATCCCCTGGGCTGAGGCTTTCCTGCGCCGCTCCCAAAATGAGGACTGCTGCTGGAGCAGTCGAGATGGGAGGAAAGCTGCTCTGTGCTCCTCTTGTCTCTTCCCAGCATCAGCTGAAAGCTCCGAGTTCTGGAAAAAGCATGGCTTGGTAAAGGTCATGATCTGAATGCAGATTATTCATGGACACGAATTTATCTGATGAATTATTCTAAACATATAATTCAGCTGGCTCTACTGAGCACATATAGGATGCGCCTCTGCAGCTACTCTAAATACAAAGCGGGGCATTAAATAAGGACAGTCACTTGCTTGAAAGCATAATATTTTATTTGGCACAAATATGCTAATTCTTTAATTTTCACACTCTGTGCTAACTAGAAATACAGCCTGAGCAAGATACGTTTTCTTGTAGCTGATTACTAGGTAGTATATCACAGCTGATATCTTAGATTTTAGACCCTGATTCAGTGTTTCCTTAGACTCTTACCTAATTTTGATCACACAATAATGGATTTTGAGTTGCTTACAAACATGTAGGACTATCGTCTGTCACCCATGTCCCCATGCTGCTCGTTATTGGTGCCTACCGAGCAAATTTATTGGCAGGTTTGTCAGAAAATGCAGCGGTTTTTCTATCGCTTTCTAAATAAATGCTAAGAGACAGTGAAGAACCAGCCATTTCAGTGTCTGCCCCAACCTCCCGATGAACCTCCTGGTTTCTGGACTCCAGTTTACTGGATTCAGACAATAAAAGCAAAACCAGAGACCCCTTATCATTTAAAACATCATCTTCTCTTAAGCTTCACTAGTCCTGCCGTTAATGCTATGTAACCCTTCCTTTTAAAAAGGCTATTTTCTGTCTCTGTGATCTCTGCTGAGCACCAGCTCCCACGCGGAGGGACCACAGGCACCATTTTCAATAGGATCTGGGGAGGTTAGAAAAATTTATTCTGTCTGTTGTAGGTAGGTCTAGTTAGAGCTAATCTAATTACACAGGAATTACGGGCATCGTCTCCGAGGAGGAAGGCACTAGGCCTCGGTCCAAGAGGAATAAGCTGCGATTCACCAAAGCAAGAAGGCTCAGAGATACCAACCTGGGGCTGCGGCACGTAATTCCTGTTCGGGGTGCACTTGCACGTGGTTAATTACGCTGACTTGAAGTGCTTTCCCCAATCTGGTAAATGGAAGCACACGCTTAAAGATGAGCTTCAGTGCTTTTAGGAGCTGGGACAACACAAATGTTTCAGCTTGGGCCCATCTCTGAAATCGGCAGCTCTGTGGAGTCATCCCTGTCATGGGAAATTGTAAAAATATCGCCAAAGGCTTGGAGTCACGCGTGATGTTTGTAACTCCTGGGGTATTTTGCCATGACAAAAAGAGGGATGGGGAAGTTCGCCATTACCAAATTTTAAAGAGAAAAATCTACTGTCGCCCTGCGATGTTTGGGACTGTTGATTGTTTTAGTGCTCAAGCCCAACACCAGCACCGAGAATTTCAGGAGATGAAGAAAATAGAGGAACTATTTTAAAACCAAGTGCAACTCTTTCAATCTCCTGAACAGTTCAAGTGCATTGTTGGTTCAGGAAAAATATTCAATTTAACTCTTATCTTATCCAAACTCCAAATCTCTTTATTTTCCAGGGCAGTGAACACGAGAGCTCTGAACTTACATTTAAAAGACACAGGGACAACACAGAGCGCTTCCCTCTCCCTCCCCAGAGATTAGCCCAGCCCAGACTCCCGACAACCTCTAGACCTTGGGGAAGTTCAAACCCAGAATAAGCCAGAATGAAACCCCAAAACTATGGAACTAATGGCAGTACCTAAACATTACAAGTAATTTTCCAGACATATCAGGGCAGATCAAAATCCAGGAGTGGTCACACTACTAGGATGTAATCCTGTTGTACAAGACTGAGAGCTTCTTTAGATCTCTTGCAAAAAAAGTTCAGGTATAAGGGATGTTTTTTCTCACATTCTCTTCACCGTCTCATCCTGTCACCTATAAAATTGCTTCTCCACTTATTCCACAGACGGGACGACAAGCAGGACCTAAGCCCAGCATTTTTCCTGGCCATGTCCAGTCCCTGGAGCTCATTAGAAAAGTCTGGTGTAATCATCCCTTTGAAAAATACATATCTATTAAATGGAAGCTGATCAGAAGAAAGATTCACTTTCATATGTTTTCTTGATTTTGAAAAAAAGAAGATCAGAAAGATATTTTTAAAGTTCTAATGAAAAGTACTCAAAGTCAGATGAACTATTTTTTTAAAATTGCAGGAAAAGCTTAATTCTGTTCAAATAAACAAAATTAATTGACTGGTTAGTAAAAATGTCCAGATTCTAGCTCTTCCTTCTGATTTGAAATCTCACGCACTTTCCTGGGAAAAGAAAATAATTTCTCGCACTACGTTATCAAATCAGATATTGACATCGTACTTCCGACTCTTTTCTTCACAATCACTTGTTGAGAGCAATTTCCCCGTTCCTAAGTAAATAACCTGGGGTTTTGCCCACACCCAAGTGCCCAGCACAGACACAGGTCACTAAAGCTCGGGTCGCTGTTGGCTGAGCATCGTTTCCACGCCGGCGCGCAACACATCCCGCAAGCGCTCGCCTTCTGCCGTGCCGTGTTGGTAAATCCCGCCCCAGCAGCGTCGCCCCGAGGGACAGCGGGATGCACACGGGACACGTTCCCTTTCCACTCGCACCAGGGAGGGACCACAAGCAGACTGCAGCGCAGGTCCTCAGGATGGTCCCCTCCTCATCCATGTTTTCTGGACAAAAGGATCCCTGCGCTTCTCTCGGCTGCGAGCAAGATGCACTTTTATACAGAGAAAAGTAGCCTGGAATGACTCAAAGTACCTACATAAAGTCAAAAATCACCTGGGCCTTGTTGCCACAAGGCAAAGTTTAGGCACGCAATCATCGCATTTTAAGAACAGCCTTCCCCTGCAGTCAAAGCACCGCCAGCTGAAACAGTATCGTACGGCAAGGTACGCGGAGCATCCCCAGGTCCCCGTGGGGATGCTTTGGAAAGCTTCAGTACAATAAAGTTGCTTCCCCTGTTGGAAATATGAAGGCCTGGGTCTTTCTGTTCTATATCTTAATTTTCCACCCATCTCCTCCACGGTCCAAAGACAAAATAGGTCCGGCGGACTTCAAGAAGGAAAACAAGAGAAAAAAAAGCATAACCCCTTCCACCTTTCTTGCCCCCAAACCTACTTGACTTAATAATTTCCACAGTGAGTCCTTCAAAATGCTGGAGGCGTTGTGCTTACACGCACGCCGAGAGCAAGTCAAGGCCCCTTTGACACGCCAGAGGACACCTGGGTCTTTGTGGGCACAAATACACAGCTCCAGCTTTCCTCGCACGCCTCGGAGGGCTTGCGCACACGAAGGAGAAGCCCGATAGATTTTGCACGATGTGAGACTCGGAACAAAACATCAGCTATTGCAGTGGAGGTAAGTCCAAAAGCACCGACAGGTTTAATTCTCAGCAGGACACGTTATGCTGCGGAGTGTACGTGTGGGAAATAAAAGATAAACTGCAAAGATGAAACTGCTTCAGACAGCATCTTTATCCAGCCAGCAGAAAATCAGCTGCTCAGCAATGGGCTTCGCGGGCTGGTTTATTTGTGAAAGCCGGGCAGCTCCAACCTGGGGGATTCTACTAAAAACACTCTGAGCGGGGCGCGAGTGCAGGTGCCTTCAGCACAAGCACGGTTGGCTTTGCGTTCGCGTAGGGAAAGGGAAGGAGGAAGGAAACAGGCAATCGGAAGGAGTGGAACAGCAGAACAAGACGGTGGCACGGGTGGCAGGAAACAATTTATAACTTACTTGAGAGCCTTTTCCAAGTCGTCCATTCTGCAGCTCGAACAGCAGTGGAGGTTTGTTCGCCTATATTATACACAGACACATAAGCACACACACGTTCGAAGTTGTTTGTAAACACCTCTTTCATCCCGAGCTGCGGGATTGTTTCAGCAAGCCACATCTGCACTGATTTGTTTTCGTGCTTAGTGCGGAACAGACAAGGCGGTGACAAAACTCAGATTATTATGACCAGCTGAAAGGGGAAGCTGCTCTAATTGCATGGAAACTTCTCCTACAATAAATAAATGAATATGAGCTGAGCTTCGTGGCTTTTTGTGCAATATGCTAGAGTCAGAAATAAAAACGCAGCGTTGTTCTGTGCTAACTTGTGAGGGAGAGACCGGTGCTTCAGATCAATAAGCCCTGGCCACCAGAGCTCTAGAGAAGTGAAATCCAGTGCCGTCCTCCCTCAGGATCCTTGCATAAACCCTCAGCACTTAAACACGGGGTTTGGTGGCTCGAGCGTCCCCTTGGATCTCATTAACCACCATGGTTTGGGTGGTTAGAAAAAGCTCTCAGAACCTTGTGAGACCTTCTGACCGCGCTCTGCATCCCTTACCCCGTGTTTCGGGCTGAGTCACAGTCTGCATCTGCAAAAACATTTGCTGCTTCTCCCCAGATCCTCCTGCAAACCAGGTTTGCCTCGCAGCAGTGCCCGTCCCTGCTACTGATCAGTGTTCAGAGCTATCTCCCGTTCAGGTGAATATTAACTAGATATACTGAACCCCTAGAGAAACTGAAAGCAGTGAATTAGGGAGAAAAACTCAAAGGAAAAAGTATTCCTTCCCAGTATAGCTGCACGGGAACGACATGTTAAATTTACACCCACAAAACCACATAATAATTACCCAGGCCTTCTGTTTGCACAGTAATTACAATGAAATGGTTTAAGGAGGAGGAGGAGGAGAGTCTTACATATCAGCACGGTTGGTTTTCTAGTCACCTCCTCCATCTTAAACTCCTCTTTCCTCTGCGGCAAAGGAGACCCTCCAGCTCACGGCTTCCCCTGGCTGTGACCCTGGGCGCCTGCTCCGGATCTGTGGGTTGCCGCTGCTCAGGACGGGCTGCGGGGAGCTCCATGGCCCGTACCCCACCCTGACACCGGGACCACGTCAGTGGGTCCCACCACACAGGCAGCAAAGGTGCCGTCAGCTGTTCAAACAGCGCTGTGGGCACCGCTTCGTGACTCTCTCCAGAATATTTAATGCATTTTTCAGATCCAGCAGAATAAACCCTTATGAGCTTTCCAGTCCCTCCCGTCTGCACAAGACAAAACTCCTTGATTCCCTAAATCAATGGACAACTGCTGCGCAGGTTCATCGGGGACTGAGCACGGTGGCTGCCCCCACGGAGGTGGCACGGTCCCACGCCATCCTCGGTGGCACACAGGGAGCTTCAAAGCCTGTGAGTGACCGCGCCGGGGCTGCTAACACACTTCACTTCAAACGCCAATACAAACTCCCAGCTTGAGGCATTAAAATTTAATTACCAGGGACAGCTGGATCCGGGCAAGGGTCTGACTCTGAGGACCCAGAGAGAAAAAACACTCCATTCAGCAGCAAGCTGTCCGGTGCTAAGGAAATGGACTCAAGCCAAATATTACTTATACATCTTAAGGTCTCACAGATTTCACTCCAGCAGGCTTGGCCGGCCAAGCAACCAGATCCAGGCTTGCAGCCTGCAGTACGTACCCTCGGGGACAGCACCGGGTCCTCAACGCAGGAGACCTGCTTTGCTATCTCCATGCTTTTTGGGAGGGAGCCGAGTCCTCCTACATGGCTCACCCACGTTTTAGGGGATGCACATGTCCTCCCGTCCCAATGCCACGGGCACCTGCATCCATCAGGGCTGGCTGCTACTGCCGGTACCCGCGGCACTGCTGCTGGAGCATCCTCCAGCCCGCGACTGGCTTACAGCGAGCGTGCAGGTGACAGATTTCATATTTTCTGTTGGAAATGAAATTCAATCTCACACAAATAATTGCGTTTGTTTTCCCTACAGGTTCCAATCAGGCATAGCTAGCTATTGAAAAAGCCAAATACTCATCAAATTTGCTTCTCCTCTCATTTTCAATGCCATAGGTTGCAAATTTTTCTCCTGGATGGGTGGTGCTAACTTAAATACTTGGACATCAGCTGTGTTCCAGTTTTCAGTGAATCAGATCAAAACTGGGGGGGGGGGGAGCAGACATCTTTACACATATGAAAAGTAATTTTTAAACAGCATTTTTGTTGCAATGAAAGGAAAGACCGAGCAGTTCTGAAACTAAGTTTGCAACATGAGCTCCATCTTTTACTATACCCCTAGCAAATCTATAGCTGTTTTAAGGGCTGGTGGTGAGGCTTTTTTTAAAAGCACATGCATCTGTTCCAAGCTGAAGGGACCGCGGTGCCGTTCAATAGCCAAGGCCGAACAGGCTGGTCCCTGCGGCGCGGCAGCCCGCCTGCCCCCACCCTCACCCCCGGGTGCTGGAGCTCGGGGCGCCCAGGGGTGCAGCTGGGCACCTGTGGCCCCAAAAGGCATCTCCCCGCCTGGCGTGCTCCTGGAAGGAGCTTTTCGGAGGGGGAAGGAGCGGAACTCCGCACTTGCCGTGCGTGGGGCTTTGTCCCCCTCTGGTGACCGGCTCACGGAAGGGCAGAGCAGGACGAGCCGCTCCGAAAACCGCAGCTCCGGCTCAGACACAAACTGGGGTTGCCATCCCCGCCTGGGCTGGGCTCAGCCTGCGAAAGCAAGACAGGTAAAGAGACATCATCACAGCACAGTAAAAAAAAAAGAAAGAAAAAGGTCTACTAAAACAGGCTCGGTTAAACAAGCAGCTCAGTGCAATGTAACCTCCTCGGGGCAGGGGCCGTGCCCAGGCTGGTTTCTCACTGGAGCATTAGCAGAGATGCTGCTCCAGGTCTGAAAATACCCACAAGCAAGCAGGCAATGCTCTGCTTCGCCGGGAAATAAATTGTATCTGTGCAGATTTTGTAGCTGCAGAGCAAGGTGCTACTCACCAGCCTTGGGGAGAAGTTACTGCTGCTCCTCCGAAGGCCACGCCTGAAGGGTGTGCTTTACCCCGCTCCTGATTCCAGGTAAAGAAAGGCAGGATAGTTCCCACCGAGAGCAAACATCATCCGCAGAGACAGGTAAAGCCCTGGTTTTTCATTGAAGCAAGTTTTGTATGAACATTTTTTGGCCAGCCCAACTTTTAAAAAAGCTCCACTTTGGAAATCTCAAGTATTATCATTTTTAAAATCTGTTGTTGTACATTCAACTTGAGGTCTGAAAAAATGCTGAAAGTTTAACAACAAAAATAACCTTTTTGGTTATAATTTTGAACAAAAAGAGTCAATCAATAACCGTATCATGCGTTTGGGTTTTTTTTGCCATGGATTCGGTTAAAATTATTTGGAAAAATACCCTCGGGCTTGGCACAGCCCTGTCGCTCACAGGCAAAGCCTCTCACATTAAGAACAGCCTTTGTGGGCAGGGGTCAACCCACCACAGCGATTTTGTTTTTCAGAAGCAAACTCAAAGCCATTTAAAAATGCATTTTAGAGATAAGTGGAGCATTTTCCTAGATGCCTTTCCATTCCCTGAAATCCCTGGCATTTGGGGGTTTAGCTGTATCAATATAGGGAATAACGCAGGGAATTCAAAGGCCAAATGCAAAACCTTGTCGCAACTGAAGCAATCAACGGAGCCTTGCCGTCGTCTTCAGCAGAGCTGAGATTTCGCATGACTTACATAATTTTTGTGGGATTAAATGACCTCAAAGAAAGCCTCAGCGCTCGCTGCTCCTCTGACACCCACAACACCGCACAGAGGTGAAAGCCACATGGAAAAGAGGCAACTTTTTCAATCGGGTTTCATGGGGTTTTGCATTTAGGATTGCGGAGCCTTCTGAAATGACAATGGACTTGCTGCTCTCAAGGCTTGATTTACAGTCAAGCGCCCAAGAAGAAGCTTTATGACCAGATTCTTCTGCAGATGCTTCCTTATGTTCGAATACTGTCACAGATAATTGTCCTTGAATATTTTTAAAAATGCTTAAAATGATTTGTTGTTGTTTCTTCACAAGTGGAAGAAATTCTTGTACCTGGCTTGGGTACAGGTTTTATACAGGGAAAATGTTCACAGTTGTGTCATCTCCCAGCCCTAATTGCTTTGTTGACATCATTATCCTCTCTTTAAATCTGTCATTTGAAAGTTTTCTAAACCCTTCATAGGTCTTGAAACCACTTTTTTTTAAGAGGAACCTGCAAGGGAGAGGTTCACTTCATACTTCCATCATCTTTCCCATTAGTTTCAGAAGATCAAGAGGTTTTTCCTCCATCCTGTCCTGGGAAAGCTCTCTGAGGGGACAGTGGGCTGGTGCAACATGTCCCTGCTGCTCTACAAGTCTGCGGTGGTCGTACTGGAAAGCCTGTCCTGCATAAATCACTGAAGTTCAGTACTGAAGGGGTGCCAAGGGCTCACGTGGTGAGAAATGTCACCTCATCCACACCCCCACCCTGCGGTGGGGTCCTGGAACTTCTCCAGGTCAGGGAGAACCACTCTGCAGAGCTTCTAGAGAAGGTCCTCTAGGCAGATCTGATCTAGCATCACGAGAAATAAGGATGAAGAGGCCTTGCAAGGATTTGTGCATTCCCCACCCATGTCTGCTGGCTGGCAATAAGGAGGTGCTGGATTAGCTCCATCCATCCCAGGGAATGGTAGGAAACAGCATTTCCCCATCCCTACTCTTTTTTCCCAGTTTCTCTGTTTATGGCTGTGCCTGTTTGCTTCATGTGTCATCTGGTGGTGTCCTCTAGTGGCTCCTTCCCGCACAAGAAACACCCGCTTCCTTGGCTGATTTATGTCAGCTGCGTTGCAAAAGCTTTTGGGGGAAGGAAAACCACAAGCTTTCGACAGGACTCAAAGGAATAGAAAAATATATGACATTCTTCTCCTTCATTTATGCACTTAAAAGTTATAGCAAAATTCAGTCTGTCCTAATATTAAGGAAATTTCATGAAAGGTAAGAAACAGCAGCATGATTCAATATTTTTGAAGTGATGGCTTTCTATAAATATAGGAAAAAATCTGAAACGGCCAGTAGAACTATTAATTAAAATGTGAAAGCAGATAAATAATGAATAGCAGTGTCATGTATTCATTAAGATTCTACAAATGAAAAATATCTCTCCCGGTTATTCCTTTGATGAATCTAGCCCAAATATACTTGAACTGCAACATAAAAAATTCAAGACGCTCGTATTTCATTCTGTATCAGCCGTTCTCAGATCCCCAAATCTCAAAGCCAAGAACTGCAAACGTCTAATCACAGCATCGATACTGACCTCTTTCTCTAGCCTTAGACAAGTCATTTAACCTGCCATGATCTTAAGACAAGAATGTCTCTAATAAACCCTTATGAAGCTGTGCATAATTTTGTGAAGTTGAGAGACCCTTGCAAGGAGAGCAATTAGCTGGTGTGGGGTCCAGGGCTGTGGGTGGAAACATCAGTTTTTGTCCAAGGACTCCTGGGAGCTGAGGCTATGTCTTGTCTATTCAGGGGATCATCTTAGAAAGACAAGAAGGTCCCGCATCTCCTGGCTATTTGCTTTGTGGAGATCCCATGGACGTTAACTGAAAACTGGCAGGTAGAAATCTATACTGTTCACCCTGTCCTGGCTCTTGGCAAACAGATTTGTTCCTTACATTGTGTCCTGGTTTTGGCTGGGATAGAGTTAATTTTCTTCCTAGTAGCTGGGATAGTGCTGTGGTTTGGATTTAGGACGAGAATAATGTTGGTAACACACTGATGATTTAGTTGCTGCTAAGCAGTGCTTACACTAAGTCAAGGACTTTTCAACTTCTCATGCCCCACCAGCAAGAGGGCTGGAGCTGGGAGGGGGCACAGCCAGGACAGCTGCCCCAGCCTGGCCAAGGGGATATTCCATACCATATGGCATCATGCTCAGTATAGAAACTGGGGGGAGCTGGCTGGGGGGGGATCGCTGCTCAGGGACGGGCTGGGCATCAGTCAGCAGGTGGTGAGCAATTGCGTTGTGCATCACGTGTTTTGTATATTCTTTTTTTTATTATTTTCTCTTCCTTTGCTGTCCTGTTAAATTGTCTTTATCTCAACCCACGAGTTCTTTTTTCAATTCTCTCCCCAGTCCCACTGGGAGCGGTGGTGAGCGAGCGGCTGCATGGTGCTCGATTGCCGACTGGGGTTAAACCATGACATGCTGTTTTCCCTTTAGATACAGAGATACCAGCTAGAGCCAAACCGGCTACACTGCTGGCCTCTGCCTCACTGGCAAGGTCAGCCACACTGGTGTGGTCCACCACTGTCCTTAATCCCGGGGTCTGGTTCTTCCTTACCATCATAACTGCAGGCTGGCAGGGAACACTTCCCATTTATAGGCAAATTCCTTACGTTTTAGAAGTCTAACGATAGGGAAGGATTACAGCAAATTATTCAAGTTTCGGAAAGAGTGGACAGATCCCACTACAGCAGCAGAGCGACCGAGCCATAGAGCAAGGAAGGGAGCTACAGGGAAGGGGTGGCTTGGACAGCTATGGAGGAGAAGGCTTCTCTATCTATTCCACATTGTTCCCAGTGGTGCAGCTTCCCCAGAGCCATCACAACAGCATACTTTCTTCTCTTACGGAAGTCAGACTATCATTGCCCATTGAATCAATGGCTTTTCTATTCAATTATTGACAAAATTTCAAACCCACACCATCACTGAGGAGAATGTTATGATACCAACACCTACAAGACCTTTTGGAGATCAGCCCATGGCTTCATAGCGAGAATGGCCATGACGTGTAGTCCTTGTCACACCGCTGTCACCCGCAGCAGGATTTGATTTGAAGACCCAAACCATCAAGATCTGTCACCCTTCTCTAGCAGTCTACAACTTCCAGCCCTTCTTACAGGAATGACCATCTGCCGGAGATGGGGGCTTTCCTCTGACCACTTGTGCTCCACACAGCACCATCAGTATAGTGGATGTATTCTGAGGCGCTGACAAGCAAAGGAACCACGTGGGAGCGAGGATGCACAGCCCTGCTGGAAGGAGAGGGAGAGGAGAGGAGAGCTGCAGGCCTGTACCTCCCAGATAAATCTCCATTTGTGCAAGGCAGATTAAAGACAGGAAAGAATGGGTCCACCTGTTGTATTATATAAATATATTTAAAATAAACCTGCAGAGGTATATGTGTAGAACAGACTAATGCGGCTTCTTTGTTAAAATGTTTTTTAAAAGTATCTAAGCCCCTTTTGAAGAACCAGAACCCAGCGTGCCGCTGCAATCCAGGGGCAGCCTTGGGTCCCAAGTCACCTCAACACTAAAAAAAAAACCCAAACCCAAACAAACCAACCCCAAAACAACCTAAAAAAGACAAAACCAAAAAACCTCCAAAACCCAAACCAACTGCCACATCACTACGCTACAACACAAGTAGCTACAACGCACGGAGCCTCGGCCACGACTGTCACCACGGGCTGGTCCCCCTCCCACCCCATGCGCGGGCTCAAGGTGCCATGCAGAGCGGGAGCAGGAGGGCAAGCGGGCACCGAAGCCTCCTGCCGTGGCCAGTGGATGCCTCAGCCCAGCCATTCTTCTTGCTCACACAGAAAACCTTTTCACTAAACATTAAAATAAGGTTCCTGAAGCGTACCGGCAGTTGTTAATAAAAGACATGCTTTCCCCTGGGGTTTGTCAGCTCTGCACTTCAAAGCTCATTTTACAGGCAGGCCGACACTATATTTTAAAAAGCGAATGTTAACATAAGCTCTTTAGTCAGTTGAATAAAAGTATCAGGAGCCCACTCTCTTTCCCTCTCCCATCAAATTAAAAAAAAAAAACCAACCACAAACCAAAGACAAGCCAAAAAACAAACCAGCAGCCTTAGATTTAACATTGCAATTGTTTTTCTGATACATCTTCACTCCTCTGATTTGCTCCCTGGACTTGTACTGCCCACCAACATCACCCCCCTACTCTCTCGGCCGCAATTCCCCTCCGCAGGGTCAGCCCCCGGCTCCCGCCGCGGTTTGCGTTCGCGGTGGCCCGGAGCACTGCGGCATGGCCACCAACAGGCGCGCAGCCTACGCATTGGGCTGAGACATCCCCGCGCGCCACAGAGCTCCCGGGCGCGTCTCCTTCCTGCAGGGGACAGCTGACATTTGCTGGCAGGAAAATTTAGGAAATAAGTCCCAAGAACAGAGAGGGTGTTTGGGTGGTCTTGTCACCATCCAAGTACTCACCCTTCCCGTTGGAAGGGAAGTTTAAAGGCTAAACAAAGAGCGTACTAGCATCCCGGTTCCTAAACAGAGGCATGGGGAGGCGTCGGAACGGGGAGGCAGGAACACGCCCGTTGCAGGGTAAATAAAAATCCCAATTCTATGAACGCAATTTTTTTCCATAATTGCAAAATAGGAAACAAAACCAGGTGACACAGACCAAGGAGAGTTAATAACCAGGATGTTTGGCTACCTCACTTTTTTCCTGTTAAACAAAGGTTGATCCTTACATGGGCTGTCTCAGACAGACGTGCTAGAGCTGGAGACTGCAGCCCCGAGAGGTGACGGGCCGGAGACGCCATTCCCTGGTGTGCATTTATCTCATACCTCTTGTCTGGGTTGCTCTGCAGGGGCTGTCATCTCACTCTCTTCTTCACCACCGGGGTCTCCAACTGCTCCTGTGCACAGTGGGTACAAAAGGCAACATGGGCTCACCATGCCAGCATGGGTATGGTGGTCCAGAACCATCTTGAACCCTTTCCTATAGGGTTTCTCACCTATGGGAGCTCCTGGGCAGCCTATGTCCAGCAACCCCTCCCAGCCCTGGCCAGAAGGGAACTGCTTTCTCCTCTCGCTTTCACCCTCTCTTTTTAACAATGCTCGTCTTTGGACAAAGCCCAAGTCTCCACAAACATAGGCTTTCTATCCAGCACAGCTGACTTCATGTTTGAGCTTCCTTGCCAGGACCTTTTGGAGGTTGTCTCCCACTCACACTCCCGCCAAGATCATTGGCATCTCCATGGAGGTTGTCTCCTTCAAGAAGGTGCTGGCCCCAGCAAGCTGGTTCAAGAGGACCCGGCTCTCAGCTTCCACGTCACCGGTGGTGGAGAGGTGCTTCAGGCTCCATGAGCCACAGCCGGGGTGAAGACACCCGATTTAAGGGCTCCAGTACTGCAGGTAGCAGGACAATTCAAGCCAAACCGGCTGACTATGCACATGGAAAGAGCCAGGATCCTCCTACGACGAGAGGAGAAACCCCTCCCGACATTAATTCAGAGTATATAAATCAGGTGCTGTCTACTGGTAGGGATAAACTGTGGGAGAAATGTAGGGTCTCAAGCAAAGGACAACTCTTGAAGCCATGAAATCAAAAGAGAATTAAACCAAAAATATATTACTTCTAGTTATTTGAACAGTTAATTACAATGATATATATGTATATTAAGCTTATATTTATTGTAATTACTGAATAATTTATATCACCATGCAGTTGACAGAAATTGTATGAAGAAATGAGAATGATTTTAAATTATTTTAAGTGCTTTGAATGTGTGAGAAATATTTTTTAAGATATATTGAAAGATTCTAAATCTAATTATAACACTAAGTTACAGAAAGCTGTTTGGGCTAATGTTTTTTTCTAGCAATTAGAAAGTAGTTGATGATGCAATTACACTCTCATATATAAGGTCTTTGCAACCGAGATAATTTTCTATTGAAAAATAATCAGAAAACATAATATGTGAGAAGTGGCTATATTCATTTTTTTCTACCATTTTCTCCAGATACATTTTGTAGCCTCAGTGCAGGTTCCTGCACAGCAGAAAAGGTGGGGAGAAGTGGGAAAAAAAGGAAAGAAAAGAGTCAAGGGAAGCAATTAATGCACAGGAACTCTCCTCAGAAAGGATTACCCCAGTCTCCATCAGAGGAGCTTGCAGTTAAGGTTAATTTCAAATAGAAGAATAATCTCACACATGAGAGTAAGATGATTAAAAGTCAAAAGACAGAATAAAAATTCTTAACGACATTTTGTTTGTTTTCCAGATCTCATGATTTAAAGATTATGATTCAGGGTGGGGGGATGTTTTTTCTTTTTCTTTTTTTCTTTTCTCTTCATTTCCTGAGCTGGCAGCACTGCAGCTTTGGAGCAGCAACCAAAACCTCTTTGGAAAAGAGAGTCTTTAGACAAAGGCCAGGGCCAAGTTCACTCACTCAAGCATCCAAGAACCTGCCCTGGCTCAGCCTTGCAGCTCGTGGGAATCGAGCTGGTCTCAGCCAAGCCAGCTGACCCCGGGAGCCGGCACAAGACAGGCAAAGGAGGCATTTGTGTCAAGGTCCAAAGGACGCAACTCTCCAAGTCACCTTGAGGCCGGTATGTTCCTTCCAAGAGCTGGCAGGTTGCATTAGTTCCACCTTCCCCTCTTTTTCCCTTTTGTTTTTCTGCTTGGACCAGACTTCCAGCAGATCTGGTGGGCCAGGCTGCCCAGCCTGTCCAAATGCCAGTTATCTTTGAAAAGGGTCATTTAAATAATTAAGAACAGCTAGAATTTGAATAGTTAAGATTCATCAATGGATTAGGAGATAGCAGATGAAAAATCAAAGACCACGCTACCACTCACCAATAATAAATGTTTCTCTCTAGCAAATGAAAATCTTATGCAAAGAAGCATTCATTATCATCCATCACGGGTGCTTCTGCAGAGTCAGTCGTTGCCGTACCCTGGGATGGCACGATCCCAGAGACGCAGCAGTCTATCACTTGTTTTGAAATGAGCATATTCTCCTTAAATCTTTATCCCATGCCGACTTCCCTTGCTCATTTACAGCGACTGCATCTCCACTGAGTTCCGCAACATTATTGTTCCATCTATGGGAGAGAGCTTCAGGACTGCATAGCCAAAGGCTGGGATCCTCAAGGGAGCCCGAGAGTCTCAGGTCTATTTTACTGAACGATGCAGAGAAGTGTAATAAAGTACTTAAGCAGCCATTTAAACACTGAAGCTCAGGGGCTGCCATCAGCTTCAGTGGGGAAGACTGGAAACCAACATCAGGCTCCTCTCCAGAGCCGCCTTTAGGCTTGCAGCCGCACGGATCTCTCGGGCATCACCACACGCAGGTGGAGGCAGCACCTCCTTAAGCAACCATCATCTGAGGGCTGCAGAGCCTCTACGGCAGGTCTAGTTAAGCAGAGACCACACGATGCCTGCGCACTCCATCAGAGCATCCCTCGGCAGTTCCAAATCGCTAAAGAAGAGCACGGCTCACCCAGTGGTTTGGCAGATGTGGTGCTGGGCAGGTCTTGCATCTGCTGACGCAAGTATCCCTGCTCTGCAATTCATGTGGAAGCAGCAGCTACCAATTCTGGTCACTTTTGTTTGCTGTAACTTACAGGTTTAAATTTTTTATTGATGTGTTATTGTGGTTCTAGAATGGCAGTGCTCAAGGAAAACACATGTTGATTCACCAGAATCAAAAAAACCTAGCATTTAAAAATCTAGTTATTGAACGGTACAGCCAGATTTCCATGTCTTCCCTTTAGAAAGAGGCAGAGTTTGTTACCATGGTCAACGGCCAATATTCAGGTTTTTAAAGCTGGGTAGAAGAGGACCAAATAAACACATTGACCCCTATGCCTTGCAGCAATTTCTTTTCCCTTCGTGCTCAGAGATGTGACCAGCTCAAAAAAGACCCAGGAAATTCAGGTGGTGAGCAGATCAGCCGGGTAACTAGATGGAAGCATCAAC
The DNA here is from genome assembly GCA_009819775.1 of Phoenicopterus ruber ruber. Lineage (NCBI taxonomy): Eukaryota > Metazoa > Chordata > Aves > Phoenicopteriformes > Phoenicopteridae > Phoenicopterus > Phoenicopterus ruber. The sequence goes on from CM020230.1 coordinate 5,390,651, forward strand.
AAAATTTTCAAAAATTGTGCTGGCAGAAGTGCCTGGAGGTATAAGGCAGGTATGGACCAGCTGATGCGGATTTACAAGGAAACATTGAACTGTGAGGAAAATACGGCAGAGGACAGCTAGCATGAGCATGAGGCCAAGTGGAAGGGTAATGCAGGGCTTCAGGGGGACAGCCTGGAAGCAAAGCGAGGAAGAAAAGAGGAGAGAAGCAGAAGGAAGTGAAATGTGCAAAGCAAAATGTTCAGTGCAGTAAAATTAAATGGCCCAGCTCTATTTTCCACTGGTACCGCGGTAAACTGAAAGAAGCCATAGAATCATAGAATGGTTTGGGTTGGAAGGGACCTGTAAAGGCCATCTAGTCCAACCCCCCTGCCATGAGCAGGGACATCCTCAACTAGATCAGGTTGCCCAGAGCCCCGTCCAGCCTGACCTGGGATGTTTCCAGGGATGGGGCATCTCCCACCTCTCTGGGCAACCTGTGCCAGGGCCTCACCACCCTCAGTGTGAAAAACTTCTGCCTTATATCTAGTCTAAATCTCCCCTCCTTTAGTTTAAAACCATCACCCCTTGTCCTGTCACAGTGGGCCCTGCTAAAAAGTCTCTCCCCATCTTTCCTATAAGCCCCCTTTAAGTACTGAAAGGCTGCAATAAGGTCTCCCCGGAGCCTTCTCTTCTCCAGGCTGAACACCCCCAGCTCTCTCAGCCTGTCTCCATAGCAGAGGGGCTCCAGCCCTCGGATCATCTTTGTGGCCTCCTCTGGCCCTGCTCCAGCAGGTCCATGTCCTTGTGCTGAGGCCCCAGAGCTGGACGCAGCACTGCAGGGGGGTCTCCCCGGAGCGGAGCAGAGGGGCAGAATCCCCCCCCTCGCCCTGCTGCCCACGCTGCTGGGGATGCAGCCCAGGGCACGGTTGGTTTCTGGGCTGCGAGCGCACATTGTCGGGTCACTTCAGTTTGAGAGCATGGAACTGATGTTGGCGAGGTCAAACTCGGGATTTGTTTTAAGGCAGCTCCACCACCCTCGGGTACGCGCCTTCCACGCCGGGGCAGTGCAGCGTCAGTAACACCGCCCGGGAACCCCCGCGCGGGGAAGCCAGGCTGGACCCCGCGCCCTGAGGTGCAGCTTCCCCGAGGGAGACGCAGACTCGCAAGTCTGCCCGGCACAGAGGGAAGTTTGAGATTCTGGATTAAATCACGTGTGGCCTCCAAAAGTGACTGCTATTTACAGGTGGAAAATCAAAATCAGAAGCAGCGTTTCCGCTATTCATCTGCGCAGCAGCACTCAGGGTTAGCTGGCATCTTTCTGCCTTCAGGCTGTCGCCGAGATGCCCTCTGTTTTCATGCGTGAGGTTCTTATGCACATTTTGTTAAGGGATCCAATCAAATACTTCTGATTTTTCAAATACAACAAAACCCCAGAGGCTGTATAGGGAATGAGATGTTCCAATGAACTCTCGAAATTAAGTATAAGAGTGACCCGAACAGCAGCTGGAAGCGCTGGCAACCAGAAAACATTTGCAGGCAAAGGAGTGATGAGTCAGGCAGTTTAAATGACTCCAACCTTATCTAAATGAAGGTCTGAAGAAGAGTTAGGAGAACTTATTTTAACAAATTGGAACAGATTGCCAAGGGATGCAGTAGCTTTTCCATCACTTCATATCTTTCAAAGAAGATTGAATTTTATATACACATACACACATTTTCATTCCAGGTCAACCAGAAGTTATTGGGATGGATACATCACCGAGTGAAATCCTATGACTTGTGGTATACAAGAAGTTAGCCTGGGTTATAATATTGATCTCTCGCTTCTCCTAAAAATCTATGGCTGAAGTAATAACTTCATTTGGAATAGAAAAAAAAAAACCAAACCCCTTCAATTTAATTATAATAGCGATTCAGCCTATGAACCTACTGAAATCCAAGACAAAAGTAATAGTTTTTGTATTCATTAAATAAGAAGTTACAACCACTGAAGTTTAAATAGTATTTGATTGCAACTGTAAATAAATTATGGTATGCTATATCACCATTTTAAAAAGTCACGCTTACTGTCTGATAAAGATCACGACCCAAACAAGAATCTGAAATCTCCCAGATCCCTGAGACAAGGCATAGATTTTTACAATGAATTCCTCTGAAAAATAATGCCCATTTTAAGTAGAGAAAAAAATTACAGATTTTTCTGTAATGTTTTGAGAGCATTTTCCTAACACAAAACTAGATACCAGTTCTAGAGCCTGGAGAATTTCTAGAACACTTTTCATATCTGCCCACTCTGAAGTTTTTACACCAGGATTTTTACGTTTCACGATCTTTTTCTGTAAGCGTCCAGCGGCCGTGGGTGGCTCTGCCTTTGGTACTCAGCGCTACAGCCGCGCACGGCAGCTGGAGTAGCACACAAGAGTCACCACGGATCATAAACAGTTTTACAGAGCATAAAATTTAACAGACCCAAGGAATATGACGGCAGGGGCCATAAATATAAAAAATAACTGCGGGAGCACTCTCATTATACGGGGATCGAGGAACAAGCTAAAAAGATGGCGTTGGATCAGGCAGCTGTCGCAATAATTGAGGTCATTCGCGAGCTGGGGTGGTGATCGGTGTGCTGGCTCACGGGAACATCCTACGTGTGAGTTCACGTGCCGCGCTGGCTTTGGGTTGCAGAGTCGTTCTCTGCCTCGTGTCAACACTCGTGTTTCTGCAAGCGCACAGCACTCAGGAGCTGCAATTTATATTTGCAGAAAAGCTCAGGCTGCTGTGAAGATACCAGAGCAAATCATCACATTTTATTAAAAAAAACACCCTACATGTGTAAGCTTCCTCTGTGCTCCCCATATTTGAACACTGGCTATAAAGTCTGTCATTGGGGGGGGTCAATAGGGAAGGCACGTTCAGGAAACCAACATTTCTTTTACTGCCTGACCAGTTCAAAATCCAAATTATTTGGAAAAATCTAACCCCGTATTTAGTTGGGTAACAAACAGCCAGCTCTCCGGAACGAGCCCTCACCCCACAGCACTGCGTGGGGTGCAAAAAGACAAAAGCTCTGTTGTCTGCGGTGCTTGAAGTGGCACATCGTGACCCAACGAGGAGCTGGACAAAGCGACGGGACTGCAAATGAAAGCATTAGGCTGGGAGGCAAAGGTCACAAAGCGGCTGATACGATACAAAAAACGTGACTTGCCTGAAAACAGAGGTATACCCAGGCTGAGATCCGCAAGGCAGGAAAGGAGGGGAAACCGTAAGGAAGCAATGGGCAAACAGTATGAGGCGTGGGGGTAAGCAGGTGGATTTTAGCCTCTGTCTTGGATAGATGAAGGATGATTAGATGAGAACCCAGTCCTCAGATCGTGCGATGAAGGGGGGAGTGAAGTATATTACCCAGGAAAGCACAGTGGTTGTTTCCCATGTCTCCAGCCAAGTTACGCAGCGACATTTTTGCTGTGCCCTGCACCCTATTGGATTTCTCTTCCAAAGCCAACCTAAGTTACCCTCTTCCACAGTGAAGAAAAAAAAAAATGGTAAAAATAATGGTAAATCAGGATGTTTAGTCAAAATATTAAGTTTGGGAGTCCACCTACTAAAGCTACAAGGAGCTTTTCATAGGAAATTAGGAGATCAAAAGTCTCAGAAAGCCATAGCTGGCCCAAGAGACCCCTGTATCAAGAGTCAGTTTCCCAGGCTCCTGGTAAGGAGATATCTCTAAGACTTCCTAACTCCCAGACCACGTAAGAGCCCACAACATCATCTTCTCACTGTTTACTGTGCTAAAAATTGGCCTCTGAAGACGACAGCGTGCTCTCTTGATGCGTTAGCTTTCGCTCCTGGTTTAACAATTTCTGTGCCATGTTTTCCATATGAGTTCGTCCTGCGGGCCACATCTCTGAGATACGCTAGTGGAAATTGGGAGTCATCCCATGAAACGCAAAATCATATCAGCGGAAGGCAGATGCAAACGAAAGCAGAGGAGAAATGCTCACACTGCTGTTATCCTCTGACACCAAATAAAGAGTTTTATCAGGACGAAGAGGAGCAATAGCATCCCTGGTAGTCTGAGGCACCTCTAACTCGCTCACAGCAATGCCTGACCTCTTCACAGCACCGAGACGAACAGTGCTGTTACTGTGCTCAGTTTTACAGCGGCTGAAAGGACTTGACGAGGCTCACCCAGAAATCCCAGGGAGGAGCAGGAGAATCAGCCCTGGCTCTTCCTACAGGGAATGGCCCTCCCTTTCTCCTTGGCACCACAGGCTGCTCTCCCACACTGTAAGAATATTCTCTCTGCCTCCTGCCACCTTCCCAATTTTGCATGTATAAAACATTGCACATGCAATTTATCTTTGAAATTAATATATTCACTTTTTATACATTTTATGTGTGCATACGTATATAACCACATTTTCCCTGACACTATGAAAATTCCCTCTTGCCATGGCCAAAAAGCCAAAGAAACATTTCTGCCCGGGAAGAGCAGGGGGATGCAGGGTTAACTGAGCCCAGCACAGAGCGAGCGCTCCCCAGCTCAGCCCGCGGAGCACGCAGCGCCCTGGCAGCAGTGGGTCCCTTTCGCCCTCGCGGGATGCCACCAGTACAGCTCTCCTCTCTCCAGAAAACGCAACGTGACATTAGGAAGCTGAGAAAATCCACTGACAGAGATTGAGGAGCAGCTGCTCCAACCCCGTCAGCCAGGAAGGCTCCTTTCAGCCTTGAGAGAAGGCTGCTGAAAACGGCTCCCGCATTTATAACTGCTATAAACACAGTTTCTACCCTTTTCTGATGCTTCATCAGTCCAATGTACCAGATGCTTTCTCCATTTTCCCCTTAATCAGCCCCGAGCTGCGTGCTCTGCCCCGGACGATGCCCGGGACGAGGCACTGCGGGATGCTTCGGGGAAAGGCGCCGTACCGAAGGCACGTTTAAATGGCAGGCTCCGATCTGACAACGGATGCCAGCTAACTCACACCGGGCACCGAGCGATTACAGTACAAGCCCACAGTGATGCTGCGCTCGCCAGCACTATAAACATGTGGGCAGAATTTTCTCCAAAGTACATAAAAAACCAGGCACAAAACAAACAAACAAACAAAAAGCAAGCAAGCTGAATTTGTGGTGTATTTTACAACACTCAGAGAGAAAGAGGAGAGATAATAAATCTGGGAGCTAGTAGCCACAGCAACAAATTGCATTTCTCCTCTGGATGGCTTTTCCCCCCCAATCAACAGCAATTACCGGGCACCTTAGGGTAATATAGCAAAGTTTATGTTGCTTCTATGGCAAAGTTCCTTTCACAAGACTAATTTATTCCACATCTGCAAGGTGCTGATTCATTACAGCACATTACTGGGGGTCTGATCACGACCGCCAGTGAAAACACAAAGAGAAAAGCCCTGGCCAGAGCTCGTCCTGCTCTGTTGGTTTTTTCTGATACCAATTAAGAGCCCAGCACACCGAGCCTGGAAGAGAGATGCCTTCCCCGACTCTTAGGAACAGGGGAAAGGAAGCAAAGATAAAAGTGTTTGGGGGAAGAAATTAGGGGTGAAAGGAAACACAGGCTCGTACCCGACAACGTCAGTCTCAACAAAGGCTGTGGTTGAGAAACCGTGTACGTGCTGCTTGAAAAAGTAATAATGAAGGAATAGCTGTGCTTCCTTCTGCTCTTCAAAGGCTGCCTCCAAACCACTTCAAATTCCCTCTGCATCGCTGCAGTGCCATCAGGGCTAACAGGGAGCTAGGAATCTGGTTTCCATAGTTTTTACCCAAAGGAACTTTGTGAAGAACCGAGGTTGATTTGCTTTCAAAACATCTGCGTAAATACATCACAGATCACCTACCTCCGCACATTAAAAGCCTAGCTCAGCAACGGCCAAGGCGTAACACGTATTGCCCTGTCCTAGGGCACGGTACAACCACCGAAGCATCTTGCCATGCACTTTGCAAAGGGCTTTAAAGCAGAAGCTAATGTAGAAGGATAGAGCGAGGACTAAACCATGCATGGCAGGGCAGACCCTCCCAGCTCCGACGTGACCCAGCAGCTGTCACTGTGGGATTTTAACCACATTTGCTTTTGCTACCCTTCAGGCCCTCAAGGTTTTCTGTTTCCAAGGGAATGACCTTCAGGTGCCAAGCTCCCAGCTAGAACCGACAGTGTGACAGCACGCCACATGCAGGTGCATTCATCTAACCGGTAGGAAAAGCAGTGGGAAATCCTGCTGCCCAAAAAAAGAGATTTATCGCCCCGAAACAAAGTCCCTCCAAGACAGCACAGCTTCCAGCACACTCTCAGCAGGCAGGGTCAGCTCTGCAGGCTGCAAATAAGGCACTGCCTGTCCTAATGAGAAGGCAGAGGCGGTGGAAAGAGCCATCTCCACACCACATTTAATTATTAAAGCCGACAGAAAAGATTTGTCTAGTTTTCTAACTATTTGCAGGAAAGCTGAGTTATCTCCGTGTGAACCAGGAGGTGATTTCCATGCAGGATGAAGAGCTTTGTGCTCACATTCAGCAGCAATCATGTCCTGTCTGTAACTACAGAGAGCACGAGACACGCAGCGGCTGGATGATACACCAGAAAGATATCAAGCACCATCCATGACAGCTTGACATGCTACTTTACTTTCCTTAAACACACTCTTATGACTGCCTATGAATCCTATACAGCAGCTCTCTCATCTTCCCACAATCTCAAAACGTGTGGAGCTAACAGGGCACCATTCATCCCTGTCCAGATACGCCGCTTGCTCCTCTAACCATGCAGGACCACGTAGGACAGACCACCTGGAGGTACCTTGTCTCCTTATTGGCGGTACACCCACCGGATCCATCAAACACAAGCTTCACCTAGTTTTCAAAAACATCCTCCTTTAGCCAGAGCTACCAGAATGGATCTCATTTCTGCTGCCTTTTATTATAATGGCTTGTTTTCATCCTGTATTTGTCAAACATTGTGATTTCCCCCAGAAAAAAACTTGACACTAGCCTGGATCAGGGTCCTGGAAATACGCCCCGCTTGCTAATACAATGCATAAGGGCAAACATAGAAGCCTCCTCCTCGTTTGAACAGTCTCTTCAAGCTACATGCACCCAAGCAATGCTTTCCTGCCAAAGTAGCTCACTACCTCCCTCTCCAAAATTTTTTAGACTGCTTTAATCTAGAGCCAGAGCACCCTGCCCTGCTGCCGCCGAAATTAATAGATGTTTTGCCGTTGCATTCAGTGGGATGAAAATTAAGCCTTAAGAAAGCCAGACAATCACACTGCAGTCCACATTCACGTAGGGAATACTGCAAGCAGGATTTAAAAGGACCTTACATTTATCGTTGTACTGCCTGTGCTCCATCTGCATATAATTGCTTATGTCTACAGACGCTGCAACGCTCATCAAAGGCTGTATTCTTACCCACACTAGGTCCCTCTTGCAACGGGCAGAAAATTCTCATTGCTTTACAATCTATATACGCAGCCATTTAGCATTTAATAATCCAAATTGTAACGCAATATTTGATGGAGAATAGTCATTATGGATTTATAACACAATGCAGGTAGCTGAAGTACACAAATTTCAGCATTTCAGGAAATGGGTACTATTTTCAAACAGAGCTAATCCTATAACAAAAAAAAAAATCCATAATATTATCCATAATCTTTTCTTGCTGCATGCATCTATGGGTTTTGGTTGATTTCCTCCCCCCTCTTTTTAATGCTCAAACAACTGAGTTATAGCAGAACATTTTTCTACACTATGAAGCTTATTTACATACTGTAAATAACTGTGAATGCAATAAAATTGTGGTACAAATAACATGAAATAATGCCTCAATTTGCAGTTGTTTTACATCAGCATAGTTTATAGCAGTGTTTACTGAAGACTTAGAAACAAATAAATAAATAAAAAGGCAAAGAGAAAGACAAACTTCTCTATTCCCCACACCCCACCGTGTGGCTTCTAACCCACTAACCAGCTCTGAGGTTACTCACCGCTTAAATAACACTAAAAATCAGAGACCACAAATGATGCCAGATGCCAACCCGGATAGCGCAGCACAGGGAGAAGACGATGGCGGGGTTTCTGTCCCACGTCATGCGCAAGCCGATGTCCCAAGACCTACACACTGCAGTAAATCCGGTGAGAGTGGGGCACTGCTTGGACCTGGATAGCCAATGGATCCTTCCCCACATCCCAGACTCCATGTGTGGTTTGGGACCAGTTTCTCCCTCTCTGTGCACCCAGGTTGCCCAGCCATGCTGATATTTTCACCTCTAACTTGTCCTTTTGGCTGGTCTCGTTGGGGTGCCAACTGCAGAGCACGGGGCGCTTCTGACCCTCACCCCAGCTCTGGTTTCTGTCGGCTCTTATAACACACTCCAGGCAAACAATCCCTGTGACTAATTCTTACTCTCCACTTTCTTAAATTGAGAGATCCTGGTGGGAACTGTCCAAAAGGTTTTTGTCACATAGCCACCAGAAGCCACCCACCCCCTGGGAGCAGGGAGGTTTAGACTGCATCTTCGGAAAAATTTCTTCATGGAAGGGGCTGTCAGGCCCTGGCACAGGCTGCCCAGGGCAGTGGTGGAGTCCCCATCCCTGGAGGGATTGAAAAGCCATGTAGATGTGCCGCCTGGGGACATGGGTTAGTGGTGGCCTTGGCAGTGCTGGGTTAACAGTTGGACTCGATGATCTTGGAGGTCTCTTCCAACCAAAACGATTCTGTGATTCTATGTCTTGTAAGTCTGGCTGACACCTGGTCTGCATGTACACAAACAGGATCTAATATTCCCCTCCAACAACCCACTGCAAATTTGAGTTAGTGATGAAATGAAGAAGATCATCACCTTCATATCTGGAATTTTAATGTTGGCTCCTAATTTAGGTTTCTCTGCGTGTTTTGGGTTTTTGATGAGACAAGTTTCCATAGTACCTACATGGTGATTTGATCTGCCTTTTATTAGGAAAAAAACCAAACCAAAACAAAAAACCAACCACAAAACACCTTTTAACACATTACAAGGGCTCATGGGGATCATTTTGGGCTGTCAGCAGGGCTTAGCCAAGATAGGCCATGTAAAATGGCAAATCTCGTAGTCCACCAGCTACCGACCCCACCAGTCAAACAAATGTGTTAAACTCAGGTACTCCCTGGAACAGACGGGTCAGGAGAAAGATTTCTCTAAATTCTTTTTTCTTCCTGGCTTATCAGAGAGCCAGAATAGAGCCTCGAAACGATGGAGTGCAATTTATCCTTCCTTTGAGCACGCACTGAGTTGTAAATAGTCATTTCCAAGAGCTTAAAACCCCAGGGAAGCAGATAATAAGCAATTACTCTAACCAGATAGCACTGATGTCTAAAAATTAATTTCTGTGCTAACATCCCACCCCTAAAGTTTTAAATTTCAAAGTAGAGCATCTTCTGAAAAAGATACACAGGTGTACAATTATGTTTCCTAGACATCTGTCTCCATCTACTCCGGCGGCACATTTAACCCTGCTACTCGGAGCACCGGCAGCGCACGATAGCCTTTCCTCCACGTTCCCCGGGCACATGTGCCTTCAGACGAGAGCTGCTGCTGAAGTATGAGGCACTGTGCTGATCGAAACAAATTGATCTTGTCACTGCCGCATTCCTGACATGCTTATCCCACTATAGATTTCCTTTGTTATCTCTGCCACTATTTACAAATCATTTTTTTCTTTTCAGAGAAGGTTGCTGTTTTCCTCAAGATCTGCTCCAGTCTAGCATCTTCAGAAATCATTGAAATGGGGCAATAAAGCCATCAAAGTCAGAAGAATCGGGAACACAACCGCAGGAACCTGGTTCCTCCAAGCAGCTCCTCTGTTCACACCGCGTAGCTCACAGGCAGCAGCGCTAAAGCTTACCCCGATGCTCTGGGGCTGCTGGCCCAGGGGAGATGTTTCACCTTCGTGGCTTCACACAAGAATATTCCTCCCCCTTTCTCTGAATTCAGAGGTGTCATCCATAAGAATGACATCAAGTCTTAATGGTGAACGCTACCTTCTTCCACTAATATTTGTCGGAAAAACAAAAGCAGTTACAGGGTTTCACATACTACGAAATCACAACTCTCTTTATTTCATCCTCTACAACCATTAAAAATAATCAAAAGAAGAAGTGAAGCGAAGACGAAGAAGCCATCTTTAACAGCAGCACTTTGGGTTTACAGTACTATCACTTGGATGTTATTTATAATACATGAGCCCATCATGGTCAGTCTATCTTGCTTCTAGGGTCCTCTGAGACACCTACAAAAGTGCCTAAATGATCATCCCAGGCACCCAGAGTCACCTTTTATCATTTATTTGCTGTCAGTCTTTGAAAGTAAAATACTGAAAAAAACCATGGGGTATCTACACACAGATTTAGTGCCTGCTTCAATAAATGTTTACATTTGGAAACTCGCTCCACAACCACTGTGTAATCCTTAAAACAGAGAAAGGGAAATCTAGCTAATTTCTAGGAATCTAGTGAATATTCATTGACAAATATCCATTAATTTGTGATATTCTGGAAACTACCAACTCAAAACTACAACCTCTACCAAAGCCCACCCCGCTGTTCTGCTCCCTGCTCCTTAACATTCACCACTGAACGGTAGCTGGAAACTGTAATTAGTAGTAAGTCTGAGCCCTGAGATCTCTTATTTTATGTCATTTGCCAAACATTCCACTATATTTTGTTCCTGCAGCTCTGAATGTTCTCTGCCCTTCATTTCAATTAATGATATCATAGATCAGTATATTCTCCCAACAAACTATTAAATTAACTGGCCGTGTTCTTCCTTCATTTTTCATTCACAGAAAGGAGAAAAAATAACCACAGCAAACTGATGCGCTTACTCCTTATGATTTCAAATAAAAGCCGGAAAATGATGGTAATGTTTCGCCGTCCCACGGTTTAGCCAGAAAGCACACTGTACATCTCAGTTATGTCATGTTTTATTCCTCAGCCTGTGAAGATGGCGGAGAGTGATGCATCTAGGGTCAAAAAAAAACAAAATGAGGAGAAACTAGCAGCAACTAGAAGTCAGAGATTTTTCTGTTGCTTACTTAACGCCTCCACAAATAACCTTGTTCTCCTCTCTCCTTTCAAAAACAAAGACGCAACACAAGGAAATAAAAATGCCATGTGAAGCTTTTATTTCCAAGTCTGTGGAAGTAGTAGTTTTTCATCTGTAGCTTTCACGGTTACAACCCCTGTCACGTCCTTTCCCTGCCGGCCGTGGGTGGCTGATTGACAGGGTGCTGTCTGCATTCCTGCCACGTTGGCAAGCGGGACAAATACTGCCCCAGCCAAACGGGCTGGAGGAAATTTCCCCTCAAGACCCTCTATATTAAATATTTACAGATATCTTTTCTCATGATTGGACCACCGAGGACAGAAAAATGTCCACCAGGTGATTCAGACTTCCCACCACCTCTTTTCCAGCTACTCCTCCTCCCTCTGCTGAGCAGCAGTCCCTACCTCTCCCCTTCTGCAGCCTTGCCTTGTCCTCGCTTTCCCTAGGCTTCTCCCCAGAACCTCCTCCATCGAATCTTCCGTTCAGCATCAGCCTTTCCACCTCCCACTCTACCACCTTTTGTTTATTTGTTTTGAGGGAACCTTTGGCCTTAATTAAACTAAAAAAAACAGTAACAAAATATATGCCAACAAACTCATAACAGTTCTACTGCAAATTTGCACCAGCACTTTCCAGGACATTCCTTGTTGCCCCATGCCACTGCTCTAACTAGCAACGTGCAAGGAGCCGTTAGATGTTTAGGGTTTGGGGCAATCCTGGTACATCAACTGCTGATGCAATTCAGAGACACTTCTTTGAGCTCTGCAAACAGACCTTAATAAGAAAGTCTATAACCAGGACAACGGTGAGGACGTGAGAGAGAAAAAATAAGATAGATTGGGAGTGAAGACAGAAAAATGAAAGAAATTACATGAACTGCAAAAACCACGCAGAGTAACATTGCTTCTGGGTGTCTCACATTAACCAAGGACGGGGGAAGAGGGGCCTGTTCCTCTCCTGTGCACCTTCCCAGGCACCGCAGCAGCCAGGGCAGAGTCTCCACTCCGCTTCCAGGAGGGGACGCATCCAAACTCAGGCTTTCCACTGCAGCACGCTTCTTTCCCTCACTCCGTAGTGTCCAGGAGCTATGACACAATTTAGAAGAGGGGAGGAGAAATGTGGTGAGGGTTTCTCACCACGATCTGCCCTCAGCTGAGTCCACAGACAACAAAAGTAGGTACAAGGACCTGGTTTTTTTCCTCGTTACACAAAGGGGAAGAGTTGGAGCTGTAAGTCAAATCTCATTAAGTTGCACTCCAAGGGCAAGCTTACCTCCCCAAGGGCTCCTCAAAAACCCACCAGAAGAAAATGCAAGATGAAAGTCACAAGTTGTCAGTAGCAGTACACGCCTTCGCAATTAAGACTGTGGCACAGGCAAATGCCAAAGCAAAGGCAAGATCTGGCCACTTCTCCCATCCTTGGACTAAGGGAACAGGATGCACAGGATTAACTCCCATAAAAACCTCCACCACCTCCAGGTAATGGTCTTGGCAACCACATCCTGGATGGGGAACCAGACCAACCACAACATCACAGCGGTCCACACAGGTTGCTGGCGTAAGTGGGACTGAATTCCTGAAATCAAACACCCAGGGACCCTTGGGGGTTTGCTTCTCCTCAGGGCCCCCAGATTCAGGGGAGAAAACCCTAAAGTTACATGGAAGTTAACCTGAAGAGCTGAATCCAGGGATTAAAGAAATCTTAGTTTCTAGTACCAGGGGTTGCAGAGGATAGTTTTAACTATCATCCCTGAGGACTCCAAATAGAGATGCAAAACCATGAATGCATATATTCAGGAGAACCTTGCTTGACTTCCGTAATGTTGTGGGCAGGCTACAGGGTCTGGCCACAACCACACTGCACACTCAGCACTGACCGTGCTCCACTTTGTCCAGGGAAATCGCCCACCGTCATCAGGCTCATTTCAATTACAATTGCCTTTCGACTTTTTTTTCTTCAAGGAAAAGCAGGTCTGAAATCTATCACAGATCCTTTATGGCTATACACTCATTACTAGTTCTGCTGCTTTTTAAGGGCCATGACTCACAAGCTGGGTTGTCCTCCGCACACTGAGAAATGGGCAGGAAGGGCCATGAATCACTCCAGGCACCATTACCTCTTGCAGTGATTAATTGGACAGAAGCACAAGGAGCCAACCTTTCCTGCAGACCGCACAGAGGAATTTGTTCCTGCTTGGGAGTTGCCACCACTTTGGTCACCCACCAAAAAGGAACAGACACGGCAGCAGGGAGCACATTCCTCCAAAGCTCCTGGTGGCAACCATGGCAAGGCAGAAGACAACTCTGATGCCCTATTACTTCTTCCTTCCAGATGGCATCCAGCCGTGTTCTCCATAAGCACCATCTCCGTGAAGTACTGCTAAATGAGGCTGTCACACCAGCTTCCAGTGAACAGTGGCAAATATTTTTCCAGAGCTGACAGATTTGTCATTGTTAAAAGATTCTAATGACACCCCTTCCACAGCCCAGCCAGTGGCACACGAGCCTCTGTTGCCCTCTCGTGGCTGGTTTGCCTCTAACTGAAGCACTGGGACCCAAAAGACCTCTCAGGTCATCGAGTCCTATCATTTTTTATTGCAGACAAACACATGATATAAGCCCTTTAATAAATGTTATCAATCCCGCCTGTAAAAACTCGTTAGGTTAATGTGATGCTATTTTTATTAAAGCTCAGACAACTTGCGTTTAAAAGCAATTACACTGTTTAAACATGAAACAACTCTAAAATGATAGAAGCCGGAGCTTGGTGTCAACTGAAATTCACAGCCCCAAACCTCATCCCTCAGAGTCAGGCTGACTTTTTGGTGCTGCAATTACACCCCCAACTTTTCTCAACAGTGACAGCAATTCCACACTCAGAGCAATCAGATCTACTCCCGAGTGAAGGGTTTGACTTCCAGCTCTCGGCTTGTTCTACGCAGACTCCCCTGCAGCCCTACAAAATTCAGATGGGAGGCATTCCCACCACATCTCCACTCCAGCACTCAAAACGGAACAGCATCGTCCCCACGAGGGTCAAGTACTGAGGCGTTTGACTCAGCATAGCATGCTACTCACCAGCTAACAGCATGAGAAAAATAGTCGTCCTACAGCTAAATGCTGCCTCTTCAATAAGATGTACAGATAAGCTGCAACAAAGCTGATTTTAAACAACGAAGCACCCTTTGTGGTTAGGTGTCCTTAGGGGCAGGGCAAGTTCTTGCATGCACTACAAGAGTTTCACCTCTGTCTGAACACTCTAAAAGGAATCAGTCGGGTGGAGACGAGACAGGAGCTTCAACCAAGAGCTCTGAATGAAGCAAAGGGAGATTTTTGTTTTCTTCCTGTGAGCACTTCATTTCATAAACTGGTGTGTAAGATAAGATAAATCAAACTGAAACAAGAGAATTCAAAGACTCCATTCTGGTTTCCAACAGCAGAAAACAAAGCTCCAGCCCCTTACCACTTGCTATTATATGGCAGAGAGCCACCAACACTGCACGCATAAAGCATCGAGTGTCCTCACTTCTTTTCTCGCTGGAGCAGATATTCCTGCTCCTGCAAGGAGAGGACAGGACTCGTGAGCAAATCCAGGTTAACTCTTCCACACTCCTCTTTCAAACTTCAACAGTCATCCTAGAAAGCAGAAGACACCACCAGGCATCTCTCTGAACATCTGGGAGGAAACAAGCAGAACTAGCGTTTATCTGAACTCCAAAAGGCATTATTTTCAATAAGAATTTCTGTTTTCATCAGCATGGACTTCTTGTAAGGCTGTTTCCATATTCTATTAATCTCTCTAAAACCTTCACGCTCAGCAACGTGGCAATTGTCACACACGTTGCACAACCAAGAAAACTAAAAGGCCATAGTTTAAGTAAAGTTGGTGCTGAGTCCTCATTAGTCAGGTGTTGGCAGGACTTATTAATGGCAGTAATTAGTAGAAAAAAAGTTCAGTGGTGGCAGTGGAAAATTCCACCACTTAAATATTCATTATTATCATCTCCTCCAGCTTCAAGGTGCAAGCTATCTTATTAGCTTCCTCGGGGCCAGCCTCTCAGGCCAGCTCTGCCAGGATCCTTGAAGGTGAAAGGCTGGAAACGTTAAACTTCTTTCAGGAGTCAGCAGAATTATATGCCAAGACAAACGGCCACCCCTCAATTCCCTGAGCATCCCCTTCAGTTCTCCAGGGCATCAGGGCAATCTGAGCATGGCTAACAAGTACTGCTCGTCACCTTGGCCGTTTAATTCACAAACAACAGTAAAGCAGTAAGGAAGATCAAGAGGAAAATAAAACGCCGATTGTAGCAACAATGCACTAAATACAGAAAGATCGCAGATCCATGAAGTGCTCTGCGATTGTTTAATAGGACTAATGAATTAAGCAGCAGAGAAATCTGGAAAGCTTTGCAGCAAAGGCCCTTCAAACACGAAGTGGGAAAATTAAAAAAATCTAGGATAAAATTCTCAGTAAGTTCTGTCTTCATTTGTGGATATTCAACATTGAGACAGTTAGGTCTAGATTATCAGAGCAATCTGAATGCTTGAACATACTGAAGTCCATGGGAAGTAGAGTCACAAGCCCTGGTGAATCAAGAACCTGATGTCTGTTTTTCAAAGCAATGCTCCCACAGAGCTCACTTTTACCTTGGCCCAGCTGTAGGAGACGAAGGCAGCTCAGAGGCACCGTGGTTTGGTTAAATCCTCTGGTTTTCAATTCAACAAGGGTAAAATGTTCTGCAACAGAAGGAATTCTACCTGAAATCCTTTGCAGTCAGTGTCACTTGGCCCATAGTCCAATAGATGTCATGCACATTAAATCCACGACCTCCAGCATGTTCAATATACAGGTGCTCCAGACACATGCATTGAAATTGAAATGTCTGCTCTTACTCCACATGCCTGGGACTTCTGGCCACGTGCAGCTCCCCCTTTGAAGCACACTTCTACTCAACAGCACACAACCTACAGAACAAAAGCCAAGGACAGAGCCCACCACCTACAGGTATTTATCTCCTCTGGGTTTTTATTGGGGAGGAAAAAAAATATCTCTGAAATATCTCAGCTGACAGTAATTCTTCTATCAGCATGAAATTAGATGGGTCTATGCCAAATTCTGTCAGCTGGAGGACCTTGGAGTTAAATTCTACTGGCCCAAAGCATTTTGGAGATAAGATCTGCGATTCTCAAAAGCCAGCCAGGTCCTCTCTGGCTTTTTCTCCTACTTATGAACCCAGGATAGTGCTTTGCTGTGTCCTAGTGGTGCTGTGTATCATAACACAATAGCTGTTACGTACTAGAAGAGCTTTAGGCTGGAAGGGAAAAGCGTAAACCTACAGAGAGTTTTATTGCTTAAAGTAATGATAGTCTTAGTGCCGCACTTGTAAAAGAGGCTGAGCAGATCTGACCTTTCTGCAGTCCCGTAACTTTTACTAAGACGACTCTCCCAAACCCAGCTCGCAGTGAAGTAAAGCAGGCGCATTGTACGCTACTGCAGCAAAGCGTGGTCAGCTCAAGAAAGATGGTGCTTATTAGAAAAGGCCAGTCCAGGGCTATTTATAAGCAGCTGCAGAAATGCAGTTCTTAGGGAAGGCGGTGCTGCGTTAAGGAGCCTTCATAAAAAACAAGAAGGCATTTGTTGAGATTATTCCATTCCTGGAGTTGAAATATTCACAAATCTAGCTGATTCCACATTTATCTTTGTAAGTCTCTGTATGTGTGAAAGGATTTAAGACAAAGGAACTCCATTTCCCACGGTAGAGGATGTCCCGCAATACCTTTCTATCTGTTGTTCTGTTTGCAACAGCTTTTCACCTCCACGGTGCATAATCTGTTCTCATTTGTACTCTCTGCCTTCGTCTCTGCTAAACGTGGTCTGCAGTAATATTTTGACTTTTGCTGGAAAGTTGGTTTAAATGAAATGTAAAAATGGGAGAGCTTGGAAAACCTACACGGTTCTAGCAAATGAAAAAAAGGAGCTTTCCCACTGTCACCTGGGCTGGGAAAAGCAACGCTCCCCGCCTGGCATTAGGCATGCAGAGCACTGGCAGCAAAGCTCCCGAGACACCATCTGTGCACATATAAAGAGCGGTGGGATTTTTGTAACATAAATGATTGAATTTGCTTTCTGCTTCCCTTGCAGTGGGAGTATGCCAGCTATTAAGTGCCATAAGAACTTGCCAGACTACTTTTGAATATAAAATTTATCTTCTCTGATTCATGCCCTCTCCCACCTCTGCAAGTAAAGCTGGTGCTGCTGTAGGAAATATTGTAGTCATTTTGCTCAGCCAAAAGTCTACCTATCTGTCATCCGCCTAAATTAGGAGTGTAGTTGTGAACTGCAGAAAGCCTGAACTGCTTTCGGGACTTGCCTTATTCTTCATTGACGGTGGGACAAACCTAGAGCAACCACTGGGTCTTTACACCTCTCACAAACCTTTTACGTTTTAGTACCAAATCTGAGCCCAGCGAGAAGGCTGATACGCAGTACCATCTGTCTTCATCACGTTATGAGCTTCTGACCCTCACTTTACTCCAGCACTTGTCTGTCACTTCTCAAGTAGGAGGGGAACTCTGGATCTCCAGCATCTGCCTGGATTTTTCTCCTAGAAGTAAATAAGTTGTATTTGTCAGCCACGTGCATCCCCATCAGGACCAGAAGCACTGCCCGGTAAAAGTGCCCCTCGTTAGACCTCTTTTCATTGGATTGTAATGCCAAATTTTCTACAAGGTTAGAATTTTATATCTTGAGTGCCTGTGTCAGGCTAAAGAGGTTTGAAATAGCTCAGCCAAAATGAGTCAGATATTTCAGAAAACAAGAGAAAACTAACAAACAAACAAAATCATTCCTATGTTAAAAAGATAACAAATCAGCTAGCGATGCTTTTACTGGGAGCGTTACAGCATCTCATCTTCCTGGCAAGGGCATGAAGCGCTAGCAAGGAGCTTTTAAACATGACCATGTAATTAAAGATGGTCATAATGTGTATGTGCACAAGGCAACTGTAGAAACCAGTTTAATTCCAGCCTCTTCCTAACTCTGTTGTGCTTGACTTTTTGCTCTCCTAGTATCTCGAATGTGTTGTTCGTGCGGTTAGATAAACAAAACACAACCCAATTACGCCCAGGCAAGTCTTTTAAATTTTATGGGACTGTGGGATGTATGCGGTGGGAAAACCTAGCCTGTACAAACTGAACAACGAATAGAGGCAGCGGGAGGAAGAGCAGCAACGGCGGAGTGGAGGCAGCCCTCACCGGAGCCGCGCGTGGGAGCGCTGAGGTCTCGCCGAGCCCCAGGCTGCACCCTCGGCAGGCGCAGGATTTAAGAAGGAAATAATATGCTGTGTACAGAAGATATTGTGTTGAATGTAAAGGACAGGAACATGTCGCACAGCTGCTGGGTGGAAAAGCCATTCGAATTGTGCTTAAGCAGGTCCATGGGGAGGGGAAGGGAGGTCTTCGCTAAGCTGCAGCATCACCTTTACGGCAGCAACGCGCGTGGCATCCACGCTCCTCCACCTCCAGGCCAGCCTTAGCTATCAAGCTAAAGATCAGCTGGTAGTAACACGTCAGCAGAGGCAATAAGTACAGCTGATCGGATAGGTACAAGCACGCCATTGAAGGAGCTTTGGGAGGACAACTCGCTTTCCCAGAAAGAACTTTCAATCCAGTATGCGAATAACCAGGGAGCAAGCTTGGTATGAACAAGCAAACCCAGCGCTAGCAGAGGCTTCCTCCCACCCCGCAGTCCCGAGGCTGGAGCAGGCGATGTGAGATGCGCTGCCAGCTGGGACCTCCCGCCGGCTCCCCGCGCGTGGCACGGCCCCGGCAGTGCGGCGCAGACGTGGCACGGCCGCCCCAGGCTTTGGCACAAGCGCTGAAAGCAGCGCTGCCGTGGCCGGGGCTGTACAGCAACAGCGAGTCCTGCGGCTGATGCTGTCCCTGATTTGTGATAAATCGGCTGAATTGTGAGCTCCTTTCTGTTTCCAGGAGAGGAAGGCAAGGGGAAACGATGACATAGAAGAGAAGGAAAATCACCCCAAATTTATGGTGGCCCACAACTACTACCTGTTTTGCTCTAAGGCCACCAGTGGGACGCTTCAGGCAGACACTACCATGAAGGACAGGACAACTGGCCTGTCCCAAGGTCTAATGGTTTTCTTCACCATAGATCCGCACAGCTGGAATTTTCCAGCCTGATCACCGAGCTGGAGACCATCCTCGAGGAGTACCCGTCCACCAGGAGAGCGCAGCCAAGGTACCCACGGCTACATGCAAAAATTAGAGACAGATGAACTCTAGGGTCTACCCGCTCCGAACTGCTGACAAGATCTCCGGCTCACAGGAGGAACGACATCTTGAGGGGGCAGCAAGGACGAGGTGCACTTCAAACCTGCCCAGTTCTGTCCCACCTGCACACTGACAGGTGAGAAACGGTTCACTAGAGAAAGTAATGAGGGGTACAGAAGATCAAGCCTCATCTGGGGCTCAGAGGCAGTGGGACTCACCAAAGCCTGCCCGATAAACACTGCCCTTGTTTCAAAGTTCATCTCACCAGCCGAGAGCCAAGAAATATCTTTTTTTCCCATGCTTGTCCCAAAACCTGCTGTACCGTGGTCATAACGAATATGCACACACTGACCAGTCTCCTGGCAGGGCCTTCGGAAAAGACCCACTTTTTTTTTTCTGCTAAAACCAGCAGACCGCCAGCGCTCCCCTCCCCTTGCCCACAGCAATCCCCACGCCTGGCAAACAGCACAGGACCCAGAAGGCAGGCCTGGCTGTGCTGTAAACAAAGATTTAAATCCACAGTAAAAGATCTCTAAAGTGCAACCAGAAAAGGCTACTTCAGCTCCCGTTAAGCTGCATGAAGAGCATTAGCACTCCTATACACGCTGGCAAACGCTTTCTTCCCTTGCAGCGTCTCTGCATGTCTCCCTTCTCCTGCCCTTCTCCTGCCCATCGCCAGCCCTGACTGACATTTTTTGTGGTTACTTCATTACTGCATCTCCAGAGAGTTAGGGAGGGCTGAGAGGAAAGGAAGAATGAGAAAAGGGAAAAAATAATTACAACGGGATTTCATCGACAAGCGGAAAAAAGGAAGTGTCCCTCCAGTTTGATCAATAATGCAGCACTTGTTATCGTGATCTCTTAATAAACCACAAGCAACCCAGATATATTTCCATCTGTGAATCAATTCTTTGCAATGTTTCTAAACACAATATAGCCGGTACATGCAACCACACAAAAATAAAATGAAATGGGCTGGTTTATTGATTGTCCAAACAAGAAACCTTGTAGTTTGCATAGATTATCAGCAGAGAAGTGCTGCCTGCTTTGCTTCTGTTTAATTACTTTTGCTTTGTTTCAGACTTTCTCTCTCCCCCACTGGGCCCGTGCGCATTACTAGGCAACCCCTCTGCCATATCAATGGCTAAATCCTCCCAGTTTAACCCCAAAGACATTTGCTAAACCTGCAAAAGGAACTGTTTCTGTATCTGTGTCCTCCGTCGGAGGAACACTCCTAGGCGCTGCTTTTATTTCTCTTAAGCCAGAGATGTTGGAGGTGTCGCCGCACTTCACAGGAGGCAGAACTGGCCCAGACCTCCTTGCCCCAGAGAAAGTTTAATTACACAGCTAATTATATGGCTGAGTTCACCTCCTTTCACCTCTTTTTTGTTCCTGTCTTGGAGCCTGTCTGCAAAGTTCATCCTCTCTGACCCATCGCTGTGCAGGCTACGACCCACCCCCCCAAATCCACGCCAAGCAGCAGTAATTGCTGGGCTGGGGTCAGACCGCAGGGTCCTCCGGGCTGACCTGGAGCAGCTTTGTGGAGCTGTGCTGACCCTCACGGCAGGTAACCCATGAATAAATGCTCAAAGGCATTTTACGTTTGGGTATTTTCAGCTCCCTGATGTACCCTCTGGATCGCAGCGTGCCAGGACCTGCTACAACGGCGCGGGTGTAGAAAGCAGCGGTTGGGGGACCTGGCCTCGGAGAAGGCTCCCCACGCCAAACCGCCGAGCGACCCGCAGCCATGCGCCCCACGGGTACCCACACGGCAGCGACAAGGACACTCACCTCACACACACCGTGCATCCAGTGCCACGTTATACTCGGACATCATCTACGGGGACCAAAAGAACGCTTTTATCGCTCTAGATTGAATTCCAATGTCTTTTCTTTTGCTCTTTCAATTTTCAGTGATGCCTTGAGCCTTCTGTGAGGGAAAATTTCCTTCTGTGAGGGTGTCGTGGTTTAACCCCAAATTGTTACCCAACACCCCGCAGCCGCTCGCTCACTCCCACCCTCCCTGGTGGGTGGGGAGGAGAATCAGAGAGAAAGGAAAACTCGTGGGTTGAGATAAAACAGCTCACCAGGACAGCAAAGGAAAAATATAACAATATATTAATAATGATAATATATATAAGGATAATAGAATATATAAAACAAACGATACACAATTTCTCACCACCCGGTGACCGATACAGCCCGTCCCGAGCAGCAGGCAGGGAGCAGGGGTATCCCCCCCCCAGCTATCCCAGAACAGCAAGTTCCAGAGAGAGCAGGCAAGGGAACCAACAGCCGAACGAACGAAAAACAAAAAGGTAAAATAGGGAAACAAAAAGCAACCCAAAGGGAAGCTTAACAATTAAGACAAGTTACGGGTCTAAAAGCCTAGTGGCCCACCCACCGACCCTCATTTATACCCGGCATGTCGTCTATGGTATGGAATACTCTCTTTGGCCAGTTTGGTTCAACTATTCTGCCCCTCCCAAGCTTCTGCACCTGCACATTGGCAAAACCCGGGAAACTGCAAAATGTCCTTGGTCGTTCAGCAGCAACCAGCACCATCAGTGTGCTGTCACCGTTCTTCTCACACTAAATCCAAAGCACAGGAGCTGCTGGAGACAAAACTAGCTCCGTCCCAGCCTAAACCAGGACAGAGGGAAAATTTCCTTCTGCGAGGGAAAATTTTCTTCTGCAAAGGAAATTTAAGAATAAACCTAAAGCCTTCAAGATTTGACCAATGAAGAAATCACTAATTTTCAGATTTTGTGACTGTCTGATGAAAGCAACAAGCACAGAAGGAGCAAGGGAACATCTCATGGTCTATCAATTCAGATACTGGGCATGACAGTGTTTCCTGTGGGTCTGCTGGATCCGTGCTGCAGCTTGTGTTCATCAAAAGAAGGTCCTAAAGTAATTCCCCACCTTTCTTAGGCGTTTACCAAAGATATTAGTTTTGAGGAGACAGCCCCTGAGTGTATGTAGATGAGCCCCCCTTCCTGCTGAGCCAGCATAACATCCTTCAAGAAAAAACGTAATTAAGTTAGACTTGTGAACGGTAATGAGTTTCTATTACACCCCGCTGCGAGTAGCAGCAACATCTGAAAATTATTTGTCGCTGTCTACAACCAAGCAACAGCTCCTTTATTAGAAACAGGGATGGAGCCGATAGCTTGGACTGTTGCAGTTCCAAACTTACTTTAAGACCAAACAGTTGGGAAAGATGAAGCCGTGGATGAAAGCTCTGTAATAACATACACGGATAACAGAGCTTCGCTCCAGCAGGACAGCGCTGGAAGTCTCAGAGAATGACGTGTACAAACCCTTTCCTTTCCAGCGTGGTACAGCTTGTCAGCCGCGCCGTGTCCATGCCCACACCACGCAACAGCCGTGGTCCGGCTCTTCTGTCTCCTGCAGCCACCGCTGCCCAGTGCCGCGAGGACGCCTGTGAGAGGGGCCCAGGCAGTGAGATGTCCCTGGGGCTGGTGCTGGGCTTGCTGCAGCCTCTGAGCCAGGGGCCGTGTCTCTCTAGGATGGGAAGCCCTTTGTGATTTTTCCTCCGTGCAGTTTTGCTAGTCAACTTTTTAAATTTAATGCCAGGTTTTTGTGTTACAGTGTCCTATGCCCAGGAGCTCCACACCTCAGCAATCCACTGCCTGAAGCAAGCCCTTCTTATCATAGAATCATAGAATCGTTCTGGTTGGAAGAGACCTTTAAGATCATCGAGTCCAACCGTTAACCTATCACTACCAAGTCCACCACTAAATCATATCCCTTAGCGCCACATCTAAACGTCTTTTGAATACCTCCAGGGATGGTGACTTTGGGGTTTTCTGAACCTGCTGTTTTAATCTGAGTCGGCACGGGTTTAAAAGAGGCAGTGAACCTCTCTTCCCAATTCAAGCCACTCCTGATTTTCTCGAGCTGTCACAATCTCCTCTCCACCTTTTCTTTCCCAGGTTGGACTCCTCGTCCCCTTTGCTGCTGGTCCCTGGGGGAGAAGCTGCTCTGCGCCCCTTGCCCAGCCTTGCTGGGCGTCCTGCAGCGGGGAGCCAGACCCAGCTCCCGGGCTGGGAGGGAGATCAGCAGTGGTTCGCACGGCGCCGTAATGAGATCTTCTGCTTCCTTCTCCACTTCTTCCTTAATAATTCCTTACACTTGATTCACCTATTTGATTGCTCTTGAGCACCAAGCTTACACCTTCTTAGGGACTCTCTGGTACAAGTCCAGCATCTCACTCCTCAGGGCACTAGTCAGGTTAAGCGCCATCAGAGTATCTATAGACATATATATAAGCATGTATATTTATATGTATGTATACACATACAGGTAACACTGGGGGTTTTTCCCCATGTGCATACTTTATATTCAACTACATTGAATGTCATCAGGTACTGTGTTACCACTCACTATTATAAGGTCTTTACATTCAGCCCTCCTTCACTTTGGGACTTCGGGGGGATCCTTGCAATGCAGGAGAGGTGGTTTTTTCCTGCATAGAAGTAACAGTCTATCTAGGACCCCAAACACACTCAGACGAAAACCTCTTGTGAATTTTATCCAAGAGAGTTCATTGCCTTAATCCTGGATAATCTGTATCTAATCCTTTTTATAATCTTACTCATCTGCTTGCCTCAATAGTTTTCCACAGCAGGGAGTTTACATTTCATAAAAGGAATATTTTCCTCTTCCTTTTTTGAAATGAGTTTTACTATCATAGAGGTTTCTTTTCTGCAAGGGTTCTTCATCCAAACCGAAAATGAATTACCTCTTTTTGATGCCCTGCCTTGTAAAGGACTGAAGAGTTGTTTTGTTTCCCAACAGGACTTGTGCTCCAGGTCGCTAACGGCTTCTGCCAGGTACGTTTTGGACCCAGGAATAGTCACAGACTCCAGAAACCCACTAGTGTGAAACGCATACTGAATAGATTAGATATATGTTCAATATTGAACAGAATATATTTCACCAGAAGAAAAGCAGGCCACAGTATCCTATAACGATGCTAAAACAGTGTATTTCAGGGCTGACCATGATGGGGAGAGACAAGAAATCCTGTCTTCTAGCTGGTGTCCATATGGGACGACGACATCTTCCAGCTGCCTTTTCCAAAACCTGATACAGAACAAGTATCCTGAAGACTTTCCCCGAGATGCTGAGGCTCCAGCTCGGACTCCGCCAGGCAATCCGGGCCGCCCGGCCAGGCTGCCAGGGAGCCCTTCTGCCAGTCCGGGTCTCCATCAGCGGGGACGCCCGGAGCCTGGCGACCGCAGGCGGTGCGGGCAGGCGGGGGCAGAGAGCTGCCCCCTGCGCGAGCTCCGCGGCCCGGAGGCAGAACGCCAAGAGAAGTCACGGACGCGGGACACGAGAGATTTAGTTTTGCAGTCACAGCACTCGCTGGTGTGGCAGACGTGTTGGTTTCTGGCTTAAGCATCTGCTTGAATTATCTCTATTGTGCTTAAGGAAACGAGGCGGGCGTGCGTTTTCTTTTTGTGTGTGTGTGTGAATGATGAAAAAAAAGGCTGCACAGAAAATGTAGCTGCTACATATCACTGCTTTCTCAATCCGACAGAAACAAATCAGCCAGCCTTCAAACTTTTGTTAACCACTCAGGATGAAGGGTACAAAGCGTCTCCTCTGAAGTAAATAATGTGAATCTGGCAAATATTCAAGGCGGGTATAGTACACACAACACAAAACACGGTATTAAACTGAATAATCTATTAGCGATCAAAGGTCTGGAACCAAATCCACACTCTACAAATAACATGCCAAAAATTAACTGCAAACTGTATACCAAGATGGATAATAACTGAGAGAAATGGGCAAATTTGTCACCAGGATGCGGGTGGTGCAGCTGTATTTTTTGCCCAGGGAACCTACAAATTGTAACCCTTAGTAATCACCGAAGAAATCCTACCTTTCATTAACTGGAGCATCCTCACTTGAAATTCAAATCTTTGCACTCAGCTACCCAATTCCTCATTTTATTATGAATTTCAGAAAGAGCTCCTTTGCCCCCGAACTCTGCATGCAATTTCCAAGCCACAGGACAATTACACGCAGCTAACGAACGTGGTTGGCACCACGCTGTACAGTGCTGCTGGCTGGTGCTAATGAAGAATCTGGTCCTCACGGTGGGTACTGGGGAGCAAGAAGAGTCTCCCCTTCTCACCCAATATATATAGTACTGCTCCAAAAACCCTTGAAGTTTTTTCAAGTTGCTGCTAATAAAGCAGTTTCCTAGCAGTGCTAGATCTTAAAATACAAGCAGATCACTTCCAGCTGCTCCGTATCTAATTTCTGTTGTCATCTGACACTGTTCATTTACAGTGTATCAATCTAGCTTGGGAATGTTTGAAATATTAATTACGCGAAGACCTCAGCTCACTACCGCGGGTGCATTTAGCAGGGTGCACGCCTGTTCGCAGGTATCTAAGCTGCTGTGCGGCAGAAATAATCAGTGCTTTCCCCCTTAGGGTATGTCTACGCAGAGCTACTCCAACCAGCTTTAACTGAGCCAGCTTGGGTGCTGTGCTGGTTCTGCACTTCGGCTGCGGCAACGAGCTTTGGGGAGACGCAAGATCTATCGGGACCCACCGAGGACCCTGCGCAGCCCCGCTCAGTGACGTGCAGGCGCAGCCGGGCTACGCCATGCCATGGTTTCTCTGTCAGGGTTTATTCTTGTCCGGTCAAACCTTCTGATGCTCAGTGCCCTCGTGGGGAAGCACGGAGATGCTGTTAGTACCCCCGCTACCCTGCTACGAGGCGGGGGAGCACCTCCTTCCCCCCCGCCCCGCTGGCTGGGACACGGGAGGGTGCTGCGGCATCGGCGCCAGGTCAGGGCGGGCTGCCTGGTCGGTACTTGCCCAGATTTCCAGCGGGTTTTACAGCCGGCGCTGAGCTGCTCTGTGATTAGCGGCACATTTAAATCCTGCTCACCCACCCAGCCCGCGGTCCCTGCGTGGCGACCCTGCCCTCTCATTTTGTCTTGCTCCTTTATAGCAAGGCTGGAGCTTGTAAAATGTAAGAGAAGAAAAGCACAGAAGGCTGTGGTCCATCTAAAAACGATGGGGCAGCAAGAACTGGCCCTTCCTGGAGGCACCCAACAACAAGACACCTGACAGTGCTTTGCCCCCATCCCGCTTCTTGCTGAGGCCTGTGGCTATTATCACACAAATGAGAAAACAGGGGCTTTGCACAAGCCAAGTCCCACAGTAGAGCTCATGTGGCAGCGCATTGAAGCTGCTTCTCTCTCTCGTGCATCTGCTTGACTCCCTCCAGTCGTGCCCCAGCAGGCCTTTCCCTGCTCGTGCCTTTTGGGGAGGGCTGTCAAGTTCTGGGGGGAGAAGAGGAGCCAGAGAGACAAGTCTCACTCCGCTGCACCAACAACCCTGCGGCTCTGCCCAAACGCACCACGAAACACCGGCGTGGCGAGCCGCGGGATTCAGCCCCTCCTGCGCCCAATCTTTCCCTGATGAGGCAGAATTGAGGAGCCAGTCAATGAATTCACGCAAAGATGAACACACATGCACTAAAAGCTGTCATTTAAATGCCTGGAAAATAGCCTAATTTGTGTGTACTCTGGCTGCCTGTTGCCGAGATGCTGGAGGAAGATGGGCCAGTGACTGACAAAGTGAGACATTAACTCCATCAAGCAGATGGAGAATGGCATAATTATGAAAATAATAACAGTGATTGGCCAAGATATGACAAAAAACCCCTGTAGGAATTATTTACGTTTAGGGTTGCTGGGGCCTAATTTGAACAGCAAGAGAAAACACAGAAATCGCGGCTCCTGAAATGGTCTGTGTCAATGCTCATAATAGGTAGCATAGCCCAGAACAACGGCGACCAGCTAAAGTGGTTTAATCGCATCTCCTGATGAATGAAATTAACCTTTATTTGGGGCTGATGTGCGCATGTCATCCAGCAGCATTGCTCGAAAGGCTCACGCTCGCTTCCCTCGCAGTTAATGGCTTAAATGAGTTCACTGCGGTCTGGAGCGAGCCGAGCTCGGATGCGCCAGGATGCCAGATAAGAGGAATTAAGCTGTACCCAGAGGACCAGCTCTGGAGCTGTTAAAGTCCCTCAGCAACAAACAATTTGCAGGGAGATGGGGAAAGACCGATAAAGGAGTTGGCTTTGAATAAAAAGAAAACACATGCTGCAATTCTGTTTATGCCTCCGTGTTTCAAGAGGGGCAAATCTGGCCACAAATTTGCGGTGGCCGGCCAGGAAACCGGTGACCTTCCTAAATAAAACGCTCTCGTCTAGGAATTAAAATATGACTGCGAAGATTGTCGTGCTGCCAGGAACACTTACATTTTTCATACTTAACCCTAAATCTTTTCACCTCTCTGAAGTTTTTCATCGGTTTCCCTGCCACATTTGCTATTTGTCAGAGGTAGTTGGCCCCATCTCACCCTGCTTTCGCACTCCTGGAGGCAGCGGTGTTACCTCAGGGGTGGGATCAGCTCGGTACCTGCGGAATTGCCCTCTCCCCCCCGCCTGCTGGGCTCTCTCCTCGCTGACTGCTGGCCCGTCCTCCCACCCCCCTCGCCTGGAGGAAGGATTTTTGGGGATTTAATCACACTTTTTTATCCACAGGACCCCTGCCTCATTTGCAGCACAGGATAGACGCTGCTCGGGGAACTGGAGAGTTATTCAGCGCTTAAATTCATTCTCATTCTACGGGGAACCTCTGCCTTATTTACTACACCCCTCCAGCCCCCGCGCTTGATTATTCCTGGTCTTTCCAGGGGTGTTCATCATTCTGCCTCACAAATGCTCATCAGCCGCTCTCTGCCTCTTCCCAGGAGAAAGCAGAAAACTGCTCTTGCCCTTGTTGCAGGAGGGGAAGCCAAGGCACAGGGACACCCGCGACGCCCAAAGGCCACCAAACTGCAGAGCTGGAAATCAAGCCCGCGAGGATGCTCCGCACCTCCCTGGCTGTGCCCCATGGGCAGCAGCCTCCTTCCCTGGGGGGGTGGCCAGCACTTTGGGTGCCAGATACCCCCTCGGTGCAAGGGAGGGGTGCACAGCTCCTCCGGGGACAGACCCAGCATCACCTGCCAGTGCTGGCATTCCTGGTTTTCTGTACTCTGTCTCCCTTTCGATGCAAATTGCTCATAAAGCAATTCCTTTGCTGTTCATTCCGGATTCCCTCCCTTGGCACCACGGCCGTTACTCTGGGCAGGGTCATGGGAAGGCACAGCGCAGAGTCAGTAGCTACAGGATGAAATGGATAAGCTAAAATGCAGCATTTCTGGATTTCCAGCCTCCTCCCAGCCTCAGCTGCCACCACTCCCCCACCAAGACAGGCTTCCTTGCCTGCCTGTTGCCTTCGTTCGTTCTTGCCTATTGCCAGGAACCAAAGTCCTATACTGAAAAAGAATATGAAATCTGAGAAACGAAGTCATCCACACGCTCTCCAGCAACGCCACACCTTGCTGCTCAGAGCAGCTCTTGAGTACGTGCCTCCGGCCCCGTCCTGCGCCCCAGGCATCGCACCCAGCCCACGCACTGCCTCCAACCCCGGCTGCAGCCCCGGCCTCCCCAGGGCACGGGAGAGAGGGGCTGTCCTCCCCCGAGGCTGGCTGCAAAGCAGCTACCAGAGGAGCTCCAAATTCAATGTTTCAGGTCTTTCTGATGCATCAGCCTCAAGTTCAGCTGAGGCCACAAAACTTTCTGAAGCCGAGCAGATCCTGCGGTGAGCCAGGGAAGCAGCATCCCTGCTCGGCTGCGCACAGCTCACACAGCCGCGGCGTGTGGAAGGGGGAGAGGGCAGGAAAAGTTAAAAGAAAAAGTGAAAAACGCTGCTATAAAATGGTCTTTTATAGGCCCCCTGTCATGCACAGACCCAACCCTTGATAAGCTACCTGGAGCCTTGCTGTAGGGGAAGCTGGCAGCAGCCCCACACGGAGCCCTGGTGCAGGCTGTTGCACCCGAACACAAATGAGCGGTGACCACAATATTTATGCACTAGCTTAAATAACACACCATCCCCTTGCTGTAGGGGAAGCGGCAGCACGCGGGGGCTTTGTCGAACTCCAGATTCTGCCACCCAAGTGGTTTTGAGCCCGTTCCAAGAGAGGTGAGGAGCTCCAGTGAAGTTACCCCTTAGAGAGCCCTGTACCTGCCCGTGAGCGGGGAGGGACCTGCAGCCGTCCGTGGCCGTCAGCCTGCTGCTGCCTCTCAGAAGCACGGAATTCACTCAACGCACGATTAAAAAAAGAAATGTTCATTTTTGTCTGAATTTTTTGCAGTTAGGTGGTTGTGTTTTGCTCCATTTTATTTAAGGCAGAAAAAAAAAGTATTAATTACATGCTGCCAAGATCTTTGGAGAAAAATTCAATATTATCTTTTACCGCAAAGAAGAAATGAATCAAGGCTCCATTCCAAATCCAGCAGCAGTCCTGACTTTGACGTGCCGAGGAAAATAATAACTTTCAGCACATACTAATTGTCTTGTTAACATGGATTATGCAGCCAGCCAAATAAATGTCATTCACACTTTTATGAGGAAGAGCATAAATCTAAAAATCGGAAATGCATAATATTTTTTAATCTTTTCTTTTCTCCCCATTCTACATTCATAGCCTAAATATATTTACATTTTTAATCCATGCAAACAAAGCAAGACTCTGCTGGAGACTTTTGAAACCTCCCAGGGGTCCGAAGCTCAAGGTGATCAGATTTTTAAAATAACAAATTTTGTTCCCGTGTAGCCTTAAAACCGGTTTATACTTTCTTGGCACTGCAAAGCTGTTTTGAAATAAGGATAATTTACACTCAATTTAATTTACACTGAGTCCCCTTCACACTGCCGGCGCGGTCCCAACAAGCGCTGGGGCGAGCCTGCGTAGGGAGGCGAGCGTGCCGAATGCTCATTTACTCCTCTGCAGGGGAGGGATGGATCGGGAGCCGAGGAGCAAAGCCGAGCCCCCGGGGGACACGACTGCCTGACCCCGCCGGGCTGGTGCCGCTCTTGGTATAACCCATCGCCCTCCCAGCAACGGAACAGCTACTGCCACTCACGTGCTCGGTGGTGAATTTTCTCTCTCAAAGCCCCCGTCGTGCCACCGCCTTCACTTCGCGGCAGGAGAAGGGCCGAGGCAGGGGTGACGCGACGCGCGAAGCCACGCCGCAGCGCGGGGTCTGGCTGGCAACGCAGCCCGGGACTCCTGCCTCCCGCTCCGCACGCCGGCAGCCAGACCCTCCTGAAAGGCAAAGCGGTTGTTGACCGAAGGAAGGAATGGCCGTGCAAGGAGATTTAGACTAACACGGGACGCTGATAAACTTCGCTCATTAGCGTTGCCTCTGTAGTTGTTAAAATTCAGCATTCATCTCTCCCGCACAGATCAGGCCCTGGAAAAGCAGCACCCACCAAGGGGACCCGCAGCGCAGCCTGGGTTCTCACCTCCCCGGCACAAACTGGATTTCTCATCAGGAACCATTCTTTGGGCTTGCTTTTACTTTGCAGCAGCCAGGCAAACAGCACAGCTCTGGCACAACGCTGGGCTAAAGCCCGTGGCGACGAGCCCCGGCTCCCTCGTGCCAGCCTGTTCCCATGCAGGATCATCCCTTCCCCGGCCCCACCATTGCCACAGCCGCCCCAGGGCTCTCCACGTGCTAATCCAGCTTCCGACTTGGGTATCAGCTCTTCTAACACTGCTCCTTCTCGCCCCAGTCTGCTGGGATCGCTTTAATCGCCAGCATCCCCTTTTTCCTGATCTCTTCTGCCCTGGCTGGCCAGCGTCGGCAGCGACAGCACTCCCAGCTGTTAGTGGGACAGACCCTGCTGGAGGTGTCCACCACACAACCACCCTTCTCCATCTCAGTGGTTGTCCCGCTCCTTACGCACACCATCGCCGCTAGCCGAGTCCAAACCCTCCACGCGAGACACGCCGTGCCTGACCCCAAACGGGCTCCGAGCCTGCGTGTCTCCGTGCTGCAACGTTCAGAGACGTTGCCTCTGCGCTCGGAAGATGAACGACCTCAGCAAGGCCCCGAGTCCAGGTTACTGAGCACCAGAACCGGGGCCAAGGTGCTGTTCTCCCTCGGGGCAAGAAGCAAGCTGGCCCAGCATGAACAGGCGATGCGCTGCAGGCTGGAGACAAACCCTCCAGGCCACAAGCACCGGACTTGGAAAGCATGAAGACAGCCCGGTCTCTCTGCAGGAAAGAGACCGAGGGATTGATTTTTGTGCAGCTCTGAAGTCCTGCTGCACTTCACAAAAGTAAATCTGAATCTGCTGTAAAAAAAGCCTTACTGGCACTGTGGCATCACCCAGCCCGGGAGCAGAGCTCGCAGAGTGGGGAAGCAACCTCGACAGAGCGATTCGAGCAAAAGCTTACGGACAGACGCAATTAAAATAAGCACTATAGCTTCAATCAACTGTTCTCCCCAGCAGCACAGGCTTGGAAAAGGCTCTTAATAGATCTCTTCCACCGCAGTGCACAAACTCTATTGCCGTTGCTTCACCGATTATTGAAAGTTAGCAGAGTGAGGCAGTGCTCTCACAACACCTTCAATAGTGATTTGAGGATCTGTCTGTTATTAGCTGGCCATTTCGTACACGGAGAGGCTAAGCAGGGTATGGAGTGTAACCATTTTTCAGACAGTTTATCTACTCAGGCCCCTGCTCGCTGCCTCCGGGGGCTGCGTCTGCCCCGCTGCCGTACCCCACGCACGGCGCAGCATCCCAGCCTCCGAGGAGCGGCTGGACCACGCCGCGTCTGCCTTGATTAAATCACGGGAGCACGCAATTCTCCCATCGCCTTGGGTTGATTGGGAACAAGGCTCA
Organism: Phoenicopterus ruber ruber; assembly: GCA_009819775.1. Classification (NCBI taxonomy): domain Eukaryota; kingdom Metazoa; phylum Chordata; class Aves; order Phoenicopteriformes; family Phoenicopteridae; genus Phoenicopterus; species Phoenicopterus ruber. The sequence goes on from CM020230.1 coordinate 5,422,813, forward strand.
GAATAACCTCTGATAGATTTTCTTTCGCAGACAGAGAGACATCCCGATGGTTTTAAGCTTTCTTTTTTAGCTTGCAAAATACTCCCCCAGGAGGGCAGGCTCCCGCCAGCCCCACCACGGGGCTTTCGCCTGTGACCTCCTGCCAGGGCAGGGAGTGCAGAGCAGATTTATTTAGCCAGGTGCGAAGGTCAGCCACCTGCATGTCTGCACATTTGGGAACAATATTAAATTTAGCATCCACACTGTCGGTATGCGGAGGCTCTGGAAGAAATTCTGGCTTTAGCAGCCAGCAAAGCAAAGAGCATCAAGGAAAGCAAAGCTGTGCCTTCATTCCCCATCTCAAAACACTCTGTAAGAAGCAAAGGGTTTGCTTTTTAACAGAAATTATTAACCTTTGGAACAACTGACCTAGAGATGTCAGAGATTCTCTAATTCTACAGTTTTGAAATCAATCCTGGCAGACTTCCTGAAAAATCTATTATAAAAATAGACAATACCACTCAAGTTTTTCATGAAAAATGACAGCTACCAACAGCTGCTTCATTTCCTTTTCCTCTGGCTGCTCCTTGACTACGAGAAAATGAAGTGTCCTGTGACTGAGGCTCAGAGACGAGAACCAGGAGGCTCAGAGACCATGTCTGGTCCTGGCAGAGACTTTCCATGCCCTTGCGCCTCCGCTTCTGTACGTGTAAAAAAGTGATGGAGATACCCACCAACTTTCTACAAAGGTATCACAGCGTCCTTGAAGGGAAAGTATTATAGAGCTGCAAGTCACTAATTTTCCTAGAATTCCTAAATTTCCTAGAATTGGCTACTGCCATTATTTCCTTCAAGTCCCACTGAACATGGTTTTATCCCTTCTTGATTCTTCTTCCTATCAACGTCCACTTTAATTTAGGGTAATTCCAATGGTCCCCAAGGCCCCCAAGCATGGGACACCATGAACATCCAGCCCCCCAGTTCCCCCCCTTTCTTTTAGCTGAAAAACAAAGGCCCCCGCACTTTAAGTTCCTGTGTAGCCAAGAGAATTACCAAGTCCTACTTTCTTATGGAAAGCACCTGAGTAGATTATTTTACATCCCCCAAGAAGTGAGTTCATGCTGCAGGTTTTCTCTCAGCTGAGCCCATGGAAGAGCCTCTTCTACACCTGTCCAGCTATTTTTACAGAGCTGCTCAGAAATCTATTACCTTTCTAAGATCTTGTCTGTCAAATTGCATTGAAATTGGCCAATTCTTCAAAAGTTAACAAGAATAGCCTAACAGGTGGACTCACATGCCTTTGGTATTCCCACAGCCCTCGTTCTCTCCAGTAAAGAGGCATAGAAAACCCAACAAAAACATCTCCCTCCTCCCAGCTGGTCTGATGAGGCTGGTGCCTCTGGGATTAACCACCCGGAGCCAGCACGGGCTGCCCTGGACCCCAGGGAAAGGTCCTGGTGGAGGATCAGAGCTGAAATCACCCCTCATGGGGATGTACCCCAAAACCAGAGGGAAGCCCAGGAGGCAGACTGGGCTTTGAGGTTTCAGCAGCGCTACACCAGAAAAGAAGCTTTTCCAGTTCTGATCCTGATCTGGATCTAAATTGGGTCTTGCACTCTGAATCTGATGCCGATATCCTGGCTCCCGTCTGCCTGCTCCGACAGGGACATCACGCCGGTACAGTTTACACCGCAGGGCAGCTGGGCATCACTGGCAACTTCTGAGCAAATTTGCACACTTCGGTGCCCGCCTCGACTACGAGCTGTGTTGGCTCTATCTTCAGATAGTCTGTGTCCTGCTGCTACACCTGTCCTGGAGAAGGACTCCGAGTTTTAAAGGTCGTTGACGGCAACGCAGACCCACGGGAGACCTGCAGCTTTAGTCTGTATATAGCAGAGGGCAGCAGGCCCTGAGCACCCGGCTGGTTTTGGGTAGCTGCCCCCAAAGCCGAGCCCAGGGGAGGAACGGATTTCTGAGCATTAGGTAGCTGTGGTCGGACACCTCCTACAAACATCTCACATCGCTTCCAGGCACCCAGGGGGAAGAGAGAGCAAGAAAAAGTAAGCGTGTGTAGGGAGAGAGAAAAGTTTCTCTTTGGATGAGGAAGGTGACATTAAGGGCAATCACACGTTGTCAGATCACACCTCCCCTCTCCTACGAACATCCCAAAGTAGATTCACAAAATTGCTGAGGCGTTGTTGATGAAACTTTGGTTTCTTTCCTCTGAAATATCCACCTGTGGTCAGGGGAAATTCCTACACAAATCCCACGTTGAGCTGTGTAATTCAAGGTTTCCCGATGTAAGCCCTTTCCGAAGAGGGTCGGCTTCCCTCCGGGCTGCCTGCGCTCCTCGGCTCCCCACCAACACCCTGCTCCCCCGGCTTCTCTTTCATAGTAAAAATCAAACTCGGTAATGGGTGTTCCCCCCCTCTTGGTCTGGATCTATATCTCATTCTTCTCCAAGGGTTTCAAAATATTGGACAACACAAGACAAAAATCCTGTCTTCTTTTTTTCTAGCTTGAAAGAAATAATTTCACCTGGATGGCTGCAGTGACCACGCTGCAATAGCAAGAAACTTTTCTAGAAGGGTAAATTACTTAGCGGTGGCACCAACTGGGAGCGACGCTGGTTTATAACATCAGATGTAATCTTTCAGCAACAGAGGGGGAAAACGCTTTCAGAAAAACGCTTTTTGTCATTGGCCACTATGGTGGTGCATCCAATTACGCTGCTTTCGTTTCTGATCCAGGGGACACAGCTCGGAGGAGAAATCAACAGCCACAATAAATGTGTGTGGCAAGGACCCAGCCAGCAGGAATAGGAGCTCGTGTGTGCCTCCTCCATGAGACAGGGCACAAATTCTGCCCTAACTTCTTCTCAACTCCTTTTGGGCGCCCTGGAGAAATCTCAAGGCTTTTGGTAGTCCGAGGAGACGCACACAAAGCGGGAAGGTTAAAGGGAGGGAGAAGCATCACGTCCTTCATCAGGAAAAACGAGTCAGCACATCAAATCCTGTCTGGAGCCAATGGAAATCTGACCTACAGTCTCTAAGTCTGTTCCGAATCCTACTGGTTGACTGGTGTTTGAAATCTTTTTTTGTAAATATTAGACTCAGTAGAGGGTCCCTCTGGCAAGGAGCTGCTGCAGCACCAGGCTGGGCACGCCCTGGACATCCTCCTGAGACCCACCATCTCCTTTATGAACTACCCCATCCATTATTCCTCCTCTCCCTACTCCATTGCTCTCCCATCTGCCAATATTAACTGTTATCTTTTCTAACTGTCATTCCCATCGATTTTTCCGGACTTCCCCCGCTCCAGACTCGCCGTCAGCGTGTAGGAATTGGGTTTGTCAGGTGCAAGTTCCCCTTACGCAGCCACAGAGCCACTGCCGTGGCACACAGCGAGGTGGCCGGCAAGGACCAGCCAGTGCCCATCCCTGGGGCACACGTCACGCTGTGCACACAGGTGACATCACCCTGGTGATGTCATCTGCAGTAGTTTTATGTCAGTTGGCAAATGCAGGCTCCAATGCCCGTGTTAGCAGAGAGAACCCTCTCTTGGAAAGCAGCATCCTATCTGCTGCAGCAAAGAGACCTTCCAGCTCACACCACATCGGTGGGTCTCTGGCTTGTGCAACCAGATCTGAAACGGTGCTGTGCAGTCCCACAGCCCGAAGAGAGTGTGTGCTCTTGGGGACACCCTCACGTGTAACTCAAATAACAGAGGGAGCCACGGAGAGCCTCGTCCAGCCCGCCTGCCCCATCAGCACACCTCCACGCCTTGCAGAGCTCCTGGGGAGCCCGAGGTGGAGATTTTCATTTTGAATCCACTCCTGCTTTAGGAAGCTCTTGCTTCTGTAGGTGCATAATGGAGCAATTTGGGGGGGAAATGGTTGCATAATATTCATTTCTTTCTTTTCTGCCAAATATTACAATACGTTTGCAAAAACATTTTTCCAATATTCACCCAGCTTAACAGGTGACTGAATAATATACACCAACTACATCATTTGCAATATTTTCCTGTCAGTCATCAACTAATGTATTCAGAGATGAATTCCCTTTCTCCTAGGCCAGCTTTAAGTCAAATTTAGTGACTGAAAACAACATTAGCCTTATTGACTCTTTTATCAGAATCCTATTTGTTGGTGGGAAGAGACATCCCAGATTTTCATGAATAATAAGATTGATCAGACTTTAAAATCACAACAACCAAGGGGAGAGCAGGGCAGGGGCAGAGGCAGCAATTTCCATGGCCAGACTGGGCAGTGATAAGGTCCAAGCACTTTCCCCCCACAGCTGAGTTTAGGTCTGGGTTTGAACTTTGCCACTAACACACAGAAGTTCAATCACGACTCTCGTTCTCTCCCACCATGGCCTCCATCCAACTACCCAGTTGTGCCTTCAGACCGCAAAGCAAATCCCCGTTAAAATCCTTTACTTAGCAATTGCACACCCATTTCTTGATTCTGCATTTGCAGGACTTTCCCTGCATTTAAAGTCATAACAACACCAAAATAAATACCTACAAAGCCCCGGCAGTTTGCACTCCCAGACTGTCACCAGCACCGGTGAGTGATCGACCCCTTCCCCAGTGGGTGCAGGCGCTCAGCAAACACACGCAGGGGCAAGACGAGAACTCAGGTCTCCTCGTTCATGACCACCAGCCCTACCCACCAGCCCTGCACCATCCTAGTTTTCTCCTGGATAAGCAAGACTATCCAGCTCTGCTCTCTGAAGACTAATACCTGCCTGCCCAGTAGCCAAAGCTGAGGTTCTGCTCGATAAGTCACAGCCGCAGCACATTTATCTGCCTTCAGCACATGTAATCTTCTGTTTCCTGCGCACTGCGCCCTTCCTTGGCAATGCAGATGCAAATCAACACACACACAGCTCCGAAGAACAGAAACAAATCATTTACACTTGGTTCCTAACCAGTAGCATTTTTATTTAATTTCCTAGCTCCTTATTGTAATCACTCTCTACACAATCTCAATCAAATCACACCCATCAATCTGCCCAGCCCAAAGCTTAACGACAGTAACGCTCTCATATGTGTTCCCAAACGCGGTGTGTAATTGCAAATTGCAGCAGGCATCAGTTATCTGACCCGTGCTCACTCGTCATTGATAACCTTCTGATCCAGAGACGACTTGCTGTATGAATTTATCTCCGAGAGAAGCTCTCTGGTGTAGGTAAAGCTGTCACACAAATTCTTATATGAAGGTAAACTGCAAAAGGAGAGAATTCTCCACTTCTAAATACGGGGAGCTGGTGACAGGAGAAGTCCCATCTCCAGTTGCACCTCTGTTTTCCCTTGTACACCTGGCTTGGCGCTACCTCTTCGCTCCAGAACCACGTGCATTTGACATTTTCATAGGCAACTTGGCAGACCCACATCCCTATGAAGACCACGGCAGGTCGCTTTTACGCCAGCCTTCTCCGGGTAGTCCCGGATGCCAGCTGGGTGCCAGGACAACCTCCGCTTCGTCTCCTCCGGGATCCTGCAGTGCCTCAGCTATCTCAGGTCTTCTGCTTTGATGTAAACACCATCTTTCTGCAGCAGGCGCACAGCCTGTGCTAGCAGGTCCGCGAGTTCTCCAGGGAGGTACTTTGTGCTCTCAATGTGTTTGTGCAACGTTCAAGATGGTGAAGACAAACTCTGTCATCAGTATCGTTCAGATGAGTCAAACCAGAAGTCGTCTCATACGGGACAGTTCCCTGGGAGAAACAGAGGATCCACAGGGTCTGATTCACAGCTAAGTCTCGGCTAGCTGAGCAACTTCATGGAAGCCACCTTCACCCAGCACATGCCTGAGGATACACGTGCCCACAACAGCCAAGGATGGATCTGCCCCCAGTAGCAACAGAGACTAAGCTGCACTTGGGGCTGCTCCGATATGGTTTTCCACCCTAGTTATGCCCAGCTAGGAGTGCTGGGGAAAGGAACGGAACAAATTGAGAGTCCCATACCAGACTTACATATACAGTTTCCTTCTATAGCATGACAATCACATCCATGCTGGGTGAGCTATACCACATGAATTACACCGAAAGAGGTTCAAGCAGTGCCACCTTTCAGCATAGGCACAGCCCTGGGACACCAGGATCCCGCCCAGGGGACTGCTGTTGTGCTTTGCCTTTCCAACGACCCTGGAGGCTTTGACAAGCACTGTACGTGGAGGTGCAAAGCAAACGGTCTGATCTGTACACGAATGTATTCCTCTCCTTCTTCCAAGGCTGCAAATCACCCCCAAAAATGTCCTGTGAGGAACAGCCACAGGAAGGAAGTTGTGCCTGGGCACATCGCAGCACGCGATGGCCAGGCCCCACCACACATGGACCCAAGAGCATCCTAACGCAAGAGTAGGGGTGACCAGCCTACGTCCCCTGGGCTCCTCCAGGGTGGCTCTCTTCAACGTGGGGCTGACCCTCCTGCCACGGCTTTGCATCTCCGAGAAACACCTCCCACAGCTTGTCGGCGCAGGAAAGTTTGTCATCACTCCGCTGTCAGCGGCGCTTCTCAAACCAGCCCAGCATTAGGAGAGAAAGGAACTCACTGAGCAATTGTAACAGCTCCAGGTCTCGGCTGCGCCTGGACCCAGCCCAGTCCCTCCTCCCGCCACCAGCACGTTCAACACCGACGTGGAGCAGATCTGGCTCTGCAGTAGCACAGCAACCTGCTGCTAGCAACGGGGCGTTACGCTGCATACAAGTAATGAGAAAACTGGGAATAGTGTGGAAGAGGAGAGATTATTAGATAATAAATTATCGATGCACCAAAAACTGCTCTGTACATATTTCCCCCCCCCTTACAGCTTTCCCTAATGTCCTGGGAAAGCGACAATTACACAATTTAAGGAGGTTAAGTTTATTAAAATCCTTTTTTTATTACTTTTCTTTTAATATATAGTCCAGATAAAGCATCTGATTAGAGGAAGGTCACAAAATAAAATATTTAATACTCATGGAAAGAGCAATTCATCCTCCCCTCCGCATGCAGCAGCGGCAGGGGGCCCGGTGACAGCTCGCTGCAGAGGCTGCTCCGCCGAGACGGTGAGCGAGCGAGAAAGCGCCGCCAGCAGCCAGGCTCTGCTCTTCCACGTTGGCTTTGCCATGTTACGGCAGCCCTTAGAAATGGCAAAATGGGCCATGTGTGTGCTGAAAGAGACAGGCCACCCCTAAAGAGGGCTTACGCAAGGCTTACTAACTCCTCCCTGGCCTCAGTATCACTTAAAAAGAAATGAAAAATTACATTCAACAGTCTGGAGGCATGGCACCCACTCCAGCTCCATGCAGGCGGACACTGCACCCAGAGCAAGACCAAGATTTTAGAGTCCATTCTGTGCCCCCCAGCACCCCAGCCCAGCACGTGCTCACCCCCTGGTGAGACACCTCGCTTCACTACACCCGAACTGCACATCGCAGACCCCTGAATTACGGGCTTTCTCTTGCCACAAGCTTACAGCCCACACCGATGTCTGTGGGAGCTATTGCACAGTGAAGTTCATTTATTTTTTTCTCCATTTCAAGCGTTTGGGGCATTGCAAGGTGTTACTCGGCAGCGTATAACCCTATCATAGGAGCTGCTGAGAGGCAGGGAAACGTTTAGCTTGTAAATCCCAGCAGGAGCAGGTCAGGGAATGCCACAGGGCCAAGGAAAACTCTCGCCTTTCCTTTCCACCAAGAAAGGAACAAAACCACTCCTGTTTCATAGATGGTCCCAGCGTGCAGAGCCCAGGGATGGAGCTGGTTTCCTAGAGGAGAAAGGGCCCGTTTGCCCACCCAGACCCTCCGTTCCTTGGGGCAGCCCCACCGCCAGCGCCCACCCCCTCCGTCCTCTCTCCTCTCGCTCAGCACAAACCCTTACTCTAAACTAAGTGCTGCAACGTGCAGCCTGACCGAGCGGAGGAGACGGCTGCTGTTTACACAGAGCACTAAAAGGCGTTACCTCTGGTTTAGGTAGGGGTCTAACCAGGGATGAAGCACCACGGCAAACACGATGTGACAGGAGAGAACAGCAAAGTTCCCATCAGGAGCAGCTGAGCCTCTAATTAGTTTTCTGCAAAACATCAATAAAATAATGACTAAAGGGAGGCCAAGTAAAGCACTTGGCCTTTTTAAAAACCTTTGTCAAAGTCTTCACAAGAAACTATTACGGGGAAGAAGTGGACATGAAGCGAGAGGCACGGCCCTGCCACACGTTAGGAGGGGACAGAGTGCAGTGCGGGGGTAGGACCGGCAGCGGTGACCACGGCACGGGAGTGACAGCACGCTGCTCCGCCACCAAGGTGTCTCCGGGATGTAACACCAGTGAGGCCAAATCCCCAGGTGACACAGAATTGCTGAGAGATTAGCAAAGGCCAAAGAGTTTCAGAGGCTCAGCTGGGCACATGGGGTGCCCCAAGGCACCCACGCGGGGTGGTAGAATTCACTTTCACCAATATGAAATAATACATACAGAGAGGGGCACTTTCACCTGGTTACGCTCATTCCTAGGCTGTGATTTAAGTATTACAGATCGGAAAAACATCATCCTGTTTATCAGGAAAATCACATCCCCTTCTGCACCCTCTGCTCCGTGGGTGCTACACGGGCTGCGGACAGCTCTAGCCACAAGCACCAGCCAAACTCTGCAGGGAGCATCAGGGCAGCAAAACTGGAAAAGCCCCTTAGGCTTTGTAGCAATCTGCAGCCCCTGGAAGATACCTGCTGCATATTCAAAGCCCTACCTAAAGCCTGATTTTCCTTGAAGAAGCTATTCCACGCTTTGCTCATTGCTCACCTCTTTTAAGCAACGATGGCAAACGAGCAATCGATGAGCTGTGCCGAGCTGCCAGAGGCTGCACGCAGCCCCGTGCTCGGGACGAGACCCTGGAAGTCGCTGCCTTGCAGACACATCAGTCTGAGCTTTGCTAAAAGCCCCCAGGCAGAACTGATTCTGCGCGTGTCTTGGCACACGCTGCCTCCCTTGGCTCTCGCAAGCCAGGCTTTCCTCGGGCAGCGGCAAAACCCGAGAGCTTCGCAGCGAAGATGGATGGCGAGTAACGTGTACTTTTATGAGACTGAGTGTTCTTGCACGTCCAGAGGTAAGAGGCCAGTGCCCTACACAATGGCATTGTCAAGTCGTCTGGATTAATTTAATAATAATGGTTTCCAAATGCTCCTGTGTGGCAGAGAGCGACTCCTTTCTATATACTACTTGCAGCGTGCTGTGAAGCGAAGAAAAAGAAGTATATGGATTGTTAACTACACTGTAGGTGAGAAATAATAACCCCAAGCTCTCAAAGCCATGTACAAATGTTGTCTAATTACTCCTTGTTAACTGTGCTGTGAGCCAGGTACATACTTTTATTGCCCAAATCCAAAAAAAACCCCAAAAAACCCCACACACAGTATCCCAGGGGTGATTAGAAGTTAGGTCAGGACTCAGCCTAAAATCCCGGCAGGCACTTATCTGCCTCACGGGCAGCATCCAGCCCCTTCAAGCACAGCGGGTGCCTGGATGGCCAGAAGCACGGCCGGCATTCCCCGGCTGGGCAAGCGACACGCAGAGAGATGGAGCGACTTCTGGGGGCTCGAACTCCCCGTTTCCAAACCAGGAGCCCTTCCCCGGCACCGCTGGTTCCTTTTCCCCGGGGAAAGGGCTGCGGCCGCCCCCGCGCTGCTGGGAGCACTCGGGGAGCAACCAGCCGGAGACAAAAGCGCTGCTGATCGACACCGCAAATGGGCGAGATGAAATAAAGTTTCATGGTTAGCGACGGACCATGCACAGCTCAGCTTGATAAAATTAGCAGACTGGAGATGGATGATGCTGCGAATCACTTCCGAGTTACAGACGTAACACAACGACAGAAATTAATAAAGTCCTCTTCCTTGAAACACCAGGGCATGCAGTTTAATTTAGAAGGGCTGAAAGTAAAAAATCATCTCACTGCCACATTTCCAGGTCAGCATTTGACTTATTCACTGCCGCTTTGAGCGCAGGTAAACGAACTAATCCACGCTCCATGCAGCTGCCAAAGTTACATAGGGTGTCTTTTTTTTAACAGGGTCATTAAGAGTTGCTCATGTGTCTGGAAGGGGCATCCAAAAAAAAGTATTTTCACTTAATAATCAGGCTTAATCTCTAAGTTTTGTTGAAGTCACTTTCCCAGGGCCTTAGGCAAAAATCAATCTTAAAAGCATTGGGAAACTGTACTGTGGTAGTTAGATAATTTATTATTCCATAACTGTGGGTCTTAATCTAATTAGAGATCATATCTAGGATTCGCTTCAACATCTATTTATTTTTCTATTTTTACTTGCAAACATTCACAAAGAAATGACGTTGTAAGTGGGGGAGACAGGACGTATGTTGTGTTCTTCCAGCTGGGCTCCCGTATTTAACTCCACATTTAGTTATCAGAGACCGAGAAACAACAGAAACAAGGCCCAAACTAAAGAGTCATTTGCAGAACTTCAGAAACTACAGCAAAAACTTCCTGCCTGCAACCTAGAGGGAAAAACCAAAGAAAACGCGTCCATGCCGACTCCCCCACCCCAGCCTGCTCTCTGCACGTCGGTGTGGTTTGCATTACCGTCGGGTACCCGTATTGGGTTTGACAGGTCATTTGCCCTGGCCTGCAGCGTGGGGCCGGCGCGCTCCCCAGCGCTGCAGAAATCAATCACGGGGCTGCCACGCTCCACCCGGGGCCTCGCGCCGCTCGAAAGCGGTACCTCGCTTGCTCCGCACCCGGGGGGGATGCTACGGACAACACATGATTTATTTGTTTAAAATAACTAGAGGTGCCTCTCCGAGCCTGTCAAGAGCCTGAGATAAATACTTGCGATGCAATAAAGTGCAAATAGAAAGGGGAAAAAAAAAAAGCAAACTCACGGCATATATTAACATAAAATCATTGGGGCAGCATGGAAATAAAGTAAGCCCCTTAACTTTGCTCCATAGTGAGCCCATAAACATTTATTTTCCTCTTCTGCAAGCAGAAATAATGGCTTGTTTTGGAAAGATTTTGCACAAATCTTTGGAATATCAGCCTTTTCTACAAAGAAGTCTAGGAGATTGAGTTGACAGTTTTGAAAAATAATGATTTGAGTTTCTTCTGGCCTATACTTTCCAGAAGAAAAGTTCCTATGTGCTGCAAAACAAATACTCAACAGCTGCCCTTGCATTCGCAGGCTGGTGCAACAAGTGAACAAAACCCAGTCGTACACATTCACCATCAGCACGTACTTCATCTAAAGGAAAGCAAGACCTTTTGTGGGCATGCAGTCTTGAAAGACTTTCTGCTCACAGTATCAACAGGTTAAAAAAGAAAAATAAAGACACTTATGAGAGGACAGCCTGCTTCACTGAGCACCAGAAGATCACCCAGTATCTTCATGCGTTGCTCTTCCCCTCTTGTAAAAGAATTGCATGGTTGGCAAGAGTCTAGTGTGCTTTTTTTTAGCCTGGAGAAAAGGAGGCTGAGGGGAGACCTTATTGCTCTCTACAAGTCCCTGAAAGGAGGTTGTACAGAGATGGGGGTTGGTCTCTTCTCCCTAGTAACAGATGACAGAAAAAGAGGAAACAGCCTCAAGTTGTACCAGGGGAGGTTTAGATTGGATACTGGGAAACATTTCTTCCCCGAAAGGGCTGTCAGGCCCTGGCACAGGCTGCCCAGGGCAGTGGTGGAGTCCCCATCCCTGGAGGGATTGAAAAGACACGTAGATGAGGCCCTAAGGGATACAATTTAGTGGGGGACTTGGTAGTGATAGGTTAATGGTTGGACCCGATAATCTTGGAGGTCTCTTCCAACCAGAACGATTCTATGATTCTCCTGTAGCTCTTAGATAGGCGCTTTTAGGGTCCTTGGGAGAGGGAGACACTAAACCTTTGCTTTCACTCCACCTTCCTCTACCTGCTCTGTCAGGAAGCTCATTTGGGGCTCTGCAAACCTTCTGACTTTAACAGCTTTTGCAATTTCAGAATAAGCACGTGCTAATTCTGCAGCACGTTCCTCGTGGGTCTTAGGAAGCACAATGTAGTTCGACCTACCTCCCTGGGTTTCCCCTCTCACACCACCCCGAGCAAGGAGAAGAAATCAAGCTCAGGAAGGAGCTGGTGGTAGCGCTTTTCAGAAAGGGACAGCTAATTTGCACCTCCGTGGATACTAATTGCAAATTCTCGTGCGCGCCTTCGTTCATACCGCAGTGCACAGCAACAGGATGGTCTCCTGCTTTCCCGAGTTTGCCGGTGTCTCCATCAACTCACCCTGCCTCACCCCCCTGCTCAGTCTCCACGGAGGACGACACGTCCCCTTTTCTATATTAACTGTCAGCGTGGTGCTGTCTACCTGAGTAATCATGAAAAATGAAGCAGTAACTCATCTGCTTGTGTGTAAGGGCCTTTGGCCTCCGTTGCTCTCGCTGCTGAATTTAAATCTGCTGGGGACGCGGGGCCCGGCGCGGCACCGGGGAGACGAATTGCACCGCTGATGGAATGCTCCGCTCCCCAGCGTCCAAGAGCCCGGGAGCTCTGGGTCACGGTAGCCTGTGAGCCTCCTGGCTTGCAAGAGGATACCAAAACCGTACCCAAACTAACGCTGTTTACAAACTGGCATAAATTTCGGTCAAATTAGAAACTGAAAGGAGAAATCTTTACGAAAGGTTCCTTGGTCTGTTTTACAATCATCTTTGACTGTGTGACCTGCTTGTCGCTACATGGGCACTGCTATAAAGGCACTCATAGCATCTTACACATTTTTTTTTTAAAGGAATAGCTAAATCTGCACATTCCCAGCTCAGAAGTGTCCTTCTTCGTGAATGTACTTAAGCATCTATTCATATCTATTGATACCTAACTGCACATAAATTAACCATATGCTTAACTACCTTTCTCAAGGCAGACCTTGGAGGACAATCAAGTTAATAACGTTGAGACACAAGTAAAGGAAGCTGATCCAAATCCCCTAAAAGTCAGGGAAGTCCTACCTTACCCTCAAGTGTGAAAATGGAGTTATCTTTTGAATGCATGGGAAGGTAGGAGATTTCTAAAGCTGTTGTCCAGTAAATGAGAAATAAAAGCTTTAGCTGTCATGCTGCAGTCCCCATGCTGCCAGCCTAACAGGTCACGGCTGCCACAAAGGACTCGCACCTCTGCCCTGCCCCATCCTCCATCTCAGGGTGCCCCAGAGCCCTCAGCCCTCCACCAGCTGCTTCAGCTCACCTCTCCTGCCAAAAACTAGGTTTTCCCCACTGTTTTAATGAGCTGAACCGGCCCCTGGAGCCACTCAAGGAGCCCTAGAGCTGGTGTAAGGCGAGTTGCGAGAAGAGGTGGCTGGGAGCAAAACACACGCTCTCCCCTTTCACCAGCAGCGAGGTTCTCTCTGACCGGTCCCTCGGGAGCACCACCAGCCGTGACCCCAGCGATCCGGGACCCTGCTGCCCTGCCAGAGCTTAACGCTCCCACAATATGCAGCAAAAGGTTCAAGTGCCTCTACTCCAGCTCCCAGGTCTGCTCCTTAGCTAATGCCAGCCCCCACGAGAAAAAGAATCAGCAAAAATCACCGACTGCCCATCAAAAGCTTGCAACCAGACTTCTTCAGCGAAGATGGGCCCTGTGGGTAGGACGGGCCTGTGCAAGAGTAACTCGGCTTCAGGAAGAAAAAAAGGTGGTGCAGACTGAAACAATGAGAAGTTGTCCAAAAACCTGCTGTGAGAGTTCAGCTGACTTATGACTAATCACTGCATTTCCCTTTGCCATGGGAGCTGCATTAATTATCACAAAATCAGAAAGGGCTTCATTGAGCTCTCCTCTGAGTCACTGGGAAAAAAATTAAAACTTATTAGCTTCTATTTTCTTCGCTGGCTCTCTTCAAAATCTCATAACAGCCAGAAATCCAGATCAAAAAATATGACACACTCCAATTTCCCTTGATTTAATTTCCTCAAGCTGACTAATTTAATTGCAATATTTGCCTGGTACCTTGAGCTCTGCTTTCTCTTTCTCTTCCCATTGCTGAAACCTGCTCCCCAGTCCTGCTCCCTAAGCTTAAATCTGCACAGATGTTTCCAGATTTGTATTTGTTAGAGACTAATTACCCTCATTCCCCAATGGATCATTCCATAGGGATCAGATATTCCGTTTGCGATCACAGACATAACACACACACACATCATGTGGTTATCTGAAAGCGGTTGGGTAATTAGGTATCTCAAAAAGGATAAATTGTCTAGAGTGACACAGATTAAAAATGAAATCTGGATGATTTTTTTTTAATCTTCCATGTGATATGAGCCTGAAAGGTAGAGCTGGCTAGCGAAGCTACTGGGGCAAAATTAGAATTCAGCTTAGCCACCGAGAACTCAAACAACATCAAGGTGAGGCAATATATTAAAAGTCCACAGAATAAAAAGCTTCTAATGGATTTCAGACTTTATCTTTCCCCTTTGTTATACTTTTGAGTTTGGAAATACTAAAAAATAAATAGTGGCAGCAGTGAAACTACAACTCAAAATGAGGTCACACTTTTAGATAGGCGAGAGAGATGTTTTGTTCTTTGAGGGTATCTATCTACTCCCTCTCCCATCGCTGTAAGTCTGCCGAGTTCCCTTCACCAAGCCACCGGCATTGAGTGGGAGCCTGTCCTGGGAAACGCCGCTGGGCGCCCACCCGTGCCCTGTGGCAGCAGCCCCCGTGTCCCCGCACCCCAGCCCGCCCACAGCTCCCCGCAGGAGCGACCTCAGCGGAGCTGCCCCCTTTGCCGAGTTTTACGTCTCGACGCACAAGTTTGCCGAGGACGAACGTTGAAAGTGTGAGTAACAGTCCTGAGGTGGAGGTGAGCCCCTATGTGTGCACAGCTCTTTACGTGCATATATGTTTCCTAGTTTGGGGCTTTAGCAGCAGGCTTTCAAAGGTAAGAATTAGGGATCTTAAATATCTTTGGAGATTTACAGCAGACAAAAGGCTTTGGAGCCAGGACACTCCTGACCACTAGCAATTACAAAGATCCTGCAGCACTTGTCTCAAGACCAAAAGGACTTACTTCACCACACGCTGGCACAGCAGCAGAGAAGGGTATAAAGTGCAAACCTGCCTCCGGCGCTTCGGTGTCCCCCAGTTACACATAGACGTGCCCAGGCGTGGTTTGCTCAGCCTGTTTCAGTTCTGCCCCGCAGGCTCAGCTGCGGGCCCCGTCCTGATGCGCCCCGACCTGCTGCTGCGGGGTGCTCAGGGCTTCTCGCCTCCCCTGTCAGAAGGGGACGCTTTTCTTGCTGCATAAGAGAGGATTTGCAGCTGTGTGCTCTAACAGGTGCTGCCACGCAGGACCCCGATGAGCCCCTGCCCTCTGTTCCCAGGGACCGCCCTGGATTCGCCCTGTCTTGGCCATTGCCGCCCCTCTATTCCAGAGCCCCCAGCCCCATCTCAAAGCAGCCGTGCACTCGGGGTTTCTGCATTTTCTTGTGGGCAAATTGCAGATAGAGCCTGGGCTGAAGGAGCACGTTATCATGAGATCCGTCTCTTAACTGAGGGTGGCAGCTCTCCGTTGTGTCCCGTCGGCTGAGGCAGGAGAGGTGCTGCCACTTGCTCCCTCACGCCCCGTTCAGCACAAGCAGCCCCACTCAGAGGAAGCCCCACGGCACCGAGAGCATCAGCATTAATAGGAGTGATCTATCCATCAAAGGTGAGAGCAGAGAGGAGGAGAGGAATGGTTTTAAGACTCTGACTGGAATATGAATGGAAAACGCTCTGCTATTTGCCCAATCCTGAACAGGACGTCATTGCACCAAGGAAATTAGAATTCTTCACTTATTCAGCTTGGCTTCTATGAACAAGCTGGAAATTACTTGTAATTATGTTCATTATTATTTTGCTTACAGAGTCAGCCAACCTGCAAGCTCAGACTGGGCCCTATGGAGACCTACCAGCGGTAGCGCTTAGACCCAAACCTTTCAAATCCCGCATAACTTAAACCCGGCGCATGTCTAGCAGCTTGATGCTGGCTTTAGCAGTTACTCGTGAGACAGACGCTCACACACACACTCATTGCTGTATCTCTGCTCCCATGCAAACCCCAGAATACCTCGCTACGTGCCAAGCCTTAAAAGCTGAAGACTTCTGCGCTAGTTGTAATCCTACCAGCAGCACAACAGCGGGCTGCCAGGCTTCAGACCGAAGGTGCCTGTTTGAGATCTCGGTAACAGCCACCAGGTCACCGCAGCTCCAGCTCTACCTTGATGGCTTTTCAAAATAAACATTCTCCACAATTGGATTCAGGCTACATGAAAAGTAAAGGGAAGGAAAGCTTTACACCGCAGAAATAACCCTTTTCTTCATAGCTGCAGCTCTTTCGCTCTTGGTAGACGCTCTGCGTAGGGCCGGCCACAGAGACACTCCGGCTTTTTTTTTGTCCTGAGTGGAAATGCAAAATCTTTTTTTTCTTTCCTTTGTTAAATTATGAAATACCTTTCCAAATGGAAGAAAAAGAATCTCATCAACTGCTACGTTTCTCTTCAGTTTTGACTCCTGATTTCCTCTCCCTCTGCCTTTTCTGTATTTTGAAATAAAAGGTTATTTCAAACTAAAAATATCAAAACCTGTCATTCAAATCCAGTCAATTTCCAAAATACTGCCTTTTTTCCCTGCAAAGTTGGACTGTCAAATCAATACCATTTCTGCTTGCTGCACATGCAGAAACATACAATTTCATCAAACCACCATCTTCCAATGTAAATCTTTTGCAAAGACACACTCAGATGAGATCCAAACCTGCTATTTGGCACGAGCAGCCAGGCTGGGGCAGAGATTTCTGCAAAGAACTGCAAAAAGCAGAGGTAAAGAATCCATCTGCGGTGCTCCTCTTCTCAGGCAGTCTTGTAGGAATACCCTAACATGGTACTACTTAGTTACTGGATCATCATCCTTCATAGAACATGAGGTGGTGGTTGTTGGTTTTTTTACTATGGCACAAAACTAGAGCGTGGGGCAGTTTTCCCTTACTTTGGGGCGTTATGTTCACCCAGTTTCCCTTCCAGGTCTATCTCCTTGGGCAAGCCAGACCATCACCAGTTATGGTACAGTCAGGAGGGACCCGTTTTAGCCCGTTGGCAACACACCCCTGGCCACCTTTCTCTGCTGCTCTTTCCTGCAGTCCTGGTGCCACCAAATCTCAGCTGAGCAGAGGGACTAAGCCTTCATCTTACTCATCTCTACCTCAAAGCTTCCCCCAGGAAGAGAAAACCATCAAGATCCCAGGAGGCAACAACCAGCAGCATCTCAGAGGCTGAGATTGCCCACGGAGAGGAGGTCGCAGTCAGTATTTATACTGATGCAAAAGAGAGGACCTACCTTGGCAGCCACAGAGGTGGAAGTGACAGCGCCATCACATGCAGGACAGCAAGGGAAAGAGCTCCTACAAGCGAGGAGCTACCTGGCTCTTCCATGGCCTCGGGTTCACCAGCAAGTCTCTTCCATAGAGAAAAGGGTTCTTCCCACAAGCAGATAAAGCAGAAGACCAAATGAGTGACAGGAAGAGGCATCTCCCAACACAATCCAAGCTTTAGCACCCACAAGCCTCTCAGGGGTCACACTTGTCCATCTCGCAGCGGGGGCAAGAACCTTTTGTTTGGTTGGTTGGTTTTGGTTTTCATCCAAGTGTCCTTTTAAAAAAAGATTCAGTTTTATTGAAACTGAAGTTATTTGTCAATTGCCATTAGGAAATTATGAAGTGACATGACATCATCTTGTCTCAAATCTTCCATTAAGAATTTCATTTCAGAATTGTGAAATTTTAGTTGTGATTCTGTTGTACTGCTTTGGTGGTTTGGTTTTTTTTCATTTTATGACAAGTCCACTATAACTTATAATACACGTTACTATGACTGACAAGTTCTACCATGACACAACATATGACACACTAGGCTTCCTATTTATTTTTAAAATATCAGAGACAGCAGATACCAAAAACAACTTCTCTAGAACAAAACATCCCCTGTTTGTTCCAATGAAGTGAGTTGAAGCAAGCTGACACGTAGATCAAAGTGTTGCCTACTTGAAAACTGTCAAACCATTTCATTGTGAACTAGATGGGAAGCGCTTTGAAATACAGGAAAATCTGATGTTTCATTCAGCAAGCCAAATCCCAGCCATCTTTAACGCAAGTAAGAAAAACATCAGTGTGATTTGCTTAGCAGGTTGTCATAGTGTACCATTACCAGTGAAACCTGTTCTTCACTATTAACGTGGTATCACAAAATGATGGTAAAACAAGACAAAGATAAAAGTAAATTTAAAATATCAGAGTTCCAAAGTGATAATTCTTCCGGTCTATTTTAAAGGCACATTTTCACCTGGGAAGTTAAGGTTTTTGAGAACGACAGCACATTTGCTGCCCTGGCCCTGTCCACGAGGTGTTGTGGCTGGTGGGATAACACAGGGTGCCCACCCCAGCCGTCAGCCGCTGGAGCGTACCAGGGCACGGCAGAGATGTTGGGGCACATCAGGGAATTTCTACCATCTCCAGCATAAAATCTCCTCATTCTCTGACCTACCTGCCTTTAAGTCTTAAAAAAACCAATACCCATATAAACTATGGAAAAGCATCTGGTGAGGACCACATCCTGGACCACAAACAGGACAGAAGAATAGAGGTTGTAGCCATTTGAATCAGTTTCTAAGGACTGTGTAAATGAGTAGGGCACACATTTAGGAATTAAAATAAAAAATAAGTCGTTATATATTGCCGTAGAGCTTGTAAGGAACCTAAATAATAACAAAAAAAAAATTAAGTCAAATTAGTAATAAGTCAATGACCAGGACAAGAGTTCCTCCTTTATTCAGCAGAGCTGTTACCAACTGTCATTGCGGAGGGTAATGCCTCACTAATAAAAACGATGGATTCATTTGTACAGATATTTCAATTGTTACTTGTGACAAAAAGGTAAGAATTCAGACTACAAGGGGGAAGCAATAATCCAGAAGATATTTGTATAAATTGCATGTTTTCAAATCAGCTGGGTCTGCTGAGATTCACTGCCAGGTACTTCGAAGTGGTGGAGGCAATCTGAGGGCTGTTAGCGCTTATCTTTGAAAACTCAGGGACTGTGGTGAGTCCCAGAAGAGCAGAGAATGTCAAACATAGCAGGGAATTACAGGCCAGTCAGCTTGACTTCAATTCCCAGAAAAAATATTGCAACAAATCGAACACTTTCTAAGCACCTAAGAGATAACAAGGCAACGAGGAACAGCCAGCACGGATTTGTCAAGAACAACTACCAAGCCAATCTCGTATTTTTCTATGGCAGGACTCATGGAGAGGGTGAGGTGGTCGCTGTTGTATGTGATGACCTCAGCAAGGCCTTTGGCATCATTTTATGGGATGTTGCCTTAAGCAAGCTCCAGAAGTACGATTAGGTGAAATTGTTAACAAGGTAATGCATGAGGTGGAAAACATACTCAGAAAGCAGCTTTCCGTGACTTATGGTCAAACTGGAAGAACATACCTGTACGCATTGGGCAAGGATTTGTCCTGGGCCACTATTATCACTATCCGACCTGGGCAAAACAGTAAGTCTGGAGACAACATCAGCTGGGGCAGCGCCGCAAGCAAACGGGAGGCAGCGGGCACTGTGGTCTTCCCAAAGGAGGGGAATGCTCCACAGGAGCAGCAGGCTGCGGTCAATGAGGACCTGCGCAGACACTTACGGTGAGATAGGAAAGACCCAGCACATGGCCATCAGCCAAGGACCGTCCTGAGCCAAACCGGGGCCAACGGCGAGGAAAGCGGGGTGGATGAGCCGTGGGGCAGCGGTGAGGCTCTCGGGCACCTGCAGCCTGCCCACCGGGGCACTGCCGTCCAGGAAGGATGGGGATGGATCGGGAAACCAAGAAGGGGCAACTGCGAGGAAAGATGAAGGAGCTGGGGTTCAGTTTAAAGAGACATCGCAGAGAGAAATTAGGGTAAATCCTCATGTCAGAGCGCTACAGCCTCAGAGAGGGAGACGGACAGACCACCCTCCGTATCTGCTATGGGTATAGTGAGAATGAACATGTTCGAATTACAGCAATGCACATTTAGGATCAGCGTCAGAAGAAACTGCTGAATTTGAGGGGTAGCAACGCACCAGAACCGACTCTCCAGAAAGCATAACAAACATCCGTCACTGAAGTTTTGAGGAAAGGTCAGGCAAACAAACACGGAGGATGATATCAGTAAAATGCCCCACTCAGAAGGGTGGGTGGGCAAGCGAAGCCATCCGGAGCTCCGCGTCCCTGCGCCCAGCTGCCTGCCTGGCTGCCCAGCAAGATGCGCACCGTACACTGCTGTCGTGGTTTAACTGAGTACCATGCAGCTGCTCACTCACTGCCCCCGTCCCCGGTGGGGTGGGGAGGAGAATCGGAGAGAAAGGAAAACTCACGGGTTGAGATAAAAGCAGTTCACCAGGACAGCAAAGGAAAAATATAAAAATATATTGATAACGATAATAATTATATATATATGCTATTATCCTTATAACAAACGATGCACAATTTTTCTCACCACCCGACAACCGATACAGCCCGTGCCAAGCAGCAGGCAGGGAGCAGGGGTATCCCCCCCAGCTATCCCAGAACAGCAAGTTCCAGAGAGAACAGGCGAGGGAACAAATGAACGAACGAAAAGGCCCGAACAAATGGGGAAAAAAAAAAAACCACACACAACAAAAACAAACCAGCAAAACAAAAAGCAACCTGAAGGGAAGCTTAAGGATTAAGGCAAGTTAAGGGAAGGGGCCCACCAGCCGACCCTCACTTATCCCGGCCATGCCGTCTCTGGTACGGAACACTCTCTTTGGCCAGTTGGGATCAACTATTCTGGCTCTGCCCCTCCCAGGTTTTTGAACCTGCACATCAGCAAAACCTGGGAAGCTGCAAAACATCCTTGGTCATTTAGCAGCAACCAGCACCATCAGTGTGCTGTCACCGTTCTTCACACACTAAATCCAAAACACAGGAGCTGCTGGAGACAAAACTATCTCCTTCCCAGCCTAAACCAGGACAACTGCACATCAGGAGGGTGCTCTTTGCCTTGGTTTTTTATTATTGTTTATCAGTTTTTATTTTTCTTCAAGAAAAAAGAAATCTCGTAAGGAAGCACTACACTCATTGCTATTAGCGACTCATGAAAATACTACCCCTGCGAACAGGACGACTAATTCTCCGCAATGTACTCTGCCATATGGAGAGATTCATTCTGGAGTCTAATGAAGATGGTACTAAACAGAAAATAAAACACTCTTCCATAACAGCCATAATAATCTGAGTCTATTTAAAGAGAAAAACAGAACATTGATGTTTTCCACCACCACCACTTTCCCCCCCCAAAGAAATAATCTTTGGGCCAATAATGAGGCACTTGTCATTTTCATGCAGAGCCAAAGCTGCCAGTTCTCGCTTCACATTGATTTTGCTAAAATATCACCTACAGATTGTGCCCTCGGAGGAACAGAGAGGCTGTTGATACAACACAGGAGCAAGGAGCACTTACACAGCCAAGGGGAGAGTGCATGAATCACCCCTCAGAGGAAAATTAACAGGAGCAGAGAAAGGGGAAGGGAGGAAATTGGGATCCTCCTGCTCCTCCGGACAACAGAAGGATCAGCCAGCCCTGCACAAACACAGCTGCACAGTTTCCCTAATGGCACGGTGCTGTAAATCCTCAGGATCAAAGGCATAAACCAATCACCCACTTGCGTCAGGCCAGGAATAAATTCCCCCCAGGAGAAAATATTAATCAGCTGGCCAGGTGCACCAAGCGCTGCTCTCAGACACCGCCTCCGAAAACAGCACCGCCAGCAACAGCATGCAAAACTAAACTGAATTAACGTTCCTTTTTTTTTTTTTTTTGACCTCCCGGTCTGCAGGTTCTTAGTCTGCCCCCAGGACAGAGCATTTTGCCTGTATTTAGGGACTTCATGATACATCCCCTTCTCACTCCAGACCCCCCCACTAACTATTTCCTTAAAACAGGATTTTCCCTAAGACAGGACTCCCAGAGAGATGCTGGTAAACCAGAGATGATGCCCTCCTGAGCCTGTAGGCAATCCTTAAATGAAAACCCCAAGAAGTTTTAACTACCTATTCATTTCATCTCTTTTGTCCCAAAATAAAGATAGAGCCACAACAGTAGGGCACAGCCTGGAGCAAGCACAAAAATGGATTGATTTGTCTTGGCCCTGTGTAGGAGTATGAAAAATATTGGGGCTTTGTCAACCCTTCGCCTTCTGTTGATGCTCCCCAGGGAGCTGCATGACCTGGGAAATGTGGGTCACATCTTTATATTGCATTACCCAAGGTCCCCAGATTTCTTATCTGCATCAGAACCCGCTTCATTCATGACCTTGGGACAAGTATTGCCCTGAAAACAAGACTTCAGCTGAGTGACTGCTAATACAGAGCAAGGACTTGGGGTTTCTCCAGATTTCCAACATCAGTGTGCTGCATCTGACCCAACGTCCATCCGCAAGTCTATGGTTTTGGCCCAAATCTCGACTTTCTTCTATTTAATGTCTACTTCTCTTCCCTACCTTTCCATCCCAGCAGGGTCAGGGCGACTCCCAGCTTTACATTCAGCGAGTCACTGATTCCAGGCACGTGCGGTTGATTTTCTCTTCCCATGCTAAAAACGCTCCGTTTCTGCTCTCGGCCACCCTGTCGCCAATCTCAAACAACTGACCTGACTTCCCTGCGGTAACGCCCAGGCTACAGCAGCAGAGATAAGGCTGCAATCCGGCGCTGCCAATGCAAACCAGATGTAAAACGCAACCTCGAGGGCCAGGCAGTGAAGAATTCAGATTGGCGGCATTTTATCCCCACTTCGCACAGGTGTAAATGGCTCCGTATGGAGCAAGGTATAGGAGACTCAAGCCCAGAGAAGATTACTCAGCTGCTGAGGTTTATCTCCATTCCCCCATAGCTTACCAAGCTCCTCTTATAATGATCGCCTAGAGCTTGTGCTGGGTAGAATTTAGACTGCATTGCATATTAATAATTTAAATATATGGGACAATATATCAGATATATTTAAAATAGTGCAATCTTGCCACACATTTTATGACATCTTAAAATTGATGGCCCTCGGTTTAAATACAAGGAAAATCTGAAATAGAGTTAATGCCTACCATACTTTGCCATTACATCCATTTTTAATTATCAAGAATACTGGGCCAAGTTTGCAATTTTTTTAACAGGGGTTTACGTGTTGTCACAAGCACCTAAATTACTGATGTGCAACACGTTTTATTAAGCATAGCATTTCATGAGAACCATGTTTCGGGGATATAGCTTTACTAGAATTAAGCTGTTAAGGCAGAAGGAGGAGCAGTTCCTGAAGGGAGAGGGAGGTGGGTGAGAGCAAGACTGATTTTGCACTTCTCTTGGTGTTTTGGAGGGTGAGGACCCAAAGACCCCAGCTCCTTCTCTGTAGGAAGGAGAGGAGATGGGGGCGGGGGGGGGGGGGGGGGGGGGGCGGGGGAGAGACATCATCCTGGTTTTTCCCCTCAATGCCAAAGAGACATCTCCAAAAGGGCAGTAGGTCCTTCCTCTAATTAAGAAGGGGACCGAGGAAGGGATTTTCCTCCTTTCTGAGCAACCGTTCCCTATAGCTATGCCTGGAGCAGGTAAAGCTGTGCATCCATGGAGCATTACAAAGCCTAACATATCCCCCTCACCCTAAGCACCTTTGGCCTCCCAGCCCTCCAGCAAGACTGGTCGGTGTTATACCAAATTTAGACTTGGGAAACCGAGGCACACGGACACCAACTGACAAGCCTCAGATGATGCAGGGAGCCAGAAGCAGAAGAGGAATCATCAAGGGCATCCCCAAACCACTCAGGTACAAGAACCACACAAAGTGTGGTTCAGCTCTTGGCTCCTTTCCTCCTTCCAGTTATGCACCTACGTAGAAACTTCTGGCCAAACATAACCTGAAGATCACAACAGACAGAAGGAGGACACGAGGAAGGAGTGAGACTGCAGCCAGGTAGAGCAGCTGAGGCTCAAACCCAGCCGGACGGTCTCATCTCGATGACTCGAGGTCACTTCAGCACAACATCCTTGACAAAAGTCACCAGAGACACCAATGCCACTCTTCCACACGGGCTTTTCCCCGTTGGCGTTTTTTGTGTTGCCGAATGGACTGGCTCTGCTGGGCAGAGTTATTTTTCCTCCACAACTAAAGCCTGAACAAGCTGCCCTGGGGAGTAATTTTCAGAAGCAGCTGCAATGTTTATTATCAGTGTGGGCAGGTTTTTATTCCTCTAGCTGCCATCTATCATGCCCTATTTGATAAGTTGCTGTTTCTCACTGTTTGCCCTCAGAAGGGCTGGAAATCTTTCTTTTCTGTCCTGGAACTGCATAAAACAGGGCGGTTTCAGCTCTTGATACCAGGGACCACAGCAGCCTCCCGAGGTCCATCCCCCGCCGACGCGCAGCGAGGCACCGTGACCATCCGGAGCCGTTGGACAGTCTTGTTCCCTCCCTAACAGGGATGGGTTGATTTACATAAAAGTGTTTCAAATCAGCAAGCGCCGTTGGTCTCAAGCCTATTTCTGTCTGTACTTTTGCGTAACTCCTGAGCAGAAAGGTTCATTCTTGTTGGTGGGAAATCAGTAAAACGCGAACTGCGATTAAATTTAGCCTTTACATTCCATTCACTGCCCCATCTGTATGCATTTCAGCAAACGCAGGTACCTGCCTTCGTTCAGAAGCTGAATCTTTCCAATTTCTTGCTATGTTAAACAATGCTAAGTGATGCCTTTACTATTTACTAAATGAGAGTTTATTTTTCACTTGTATCAAACTGTATTTGGATAAAAACTGATGCTGAATGAAAATGCGCAAATCAGCATTTCAAATAGCTTTCTACCAATTACAAGTTCTTCGTGTGTGCTAGGTAATAAAAATATTTTTATTAACACACGCTTTGCATTTAAATCTGATTTACTACACAAAAGAAGAGTTATATGCAGTCAATAAAATTGAACCGATAGTTTCCAATAACTGGGGCCAAAACCTTCGAGATTTTAGAGCTAATAGATATTATTTTCTTGCACCTGATTTTTATTCAGAGGTTGCAGAAGGAAAACCACTTTCCTGGGCTGTTTTTTGGTTTTGTTTTTATGAAATTTGAATTAATTAATTTTTGATCTTCACTACTGGGTAAAACTGCTATAAAAAAAATTATTCTTTCTGTAACTCCTGAAACACCTGCTTTTAAAGTCCAGGCAGCCCTTCAGCAAGGCTCACTGCAGGTGTTTAGCCAGGTTACATCTATCCTTTACGTGGTTTGATGCATCAGAAATCTTTGGCAGCAAACGCATTGCTTTAGCATTTTCATTTAAGTTATATTTAAAATGTATTAAGATCTTAATATAGATGGTCAGAATTTCACACTTAATTTTCTAGTTTAAAAAAAACCCTGATTACTTTAAAGTCATCTATTTTTATCTGCCACATCTATAAAAATTCCTTTGCAGGCAGAACATAAATCAGGGCTCCCAGAAAAAGAAAGTGAACCCCCACAGCTGGACGTACCAAGTGTTCATCCACTGCCTCAGCCGGGGCAGCCGCACCGAGGCCGAGAGAGAACATAGGTGCAAAAGCTCCTGAAACTCTGACATTTGAAAATTAAAGATTCAGCTCCTCACCCTGCGGAGTCCACCACTACCTCGATCATTGCACACCTTCTTTCTCCTGCATCCCATAGGGGGGAGAAGATGAGGGTGGATGGATGCTAAGGACCAGGCGGTCCCCCAGCCAGCAGCAGGCTTGGATGGCAATCTCGCATTCTGCATATTAAAGGTGGCAGAAAGTCTTGTCGCGTCTTTCCAAGCTGTGGGTGGAGGTTGGAGAGGCTTCATTTGCATTGCAGCAGGACCACTCCATGCTTGCCCGTTGCTGGAGCACATAGCCTGGAGGCCACGAGCAGGGAAAGACGACATGTGCCTGTACAGCTACAGGTGCTCCCAGGGTCACAGTCCTGTGCTTCAAAAGCTAAACAAAAGAAGTCATAGCACCTCTTGGGCATGACAAGGAGCAGGAGCTTTGCTTTCCTCCAAAAAAAACAGCACTTGTCGGGGCATTATTGCAGCCTTGGACCAGGAAAAATGGCAAATCACTAATGCTTTCTGTAGAATCCCAGGTTTTTCTCCAGAGGTCTCCAGTCAGCTGAACCACTCACTAGAAACCAATTTTCCAGAGTGGTGGAAACCAACAGACAGCAAGCCCCGTTCCGCACCCCGCTTTCGTCATTACACCAGTCTACGGCTGCCTTTAAGCAACGGTGTTCAATTCAGATTGCCTTTTTCCCAGATATTTGAGATCTACCAGAAAAATAATTTGCACCCACATCAAGGTGTTTCAACTGCTACAAAATAGTAGTAAACAAGTTCCACTGAAGGAAGACTTCTTCCTTCAGACCTTGTTCCAGAAGTCCCTGGCAGTGTATATGCATGTGCACAGCACCGGAGACGTGAAGAGTGGCTTCAGGAATCAATGCTGATATTGTCTCCGAAGAGAAAACGAAGCAGACAGGACAGCAAATTGATTTGGACACGAGTAATTACTTAACTTATTAGTGCCCTTGTGTGTAACACTGACGAAAGCGGAGATGGCAGGGAGCTCAGCAGGAGCCTACAGGCAGGACAGCCGCAGCGTGCACATCCCGGGTCCTGAGCAGCCTGGGACCACTTGGACCCCCAAAGGGCCCTTCTGACTTGAATTTGTTGGTGATCCTGTCTGCGCATATCCCTCCTCGCCAGCGCGATCCAGTACCCGAGATGTGTAGAGAGGCAATTTCTTCCAAAGCGCAAAATAGGATATGTTGAAAAAAGCATGAAAAGTATGAGGTGCACAACAGAGGGGACAATGCTGAGGGTCACAGTATGAGCAGGTCGATGCGAAATTCAGAGGCCACATTCTCCTCACCAGTACTCTTTTTCATGTAATTATATTTATAGAAAGCCCATGTACCCACACATACAAAAACCCACCATTCTGTAGTTGGGCAGCCCCTTGTGGTGATGCACCACTGTTAACATCACCTAGCTTGGGGACCAGTTTTCCCTAGAGAAAAATTAGTTTATCATGACTTTAGTGTCTCCTCCCCTGCAGCTTATTCGGCCCCTGTGCCCACGCCAGCAAGAGGAACCCTTTGGGCTTGATGCCTGCATGGGGAGAAAGCTCCAGTGCCACCAACACAGCTTGCGCATCATACTCGTCGCACCAGAGCTCAGGAGTGCTGAACTCCCTCACGCAAAGCATGCTCTGCCACGCACGAGGGGACACTGGGGCTCTGCGTCCCAGTGGCCACGCTCCAGACACGCCACCGCACCCACGGTAGGAAGATGGTGCATCCCTCCCCAGTACCGCCTCAAAGGGATGCTAAGCAGCACAGGGAGGAGGAAAGATCATCTAAATCAATTCACACGGGTGGGAGAGAAACAAAAGAAAAACAATTCAAAACACAGCGTACCTCTTCAAAGCGTTGGCCAGGAGGCACTGTCACTTGGTGGGAAATGTAGGTCAGCCCCCACATGAGGGACATACATTTTTCATGTCCTTCCCCACCCTTGATATTTCTAACCTTCAAATATATGTAAAAGAGGAGATTCCCCTCCTCTTCCCCTGCCAGCTGCAGCTTGGCCCTGCTGCACACAGGAGCAGCTCAGGGCGGGTGGAGAAGGAGAGGAGTCACTGAGGAGTCCCTCGCCTCCTTAAGGGCCAAGCTTGGCCCTAGAAAAAAAGTAGGGAGAATCTCAAGTCCTCCTTGAGATGGAAAACCCAGAAATAATACACCCTGCAAAGCAACAAAGTGCTATTTGGAAATGAACAAGTGAGTAACAAGAGAAGGAATTTATCTTAACAGATGCTCTCTCATTTAATCCATCAAACAGGGAACTCGCCTTCTGCCCCCACCCTTGGAGGCTGCCTGTCTCGGGCGGGCAGCGCAGAAAACATCAATACATGGGTGTTCCCAACTGGCTGCTTTTTCATCTCAAGTATTTACCACCCCCTTCTGTGCAGATGAGAAGCGAGATGTAGGAAGCCTCAGGATAAAGAAATGAAAACAAGGAAACCTCCAGTTCTATTGAAAGAACAGCGAAGTTCGTTTTTTGATGAGGACTGCACCAAAGGAAGCAGGGCAGCAAACGAATACCGTTTGTGCCAGCCTGTTAGATACAGAAAGAGTTTCACTTAATACGCACTATTATCTCTGCTCAGCCTACGTTTCACAGCTGCCGACACCTCGCATGCTCTAGCCGCGCTGTTTAACACTCACATCACTTGCTCAATTTCAGAGAGCATCGGCTGAAGGTGCCACAGTCGCTTCACGCAGCTGGAAGCCAGGAGCCAGCGCTGCCTGTCGCCACCTCCAGCTCACGCTGCCTATGCCCGCGGCAGGGCAGCCCAGCACGGAGCAGCGCTCCGGGTCTCCATCTGCCTCCCAAAACGAGGTGAGGGTCAGGGCTGGCTGAGGAAGGGGAACTCCCCGGTGGGGTTTCACAAGGGAGTTCGCTCAGGTTCCCATCTCTAATGCAGAACAGCAGCTGCCAGAGAAAAGCACGTAAGTATATGCCATTTTTTTTCCCCTCCCTTCCAAAGACTAAATAATGGATGTGGAGCATTTTCTATTTTCTGAACTTGCCCACATCCACCACCTTTGGAGCAAGGACAGCATCTCCAACTATCCTGCATCAGCAGCAAGGCTGCTGACTTGTTCATAGGTGAACAAGTTCTGACCCTTTGGTAGAGGATGAGCTGCACTTGAGGTCCCACCCTGCTCCGTACCATAGAAACACTCAGCAATCTCACAGCACAAGCCCCATCTACAAGTCTCATAGCATGGTTTGGGTTGGAAGGGACCTTAAAGACCATTTAGTTCCAACCCTCCTGTCAGGGGCAGGGACACCTTCCGCTAGACCAGGTTGCTCAAAGCCCCATCCAACCTGGCCTTGAACACTTCCAGGGAGGGGGCATCCACAACTTCTCTGGGCAACCTCTTCCAGTGCCTCATCACCTCAGAGTGAATAATTTCTTCCTTAGAGCTAGTCTAAATCTACCCTCTTTCAGTTTAAAGCCATTACCCCTTGTCCTATCACTACATGCCCTTGTCAAAAGTCCCTCTCCAGCTTTCCCATAGGCCTCCTTTAGGTACTGGAAGGCTGCTAGAAGGTCTCTCTGGAGCTTTCTCTTCTCTTCTCCAGGCTGAAGAAGCCCAACTCTCTCAACCTGTCTTCATAGCCGAGGTGCTCCATCCCTCTGATCATTTTTATGTCCCTCCTCTGGACTTGCTTCACCCTCTGTAGGCTTCCTTTTGGTGTTTGAGTTTGTCCAGGAGCTCCTTGTTCATCCATGCAGTCCTCCTGATGTTTTTGCCTGACTCCCTCTTTGTTGGGATGCATCGCTCCTGAGCTTGGAGGCAGTGATCCTTGAATATCAACCAGCTTTCTTGGGCCCCTCTTCCCTCCAGGGCTTTATCCCATGGGACTCTACCAAGCAGATCACCGAAGAGGCCAAAGTCTGCTCTCCTGAATTCCAGGGCAGTGAGCTTGCTGTGCACCCTCCTCACTGCCCTGAGGATCTTGAACTCCACCATTTCATGATCACTGCAGCCAAGGCTGCCCTTGAGCTTCATATTCCCCACCAGCCCCTCCTTGTTGGTGAGAACAAGGTCCAGCATAGCACCTCTCCTCGTTACCTCCTCTGTCACTTGGAGAAGGAAGTTATCATCAATGCATTCCAGGAACCTCCTGGATTGCTTATGCCCTGCTGTGTTGTCCCCCCAGCAGATATCGGGGTGGTTGAAGTCCCCCATGAGGACCAGGGCCTGTGAATGTGACGCTGTTTATAGAGGGCCTCATCTGCTCAGTCTTCCTGGTCAAGTGGCCTGTAGCAGACCCCCACTATAATGTCCCCTGTCCCTGCCCTCCCTTTAATCCTGACCCATCAGCTCTCAGTCAGCTCCTCATCCATCCCCAAGGGGAGCTCCGTGCACTCCAGCTGGTCGTTGACACAGAGGGTGACACCCCCTCCTTGTCTCCCCTGCCTATTCTGCCTAAAAAGCCTCTGTCCTTCCATGCCAACACTCCACTCATAGGAGCCATCCCACCACGTCTCCGTGATGCCAATAAGATCGTAGCCCTGCAGGCGTGCGCACGTCTAACTCCTCTTGTTTATTCCCCACGCTCCGTGCGTTTGCACAGAGGCAGTGAAGTTGAGCCCCGACGAAGCTGACTTACATGCAGATATTGAGCCTGTCTCGTACGAGTGCTACCAAACCACGATTTATGAGCTCTTCCAGGCTGTGAAGGATTCATCCTGGGAACACGCAGTTAAGAGTCTCCCTGCAAATGAGGCCAATTTCTAGAGAAAACATTCATTAAAGGAAGCGCTGATCTTCCTGAAGCTTGCAAGGCAAGTTGTCCCCATTTCTGGGCAGGATCACGAGATCTCCCTTGCATCTGAGTGTCAAATAAAGGCTTTGATTGCTGCTCCCTAAGGGGATACCTCCAATTAACCAACTGTATATCTGAACCACTGCTACGTTTTCATAATACCAGTGCAGCAGCCCCCATACATCTGAGCACAAGGTTTCTGCATGCAGAGGCATTTCAGCAATCCTCCCCAGAGCTCCAGCTCCTGGACCTATTTCCCCACTCCCCCATGTACACAAGATGACGTGCGTGAGCAGTATTTAACTCCTTTGGCAGGAACAGATAGGTATGTTTGCCTCCTCCATATGGGCCTCAGGCAAATAATCCCCACACACGCCCAAGACAGCTGCAGCATCATTTTTGGTCTCTGCTCCTGGCCCTCTTCACGCAGGGATGATAAGCAGAGTGTTAGGCAGCTCTCCTGGAGAGCGGGGTAAGGAACGAAACCTGGAACCTCTGCGGCACATAAAGGCAGAAATTTCAATGATTTCAGCTTGAGATCAAAGGCAAAAGGATAATGTATCCATGCCTTGCTGCCAGCTGGGGGCTAAAGCCCCAGCTTTGATGCTGAAGCTCCCTCTGCGTGAGGGTCCTGGCCTAGAACTGAGCTTTGGCTCCACAACGCCCCACGGCTGGGGGCAACCCAGGCACAGCTCAGCCCCATCCCTCCTGCTTCCCGCGCCAGCCACAGCTCAGCCCTCCCTCGGGGCTGGACACCAGCAAAGGGTGTCAGTGAGGCGGGGTTTTCTGTTTTATTTAAAGCCACAAAAACCAAGCAAGTGGCAGGGACTAGGTGATACAGAAGAGCTTAAATCAGTAAAATGCCAACAAATGCTTCATATCAGCCAATAGGCTGAGTGACAACAGCCCTTTCCCAGGTCCTGATGTCTTTATCACCAGCTGCCCTGCACCAGCTTCGTTCAGGCTTCTCTCAGCATGCCTGGGACCTGGCATTTAGGCACCAAAGGAAATTTGCTGTGAGAAATCTGCAAGAAACCCAGGACCTGAAACCATGCCAGGGTCACAACAGACACAGAAGTAGCATCCGTAGAAGACAGGGAGCCAGAATAGCAAGTCCCTGAGCACCCCGCTCAATGAAGCTTTCACCAGGCTACAGGGCATTATACACGAAAAATATTACTCTTATTTGCAGTATAAACAGATTGCCATTGTGTTCATTACACAGACTTGCCTCTCTATTCAGCCATAGCCCATTAAATGCAAATAAAAGAGGAACAAGTTAAGTTGCAGTTAGCTGCACGGCACAGGGAGGGAAGCTTGCGCTGATTAGGGGCTCGAGGCAGCATTTCCCAGGAAAGGGGCCAACGTTCCCTAGCAGCCTTTGGTGCAAATTGCCAACTGCTTCTGCAAAGCTCGCAGGGCTTTTCCTTCTTTCCTTTTGTTTTCAGAGCTGTGAACAGAAGTCACATGAATAATTACTTCCCACATCAGCAAACATGCCACAGAACCAGTGTTGTCCACTGGTGGGTTTTTTTTTTTTTCTTATTTACAGCTGACAGATTAAACAAGGAACATAGAGAATATTAGCTATTACCACTAGCCCTTTACAACATGCTGAACAAAGCTGTTTTGTGATGTTTCCAGCAGTGGAGAAACATGAGTTTGAGATGTGACAACCCGAGAAGCTAGCAGAGGAACACCCAGAAGCATGAAGGTCCATGGCGCAGCAGACCTGGAGGACGAGGGTCTGAGATATGGATGGATCTCTGCCACAATGGCACAAAAGCTTATAAACTGGTGTTCGGGCGCCCACATCAAGTGGCTGCAAACCCAGTGGTCATCAGCTACTTCTAACAGCAAAGCAAAACACTGGGCAACCTGAGGCACTTCTGGCCTTCGCCGCTATCCATACCGGGTCTCAATAAGGTTGGGAGATATTTTGGGGTGACGATGATGGAGGTGGAAGCTGGACACCAGAGATGTTCCTAACGTGACAGCTACAGAGAGCTCTGCTGCCCGTGCGGGACATCCTCCCCTCCTCGAGGCCCATCGGGTGGTGCCTGCTCTCTCCAGCTAACAGACATCACCCTCAGCTGCCCCAACGTTCCCAGCTCAGCACTATTTGAAAACAAAACAGAACAAAAGACTTGCAAATGCATCTGCATCTTCCCTCTGTATTTTGCGCTCGCTCTGTCCTGCAGTTATTTTTAATTATAATTCACTCCAAAAATAATTTCGAGACATGTATCTGCCACACACCGCCGCGATTACCCAGCCTGCGCTTTGCTGTAGAGCGGCAGCAGCTGGCCCCGGAGCCCACCAGCGCTGCTCCGCCTGGCGCGGTCTTGGGGACAGACACCCGCCACCCCCATGCTGATCGGACTCCTTTTAAATACAATTATTCAAAGGAAACTTTGGCTTTGCAACAAATCTCACCGCAGCACAGAGGCGGTAAGAGGATCCAGCAACAGAGGCAAAGGGCGGCCGTTATTCCTTATTTCATTCGTAGTTCAAGGATATGCGTATTTGTCAGAAACCTTTTCCCATGCCCTCTTCTCCTGCCAGCTCTTGCGTCACCAGCCCACAACCCCTCGCACGGCTGCAAAGCCTCTCTGGGCAGGGAAAGCACCCACAAGGCCAACAGTCTCGGGCTCGTGGCTCGTTCAAAGCCACGCTGGCAGATGGCACCTCCCCACACACCAAGGCAGACCCCATGCCTCACCAGCACCCCTCTCCTCCCACACCCCCCCAAAACAGGAGAAGAACGTCTCCCACAGTTTTCTAGCAGGGCACCCAGCCCAGGAGCGGAGCCGCTCAGCTGCGGGGAGGGGGTGGCCAAGGTCCCCGCTTGCCCCCCATGGCTGGGTCAGCTCCATCTGAGAACAAAGAGAGAACTCGGATAAAAATTTAAAGTATCAGGATTTATAGATTCAGTAGCTCTCTCCACTTTTGGACTTCAGCTTCTCAGCTCTGAAAGAACACTGCAGTGCTCCGTAATTATTTTTTTCTCTTAATTTTCCAGATTAATATAGAATCAAGGAGATTTGCTTTCAAATGCTAATATTTTTTTTTTTTTTTTTCTTTTTTGGAAAGCACAATCCTCTGAGCTGGCTCTGACTGTTTGAAGGCTTTGTTTTAAAATTAAACTTTCCTTCATATAGATTTCAATAGCTACAAAAATTCCATGGCTTAGGTGAGCCAAGAGAAAACATACCCCTAAAGGCCTGTAGCAAACTAAGAAGGAGTTTGCTTTGTGCACCCAGAGAGGCAAGAAATAGCCTGAAAATAGCCTGGAACTAAGCTCGGGGAATGGAAGGCAGGACGGTGTGTCCAGCAGCGCTAAAAAATGCAAACGCACCCAGGAGGGCACCTCCTGCAGAACTCATCTGCCTTTGAGCATCAGGTCAGTAAGAAGAGCTGCGCGTAGCTGGGGCCAGCAGTGAAGCCAGCATGCTGCAGCAGACAAAAAAAGGCAAGTTGGGGCAAAAAGAAAGGATTTGAGGAGTCTTGGGCATCCCAGCTTATTCTTCTATTTACCCAATAACAAAGGAATAACTTGGAAAGGTGACCAAGGTCCTTTCTACATGGCAGCACCCTCAGCACACAATTCACACATCCAACAATATCCTTAGGTTTAAGTTTTCCCTCAGGCTGCTTAACCCTTGCAGAGGCACCTTTTGGTACCACGGTACCATCTGCTCTACCCAAAGAAAGATGGTAGAAAACTAAAACTGCACAAACACTATAGACGGAGGGTGGCCCATGGGTGGGAGCCGAGTCCCAGCTGTGGGGAACCGGGCTCAGCTGTTTGGTTTGCTATAGATTGTCTGTGCAACCTTCACCAAATCATTTAATCTTTCTTTGCCCCCATACACTATCTGTAAAGTGTGGATAATTACACTTTCCTACCTGCTATGGATTTTATGAGAATGAAGACACAAAACCAGTGAGGAAATCACATATTCAAGCATTCAGAGATGATCCTAGAGCCACTGACCCTACTAAATAGCTTCAAAAAAGCCAAGCTGTGCTGAGACCTCTCATCAGCAAAAGAGTGGGTTCAGCAATGATCAACCCCAGCTCCCAGGAAAACATAGAGATGCAATTAAAAAATACCGATAGCAGTTGTCAGTGAGCTACCAAAAACCCCCAGAGTATTTAGAGTTACTTTAATGTTGCTTATGCAAAGACACACAAATGGCTTAAAGAACAAGCTGTATAAAGCCAATAAGCCAACACTTCTCCCCTTTTCTTGGTAAGTGCTATTCTTCATAAAATTAGTTACGCTCAGAAAGCCTCGTCTCTCTGCTTGCCCTTTGCATGTTCACTCCAGATACACTTTACCGCACAGTAAAGTGCAGCAAGTCCTTTTTTGCTAAGTTTGCAGTCAATGGACAACCAGAAAAAACAAGCTCCTATTTTATTTATGTTTTTAATACTACCCAGTAATTACAAGGAACTGGGTGGTATTGCAGGGAAATCACGTATTACATCTTTCTTTTACTCTAGGGACTGACGGCACACGGAGCCTTTTCCTTCCAAGGCCCCGCTACAAGTCTGAGACCGAGCAGGCTGCAGCGTGAACCCGTCCCATCAGTAGGTCCAACAAACCGGTGGCCTCTGTCTCCGTTGGCAGCGGGAGGAGCACCAGAGCGGGATTTGGGGGTTAGTGCACCGCTGTGCACCCCCTTGTGCCGCCAGGCAGATGAAGGGGAAGGCATTTATTACCTGCGCATGTCCCACAGGTAAAAGCAAACGTGGACGCCAGCGCTGCCAACTTGGCAGCAAACACCAGCATCGTATTGACCGGAATGAGAAGGAAGAAATAATTTCTATTTAAAAAGAAATAAGCTCTCTGCTGCTGTTGGTTCAGTAGAAGTCCGTTGTACAGAACCCTTAACTACGAGTATGGGGCCAACATAAGCCAATTTATTTCCTTTTTTCCTACCTCCCAGTGGAGCTTTATGGGGAAGGCACATTTCTGTAAAGAACCGAGCGCATTTCAGTGACACTCGCCCCATTACATTAAATAATGCACATATGCGCGTACACTCCCTCGCTTTATACAACCCTGCATGGAGCCCAAAGCCAGCACTACAGTCAATTCAGAGATCAAGGATCACTCCTAATGGAGACAGAATTCACTTAATATTCTCCTTGGATTCGAAATAATAATATTGTCAACTAAATAAAAGGCAAGCGTTCATTTGTATGTAAAACAGTTGGTTATATCAGGCCTATTTATGTCTGCTCTGCCTTCCAGCTACAAAGATTTATGAGTGAACACCCAAGGGACCTTTATATATCTATCCCAATTCATGCATTTTTTTCATTAACCTGTGTACTGGCATCTTGTACAACATGGCATGAAACAGTAATATAGATTTTTTTGTTGCTATTCAGGCAAAGGAAGAAAAAGTCCCTGCCAATAACAGCAATAATAAACAAACTCTCTCTAAGCTGGTTTGTCATACAGAGTTATACGTACATATATGTGTATGTAAATGTATGCACAGACATATGATGGAGACATACGTGTCTATACACACAAACACACACACAGAGGGGGCTTCTTGTCCTCCCGCTGCCTGTTCTTTTCCACCTCCCATTTCAGTTCTCCATCAGCCTTCCCACCTTCTTGCAATGCCAGACTTGTTCTTCTTTCAGTATCTCCCTGGTGACAGGGCAGAAACAGCTGCAATAAATTACTCGGTGTGCTTTTTCCATTAAATACATTTTCAAAAGTGAAAGTTTGAAAGACAGAAGTGTATTTGTACAGAGTAAGAACAACTGCCTTTATAACCCCAGGAAAGTTACTGCTGGATGAAAGAGGTGGAAATCTGGAGGATGTGGAACAAAACCCAGCTGCTGTTAACACTAACAGTAACAAAAAGTTTCTTAGCTTGACCATTTGTTTCTTCTAAATCTTACCAGTTAGGCTGCGTTACTTGCCTTGGTTATGTTTTCAGCCTAGCAAAGCTGTGCCACCAAAGACATTTCACATCTCAAGTCCTCGGCAATTGGCTGCACCCCAAGCCCTGCTCCAACCCCCATTTGTATTTGGGGACCCCAGGCGCTGCTTGGCCAGAACATCACTAGTGCCTCTCAGCGCAGAGGAAGGGAAAGGGAGAAAACGGAGGAATCATCCAGCTCTGGGGGACGGGGGATGATTCTATGTCAGAAAAACCCCAGGTGCCTTCCCCAAAGCAAAGCACCCATCAGCACCAGAACTCTGGGGTCCTCACTGCGCACCCAGGTTAACACACCAGGCCACCCTCGACTCACTGCAATTCCACCTCTAGAAAAAGCCACTTTTCTGCCAAAACACTTGCTTGAGGTGCCAGCAGAGCAGCCAGGATCACTGCAGCAGAAAATGCCTCCCCAAGCCCCACGAGCTCCCTGCTTCATCCTAAACCTGCCCGCCCCGAGCAGCCACCGCTACCCAAGTGACCCCCCCCTTCCTGCTGACACCCCCGAGACAGAGGCACTGCAGGGGCATTCCTGCCACCTGCGTGGAATTATTTTGTGAGGGAAAAAGAGCACACTGTCTTCTTCTGCAGGCTGCTGGGAGAACTGAGGACAGTTTTAAGGCAGCAAGGAACATACTGAACCCAGGAGATATCCATAACTCAGATCCTATTGCCTATTGAATTGCATTAAAGTTCAACTTTTCTACTTTAAAAAAAAAACCTCCCCAAGAGAGTCTTATTCTTCTTTCTTTTCCACTAGGAACCGCTTCTTTGAGGTTTGGCAGGGGGAAGGCAGGCAGGAGGTTGAGGTCTCTTTGGAACAGCAGAGCATCCAAGCAGCAAGAGCATTCGTACCCCACCCATCCCCAGACCTGGACTTCTGTCTGCCGCACATGCACTACAAGGGCTCTTGCTGAAATAGCGCTGCCCAATTACTGCCCTCCAGAACAGTCCCTCTCCCGTTCCACCAGCAGCCAGGAGCCATCACACCTCACTGAAGCACTGTGCCTTGTCGTTTAGGTGACAGGTTTCTTCCCCACCCTCTGCCTCCCACCTCTTCCAAGACATAATTGAGCCCCTTAAATAAGCAGTAAAACAAATACAGAAGCTGGGTGGAAAAGCTCAAGCATAAATCTTTGGGGTTTTATACTAGAGTTTATTCCCTTGCATCCTTGTATTTTTTATGTTTAATAACACATGCTGAGGCAGAGTAATCAATCTTAAGTGAAAAGACCAGCCTTTCCCGGAGTAGCTATGTCTGCATAGTACTTGCTCTCATGCCTGAAAATTTCAGAGTATCCTGAATTTTTTCAAGAAGTGGCTCCTTGGGGTACAATTTTCAGCTCGGCTTTATCCCACGCTCCTGCTACATGGGTGCAAGCTAGCGCTACAGCATCTACCCACAACCTGGTGCCTGCAGGGGAATAAAGATGAGAACCAGCACCTGGATTTAAGAGTACAACAGAGTCAGACAATTTGGATGGGCTACTCTGTTGTTCAGAAAAAGGTCCTCCCACCCCCATGGAGTCTCCTAGGACCCTGGCTCCTGTACAGTGATCTGAATCTGGCCCTGACCTGCCATATGTGCCTTTGAGAAGTCTTCCTACCATCCATAACTGCCATCAGTTGCTTACAAGAGCTCAATATGCTGGATATTTTAACGGGTCCAAGCAGCTCTCACAGAGACAGTCCCAGGTTAAAGAGCAGCATGGAGGAATCTCAGCTTTATGCTGCTATCAGCCAATCCTCCTCTTCCTATGGAGGAGGTTTTGGTCAAGACCCCATCAAATAAACCATCTCAGGAATGATGAGCAGGACACGGCACTGCCTTTTGAGAGATGCTTGTGTATCTTGAGCTAATGAGACTATTGCCCAAAAGGTCTGGCAACCCATTTAAGTCGTGAAAATTAAGTACTACATCTTTCCTTGATAGACCTCCTTGCTCTGCAGGCTGTCATAACTCTACTCCCCACCCATCACGGAATATGATATTTTGTACACTGACTCTTGGAGACTAAATTGGACCTCCAGGGGAAACTTCATCCTCAAATTTAAATATTCATTATATAGCAAACCTGCACCTATGCCCATGATTCCCTGGACTAGGCTGGCAATGCGGTTGTGTCACAGCAGACTCAAAGATTTCCTGCTCTGGAAAATACTACCTTGTCACTACAACAGCTGTAAAGATGTCAAAGTAGGAGTCCCTCAGACAGCCACGTGCCCCTGCGGCATGTCAAAGTATGCAGCAGTTCAGGATGATAACACACCATCCCTGGAGGGAGCTTTGTTGTCCGTCTCGGGATGCTCCTGACTTGATGGGACCACCTCTGCCTGACCTTCCTACTGAGCAGGTAGGGCTGCAACTGGGGAGCCTTTCCTTGCGTCCCTGCCTCTCTGGTCCTGAGACCACAGGCAAAAAACCCCACATCACCTCTATTTTCTGCACTTTGCCCGGTCACTTGCTCAGATTACAAGCTGTTAAGATCAGCGGTGTTCCCTCTCTCCGTAGCCAGCCCAACACGAGGGACCCATCTTGTTTGCCACCCCACACCAGGCTTTTGCTGAGCTTTGCCAGGACAGGCAGTCACTCCCCGGCAGGCTACATTCGACGAAGTATTAAACATAGGGAGCATTCACTCCCATGAGATTTAATGAGTCGGGAACGCAGTTAGCAGCCAGCAAACCATTTCTCAACAGGCATTCATCGCAAAAAGCAATGCCAGGGGTGGCACAATCCTACCTGTTAAGAGAAGCAAGTCCTGCCACCTAGAAGACACTGGTGGTGATGGGAAGGAGCCGGCACACAAGGCCCAGAGCGTCCGCATCCAACAAAACACAAGGTTAGCCTTTTACAAGGCACATCCGCAGCCTTCTCAGCTGCTCCTCGTGTACGACATACCTCTGAGACTCGATAATAAATGTGCTGCACTGTTCCCTGGTGCAGCTTTCCAGGTACACCGAAAACAGTGATTTTCATGACTAAATGGATGGAAGAGTTGCAGAACATGATGTCAGCTTGCTAAGTGCCTCATCTCAGAGTAACACACACAATTATTCTCTCTACAAAAATCAAAGGCAATCCATCAATTACTGTCTTTTTACCCTACCTGCTTTTCTATTATTTTGTACTTTTAAAATATTGTATGTATTAACTACACAGAATTTACAGCACACACATTGATTTTCCATTAATCTTGCTTTAGCTGAGTCTAAAAGTGTCAAGCCACTTTTTTCTGCCACACGTCAAGCACGTGCAATCATTAGCAGCATAACTGAGCTCTTTGCAGGCCACTTGCTGGCCACCAAGGGCTAACAAAAACCTATGAGCAAAAGAGGCTTTTGATATTATGTGAGTGTATCTATAGAAAACACTGGAAAGATACGTTAGAGAGCAGATTTTCAAATGCAGGCACATAAGCAGAGTCATCTGTATATGTCCTTTCAGTGGAAAACACCACTTTGGGTGGGGGGCAAGAGTAAATATTCGAAGCCAGGGATTAGCAAGGAAGGGCCTGGCTTTCTTCTGGGCTGCGCAAACAGATCTCCTTGCAATTCAGAGCCAGGTCATTGCACGCACAGAGGAAGACAGGTTCATCCAGCCGTGCGGGAGCAGGTCACAGCCATCCCCAACATCCCACGTGGCGTGGGAACAGGCACCCGCATCCCCACACGGATGCTCTGCACCTCCCGCACGGTCACGGCAATGCACCTCCTCCCCTCACCAACTGCTTTGAGGTTCCGAGATAAAAAGGTGTTAATGTAAGTTAATGCATAATTAAACATACAATTTGCACACACAAGCAACTTGGCACATCTCCCACTAATACATAAATATTTCTAAATGGCCAGAGACAAAAGGAGACAGAAGTAATGCCAGGACCTGCTGCTCTTGAAGCTTTCCACCACAGTTAAAGCTGCTGCGTTCCCAGAGCCACCACACAGCTTGGGACACAACTGTGCCACTACGGACAGGAGGTGCCACGACTCAAGGACACAATGCAGCAGCAAGACTGACCCGGGAGCGGAGGCTCTGGCCAGGGTGAGCACACCCTCAGTGACCACCCAAGGACTGCACAT
Organism: Phoenicopterus ruber ruber; assembly: GCA_009819775.1. Classification (NCBI taxonomy): domain Eukaryota; kingdom Metazoa; phylum Chordata; class Aves; order Phoenicopteriformes; family Phoenicopteridae; genus Phoenicopterus; species Phoenicopterus ruber. The sequence continues at coordinate 5,463,257 of CM020230.1, forward strand.
ACCAGCAAAGACAGCGAGTCGGGCTGGAAAAAGATTGCATCAGCCCCCAAATACTTTTCCTTCTTTAAAGGATGATTGTTCTGTCCTTTGGTTTCCTGGTGTGCAAAGTGCTTCCCCAGCTGGAGCACGGTTGGTTGACCAGGGCATTGAGCACTTTGAGGGTCCCTCACCCAGCACCACCTGAGAGAGCCCAGCAGGGAGGGGGCCACGGAGGCACTTGAGCTTCCTCAGTGATGCAGCAGCGGCGTTTGCTGGAGCCTGAGCAAGCCACAGAGGCTGCCTGCAGGTGCCAACCATCCCTGCTCGCGCTGGTAAGTCCAACAGCAGCAGGTACAGTGATTATCCAGCCATGCAGGGAGCTGCGAGCACACCTTCATAATGGCACAGGTAGATATTAAATGCTCTTTCTTGCAGTCCTATTATTCCATATCATCATTAGGACAAATAAGGACTGGAAGAAAGTCGAGGAAGGTTGTGCCTTTTTGCTCCCCTGTGTGCTGAAAATTATTTAGAACATATTAATTATGTTTGCATATGCCTGAAAGCTAGCAGAGGAGTGAGCAAGTGTCCTGAAGGTAATGGAGTACTACAAGAAGAAAGTTATTTAGGCAGATTTTTCTTCGCAGGGTGTGGTAAGGTAGAAGATGGGAAGAGGGCTGTTCGGGGGCACAGCTCAGAGCATCCCTCCTGGACACTGTGGCTCCAGAAGCACTCCAGGCTTGTCCCTATGGGATGCAGCCTCTGCAGCAAGGGAACCCATCCAACCCAGAGCGGTCACCTGCCTGCTGAGGGGCTGGCAAGGGAACACCTTCAATGGTACCAAGAAGGACGTTCATCCTCAGGTGTCCTCTATCAAAACACACATGTCCTTCGTACAACTACTCTCCTTTATTACACTGCTATTGCTGCCCCTTCTCCTTCAAAGGATCCTGAGACAAGAAAATCTGGTGAAAAACCTTCTCTAAACCCAGCTGAGGCTGTAGCTGGTACTAGGCCAAGTCTACCTCCCATTTCATAAGCAGTTCACCTTCCCACCCACCTCTATTCTGCCCCCTACCCCAGCATAAACCCAGCCCTCCAAGACTTCCCATGGAACAGAAATGTATGTCAGAAGAATAAACTAGATTTTGCATCTGTATCCACCAGGTGGGTTTTTTTGCCATATCTTAAGCGGTCATCTCACAGCCCTCCTGCTAAGCAGTACCCAAGATGAGACCTCAGTGCCCCTCTGCCCTGGGTGTACCCCTTAGTACTTCTCTCATTTAACTCTGCCAGGTATTTCAAACACTCTGCAGCAAACAGCCGACACCTGCCATGTACTCCAAGTAATAATATGTTGAAGAAAGATATCAAGTCTAGTTCCATTCTGGGGAGCTTTTTTTAAGTGCAGGTTAAATTATAACTTCTATAGCAGCTATAATAAGGAACATTACACTTCTGCATACGGGGAAGTCTGCTGTTGTTCTTTAACTGTTGAGTAGCTGCTCGGATGGAGTAACCCTCCCAGCCTGGCTCTGCACCCAAGAGCCTCACCCTGCAGCTCAGGAGGTCGATTTGTCCAAGTGCAATTTCAGCCCCTGATCTCTGCAGAAGAGCCAGGAACACACAAATCAACCTCTTATTCTTGAAAAGACATCTTTGTCATGATAGATACACACGGGCATCAAAAGGTTAACTATATGAATAGTTTAGCAGAATTAAGTTGGACTAGCTGAGATGCATCTAGCAGCATCTCTCACTCTTGTCAGAGGACTAAGCGTCCTGCCCAGTCTGTACACACTCCCACAGTAATGTGGTGAGCAAGCCTGGCATGTATTTTGCAAGAGCAATTGGTGTCTTTGGCTGAACTCCTTTACTGCAAGGTACGTCCCAGGCTGGAGAGGAGCGAGCTGGCTGCTTGCAGGAGGTCAACATTTAAGTTTCATTTTTTAACTCTGCAAATGAAGCTACTGCTGGTACAAACTTATTCCTTGACCTCCTGCAAGAGATGGCTCAAGGAGAGGTTTCCCCAGCTCCTTGTGGCAGATAGGTTTGCTCCTGAAAGACTGGTAATGCTCCCTTCTCCTGGCCCCAGCTTTGGAGCACAACCTCCTGGGACACCCACACCTACGTTCAGAGGGCTTCAGTGGAAGAAAAAAGAAACCAGGACGTGAAAACTGAGGCCAGCTCTCATTTGTCATGAGCAGACTGGTCAGAAAAAAAAGTTTAAAATATTGAAGTCCCTATTCTTACCTCCTCCAAAGAGCCAACAACCCTGGAGTCTTGTTAATTTTCAGTGAAATGCCCCAAAAATCCAGCTGTACCATTAGGCAAATTAGTGGGGTGTCTGGAGCCGTTAATGAAGCCAACCCAAGTGCTTCGTTATACTAAACTCTGCCCTGCAACAGGTAACCCCGCACTATTAAGGCACAGCTATCAGATCACGCACCGCATCCCAGCCTCAACTCCCTTTTTGGGGTTGCCATTCTGGTCTATCATTAGCTGGGTCCACTTTTGGGGGGCTTGATGGCGGCTGAGCAGGGCTGCTCACCGTGGGCACAGCACAGGTTTGCACCAGCCCTCCTCAAAAGTGAGCACAGACACCTGAGCAAGTGCCCTTTGCACCACTGCACAATCTCCATAAGTGAGGTGGAAACCTGTGGTTTAGGTAAAATTTTATGTAAATGTTCCAATAAAGCAGGGGATATTTTGGAAGGAAATAAAAAATTAACTTTTCCCTGCCCACCATGCAAGGAGCCTGCTCTTCGGCAGAAACAAGCTTTGTGCTCAGTAGATACTTAATCCTTTCCGGAGCTGCTCTAGCTTTCCAAAACTCTCATGAATTTTGTACAAAAGAAAGTGCAAACTCTCCCCCATTTTTTGACCTACATTCATTTATCAAATTGCAACTAAAAATAGAGCAAACTATGCAGAAATGGTTTAAACTGTTTTTGCACTTTCTCTCTTTTACCATCTATTTTAAGGTTGCTCCAGCACTTTTCAAAGCTGTGGGTAAAAGAGTTGAGGTGTACATGGGGGATGGAAGAGAGCATTGCCAGCACACCAGTGAGGCCACTGGTGGCCCAGACCACAGCCGCTCCTCCAGCTCAGACCTGAGCCCCAGCAAGAACCGGATCAGCACGACTTCTGCTCCTATCCCAGAGACAGACTTGAGGTGAACACCTGCAGCTTGGAAGTGCTCAGGTTTGGTTTAGATGGTGGCCCTGCTTCTCCCCAGGCTCAGCTTGGGCAGAAACAGTCCTCCACTCCTGCCTACACCAGGGGCAGGAGAAGCCTGTTGTCACAGATGATCCCTCACAGCAACCTTGAGCGAGCAGCATTTCTCTCTTGCTGTCTCTTTTGGTGGCAAGGGGCTTCCACAGCAAGCAGCGAGTGATGGGAGGCAGGGATCTCTCGAGTCACAGGCCAAATCAGCCCTCAGCCCCAACAACTTCATAACATCTCTACCCACACCCTGGACATCTCTTGAGCTCTTCACGATGGAACACCTTTTCCAGTGTAGAAACGAGTGTAACACAAGCTTTTCCCCACAGTTAGTGAACTTAGGGATGAAGCCCTTAGGAGCATTTGTCTGGATTTTAGATGAAGGAGGAACTTTTTATGGTGCCTGCCCAGCTCTTGGAGGGCAATCCACAGCACATTTGCAACCTGTGAACAACTCGGCTTGCCAACCATTTTCTGACAGCAGAAACCTGTATTATTTCCACACGGAAAATCAACACTCCAGGAAAAGCAGAAACAGGAGGATTGCCACCTGACCTTGCTCAGGGAAGCAAAACCAGTGAGTACTTGGCCACAAAGGCTAGAGAGAAACTATCAAAAAAGTAGGTTAAAAACAAGTACTTTGCAAGGAAAGAATTACAGACAGTTGCACTTTTGAGCAAAGCAGCTGCGGAACTGAAGCAGAGGAGCCCCAGTTAGTCCATTACTGGTCTCCCAGCTCCCCTCTCCCCTTACTTTTGCAGTTGGTTTTGCAGCTGGTGGCAGAGCACAGGAGGAGGATCTCAGCTGCAACAGGGCCTGGAGGAGCAATAAAGTCTGGAATGATCTCACACTTGTACTGCAGCAAAGTGCTCAGTGTTCCTGTTATTACAGCCGTGCAGCTGGGACTTCTAACCTTTTCCTTTTATTTCAATCACCTGGCCACTGTTCCCAGCTCTTCATCTTCCTCAAGAGCTCTGGGCTGTTCCAGAGGAGCAGAGGGAATGTGCCAACCTGCCTCTTCTGCAGGCAGGGATTTGCCCTGCCGTTACGCACAGCTGCTTCAGCCGCTCTCAAGGCTGGTTGCAAGCACCGGTCAGCACCTCGGTGCAGCCATAAAAACTACAGCAGCTTTCACCAAAAAGCAACTCAGCATCCAGTTAAGAATGCCAGCATCTCACCTAAAGGTCTAAGCACGCATTACTGTCCTGGTTTCAGCTGGGATAGAGTTAATTTTCTTCCTAGTAGCTGGGATAGTGCTGTGGTTTGGATTCAATACAAGAATAATGTTGACAACACACTGATGATTTAGTTGTTGCTAAGTAGTGCTTACACTAAGTCAAGGACTTCTCAGCTTCCCGTGCTCTGCCAGCGAGAGGGGGGCACAAGGAGCTGGGAGGGGGCACAGCCGGGACAGCTGCCCCAGCCTGGCCAAGGGGATATTCCATACCATATGGCGTCATGCCCAGTATATAAATTGAGGGGAGCTGGCCAGGGAGGGATCGCTGCTCGGGGACGGGCTAGGCATCAGTCAGCAGGTGGTGAGCAATTGCATTGTGCATGACTTGTTTTGCATCTTTTATCATTATCATTATTATTCTCTCTTCCTTTACTGTCCTATTAAACTGTCTTTATCTCAACCCACAAGGTTTGGGGTTTTTTTGATTCTCTCTCTCCCCAGTCCCGCAGGGGGGAGGGAGCGAGCAGCTCTGTGGTGCTTGGTTGCCAACTGGGGTTAAACCACGACAGTTACGAAGTAGTATCAGCCTTGTTGCACACTCATCCCCACCAGGTTTGATCACAAACACCCACATCAAACCCTCATTTCCCTCCTTCTCTCCAAGCCCAGTTGCTCTCCAGGTTGGCAAGAGCAGCCTCCCAGGCTCTCGCAGGTGCCCAGCCAGCGCAGAAAGCAGCCACAGCGGCAGCCAGATTTGGTAACTGCACGGGGAAAGGGGGAATTACAGTGGATTTCAGAGTCAGCTTTAAGCTGATAAAAACAGCTGTGGGTGTCATTCAAGGCAATATGCATCTGAGACCAGACACTGAAGGCATAACCGTGCCTCTGACCGGGAGAGACGGGCTCAGCAGCCCAAATCCCTGCCCAGCTCTTGCTTTGCACTCACTCAACCTGGCCAAGATGCATCCAAGCAGCCTGCCTGAACCCTCCTCCTTTAGGCCAGAGCCCACCTCCACGAGAGCAGGCAGGACCAGTGCTCCCAGCAGCGCCGGGGAAGCCGACATCCCCCCCCAGCCCGAGCCTTGGAGTGCGGCTGGTCGCAGAAAGTGGCCACAGCATGTGGGAAAAGAGCAGGTTCAATAAAGCACTGTCAGGTGAAACGGGGAGAGCTGAGGGGACTGAGCACCCTGTCAGAACAGTCTCCCACACGTTATTATAATATTTATTTAAAGAAACCAACCCTTTCAGTTAGCAGCAGGCAGCATCTCATTAAATGTGTTGGGTTACTGAGTGCACCAAGCAGCTGCTGAAGTGTTAGCTTCTTGTCACCTTATTACAATTCTCCGCCAGCTGCTTCCAGTTCTCCTTCCCTCCCCTCGGTTCATCTTTATTTTCGCACTCTGTGCTTCCTCAGCTCTTTTCCCTTGTTGTACCCGTCCCTCCATGCCCCCGTCAGTGACTGTGCTGCAGAACATATCCCAGGCAGCCTCTGCTGCTTTAAAACTCTGCCAGCAGCTGGAAGCAGAGTAGGATCTCACTCTGAGCCCTTAAAAATCAGCTCCTAAATCCTACAGCAGCCTGGCACAGCCAAGCCCTCAGAGGCTGGGAACAGCAGGAAGAAAATACGGCAGGAAAGTGGAGTAAAAGCACTTCTTTACTCTGGGCAACTTCCACCTCCCGCAGCGTGGGGTCTGCGCAGCATCAGCCAGCTCTGCTCACCTGGACAGGGGCCTGAGGGCACCAGCAGCTGCCGGAGTTGGGGCAACAACCCCTTCCCCCTGCACAAACCCCCACACCTTCCCCCTCCCCAAGGTCTGCACTGACGTTTTCACTGCTGGGGGTAGTTGTTCATCTGCCCAAGCAGCAGATGAGACAATTTCAGGGAGAAACAGCACTGCACCTTGATGTCAGCTCTTCCATTAATAAAACACATTAAACAAAAATGAAATAACCCAAAAGCTAACCTACCTGTGGATAAAGCAGCAAGAGGCGGCTGCTCTGCAAAGGAAGATGAGCCAGGAGCCGAGGGGGACACAACCTCACCAACAAGGAGCTCAGTACCAGAGCAAGGAAAGCCAGTTTTGGGGCAGTGATTGTCACCACGCAGGTCCATAGCAATGAAGAAGGTCCAAGGGGAACCCTGGAGCCAGGGCCAAGGAGCAAGGCAAGGTACAGCACCCACAGAGTCCAGCCAAGGGAAGGAAGAGGGCTGAGAGCCTGAGCTTAAATGCAGCCCCTGGGTAGGTGGGAACAGGCCCCAGGTGAGGCTGCTCAGGGTGATTAGAGCCTGGAGATGCACGCAGACCTCCAGGAGAGCGTTCCTTCATGGTCCCGGGCGCTTGGCCCTACCCCGTTAGCACCGATGCTGGGGCTTCACTACTGTCCTCCCAGAGCAGCATGAGGCACCCGCCATGCCGTGTGTCACCTCCCCTGTCCCGTCTTTGACCCTCTCTATAAAATGCATTTAGGGGCGATATTACCGAGGTCCCCCACAGCTTTATAGACAAGCTGGGGTTTTACACCCCTACCTTCTCCCAGGAGCCAGGGTACCACAGCCACCGCCGTGGGAGGCTCCAGGAAACCATTAAGCTCCTCTCATACTTTGAGGGTTTGTGTGCTCGATCCCCATGGTTAATTACATCCTACTTGCCCTAATTACACCCCCAAATTCAAGGTTTGGAGCTGAGGCATTATCAGCGTGTTCCCTCATAAGCTGTCTCCGGAGTCCTGCCTGGACAGGAGCATGTCGCTCTGCTGCTCCCCAGCCACCACTGTCACCCCGGAGCTCCCAGCGATTCCCAGCCAGGAGCCACGGAGCAGCGCTGATTTCAACACAACACCCCACGAGCAGAGGGGGTGCTCCCCAGGCACCTCTTTGGTCCCTTTGCTGCCCTCGTGCCTTGTTGGAGCAATCGCTCTCCCTGCCCGCGCACGGGCCGATGCAAAGCCACGCTTCTCCCGCATCCAGATGTCCTCTCCCAGCCTAGACGGGAGAGAGCAGAGACCCGCGGGTGCTGCGAGGGGGAGGAGTGGACCAGCAGAGCATCCCCGGGCTGGCGGCTGCCTCAGCCCCCAGCAGAGGTTTCAGTGCCCCAGCAGCACAAGTGGCCCAGCGTGGGGGAGCAGGGTGAGGACCCCCGTCCCCCCGTCACCACAGCCATACATCCCGCTCCACAGGGCTCTGCCGGCAGTGCCGCGTTGCCGAAACCTCCCTCCCCTGGACACCTCTCCTCTAGCAGGTTCATATTCGTGCTGATCGTTTCCACTTGTGGCAAACTTCGCTCCTTTACCTTTCTTCTCTCCTTCGCTTTCGGGGCCCCGTGAAACTCATCCATAATAAGCAGCTACTGTTTTTCAGGCTGCACGTTTGAAATAAAACCAGTCCAAACTCCCCCTCCCCTTCTAACAGAAAATAACTAAATAAAAGGAAACAAAACCCTCCAAGCACAGAACAAAACAGCTTTAATGGGAACGGCAGGTTTCAGGCAGACCCAGAGACACCACCTCAGTTTCTCTGGGCTGGGAAAGGGGTCGGGAGAGGGACAGGGCTGGGGTCCCCACACTTGTACCAACCACCCTCGAAATGATCCTGCAGCCCTTAATGACAGTATGAGAACAAGAGGCTTTGTGTTCAGAGAATTCTTTCTTTTAAAACCCTTCGGGTGCTTTTAAGGGCTCTAATTCATTAACCTTTCCTTGGCTGAGACCAGCAAATGGATATCCAGAAATACAAAAAGCAATTAGACAAATTCATGGGGAAAAAAAAAAAAAAGTCCATCAACATTATTAAACGGAGCTTCTCAGGAAAGCGCCTGAGCTGCGGGCGGGGAGAGCAGCTGCGGGCTGGGGAATGGCAGCCGCTGTTTTCCTTGAATTCAACCCCTTCCCTCGGCCGCTCTCGGAGGTGAGGGTGCTGGGGTAGATCGACCTTTGCTCTCACAGGTAACCACCGCTCCCAAATTAATCTCTTATTGATGGAAAAGCCCAGGGATGGCTGACCTTTCACAGCCCTCACTCTGTAAAGAAAATATTAAAATTTTCATGTGGCCATAGGACAGCTCCCGCCGAGAGGCAGACCTGCTGGAGAAGGTCACTTTTGGGGTGGCTGGTCCAGCTCCTGCAGCAGGTCTGCAAAGCCCAGCCTGCACATGGGCACCGCGCGTGGACAGGGTTGCTCCTGTGCTCCTTCGGACATAACTACGACAGATATCTCAGGCTGGGCCTCTGCCTTCCTCCATACTGGAGAAATTCATGTCCAGAAGGACACAGCACCACGTGAGTGGCTGCGAGCTTGAAACTCGAGGATGACGCGGGTAGTGGTGACAGCACTAATCCTGGCGGAATGAGCTCTCTAATGCACAGCACCTCTCCAAGGAGAGCCGCTAAAAAGCAATTCATTTATGGAAAGGGGAACAAATGAGCAATGCTGAACATGAACATGAGCACATGAGCCCTCAGCCCTGACCCAGGGGATGAGGCAGCACCAGGTTTGTATGAATTCTCTGTCTTTCTAGGAAAAAATAAACCACCTGCAAATGCACAGCCTGCTCTGCCTAAGTAACTCAACCGTGATGGACCTGGGGCATGTGAAGAGGAGGGGGAGTGAAAATTAGGGGGATTTCTCAGGTCCTTTATGAGCCTTTTCTGAAGCTTGTCTACATGTGAGGGTCTCCAGGGAGACCAAGTTATTATTAAACCAGAACGTGGCCTCCTTCTTCCAGGATGCCCACACTGGTTTCAGCTGGTTTTGCAATGCTGCGTAAACCCAGGCTCTGGATGCCACTACACATCTAGCACGGAGAAAGTTCCCCAAGTCCGAACCCCCCCCCGGCTCCCAGACAGGGATAAACTGGAAGAACAAGTAAAAGGAAACACGAGCTAGAAGGAGGAACAACTACCAGACGTCTTTAACAACTAGAATACCTTGTGGCTGCAGTGGGCTATGTTTTCTGGATTTAACGTGCTGGGTACCCAGACACTGTGCTGTGAGCTGTCTCCTCCGGCAGTCAGTGCAACCTGGAGGGCACCAGCGTGGCAATCACACAAATGGGAGCCACGGAAGCGCCATCCTTAGCCAGCGAGAGACGGAGCTCCCAGCTAAGGTTTCTGGGCTGGCACCGGCCAAATTTGTCAGCTCTCTTGCACGGTGGGCACAGATTCCTGCCCGCCAGGGCTGCCTGATCCAGCCAGGGCTGCCTGATCCAGCCTCCCTGAGGAGGGGCTGGCCGGATCCTTCCTGAGACTTCCTCCACTCCACATTCCTATACTCCCCATTTCATTTTCATCGCGCTGTAGTTTTCGGGTGGCCGTACCAGACATTCATCTGTTTCATCCAGATCTTGACGCAGATGGTGAGCAGATTAGCAGGCACTTACGGATGTGGGTGTGAAGCTGCATCACTGGCTTCCCCTGGAGGCTCTTCTGGGAGTTGCTAAAAGCTGGTCAAGAGGTGTGGATCTCTGCCAAAGGGTTTCTGGGGCAAACACAGTGATTAATAGCCAGCTGGGAAAGAACTGACCAGGTCCTTCAGATGAGTTACATCCCTGTAATGCCCTAGGGAGACCTACGTAATCATACCAGAGAGGCTGATGGCCACCACGGCTGGGGCTGCAGATGTCTTCCGATTGTACGTGAACGGGACTAACATCGGAGAAGTACGGAAGATCTGTGGGTTCACGGAGGAAAGGCTGTAAGGAAGGAGCTGCTCCCGACAGTGCACAGATGCAGAGTGGTGGGCACTGGCGGAGCGGTGGGAGCAGGGAGAGACGCAACGAGCCGCAGTCGGTCCACGGGGTACATGGCAGATGTGTCCCCGGGAGCCGCAGCTGGACAGAGGCTTTCGCCCAGCAGCTCTGCACCCCAGACGGCTGCTCTGGCCCAGCTGCCCGGGCTGCTGGAGCACGAGGAGGAGGGAGATGCCCATCTTCTCCTCCGGGCTGCTGCCACCGCCTGGGCACGGGCTGCAGGGACCAAGAGGAGGAGGAGGGTTGATTATAATCCAAACCCAACTAGTTAGAGAGCGCTAGAAGGGCATTTTCTGAAAATGTTCGTGTCATTATTTAGCAGACGCAGAAGAAATGAAATCAATCAAATTGAAAGCTCAAATTAAAACATGCTTTGATGTTGCAATGAATTTTTTACAGTTGTATCAAAGAGGCACTCTGGGAAGGGGTACACGGCTGCGACAGCCTCTGCTGCCCCGTCCCCTGGCAGGCCCTGTCCCCCAGCAGCTCACCCTGCCGGGCCCGGGAAGGCAGGGGACAGGGTCACAGTGCTGCCTGCCGGCTGCAGAGTGCCCCAGCCTTGCTCAGAGCTCCCTGCCAAGGGGTTTCACGCTGTGGCTCGGCTCTGCTGCATCTTCACTATTGTTTTTTCCCCCTTCCTTCCCCATTCCCCACTTTACATCTCCCCACTTCTTATCATTCTTCCCCCTATTTCTTATAAAAAATGCATGAGTTTAATTTCCCTCAGATGCCCTCTTTGTATCATTTCAAAATTTCTTATTAGGCATTCGGCATCATGTGTATCTCAGTGCTGCTCCGGAGCCGACCTCCCTTGGCGTTCTCAGCAGCTGCTCTGTCTAGATACCTTTTTCCAAGTCGAGGCACATGCACATACTGGGTGGGCTGGTGATCTGGTTGTTGGGGTTTTTTTATCATAGTTTATGAAACATCTGCTGTTTATAAATTATTTCTTCTGAATGTCATAATCTTTTCAGTCGCGTGAGCCAACAAGCACCTCCGAGCAGCAGACCAGCGCTGCTACCACTTGGAATTGGCTTCTATTGCCAACGCTGCGCTCGGACAAGACGTGCAGACCTCCGTCCCCAAGCACACACGCGTGCACGCACACACACACACACCCCCCCTTCTCCGTGCCATGGGAGACTCTTCGGTCACCTCCAATGCACAAGAAGCCCCAGAGACAACCGCCACACGGGCGCAACCTCCAGCCTGCAGCAGCCCTGACACCCAGCTCCAGCATAGACGCGCACAGCGAGCCAACGTGCACACACGCACATATTTTGGGAACTCATCAAAACATAGCTAAGACCTTATCGGACAGACTTGTCCCAGGGGAATGACCCCCAAAGCAGATCCCCAAAAGCCTCTGACACAAGCGCCCGGCCAAGAAACAAAACCCCCCGTGCCCAGCCCGGCTCACGCTCCTCTGTGCAGGGCTGGGAACGCTCATGGAATGATGAGGAGCCGCGCCTGGCGCTGAAATCCTGCCTGTGGAAAGGTAGGGAAGTGAGTACAGGAAAATTATAAGGAAAAGAACCAAAATAAGTAACTGATGCATTTAAACATCAAAGCACTCTCAGCCAGCTCTACCCCATTATTTATGGTTTACTCATGGGTTTAATTTTTCTGCTTTGTTTTTTGTTTATGTGTTCTTGTTATTTCCTTGAGAGAACGAGAGGAACAAGAGAACCCTCTGGGGGATCAGAAGATTTTCTCCTTCTGCTTAGTGGAAATTCTCAAATGATTGTAAAAGCAAGGCAAAATCAATAGAGGATTATTATCTGCAGTGGTTCAGCCGCTCTCTGCCTGAGTGACCGTGGCAGCTTTGCCGGCCTGTCCCCCCGGCGTGGGCTCCTAGCTCTAGTACCGTAGTGGAGAGGAAAGAGCAAGCACTCCTTTTTCACCAAGGAAAGCATATTTTAACTCACTTTCAACTCTGGACACAACCAGGGGTGTTTCAGCCTGAAATCAAAATTTGGACCAACTCCCCGCACATCACTGCAGGTGAAGGACGTAAAAGCCAGCTGGAGCTTACACCAGCTGGTAAGAGCTAGCTGGAGCTAGCTGGTTGGAGCTTACACCAGCTAGTAAGCCCAGGGCAGGAGGGTCCTGCAGAGGACTCAGCAATTTGGCTACTCCTTTAAAAGAGCCTCTAAGTCCCTCTGCAAAGGCAGCTGGAATAGGGGAAGGAGAATCCGTCCCTGCATCTCCAAACATACCCATTCACAGCCACAAAAGGCTGCTCTGTGGGTGATCTCCTTTCTTTGTTTGCTTTTTTTGGGGGGGGGTGACTGTTTGTGCCCTGTGAACAAAGCCCAAGGTGTCAACACACAACCGCTTCTCGCAGGCAGGAGTAGATTCTGCAACTGCAGGTGGATTCTTTAGAGGCAAGGACAAACTCAGTTAGTTAAACACCCACTGAAGGAGAAAATCACATTTACGCCCTAACCCTAAAATGCCTGTTAAGGCGTTCTTGTACGGCAGCTTCTCTCGCGACGCACCCCTTTCGCAGTGTAATATTGTCTCAGAAGCCAGTCAGGCAAGGCGAACACAAGAACAAAAATGGATTAGAGGCCTTTCATGTAGGCAGGGGGAGATGACCCACCGTAAGGGCCAAACCTCCCGGTCCTTGCTCTCGGGGAGGCTGGGGAGAGGTTTGTGTCAGCAGGGACTCTTCAGAAAAGAAATGCATGCAAAAAAAACCCCAAAATAAGTCTCTTGAATGTCTTCAAATAAAAGAGACTAAAGATATTTTACAAATAAAACAATCAAACCATGAATGAGGAGCAGGAGGAGAGGCAATATAACGACTAATTAGACAATTAGGCTAATCCTCAGGAAATTAGCTAATTCCCAGGTAGATACCAGCTGGGGACTGATTAACTGTTATGCCCCAGGAGGTGCCATGCGGGAGACAAGACCTGCTTCAGATCTTCCGCCATGGGCTGGCAATGAGCTGGGAAAAGTACATCCCGGGGGCTTCTCCTCGCTTCTTCCCTCCTGGGACCCGGGTGACCCCGGGGTCCTGCCAGGGCTCAGCCCCGCTGCACCCAAGGGATGAGGGAGGGGATGATGCTGCGGGACGTCACCGCACGCCTCCGGAGCCGACAGGAGCGGGAGCAGAGAGTAGGATGCGAGCAGTCACTCAGCTTAAACAAATACCCCGGGCAGCTGGGCTGAGCTGAGCTTTAGTTGAGCTCAGGGGAAGTTACAGAACCAGAGAGCGTGCGCCCGGCGGGGATGAGGCAACGCTTCCCGCGGACTAACGGCCAGGAAAAACAGCGGGAGCACCATCTTGCCAACAAGCATTATTTTTATCTCCTCGAGTTTAAGATGAGATGTTATTATCATATTTATCTTGCATCAATGGAGATATATTATGGACATAATAAAAGCGGAGTCTGGAGTTCAGATAGGAATTCACCACGTCAGATCTGTGTTGCTTTATTCTTTATCAACTTCTTCTATGGCACGATTAAGTAACATTATTTCAGTCTTTTACCCTGAACACCCTCTCTGGGACAGATTCTTTGAGCTCTTGTGATTTTTTCCAGTTAATTTCTGAGGGTCAACACAGGCGCACAAGGAACAGGCTGCCCAAGTCACTGGGAAATCTGGTAGCTGGGGTTTTTTCTCCCTTAGTCTAATCATGAACTTACTGATTAAAGCCCCAGCCCACCCAGCTCGTCATTTTGGATAAAGAAACAGACGGCCAAGTATCTAGAGCAATTCCTGCTAGAGCTGGCAGGCATTCCTCTGCTCCTGGGTGGAGGTACCAAAGCACACAGGGAAGCCGCAAAACGCATGATCCAAGCACCAGGGTGAGGTTTGCTGTCCCTTCGGGCAGCCGACAGCTGCCAGTCGATGTGGCTCCTCGTTAAATCGCTCATTAACGTGCCGGGTCTGCGCACTGCTCCGACTCCTGCTCACGCTGGGCCGTAGCAGCCCCCGTTCCTGCTCCAGCGAGACCTCCTGACTCCGCACACCCGGACAGCAGTTTTTAACCTTTTTTAACTTACCCCTCGCTATTTTTCCCAGCAGATGGAGTCCCCTGTAAGCAAATGGAAGCTCCTGACAGCGGTTCCGCTTTGCTGTAGCTCTCAGCACGCTCAGCTGCCTCCAGGCCAGAGCACGGGCTCAAAACCAGAGCCCCGGAGCCACGGTGATGGTTTGCTGTGACAGCGATGCCGGATGCCACCGTGCCACCACCGTGTCGGCAGACACAGCCAACAGCTTCGCCGAGGCTGGCCGTGCAGCTGCAGCAGCCGAAACCCCGGCGTGACAAGATGTGCTCAGTGCAAACCCATCCTCTGCAGGAGCTGCCAACAGTTCAGCTCCTCACTGCTGCAGAGAAGAAAGGGCTGATATTTCTCTGCCCCATCATGGAGCTGAGGATTAACTCCAACTCTGATAGAAGTTACAATAAAAAATGTAAATTTGGAGGAGAGGAAGGGGTAAGGCCAAGAACACATTTGCTCATTGCACCTGCTTTGGGTGTGCGATGCCTGGCCACGGGCACAAGCATCCCAGAGTGAGCTCTTGTGTTTGATACAACGATAACGGTTTGAGAGGGAATGAACACATCTCTTCCAGGACGTGGGTTCCTACATATTTGATAGGGATGTTGTAACATTGATTATTTTCCATTTTTCCCCCTCTCTCCCATTTGAATAACTTTGCCTTGCGCAGCTGCCGAAAGCCTGTCTTGGAAATCTCCAGACGCTGTGTGTCGAGAAGCCCGATAGAAATGTGTTTGAGCTCAGACCTGGCAAAGCAACCGATCCCATCATGATGTCAACGAGGTAGGTCTTGTTGTATTTACGTTACCCAGAACGCTGAGCACGTGGTAGCGTCGCTGTCGCCCCACAACACACAAGCAGCCAGCCGCACGCCAGCCGACCCCAGGTACCACGCTGCGGGTGGCCTGGGAGGTGCGTGAGCACGGCTGCACGAACAGCCCGCTCCCCATCAGCGAGCGGGAGGCCAAAAAGCCTCCCTGTGCCTCCACCGCTGGGTCATACCCCCACGAAAACAGCTGTGGTTGCTGCTGATGGGTGCCGAGCTGATGCAGGGGAGGTTGTCACAGCCTCGGGCAGCTTTGCACAGGAGCCAGGATGGAAGGGTGCTGGGGTGGGAGAAGGATCTGGGATTTTGACACTATTGCTGGTGCAAAAAGACCTGCTTAGGGGTGTAACTTTCACTGTAGGCAGCTCTTTGCTTTGTATTCAAGTCCAGAAATAGTCTTTGTTGAGCTTTTCTGCCGCAAATCAACACACATCCAGGCTTGTGCCACAGGCAAGGCACCCCCCAGGCCTTCAGCTGGACCCTGGGACCCCCAAACTCACCTGTGTGCGGTCTCAGCTTGACAAGAGACAATACAGCGCTAGGAAGGGAAAATCAGCTTGTTCTGCAAATATGCAAAGACAGCAACACGCTCCCTCCAGCAGCAGTGCCACCAGCTGTACTACTTGGGGCCATTATAGATAACGGTTTGATTAAGAATTTATACATGTGTTTTACCTTGTTTCTATTGCTGCTGGCAGAAGCAGCCCTCAGCTGAGAGCTAAAACCTCACAGCAGCGAAAATTCAGGTTTTAGCTAAAGGTAAACTCACTTTGTTGAAAATCCCTCCAGGACGAGGTTTCTGGATTGTCTTTCCGAGGGGAAGCGAGGTCCACGCCGTGGCGTAGGCTGTGGGGAACACCTTGGGCTCCCGCGTTGGTGTGGGGACAGCAAAGCCTCCCACTGGGGCCTTGCCTTAGCGTCCCGGGTGGGCAGTGGAGGTGGGATGTCCCTCTCCAGGGGTTACTGGGGACCCCAGAGGCCAGAGCCTCCCTGTCTCGCTCCCCACCTCATCCGGGCAGGGGAAAACCTGGCCCTAACCTCTGCCTGGATGCAGCAAGGATGCAGCTGGAGAATCAAGAAGCCAAACAGGTGGTTTGACAGTGTGCTTTGTCTTGCCAAGATGAAAAAAACCCCAAACACAGGCACATACAGGAAAATTCAATAACCTTTTTTTTCTAATGAATGCCAGTGGGCTTGCTTTTATTTGGTACTTTAGGCATTTACATATAAATTGCTCTATAATGGCTCTGCCCTCCTTCTCTTCAGCATTTGTTGTTAATGAGCTGTACAAAAGGTCAGGGGGCTGAGCTGAATGCTGCTGCGAGGCTGTGCTGTGATCCTGCCCGCCGAGCCGAGCCGAGCCGAGCTGAGCTGAGCTGAGCTGCGGGTCCCTCCTTCCCCTCCCGCGCTCCCCCTGGCTTGCTGGGCACCCAGGCTGCCAGGTCCCCAAAAAAGCCAAGTCACCTCAAAGATGCAAGACGAGTCCTGTCCCAGTAGTGGTGCATTTTGCATCCCTTTCCCAGCGAGACCGGGTCCCATCATGCAGATGCCTGTGTGTTATAGTGGCGTAGCTGCTAAAGGGGCTTGGGCTCTGCTGGCGTGAGTGGCAAGGGGATTCATTCAGTTTTTAACAAGCCTCCTCCAGCCCAGTGTGATCTTCGCTGCCAGCCTGACGAGCCCCATCCTGACAGCAGCGCAGAGGCCAGCATCACCCTGAATGAAGGTGTTTGCCCTGAGACCTCGCGGGGCACCCGGAGATAAAAGCTGCCGGCTGGGCTCCAGCGCTGGAGGATGCAAGAGGCAGCAAGGGGAGGCTGACGGGTCGAGGACAGGCTGCTCACCCAGGCGGGAGGCTGGGGGGACCCTGGGTGCCTCCAGGCAGAGCCTTGCCCCGGGAGCTGCCCGAAGGCAGGAGGAGGGCGGCTGGCAGCCCCGTGCTGGCAGCGGAGGCGGGAGGCAGCCCTGTCCGCCCGACGCCGAGCACCGCAGAGCTGACCTGATTTCTGCCATCTCCCCGGGATGCGCTTGTCTCGGGGACCGGATAAGGCTCCCTTTGATCAAGGGAGACTTGTGCTACAGTCAGCTTTTGGCCATACAGAATGACGGCGGCGGGCGCGGGAGGGAGGGGGGGCTGCACCGTGGTGGGAGAGGTGGGAGGGAATGGGCTGGAGAGAAACGCCATTAAGGGCGACAGGCTTTGAAGTGACAGAGCCAGAAGGCCCGTGACACTCCCCAAATGCAGAAATGCCTCCAACGACAAGGGGAAAGAAAAAAAAATAGCAAAGCAGCTTCATCCTGGAGGCTAAGCTGTCGGGGGGTGGCTGCATCTGCAGGAGCGAGGCCCCCCCCACTTCATCAGCACCTCCTCACCGAAGATCATAGGATCATAGAATCACAGAATAGTTTGGGTTGGAAGGGACCTTTCAAGGCCATCTAGTCCAACCCCCTGCCATGAGCAGGGACACCCTCAACTAGATCAGGTTGCCCAGAGCCCCGTCCAGCCTGACCTGGAATGTTTCCAGGGATGGGGCATCTCCCACCTCTCTGGGCAACCTGTGCCAGGGCTTCACCACCCACATTGTAAAAAATTCTTCCTTATGTCTAGCCTAAATCTCCCCTCCTTTAGTTTAAAACCATCACCCCTTGTCCTGTCACAACAGGCCCTGCTAAAAAGTCTCTGCCCATCTTTCCTATGAGCCCCTTTAGGCACTGAAAGGCTGCAATAAGGTCTCCCCGGAGCCTTCTCTTCTCCAGGCTGAACAACCCCAACTCTCTCAGCCTGTCCCCATAGCAGAGGTGCTCCAGCCCTTGGATCATTTTTGTGGCCTCCTCTGGACCCACTCCAGCAGGTCCATGTCCTTCTTGTGTTGGGGGCTCCAGAGCTGGACGCAGTACTCCAGGGGGGGTCATCAAGAAGATGAGCTGGTGCCTACAGCACATGGAGCCCCAACACGTGCCCCTCATTCTCCAAAGGCTCACGGCAAAGCTCCTTCTCTGCGCCATTTCCATGTGCTTAACAAGGGGCAATAATTAGCTGGTGGACTGGAGCGGGGGGAGGTGTTTAGGTTTGATGGCATGGGACAGGGCAAGGGTGTATTTAGTAAAAAGTTGTCTTGCTACCCAGTAGCTCCAGGGCCCCAGTGCATTGGTGTTTGTCTCACCTTAGTCTTGCAGGTGACCTATAACTTAAAAGGGAGACAAGAGAAAGTGATAGGAAAACCCAAAGTTTTGGAATTACCCTAAAACTCCAGCTAATTCTATCTCCTTGCCACTCAACCACGCCTGCATGCCTGGCACGGTCAGCATGACTCCACCACTCATCCGTGAGCCTCTGCCCAGCCCAGGGAGGACCGTGAAACACAGAGAAACCCTCTGCCAAAGAAGAGAAAACCACCCCTCTGCCGTCGGATGAAGAGGTTTCTGGGCAACTCCTGCACAGACAAAGTCAGAGGGTTCATGTCCCCCTTCATGTTCATTTGCGTCCCTCGAACACAAGGTGCTGCAATGCATTCACAAGACACGTAATGGGAGTATTGAGAATTTTTGCGGAGAATAAGTACTTCTTTTTAATTGCAACATTGGTTTAATCGAATGCCTGCATTTGGTCAAAAGTACTTACCCTGTTCATTTAGATGAGTAAGTCTGAACAGAAGACAAAACCCTTAATGGCAAAGCAGCAAAGGAGAGAGAACATCCTATATCCTCCACAGGGAACATTTGGCCAAACACCAAAGCTAAAAAAAGGCAGCAAATATCCTTTTCCTTCTGCTTTAAGCCTAACTTAAGCCCTTGGGGGCTTTACGTAGGTGTTTCTGTAAAAACACATGCCCAGATGCTACTGGCCTCTGCTAGGGAGGCTGTCTGCAACACAGCCAACGCTCCTTCCTCACGCTCCGAAGGTTTATAGAGGATGAGTGTGAACAGACCCAACAAGGACATTCAAAATTTTAGTTATCTTTTAGCAAGAAGATGAAACTAAAGGTTATGCCAAAAAAAAAAAAAGCCTGAAAAGGTGAAAAATAAAAGAATGGTGTCTTCTGTTTTCAGAGGGAAGGCCTACAACTGGGATAAATTTACAATAATAACCTGAAACTTCAACTCAGAGCTGAAAACTGGCGAGCAGGGGAAAGGCGCGTGCCGGGGCTGAAGGCACACACCGCTTCAGGGCTCTGCCTCTCGTTTCCAAGCAAGAGAAACCTGTTGGGGTGGTAAAAGCGCGAGACCTCGTCCCTGTCCCCTGGCACAGCACTGCCTGCACTCTCACCCGAGGGTGCCGGGGGGGTTGCCCAATTCCTGGGTTCTCCTTCCCGCACGGATGTGCCATGCACGGGACTTCTTGCTCCCGATAGCTGCCTACAGCTTCCCAAAGGGCAGTTCCGAAGATGATTCTTCACTGTACTTACAGCCTCCCACTATCGATACATAAAATGTAATGTCAGGCTAGAGACTAGGGAAAAAAGGTCCCCTGGGAGACTGGTGTAGCTCTGGGACAGGTCACCAGGGGTGGTGAAGTCTCCATCCTTGGAGGTTTCCAGGACGTGGCCACACAGAGCCACATCTGACCAGATCCAGTGCTGGTCCTTCTTCAAGCAGCAGATTGGGCTAGAGACTTCTAGGTGACTAGGTGACGCTTTATAGAATTATAGAACAGAATCACAGAATCATTTAGGTTGGAAAAGACCTTTAAGATCATCGAGTCCAACCGTTAACCCAGCGCTGCCAAGGCCACCACTAAACCATGTCCCCAGGCGCCACATCTACACGTCTTTTCAATCCCTCCAGGGATGGGGACTCCACCACTGCCCTGGGCAGCCTGTGCCAGGGCCTGACAGCCCTTTCGGGGAAGAAATGGTTCCCAATATCCAACCTAAACCTCCCCTGGCGCAACTTGAGGCCGTTTCCCCTCGTCCTGTCTCCTGTTCCTTGGGAGAAGAGACCGACCCCCCCCCGGCTCCAACCTCCTGTCAGGGAGTTGCAGAGAGCGAGAAGGTCTCCCCTCAGCCTCCTTTTCTCCAGGCCAAACCCCCCCAGGTCCCTCAGCCGCTCCTCACAGCACTTGTGCTGCAGCCCCTTCCCCAGCTCCGTTGCTCTTCTTTGGACAAAATTTTAGTTACGTTTTTCTTTATCTTTTTTCTTTATCTTTTTTTTCCTCTTTCACCCAACACATCCATGAAATAAGTCAACCAGGAGGTTGGTTAAAAAGTCTGAAAACATTCATTGCTGCAGTATTTAAACCAAGTGGTACCCAGAGGTATCTCAGAGATGCGGTGCTTCATGCAGTGCTTACGCAGTGCTTTGGTAACTCCACTACGGGTAACTTATGAGTTCAGGAAAACAGGGTAGGCATGTAGCAAAAAGAAGATAACTTGCAAGAGATACCTGCTCCTTCCTTCCTTGCAAATAAACTGGAGATGTCAGGCGCAGAAGCTCCCCCAGACCTGCCAGGGAGCCGAACGCACTGGGGAGCAACACGGGGACAGCGGAGGTCAGGTCCCGGGAGCCCGGCCACCTCGGGGTGCAGAGGTGGCTCCAGGGCTGCTCTGATCCCTCCAGGACTGCTCACCCACAGAGCTGAGCATCCCCAAAAGCAGTCTCCGGCAGGAGGATCTGTAAACAGCAAATCGCTACTGTATGAAGTGAGAAATATTACGTAAATTACCACCAATTTAGTATAATTTAGAGGACAACCTTGTCCAAGGAGACGATTTATCATTCCTCAGCACAAAAAGGGAGGTAAACAGCCCGAACAATGGATTCCCCAAGCTGGCAGAGTGTACAATCCCCCTTTTCATTAGTAGTATCATAGTATTGCAATTAAAATAGCTGCCTGAAGGAAGGAAAGGGAAGTTTTAACCCAGGCTGTTGGATGATCCCACCACAGCTCTGGCAGGACACGGGGTCTCACTGGAAATCCAGACCCTCGAAAAGGCACCGAGGGAGCCCAGTGTTGGTGATTTCCACGGTGACCACAGGCAGCCTGGCCGTGGTGGCCACAGAAAAGGCCAGGAGCAGCAGAGCTGGCCACGGACACCTCAGCCCTTCCCGACAGCAGGCAGCCAGGGGCCAGCGAGGGACCCGCGAGCCTGAACCAGGGCGCAAACACCCGAGGCAAAAGGGCTGCTTTGGATGACCGAGGACGTGCTAGTCACGGGCTGGTGAGGGATGCTCATCTCCCGCTCGTTACCAGTCTCCCAAACCCTCCCACCCCTCAGATTAGCAGAAAGCTCATTTGAGACGATCGGGGCTTCTCCCTCCCTCGCCCTCCCCCTGCATCCTCGCAGGAGCAAACCCTCTTTGCTCTAATTGATGGACACAATTCACTACAATTAGTGTTTCAGCAGAAGGTAGTTAACCCTCAGAGCAGAGCATGGCTGTCTCTATTTGGCTTTGCCTGGCCGTGAATTTAGCGCAAGCTCTTCAGAGAAGCGGTTGCTTGCTGAGCCACTGGAGCAGGCAGCCCTCTCTGCTTCTCCGTCCAAAGAAAGCTCACCGGTCAGGGCAGCAAAACGCTCCCTCAGTCCCCCTGGGCTGCAGAAGCAAAAACCCCGGGCCACGATTGCCTGCCCGCTCCGGTAACGAGGCTGAGATCCTTTCCTTGCTAAAAGGAACTGATACAGGTCATAAATGCAGGCGCTAATGGAGAACACCTTAATGGCCCCAGCACTCAGGCTGATATTTAGACAAAAAGCGATTTGTTGGTCCTTTAAGTTCCCAATAATCTGCATTTATTTTAATTGGCAGTCATGGCAAGAGCATTTACAGACAGCAGCTGGGGAGGTATAATTATGTTACTATCTTAGGCGTACGTACAACCTAAGGGTTTTCTGCTCACAGACAAAAAAGAAAAAACACCAAAGAGAAAGAAAAGGTACAGCCGTGAAGCCACGCATGACTTGTGATCTGGACTGGACCCAGGCCAGCACGGAGGGCTCCGCGCGTTGCAAAGACAGTGGACGCAGTGCTGGAAAGAGACTGACGTCTGCCGAGACCCCGAGGGCAGGACTGCTAACGGGGCAGCGCCAGCCACAACGCTCTGCAAGGGAGGTGGAAACGTGGCAGGGAACCTGGCAGGGATTAAGGAACGTCCTATATTCCCTGGAAATAGTACACGTCTGGGGGGCCTCTTGGGGAATTTGGAACAGAAAGGAAAGTCGTGGAGAGCTCGATCACACGTCGCAGGATTACAGCGGGGAAGCAAAGTTTTGCAGGCAAAGGGTTGGGTTTGGGGTCTCTGCACTCCCCTCTCTGCCGCGCACCCCCGCCTGCATGATGCTGTCCTAAAAGATTTGTCACTCACTGGGACCAGGAACACGGCATCTACCCACGCACCGAAAGAGCGGTGGTCGAGGGAGAGAATCCTCTAGCCGTGCAGCCCCAGATGCAGCTAACTCCCCAGCACCGTTTTGAACCCCAG
Organism: Phoenicopterus ruber ruber; assembly: GCA_009819775.1. Lineage (NCBI taxonomy): Eukaryota > Metazoa > Chordata > Aves > Phoenicopteriformes > Phoenicopteridae > Phoenicopterus > Phoenicopterus ruber. The sequence continues at coordinate 5,485,641 of CM020230.1, forward strand.
TCCTGTTCTCCAAGACCCCTGCAGCCCTCCCCAGCCGTTCTCTCCTGCACGCTCAGTCGTACGTCTGTCCGCCCACGCTACCCGCCGGCTACCGGCAACACTGAAGCAGGGACGCAAAGCCCAGGCTGGCGCTGCTTGCCTGCAACTGCAGGAGCTGCACTGGCGGTTCAGAAGCTGGGATGGAAGCACCAGCACAACGTCCAGCCTCGTGGCCACCCCCTCCGCGCACAGAGCACAAACCCAGCCCTGTTCCTCTGCCAGAGGGGCAGGAAAATACCCGTTATCTCCGATTTCTACCTCTGTATTGCGGCTGCTGGCTGGAGACCCTCCCGCTCTCCAACACAAGCCACACAAGCCATGGTCCCCCCCACCGTGTAGACGCTGTTCTTGTGGCAAAGGAAACCTGCCCGTAGGGAACACGACGGCGGCTGACAGACGCGGCTGCGTACCACCACCCCGCACTGCTCGCTGCAGAGGTGGGCTGCGTACCCGCCAGGTCTTTTCCAGTTATTTGACTGGAAAAAAAGTCTTCAAGCTTTCCAACTCATATTTTCCAAGACCTTCTGCGTTGGGTGGATGCCTGACGACATGCAAACACGTTACGGCATTTCAGTGGGCTGCTATTCATCAGTTGAGTGCTCTTGCTCCAAATACAAGGTAAAGCACATTGACTTTAAACTTCAGGAAAGGCAATTTAAGCCAATACCTTGTTTTTTGCAGTTGGGTCAGTCTGAGAGCATGCACAGAGCGCACGTGCCAGCTCAGCACCATGAGTGGCAGCTCACTGAGCTGCTGCTATCCAAACCACGTTTAATCGCATTCATACCTTTCATATTTTAATAAGAGCTTGGTTTTCTTTCCCCCCCCTCTCAGAAAATAAATGGCCTGTCTTTACCAGCTTAACTCTGTCCTAGAAAACTTTTTGCCTGCGAATAATAATTTATATCCACAGATTGTTTTTAACAATATCACAACACGCCTCAACAGCTGTCTTAAATCCTCCCTGTCCTGGATATATTAACGATGCAGCTGAAAGCCAGCCTGGCCAGGATATTTAAAACTCAAGTGGAAAAAAGCCCCAGGTTAATCATCAGTAACAAAACGATCACCCTGGACAAAAGCCATGGACCAAAAAAAAAACCCATCACTTGCCCAAATAAACGAGGAGCATTTGCCAGAATACAAATGGGGGGGATTACCTGCACGAATTGCCTCCGCCCCAGCATAACAGGGCAGAGACAGCCCCGAGGCTTGGGGCCTGCGCCGGGGGTCAGAGGCGATGGCCCCCGCTCCCAGCCTCTTCCCCCAGCTCAGGCATCCTCGTGCCGCCATCGCGATGGCAGCCGGGCTCAACGGAGCTGGCTTTTACATCGTGATTTGTTATTCTGTTACGGTCATTTTCGATATTAATTTTATGCGGCATCAAAAGCCCTTTCATATGTTAAACTCTAATTCATATGCTAATACCCAATTTATGGCAAGGTAATTATTTTTTGTCGAATTTATTATTCGGCGTTCGTTGCGGAAGGCAGAGGCGGGCAGCGGGTGAATTTTGGCACTCGGCAGGACGGAGCCAGGTAACGCCCTCCCGCTTCCCCAGTGTAAACCGGAGCCGGCGCAACACCACCGCCTCCTGCCGAAACCCACTCGGGTCTGCCACGGGCATCCCATGCCATCTATTTATTTCCTTACTGGTGGCATCTCTGGCAGAGAGCTTGGAGAAGTCTGCTCCAAAGCTTTGAGACGGCACCGCTCAGCCCGCCAAAGCCGCCCGCCCAGGGCTCGGGCAGGGGCTTCGCTAACAGCTCCGGGGAAGCGGGGATGGGAGATTTACCGAGAGGATGGGATTTTCAAAAGATAAAGTGAGGAGTAACGGAGCGATCCAGGCAGGAATCGGACACAAATGAAACAGGCACCCGCCTCTGCTCGCGACAGCCCCATTTTTGCCCCGTACAGCCACCTTGGCATAGCGGCTGCGGTTGCCCCTGAACAAGGGGCTCTCAGCTGCCCGTGCCAGGCAGGAGGGGCTGGGGACAGCCCAGGACCCCCCAGGCCCCGACCTGAGCACGCAGCGTGCTGCTTTACCCTCTCTCCCACCCCAGGAAGAGTTCTGCGTGCCAGCGCGAGTGCCCACACCGCCGCGACGAGGTGCGAGCGGGGCCGCGTTCAGCTGGGCGCTCGGGGCGAGCTCCCTGTACAGCCTGCCCCGTTTCGCAGCTGCCACCGCCGGGACCGGCCCCGCGTGGTGTCCCCCACCCCGGCGCCGCTCCGAGGGGCTCGCGAGAGCCGAGCGGGGAACCGCGCGGAGGGGGCAGCGGAGCGGGGATGGGGAGCATATGCTAAACGTAAAAACCATGGTAGCAGTTTAGCCTTCACCCGTTTTTTTTTTAACAGTCTATTTTCTGCTTGAGGAAGCAGGTGCGTTTCCCATCCTTGCAGCATCAAACGCCGACAGGCTGTCGGAGGTGTGATGGCTCCAGGACAGTTACGCTGCCTCGGATTTCACATTCCTGACACATCCGATAATTATGCCAAATGAGCTCACCTCATCTTCAGCCTTCTGAGCTGCACATATTAAATTAAGCGAGAGCTGTTCGCATCGCAGCCGAGGAAGGCGGAGGGGAGAGGCACCGACCCGCCGGGCAGTGGGGCTGAGGCTCACAGGGTCCCCGCCGCCGCTGCCTTGGCTGATGACCCCCCCGAAAGAGTGAGGACCAGCCCTCTCCTTTCCCCGGCTCAAGCTGCCACCCAATGCCTCCCAACACGGCCCACGGGAGACGGTGCGAGGGCGGGGGCACCGCTCTCCCCCCTCCCCAGGAGCCAGGCAGCACCTTCCCCCCCTCTCCCCACCTCTCTTTTCAATTAACCCTTTTTCTCAAATCCTGCGCTTAATACCCCACCTCATCCGGGGGATTTTGCACACATATATATTTTTGGTTCTCCATCTTACATTTTTAGCATAAAAAACCCCGACGATTTATTCCAGTGATATGAACGAACTCCACTAGGCGAAATGAAGCTGTAAGCCCCTCAAGCTAAACTCCAAATTCATTTCATAATCCTTAGATAAAAGCTTAGAAGCCAGAATATTCATTACCAACCCGAGCTCCACGAGCAGCCGGGGTAGTAATGGAACGGAGCAGATTTGACACAGGGGATGTTGCTACAGAAATTAGCCTGTCATAAGATTACAGGGACTAAGTGTTATTGGGTGATAAGGTGTGATATGTTAATATTAAATTATCTCGCCAGTTTAAAAAAAAAAAAGAAAAAGAAAAAAAAAGGCACTGATGAAACTCACATTTATTAAAAGCCCTGAGTATGATATTAAAAGATCTCAGATAAGCCAGTTTATTTCTGTGCTGGAGACCAAATTGAAAGAATTCTCCAGGAGGGATTTCTTTGAATGGAGCATTACAACAATAAAACAAAAAAAGAGCCTTTAATAAATGTTGTGGGACTAAAGAAGCCTTAAAAATTCCAGACTAATCTCTCTGGGGAGGGTTCATTAACCCTTCATTCCCTTTCTTGTTGCATCAAAACAGGGATTAACTAGAGAGTGTTTCCATACAAAATAAAGCTCCGTACATCCCAAATTCTCCCTCTATAGCAAGAGGAGATTAACTCCGCAGCTCTGTGTGACACAGGGCTGGGATAGGGCAGTAACAAAGGTTTCTGGCAAAAAAAAAAAACAAAAAAAACACGAGCACAAAGCTTAAGGGATTTGTCCAAGTCACTGGGACCAGGGAGATAACAATAGGGCCATACAGTATCTAGAGGTTGCTTAAAAATTTGATTTGTTGCCGTCAGACAGCAACAAATAACGCTGACGCCCGACGCGCGTGTGTTCTGAACCCGCGCGGTGACATCCCTCGCGCGCTCGCCCGTTTGAGCCGACGCCGTGAAGCCGGGAGCGAAAGGACGGGAGCTAAAGCACGGCAGAATCACCGGGGGCGTTCGGAATGGGAGGGAATTACGAGGCAGCCACGGAGCAACGCGCGGGGAGGGCGGCAGGAGCCCGGGGGGTGCTCCGGGGGGTGCAGCCTCGGTGGCAGGGTTACAGCCTGGATAACCTATATATATACACACACACACACACACACACACTGCAGGGAGTGCTGAGGGGCTCCGCGGGGGACCCCTGCCTTGCAGATCACGCAGGAGCTCCCGGGGGTGTCGGGGGGCACCAGCCTTGCCTCGCCGGGGGGATTCGGCCGGAGCTACCGCTAGGTTGGAAATTAGAAGAGGTTCTCTAATCTCTTGGAGCAACTGAGCGAGAAATATAATTAGCTTTAAAAGGCTAAGTTCATTAAAACAAACCATGAGCCAGTACGTTCAAACAGGAGAGATGGAAGCTCCGCTGGCGAGGTCCCCCAGCCCCAGGTCCCCGGTCCCCACGGGCGCTTCCCCGGCTTTCCTGCTAACGGCGAGTCATTGTCCCCCGGGGCAGCCGGGGGATCTCTGGGAAGGGGTCTATAAAGGGGGTCTATAGTCCCAGACCCCCTAGATCCCTAAAGGGACCCCTAGGAAGGGATCTAGAAAGTCCTCAGTAACCACTTGTGGTGTTTTCTCAAATCCCAGCTGTTTTTCTTTTTCCCCTTAAAAGCCCCAGCGTTGTTTTCACCCGGTGCTGGAGGAGGGCGGCGATGGTGCTCACAGGCGGGGGTGGCCCCGCGAGGGGCACGGGGAGCAGGCCCTTGCTTGGCCGGGGCAGAGGCGGGCGGACAGACCGCAGCTCCCTCCCTGCCCGCCCTAAGCTGTTCCCACCAGTGCCGGGGGCCCAGAGGAAGCTGGTTTTCAGATGGGGGTCCAAATTATCGCATCCACTTCGATCCCTCAACCTTTTGTCCTGCTGTCACCACCACCTGGCCTCTCCGTCCCATCACGTTGCCCTCTCTCCTTAATTCCTTGCCATCGCACGGAGCCGAACTCAAGGCACAGACCCCTCTCTCCTGAGAGCCAAACCCACCTCGGTGGCACCTCTGCCCCTGCCCGCACCCACTGCAAGCTGGCGACAGGGACCGCGGCTGCCAGCATCCCTCCACGCAGCCGAAGGAAAGCCAAGGGCCCTCCCTCACCTTCCGCCCTGGGATGAATCGCAGCCCTCGGGCACTAACGCGACTTCAGAGGTACCACAGGTAGCACGTTCCGCCCATGACCCAGCGAACTAAATTATTCAAATCTTTTAAAATCTGTGCGCGTTACATCTCGCTTCTCTTTGCTCTGATGCACTCGGTGCCGCTCCGGCTTGGTGTGAAGCAGAGGAGCTGCAGAAATGAACTCGCGCTACTCCTGTAGCGGCTGCTGACCCGCAGATTACGCCCTCCTGAGCTGGCTGAGAGATGTCCTGAAATCAAACCGCTAGGGAAAAAAGGGAATTTTTCTCTGCGGTTACAGCTAATTTTTCAGCAGTGGGATGTTTCTGTTCTCTCCGTACAAAAGATTACACTTTTTTTTTTAAATATTCTTTCTGTGAAATCTTTTGTGATCTATGAGCAGTATAAAAATGCAACTCGGGGACGCCAAACAAGGCTGTCTATCCATTGGGGGATTTGGAAGCGAACACAGTGTCGGCACTTAACAAATAATAAATAACCATCATTAATTATTGATCACAACCCCAGCTAATCAAGTTTCACCCCCGCGGTTACCATATCAACAGACCCCTTTGATACGGCCTTGCAGCACGCGCTCGCCCGGCGCGCAGCTCTCCCCCCCGCCGCCCCGGGAGCCCGCCGGCTGCTGCGCGGGGATTTGGGGAGGGGGCGAGAGCGGATGCCCCCCACACACAGCCCGTCCACCGCCGGGCTCCCAGAGGATGTCTGCACATCCAGAGCACGCCGACGTTCCGGGGAAGCAGAGCCGCCTGCGATAGCGTCCCGCGGCACGGCAGGGCTGTAACGGGGTGGGAAAGCCTGGGATTACGGCGGATGGTTTGCAGTGCCGGGCTAAGCGCGGAGCCAGCGCCAGCTTCGGCTGTGCTGGGGGTTTTTGGTTGTACAGCCTACGAATGGGTCCAAGAGCATCCCCATAAGAGCAGCACCGTGACCTTGAGGATGCACAGCCTGGCCCCATCGAGGCTCTGCTTCACGGCCAGACCCTGCCACGGAGCCACAGTGCCGGCCCCCCCGGCCACCACACTGCTTTTGGGTTGGGGCAAGTCCCCACGACGGGGCCAGACGGGGACTTGGGCCCCCGCCGCAGCCGAGCAAAGCTGCCACGTGCTCTCCGCACATCCGCGGCGGCGGGTCCTGCTCCATCCGGGAAGCGGGAAGGAACGGCATCGCGCTCCGCCGCCGCCTGCCCTTATTTCACAAGCAATTTGTGAAAGTGTAATACAAGAAAACTCCATCTCGAGGTCTGACAACAGACGACCGCCTGCTCCCTTTACGGGGACGTTAAATCCTGTTACTAAATGCAAGCCACTATCAGGATGTCACCGGCGTCTCTTGATGAAGCTATATACCTGCGGAGACAGCTAGCCCATGTTTGCTTATTTACTATTCATTATAAATGCTCTGGATTGATTTTCCTCATCTTTATCTCTCTCTGGCTGGAGGATTCATTTTCTGCGTGTGAGTCCAGGGCACTAGACCTTCCTCGCTCCTCCCCAGAGGCCGTGTAGGAATGCAAAGCTCTGCCATGGCTGTCCTGCCCCGCAAACTGCCCGATATTTGGGCAGGTTGGCGAACCCACTGGTCCTGCTGTTTTGCTGATCCCTTGGCTGTGCAGAATTGTGAGCAAACCACGGATCACTGGTTGCTTCCAACCAATATTTCAGGGCACTTCTCACACCTTGCCCTGCAGGTAACTAAGCAGCTGCCACGTTGTCCGGGGAGTGGTGGGACCACCCAGAGGACACTGACCATTTGGGATGACAAGAAAAAAAAAAGAAAATATCTTTTTTTTGCTCCCGGAACCTCATGTCCGCATGTTTTTCTCCAGGGAGGAAAAAAGCCTTGAAAAGAAGTTCAGAGCTGAAAGTCAGGAGAGCAAATAGGGTCCTGCTGGGACCAGAATGGGGACCTGAGCTCCGTATTCCTGCAACAGGACATGCAGCAAGCCCACCAACTATTTAGCAAATAAGAATAAAAGCCAGAAACACTTGCTGAAGGAAGAGTTAAATAGACACTGCAAGTACTAAAAGCAACATTTCTGGAAGCTTTGATAACTCTGCAAATAGAAGATAGTGCAAATGTTTTACCCACATTCATATTTCCCAGTCGACGCACTCGTCCCCCAGACAATTTATGAGCCCTCATCCAAACCAAACATCCATCTTTCGTTCAATGGCATTATGACCCTTCCCAAAATCTCCTTGAAAATGTGCATTTCAGCGATTCTTTCTTGCTGGAAGCAATAACACCAATTCCAGGAGCTCAGAACCTACCAATCCGACCTTCCCAAAGCGCACGGGATGAGGTTCAAAACCGGGAGGGCTTTCACATGACTTCCACTAGTCTTCCTCTCCTGGACACCATGGGTTTGGTAGCAAGCCATTCCCAAGGGAGGATCTAACTTAAATAGATGCTCCCCCCCGCCAGCCCAACCCCAGGCTCCGCTCCCACGGGAGCAGCCGGGGCCCCTCTGGCCCCCAGCCCTGCCCCATCCCTGCAGCGCTGGCAGGAGGCAGCGGGGCTGGTGCGAGGTACCGCTGGGAGACGGGGACGTGCCAGCCCTCGTCCTTCCCTCTTACAGGAAAGGGCAAAGCCATCTTGTAATCCACAGGTGGTTTTTAACCCTCCTCCACTGATTTTTAAGCACCCACAGCTGCTTCTCACACTGGAGAGTCCTCCCGATACACCACCGACCACGAGCGTGGCCACGGGTTTAAATTTGGGTTTTCCTGGGTGTGCTGGGGAAGCAGCTTCGGGGCACATCCCAGTGAGGGACCCAGACACAGCGACCCATCCGTCGCTGAGAAATGGGGACGGCGAGGACGGCAGTCTCTGGCAGAAGAGCTGCCTCCGCATCGTACAAGTTTCCCAACCAAATTGTGTTCCCTCCTGCCCAGGCAACACGCATTCGCTAATTTGCGCTGGAAAGGAGGGAATTAAGTATTCCCCTCCCTCGCTGCATGGGGAATAGCCCCAATTTCCCAGAAATCTCCCCTGACTTGTCCTTTAAATAATGCTCAAATAATGCCACGCTGTCCTTTAGGCAGCTTATGGGAGCATATTAAGAAATATGGATAAATATATACTCATATACAGATAAATATATACTCATATGCAGACAAATATGTATACAATACCCTCCTTCAAGCTGCCCAGCTAGTATAGTAGGCAATCACACTGGTTTTCAAATACCTACAGAAGGAGGTTGTGGGCCAGGCCATTAACCCTTCTTTACACCCCCAGGGCCCGCGGGATCCCAGACAGACCCGTTGGGCTCCATTGCAACCCGCTGTCCCGAGCAGCCCCATCCCCACCCGTTATTATCCACAAGGTCAGGCAAATCACTACTGAAAGCGCTCTGATTATTTCCTAGGAGGGAGCATAAGCAACCTTTCAGCCTGGGTGACCTTCGGGGCTTTCTCTGCCTTCAGATAAGTCATCCCTGGCTGGAGGGAGGCAGCGAGGGGCCGAGACCCTCCCGCTCCGTGAATGGGCCCCGGCCAAGCCCGCCGGGCTCTGGCTTTGCAGCCACCACCCTCCTTTCTGTAGCCGTTGGCTGTTAAAGTCCCTGCAGCATCCCATACGTCTGGGTCTCTTTAAAAAAATCTTCCCCAGCATCTAACCCCACAGTGGGAAAAGCGCATCCCAGTCCCTGCAGGGGATGAGAAGGGTGCTGGGAGCATGGATGCTGCAGGGAGGAGACGGGTTTGGGCTGCTCAGGGACGAGGCACCGTTTGCACCCCATTCCCACCCAAGCCGGAGCATTTTATCCTCCACAGCAGACCAAGCAGGATTAGGAATTTTCCCTCTCCTCGTACCTTCAGTCCGTGGTGCATCCCCAGGCTCCACAGATCTCACATTGCTCAGGGGTTTAAGGCAGATTCTTGCTGCCTGACTCAAGGGATGTGGAAAGAAGCATAAAATGGGATTTAGAGAGCAAAGCTGTTACTAGGGATAACCGAGAGCAGAACAGGGGGTGCCTCTGGAAGCCGAGGACCCTGCCCAGGTGCACACCATGCTGCCGCCTTCCCGCGCAGGGGATTTCACACCGGCACAACAAGGACACGGGGAAGGAAGAGGGTGTCCAGGAGAGCATTTCCCCCAGCCCATGGGCCAGCACCCTCCTGCCCCGGTGTCCCCCCTTGGCTCACACCCAGGGGACAGGTGCCCACCAAGCCCCAGCTCCCGCAGGCGGAGAGCGGGAAGAGCCTGGCATGAACAGGCTCGTTTCCTTCAGTGGCATCGATTATTTCTGTAATCAGCACCTCGCTGCCGAAACTGAACATCCATTATTACAGGATTCCAAAACAAAAATAACCCAAGGGAGAGGAAAAAGATGTAATTCAGAAGCTATCCTGCTCCCAAACCGTGCGTGTTGGGTCAGTGCCATCTAGAGGCAGCAAACCAGCCAAAAGCACCCAAAAGCACCCAAAAGCACCCAAAAGCACCCCCAGCCCAGGGTTCACCCGGTGTCCGGAGGCCGCGTGGCCCCAGCACGTCGGGGAGGGAGACCCGGGAGGGGACACTGCGCCTCGCCCCGGCGACACAAGCAGCCCGGCTATTCAAATGCACGCAGCCGTATTAATAGAGCTGGCTAAACACTGCCTCGGGCCAGAGGAATATTTCAGTGTTTCGTTTTCATCCCAAATTAGATCGAAACAGCTCAACAGGAACATTTTTTTTTTTTTTCCCCACTGATGGAAAGTTCAGGAAAAATATCAAATGAGAAAATGAGAGATGAGGAAATATCACACCTTTCCCGTTGGCGGGGTCCAGGCTGGGGGTGCACCTGCCCGTGCCGCCCTGCCTCACGGGCACTGTTGGCTCCTGCCTCGTGCGCACACGCCGGTACGGCTGGTGCCCTTATTTCAGTGTGACAAACCTGCCCCTGGGACCAAACTGGGACTGAACCCTGTGCCCTCACCAAGCCCAAAGGAGCCTCTGACATGGCCCCGTGGTCCCTGCCTCCGTCCCCCAGGAGCAGCGAGGGTCTCCGAAAGCATCTCCGCAGTACAAACCTTTCCATTCACTTTTGTTCTCTTCTTTTTTCAAAAAATACGAATCTCTCTTCAACATATTTAAGAGCAAGGAGCCTTCATAATGAAAGAATAAAATTGCCTTCTATCCCTGGAAACCCTGCCCTATTTTGCAATGATTAACTAACTGTATTTGCATACTGTCCATTCCTGGTTAAAGACTCAGGGGGACAATTTCCAAACACTTTCTAATCTTGCACAGAGCCTCCACGCGGTGTTGTCATTTCCTGACATCCCCCAGCGTGGCTGCATTTGGCAAGCCCCGCTTTTGCTTCCTTGTATTAATATTATTTCATATTTCCGTTGCCGGCTTGCCCACAGCCAGGGCCCCGCCGTGCTGGGTGCTGCACTAATGAGAAGGATGCTGCCTGTCTCACCGTGGAACACTGCTGCATAAATCAAACGGTGTTTGCATGAGCAGCAGGCTGGTAAGACACATGCCTGCTCAGGCACACGAGGGCATCACCTTTTTTGCTGAGTTTTTACGCCTGTGCTCCCAGCTGGGGTATTAGGGCCACTGGGAATTGCTGCTGCTTTTCTCCCCCCTGGGATTTGCATGCGAAGGTTTCCTAGGACAGGGTCCTCCTGCACGCACCGATGCCAAGGGGCTCTTCAAACCACCCAAGCATCTCAAGATCTATCTACTGGTACCTATTGATGAAGCAGCACTGGGTCAGCCCATGCAATCCCAAATTACACGACATAAGCCTTAGACTGTCCCTCAAGGGAAATGCAGAAACTCCGGTGACTTTGGGGCTGGGAATGCAATTGGAAATCAAAAGGTTTGGGGGCTCAGTAATCACCATAGCAGGGTTTTATTAAGCAAATTATTACTGAGCAAGTAAATAAAGCAGTGGGAATCAAAGCGGCAATCGATAGCACAGTTCGATCCAGTGTAGCCTGAGCACGGCCTCATGCGTGATCCCACGGTGCCACCAAAGCCAGGTGCCGCAGCCAGCGCCGAGGAGGGGGACACCCCATCGCACGGGTGCTTGAGTGGAAGCAGAGTGGAGATTAAATCAATAAACACCCCAAAAAGCAGCTAGACTGGGATAAGAGCGCAGGCTGGGATAGGAGCGGCTCAGGAGTCTTTGCTCTCGTTATATGCTGGCCCCATCGCTGCTGTTCCTGCAATACAGCCCCCTCGTCGTGGCAGTGCCACGGCGCAGGACGTGCACGCTGCAAGCCCTTTTTCCGCTCCCAAAAGCGCCGGCAGCACCCATCAGCTGCCCTCTGCTGCAGCCCCCCCGGCACAGGGCCGTTCCCGCCCAGCACAAAGGGAAGGACCCGCACTGCAGTTTGCAGAGCTTGTAATCTCCCGCAAAGGCTCACGCGTTGCCCTTTCTCCCCCGCGCAGGCGCAGCGGCCAGCACTGAGCAAGCCTCCCGCCGCGGAGGAGAGCACCCCGCGCCGAGCCGTGGGCAAACCGGACCACGGCACCCTTGCGTGGCAGGACCGCGGCGTGGGGTCGAGCAAGGGCTTTGCTTCCCTGTGCGAACGGCTGCCCCATGAGCAAAAAGCATCCCACAGTCACAGCCCGCTCCTGCCCAGTGGCCTCAGGGCTGACTCAAAGCCCTCGACAGAGGAGAGCACCAATGCAACTCCCCTTGGCCTTTATTTACGGGACTGAAGGTGATCAAATCCCCAGTATTTGTTAATAAAGCACGACAGAAGAGAGAGACGCCTCTCTGCCCCGGCAGGGATACATCATCGCTCCCTCTGACGCCTGGAATTTATGCGCTTGATTCGCACAGGCTGCATTACTCATTGGGGGTGACACGAAACCGTGGCCAAGCCCAGAGACGTGAATCCGCACGCTCCGGAAGGCCGTGCGGGACTGACCCGCGCCCGCAGCGAGCGCTCCCAGACGGGGCTTTGTCACGGCAGGGGAAGGTGAGCGCTGGCTGTGGACACGTTCACCCTTGCAGCCACGCAACCCCCGCCAGCCCAGCGAGCGGGTCCAGTGCTTTCCACCTCCTTTTTTCCACCTCCATTTTTTTCCCTCCACCTCCTTTAGCAAAGGAGAGCAGCAGCCGTGATCTCAAAGGGAAGGGTCGCTGTGTCCCAGGACCGTGCAAGCACAGAGAAGAGCTCTCCCGTTCCCCGACACGCACAGACAGCCACGCGCTGCTTGGTGCTGCCGGAAAGCGTCGGTATCCAATATGTCCCGAATTTCCCGCTGCACCAGCCCAGCTGTAATCAGCTTTGGATTACCATAGTCTTCTGAAGTACCAGACACTGATAACATCCCTTCTGTTACCGACTCTCTAAATCTCCCCAGTCACGCAGATGGTTTCCCCCCAGCAACCCAGCACCAATTACCACGAAGTGAAAAGAACCTCAAAATAGGGAAAAAAAAAAAAATTAATAATCAGGTGAAAGCCAGACGCTGTTGCAACAAGCAGCTGGTGGGTGGTTTTCCGCAGCAGCACTACAAGAGGAGATAGAGTGAAATCAGACTGTGGAGAATTTAAAACTGACCACTTTCCCATAACGTATCATTAACCTCTGGAACACGCTGCCGCAAATTGTCTCTGAGGTTTCGGTGGTGCAGGGCTCGAGGTGATCGGATGTTCAGATCGATGGTGAGAAGAGCCACGGTCACCTGAAACGCAAGAGAAAAAACGCTGTATGGGTGACAGAGGTTCACCCTTCAGGACCTAGTCCAAGTGCCGTCTGAGCAGATGAAGAATTTCCCTCTTATGAACAGTCACCATTTTTTCCCATCCTTCCCGTGAAGCAGCAAGAACATCCCCCGCGGCGGCTGGTCCTGCCCCAGTGTTTCGAGCTGCCCGGCGTGTACTTCTCACCTCTGATTTTCCAACAAGCCCCCAGAGACTCCTCACCTGAGCTCCCTCTTCTACATCAGGAGGCCCTTTTGTCTCCAGCTTTCCAGAAGGAGTCATTTTCTAAGCAGGGACATGCTTTGGTGAGGAGCTGCACCTACGCCAGCACAGCCCATGCACCTGCAGGGTCATGGCATGCCGGGGCCGGCTCTTCTCCCCGTCACACATTGGGAAGTGGAGATCCTGAAAATCAGAGATTGCTGCTTTTCAACAGGTCTCCTCATTCCACTTAATTTTGGGTTTAAACAGCCTTGCAGAAGGGTTTTCATCAATCCAACTGCCTCGAGTGGTAAAACTCGGGCCATGCGGGAAAGAGACAGGGCCCAAAAATAACTGCAGCAGCCAGAAAACAGAAATAGGTTAATGAGCATTTTTTTAAATCTCTTTCTTCCTGCCAGCGCGGTGCCCAGGGTGCGTCCCACGTCATGGCCGGGGGCAAGGGGCAGCTCTGCACTGCGGCAGCCCCCGGGGCAACGGAGCGGCACGAAAGCAAAGCCCGCCATCTCCCACCGACCCGGGATGAGGGCACTGCAACTGTCCCCAGCGACCACGTTTCGCAGCACTAACTGGTATTTAAACGCCCCCATGTGCCTGAATCCCACTGCAATGCACCGGGAGACCAGATCCTCAAGGTGCTGGTACGGCTCGTCGTCCCCTTAGCAGAATACGGTCACAAGGGGACATTTTGGTACCCAGTGCTGGAGAAAAGCTTCACCTCCCAGGTCACATCAGTGCCCGTGCCGCTCACGGCAAGCGCCGCACCTTCGGGGAGGGACACGTGGCAGGGTCACCGCTACCAAAGCACGGCACGTCCCGGGAGGGCCCCTCCGGTGACGCCGCGCTGGCCACTTGGCATCCTCGCTGAGCACCGAGGGCAGAGGGCAGCCGGGAGCAAAGAGGACTGCACAGCCCAGCCAAGCGCAAAGGAAATAAAGGAGAAAAAAAAGAGCTTACAGAGTGTAGAAAGAGAAACTTTATAGGTTCTTGCTTTCATCTCGTTCCTCTTGCTGTACGGTGAATGGGAAAGGACAAAGAGAAAAGCCCGGCGCCTCTGCGGGGACGCTGTGTGCTGGCTCTCGCTGTGACACGCAGGCATTGGCATTGCTGCCGCACAGCATCTTCCTCTGGGTAAGTCAGCCGGTGGTTTTAAACTCTTTAAGATTTTCAAAAGACCGATAAGGTAAATCCTTCAGGCCCCGAGCAAGGCTCCCACTGGACCCCACAGGAGTTTTGCCTGAGTACTGCAGGATTATTATAACTGAAATGTTCTGCGGATTCAAATCTGAGCCTTTTCATATACAGTCTGTAGCTGCAAGTTTTGTCAGAGAATGGCCCTGATAAAGCCTTCCTGATTTTACCCCCATTTTAATATAATTGGTATTTCTCTCCCTGTAATCCAGACAACTCCTTTTCTATGCCATTTCACACCAGTACTAAGGATTTACTCTTTTCCTCACAAAAGGAAAAAAATCAGTTTCTCCACCCTGTGCCCCAAATGCTCCTTTTCCACCTGAACAAGCCCCGCTGCTCTTAAGGTGCCAAGATGGACCCAGGAACCTCAAAGCTGGGATGGGGAGAGACCGGAGACCCAAGTCCCACTGCATCCCACCCGCCTGCCCACTCCCAATGGGCTGCGAAACACAGCTGGAAAATCAGCAGGGAGTTTTGTAGGCACTGTCCGTGTATTAAATTGCTGCCTGACAGACTCTGGCCACGTTGAGGTGTAGGGACAGCCCTGGGTGGGTTTGTGGGGCTGGGGTGACCCCAGGAGCTGCGGGGCTGGGTGAAGGACCCCGTCCCACGAGGCTTGGGGCCATGGCGGTGACAAGCCCTGGCGCTGGGGACAGGGGCTCACCGCGGGCAGCGGTCGCACTCTGCCCCGGCTGCTGTGGGGTTCCCAGCCAGCAGAATTAAGCCTATCCATTGGGCTCAGCGCCCTGAGCTGCTCAGCGGCTTCGCCAGCTCCTTCTGCAGGGCGAGGGGTGAGGACCGGGGGGGATTGCCGCCCGGCAAGAGATGCCGAAGCAGCGTCTGGAGGAAGCAATTTCTTCTTGGTGGCCTCTTTTGGGTCATTGGCATTTAGGACACCGCCTCTTAGTGATGTCCTGAGACACGTCATCACCCAAAGAATGGGAGCTTGGAAGTTTCCTTAAAAAATGGTTGTCTCCTTCAAATCCTTGCTGTCTGTGTCTGGTTGCAAGGTGATACTATGGAGAGGTTGCAGAGGGTGGTCTCTGTCTCCTACGGATCTCCACAGTGGAAAACTGAGCCTGGAAGGAGGAAAATAGAATTCTTTGCTGGGACGGTGCTGTGCTGCACCAGGCTCTGAGAACAGGCTTTGCCCTGAAGCTGTGAGCCCGGCCCGGGGCCACCACGCTGCAGCTGTGCCAGCGGTATCCCGCTCCCCTTCCCGGGGCAAGGAGGGAATAGCTCCCATCAATACGTGCCAGCAGAGCCCCAAAGCAAACGGAAAGGAAGAGGGGTGAGACTGCAAACCCCAGGTAAGCATCTAAATCAACAGCACAGCAGCTCAACAGCATTTCCCTACAAACCCAGCGAGCCATTATTTACAAATGCCTCCAATTTAAAGGCAGATTTTTCATCAGTTTGGCAACCACCACTCCTCAAGGCACAGGCTCGTACTGAACGGCCTGTGCCTGCCTGGGCTGGGAGAGAAATAGCAGCTGTAGCCGCAGAGATAAAGTCCCAGCAGTCCCCAAAGCTACCCAGTACAAAGCTGGGGGCAACCCTAACGTTGCTGCCGATCTGTATTTTAGTGCCTGACCCTCCCTGATGCCTCTTAGCCAGGAACTGCGTGGACCTGCTTCTGCCCACATTGCACAGGGCCCTCTAGACATTTAGACTAGACATAAGGAAGAAGTTTTTCACACTGAGGGTGGTGAAGCCCTGGCACAGGCTGCCCAGAGAGGTGGGAGATGCCCCATCCCTGGAAACATTCCAGGTCAGGCTGGACGGGGCTCTGGGCAACCTGATCTAGGTGAGGATGTCCCTGCTTATGGCAGGGGGTTGGACTAGATGGCCTTGAAAGGTCCCTTCCCACCCAGACTATTCTGATTCTATGATCTAGGGACTACCTACATTAACACTGGGGGGGGGGAACAGTATCCCTAGAGGCAATGGCAGTTTTGCTGGCAAGTTCTCAGCGGGGTGTATCAGCCCAGACGCCTTGGGCTGCACAGCATCCAATCCCCCAGCGTGGCTCGAAGCTGGGTAAGTACCGCCCAGCCTCGCACCGAGCAGGACAGCGCGTCCCAAGGAGGGGCATCGACTCTGGTCTGGCACTCAGGCCCCTTGCGTGTGCGGAAAGGGGAGTCAGAGCCAGTCCCTGCTCCCCGAGGCCAGGCTGAAACCAGAGCCTGGTGTTCGCCTCCCGGGGCAGCCGGCATCCCCTCCCTCCCCCTCCTCACCAGTTCTTCTCAGCTTGTTAAAACCAGATTAAGCTTCTAGGTTCAATTTAGTTTCAGCCCCTCTGTGGCTAGCGGTAAAAAGTACAATGCTCCCCTTCCACCTGTAAAAATCAAACTCCAGCTGCCACTTTGATTTTTATATTCCTCCGCGTTTCAGAAACTCTGAAATACAGCCACTGCGTGCTGGTCCCCATGGCTGTGGTGCCACGCTGGTGCAAGGCCATCCCTCTGCCCGCAAGGAGCCTTTGCTTCCACCGCATACAGCCGTGAACAAAAGCTCCTCGGACACAGCAACACATTTCAGCCTTGCACTTCTTATTGCTATACTTTTACAGCAAAGAGATGCTACAGAAACAAAGCGCTGTGTGCTCCAGGGCCCTGCCTCTGCGCCCGAGATCCCGTCCCCCTGGCCTTGCCCATGTCCCACGGGACGTACCTGCAGTCTCCTTTCCACTACCTACATTTGCACCGAAGTGAAGAGCCTCCCAAAAAGACGTATGGGATTTGATGTCAAATAGTAGGGGAAAACGATTTGGAAAACTGGAGATAACCAACAACGGATGCCTCAAAGGGCTGCAGACCCCAGGGCACTCCGGAGGCTGTGCACGGCCAGCAGACCACAGAGTCCCTCCTCGGTGGACAAGTTTCCACCCTGGAGATGAGCCATGACCACCAAAACAGTTGAGCCCATAACATCTGGAAAGGTTGTTTGTTGGCCGTAAAATTACTCCACACTTGTCCAAAGAAGTTATACACAGCTTTGATTTCCCTCAGCAGATGGAAAAACTGGGGTTAATGACACCTTGTAGCAAACGGTCCTTCAACTGATTTGTCCTAAAATTGCCCCCTTGCTCACTCAGTCGAGGGATTGCACATGTGCCCACTGGAAGGGACCAAGAAGAACTGGGGAGCTCCACCGAGCATCATCTCCTTCCTGGCAGGTGGACAAGAGGGGAACAGCTGCTGATATTTGCTACGTCCACAAATGCATCTCAAGGCCACGAGATCAGGGACCCCACGCACAGAGTACTGAGCAGCACAGTCCCGTCCCGAGGAGCTCGCTGGCACAGCGTCAGCAACTGGCTCTGCTGAACAGAATTCATTTTTTATTTCGTTTTAGTAACCTTCACATGTCTAGACACAAGAGCTACGATTTATAGCTCACACACAGTAAAATATGAAATCGCCACATCTCTCTGTTTAAGATATTTGCAATCACGATGCGCGATCTGCCCCATTATTAAACACCGGTCTCAAATCCACCGATACAGGGGAAGCAATTTCCTAGAAGGTGGGAGAGCCCAGCTAACCCCCGCCCTTGCATCCCACACACCACCCTCGGCCTGTTTGCAGCACCTCCGCACATCACCCTGCTTTGCTATCTCACCGCTCCGGGCCACGATCTTACTCCTGATACAGGAAGCCATCGCATCTGATTTATTGCATTCAGTAAGGAGAAGGAATTTAAAACAGAAGGTCTATCCAGAGGCAAGCTTTGGAAATGTTCCTGCATCTCTACCTTTGTCCTCGCCATCCCAAAGGCCTGTGACTTGTTTTGAGTGGAAGAGGCAAGTTGGGGCAGTTTGCAGCTATCCCTGGCGCAGCAGAAGCCAAGAAGCTGAGCTAAAGCGCACCTTAATGATGCGGCCTCCTGCATCCTTTGCAAACACCTGCTTCAGAGACCAAATTTCTGACGCTGGAAATGCAGCTAAACTAGCTGGGGTGTCTTCTGTGCCTTCCTAGCTCGTTTTGCCACTGGTTCCTTCAAAGCAACCCATGAAGCCAAAAACATTTCCTTTAATGCGTTTGATAGGGGTTTGATGTGAGTGGTGGGCTCTTTCATCTGCTGCTGCTTCAAAAAAGGATGTAGATAAAAAGACGAAAGAAAAAGGGAACCTCATCTACATAAGTATTGCACCGAGAGACTTGCTTGCTCCGCACTTGCTCCTTTAGCACGGCCCACGGGTCACGGATTCACTCGCTGCTCGGAGCCGGGGGAGGCAGCGCCCTGCCCATGCTGGTGGCCTTTGCCCAGGGGACAGGGCTGTTCCATCCCCCGGCCGTCAAAAGCACGGCCAGGACGGTGACGAGGCCAGCCAGCTTGTCCTGCTGGGACGAGCATCGCTCCGCTGCGGCCCGCCTCGCGAGTACAGCAGAGCTACGCGGGGCTCTTGGGCACCGCGGTCCCACCCCGAGCCCGCTCGGAGGTTTCTGCAGCATCTCCGAGAGCGTGTCTCGCCCGCAGGGCAGGGACCCCGTCCCTCACCCCCTCAGCCTTCCCCCGCAGCCTCTCAGGGACTCATTTGCAGTTTTCCCCCACTTTCCTCGAGGTCTAAAGGGTTGGCCTCGCTGGCGGGAGAGCGCAGCTGGGAGCTGGAAGGAGGCTCTTTCATCCCCCTCCTGCCACAGAGCTGAGCGAGCAGGGCCAAACAGCACGAGGGGACGGGTCGGGCCAGAGCAGGGCACCATCCCTGCCCCAAAGCCTCGTCTCACGCTGCTCGTGGCTGCGAGGGCTCGAAGCATCCTCTCGTGCCTCCCTGCGTGCCCGGGGGCAGCCTCCCCGCCTCGCCACCACGTGCACCAAGCAGGACGGCAAGCGCGCACTCAGCAAATTCATCCTCACCGCGGCTTTCGAGCAACACCTCGGGCTGCGTACACGCGATCTGAGCCCAGCAAAGGCCGCAGGAAAAGGGGCTGCTTGTTTTCTCCGGCCTGTCCGAGCATTACGCAGCATCAGAGAGCTGACACCCTTCCCACTAACCCTCGTGGGCACCCACCTGCTGCAGAGAGAGCCTCAGCCAGGGCCGGGTACACGTGTGTCCTTCCTAGGAACAGAACAGGGGAGGGAGAGGAAAGATCAGGATGAGGAGACACGAGCATTGACAGCACTCTCATCTATCGCCACAGGTCTTAGCCTCAGCGCTCATTAAAGCCCTGGGTCTTCAAGTCATGCGAATTAGAACTGGTAAAATAAACCCCAAAACAACCTCTAATGGAACGGTTTCTTGTAGGACAAAGAAACAGCACTTCTATTGAAAAGTGAGAAAAATCTGTTTTGACTTGGAAATCTTTTGCTGTTGTAAGTGAAACAGAGAGGTAAATACGTTTCATTTAGGTTTTATCACTACAACTCTTTCTGACATTTACATTGTATTAAAGTTTTAATATTAATACTGTGCTGCTATACATGCTTTAATACAAAAATTAAATATATATATTTAAATTAATATTTCATATGCCAAAATCCAAATGGCAAAATCCCTTTGCTCCATCAAAGATAAAAGCACCCAGCGCTAATTAAAAGTTATCAGATGCTACTGAGGCTCAGGACCAAAAGCGGCACCAAATCAATCCCCTGGAAAGAAATTGCAGTGATGCCAGTAACGTTTGCAAGAGCATCTCGAGGGCTCTTCACTGACCTGTACGGATGTGGGGACCAGGTAGAAGATGACCCTTCTTGCTCTTCACGCTTCTGTGCGTCACACACCGTGAAAGCAGAGCAGGAGCGGCACTGTGACGATCGCGCGGAGAAGGGGGACGAGGAGGGATGGTCGATGGCATTTGCAGGGCGAACGTTAGCTGCGTAAGCAGGTCACCTCCAGCCGAGGCTTAGCAGCTCTGGGCTATGCATTGCAGAGGGTCGGGGCCCCAGAGGAGGGAGCGCTGCCTTGGGGCAGGGGGTTTGGACCAGCCACCACTGCTGTCCCCATCGTCTCCCCAGGCCGTCACTGAGGTGTATTTCTTAACCGGGCCCATTAATAAGTCAGGCAGCCACGGAGTCCACACCAGAAATCAAGAGGAACTGTGCAGTCCTACAGTAAAACCGCTACCGGGTGCCAAGGCGGCCGCTCTGCCCTGCGCACCATCGCGGCCAGCAGAAAAGGGAGGCTGGTGCTGAGAGTGGAGGTCTCAAACACCCAAACCACAGACCCCAACGCCAAACCACGCATGGTTCCTTGGGCCTCAGAAGACAGGCGAGTGCCCACGCTTCCTTGGAAGCCACAGCTTGCTGGACACCCAGACACCCCGGGGCTATCCAGGACTTCCCTCCCCGAGTACACAACCACCTCACCTGTGGCACAGCCCTTGGTCCTATCCAGGTCCAAGGCGTTCAGATGTTACAGCCCACTGACGCGTCTCTGAAAGTCAGAGAAAACTGAGGGGGACACAGGGTACCCTTTTATTCCCCCAATTTCTCAAGTCCCTGATCCAGTCAGCAATATCCCCCCAGCCCCCAGTTGTTCCAGTGAGTATCACCTCCAAACCTTTCCCGAAGCCTCAAGCCTCTGGTCTCCACCAGCCTGGAGACCACTCTAGCTTGCCCCACGGTGAAGAATCAATTTGGGGTAATTCACCGCATACAGGCAGGACCATGAGCATCCTGCCCACGGCCGGCCAGAGGCTCAGTCCCACCAGGGGGGAACTGCAGATGCACGGAGCTGCTCCACAGGTCCCCCTCTCCCCACAACCTCCAGTTCTCCAAGGGCCTCTGCTTGATTGGAGGCCAGCTTCGAACTGCCTGTGTTTAACGGGGCCTAATCTTCAAACTGAATATATTTAATAGGGCCTGATCTTCATAACGTCTGCGTCTGAGGCCCTGGATTTCAAAGCAGCTCCACTTCACAGGACTTTGTCTGGAAGCTGCAACCATATAATAGGGCCTGTTTTAAACCAGGAGTGCTTAATAGGATCTGATGTTTAAAGTGCACGTATCTAATTGGACCTAATCTTTATAATCCTCCTTTCCTCCTCCTTTTCTGGCCTTTCTTCTCCTCCTTTGCTGCTCTCCCTGCCTCCAGCACCGAGACGCCCACCCCTGCTGCAGCAGATCCCTGCCTCTGCCCCACCAGGGCCACGAGCTGTGCTTGCGGGGACCCTCCCAAAGCAATTGCCGATTTGAGGTGTCCCATTTGAGAAGCCTCCAGGGTTCCCCAGACCAGCTCCTAATTCCCACCGCACTCTCTCTGCTCTCACCATCTCCGCTTCAGGAGCTCACCCAGCTCCAGCCGGTCCCGGGGACACGGGCACAAGCCCATCATTGAAGGCTTGTTTTAACAGGAACATGAACGGTAGCAAAAAAAAAAATCAGACCCCTGACTTGGTGAATGGAAAACACATGGGGTTTTTCCATCCTGCTCTGCGAGAATCACCAGCCTCAGACTATTTTATTTCAGTATTGCCTTCCCCAGCGCTATGAGAGAAGTTGCACACACTGGAGGGAAGGTCCTCTCCCAGGAGTAGCCAAGATGTTCTGTTTTAGAGAGTTGTAAGTAAAAGGCCAAAGCAATAATTTATTTTTCCTCATCATTTATGAAATGGGAATTTATTTATTTTTTGTTTTAAATCAGCTCTATTTCACAAAGTTCAAGCACGAGGAACCAGCAGCTCTCCCAAGCAAAGCAGCCATAAATACACACACAGAGTGTTTCTACAACAGCTCTGGTAGTCCCATGGCCATCTACATCCGAGCCTTAGACATGCCCACCTCTAATTGCAGCAGAGCCCCTCAGCTCACACGGCCAGAAACACTGCACCTGCCAGGATTTCAAGGCATGCAAGTCACCCCATACCCATCCGTATAGTTTCTCTCACACGCAAATATTTCAAGATAGATACTTTTTTCTATGTGCTTGGAGTCCAAGCCTTCAAAACAACACAAACCACGGGGCCATACCGCGATTTTTTCACGTTGACAGAGACAACGGGCTGTGCTCTTGGTTGGTACAAACTAAGGGGAGGGTCTCGCACCCCTCTCACCGACCCTCGCATCGCTTTCTGCCGCTGGCACCCATTTCCAAGGCTGGGGTGGAGCACGGCCAGGCAGGGATGTGACCACGCACGAGCCCTGCGGGAGGTGGGACCCCATGGCAGAGACCTGTGCCTCAGTTTCCCCCCCACGCCCTCCCTGCAGCACTGGGAGGGGACAAGAACAGGACGTATTTGTATTTCATGACCCATTGCTGTAGGACCTTTCAGCAATGCTCCTCAGAGCCATCGACCTGCAACGTGGAGGAAAAAAAAAAAAAGAGAAAAACGTTCTTGATCCCAGCTGACTGAGAGAAATTAAAGCAGAGAGAAACCAGGGGGTGGTTCAAAGGGCGAGGAAGGATGGAGCATGCAGCAGAGCCAGCACGGGGCAGCTCTCCTCCAGCACCTGCACAGCCTGAGCGCGAGGACATCTCGCATCTCCAGATCCTTGGATGATCAATCATAGAATCATAGAATCATAAAATTGTTCTGGTTGGAAGAGACCTCCAAGATCATCGGGTCCGACCATTAACCTACCACTACCAAGTCCCCCACTAAATCATATCCCTTAGGGCCTCATCTAAACGCCTTTTGAATACCCCCAGAGATGGTGACTCCACCACCTCCCTGGGCAGCCTGTTCCAATGCCTGACAACCCTTTCAGTGAAGAAATTTTTACGAATGTCCAATCTAAACCTCCCCTGGCGCAACTTGAGGCCGTTTCCTCTTGTTCTGTCGTCTGTTACTAGGGAGAAGAGTCTGACCCCCATCTCTCTACAACCTCCTTTCAGGGAGTTGCAGAGAGCGAGAAGGTCTCCCCTCAGCCTCCTTTTCTCCAGGCCAAACCCCCCCAGGTCCCTCAGCCGCTCCTCACAGCACTTGTGCTCCAGACCCTTCCCCAGCTCCGTTGCCCGTCTCTGGACACGCTCCAGCCCCTCAGTGTCTGTCTTGGAGTGAGGGGCCCAGAACTGACCCCAGCACTCGAGGTGCAGCCTCGCCAGGGCCGAGCACAGGGGGACTATCCCTGCCCTGGTCCTGCTGGCCACACTATGGCTGATACAGGCCAGGATGCCGTTGGCCTTCTTGGCCACCTGGGCACACTGCTGGCTCATATTCAGCCGACCATCAACCAACACCCCCAGGTCCTTTTCCACTGGGCAGCTTTCCAGCCACTCCCCCCCAAGCCTGTAGCGCTGCCTGGGGTTGTTGTGACCCAAGTGCAGGACCCGGACCGATGAACCCATCCCTAGAAATACACATCTCTCCTACCTCCCGGTACTGACCCCAGCAGCTCCCCGGACGGGACAGCCCAGCTCCAGCCCTGCCATGGGGTTAGGCACCCACGTCTGCCCCCTGCTCGCACCTCTGCCGTCGGTCACCGCGTGCTGGGGACTCCCACAGAATTAATTCACCTCGTTTTATTTGCAGTTGAATCGAGCTCTGGCACTGCCCTAAGATTTATGCTCCACACAAGCCTTATTGACAGACAGCGGGGTTGGGAGGTTAGAGAAGCAATATTTCTAGAATTTGCATAAAACAAGGGCATTTCATAATTTAGCTGATGCAGATTTGGATAAGATGAAATTGTTGGCCATTTTATAATTAGATGGCTAATCATAAAATAACCTTTGCGAGTCATCAAAAAACATTATTATACAAATGAATTCCTGCTCGGTACTAAACTTACTTTACCCTCGTCCTTGAGGATCAGAGATGGTAAAAGACGACCTTTTTGGTAGAATTCATTCTGCAGCCAGCCCCACGTTGTTACTATGTTTTATGGATCACAAATGCTTAATCAATAATGCAGCGCTTTCGGGAATTACGTTCTTTCTCGTGTCTTTCTGTGGCTGGAATTGTTTGGCTGGCTGCTCACAAATCTTTTGACGTGGATTCATTGGTTTGGAGGTACCCTTCTCTGCATCTCAGGGCAGATTCATCAGCTGAGCTAGGAGTGGGAAAGTTTATTGGGGTAAGAAGAGACGTCCTGGCAAGCAGCTAGAATCATTGCTCTGGGTTCGCTGCCCGACTTGTCAGGGTAACGAACGGCCCTAGGAAGCCATGGAGTACGCAGCGGCTGGAAGATCCCTCCTTCAGCAAATAAAAACAAAGCGCTTCTTCCCACGTTCCAGTGCTGCTTTGCTCAGAAAGCCAGAAAAAGGCGATTCCTGCAGAGAGACCCGCTCCGAACCCCGGACCCCTGTGCATCCCTCGCTCCCTGCCCGGCGCGCGGACGATGCTGCTTCCCCGCAGCAGACATCCCTGCCCGCCGCAGGACACACCCTGCATCAGCACCTGGACGCGGAGACGGAATTTTCCAGAAATTCAAGTTTTCCTCCACGGTTTTCCCTACACTCGCTTTTCTGTCCCGTTACAGAGGGGCAGATGTGTTGCTCCACGGCTAGAGCTGAAGAGTGGGGATCCAGGCTCCCCAGTGCAGACCCTCACACACCTCATCTCCCTCATACCATAGTATTTCTCTGCCTCGTAGGGTTATTGTGAGAACAACCCCGTTAAGCAGCTCACAAAAAACCCCTGCACCACCACTGGGGACTTAGCTCAGGTCCAGGCCAGCCCTGACCCAAAACTCACACCAAGCGTCAGCAGCATCCAGGCCTTGGGCTCCTGCTGCCACACTCGTCCCTGCACCAACACCTTCTACGACTCAGACTTTGCTGCAGGGTCAAAGCTTGGGGGGAAGGAGGCACTTTGACCAAGCACAACTGCTTGGAGGTAGAAAAAACAGCAGAAAATGCTTGGACATTTATACCTCTGGAGGCAAAGCAACAGCCGTGGTCTGCAGGGCAGCCCCTGCCCAGCAAAGGTGGTAAGAACCTTCCTTGGGAATAGTCTCTGGAAAATAGAGAGCCACCTAATTCCTGCCCTGTTTAATTTTCCATGCTCATTATAAGAGGAATGATCTGTTGTAGTTCACCCTAAATTTGTGTGCCAGTGTGTTTAACAGGTGCACTAACCATGTTTGACTTTGCCACCTGAGTAAACGTTGAATCTGCTCAGACCTCATGGATGCGCAAGAATGAGAGCGGAGCGAAAGGGGGTCTGGCTCGTCATACGAACCAGCCAAGACTACATTTTTCCTCCAATGATCTCAGAGCACTTTGGCAAACAGTGATTCAACCGAAGCCCCCTGCAGCTCCGGCACGCGGGCGGGGGTGAGCAGATAGCCAGCTCAAGGCAGGTACTGCAGGAGGGGAGTCACCGAGGAGCACGAGCGGCTGCAGCTCCCCTGCCACCGCCAGCTCGCACCCCGGTCTCTGCTCCCCGGAGCAGCCGGGTCAGCGCAGGCACCCGCTCCTCCCTCCCTCAGCATCACAGCCAGCACCTTTAGTCACAATTTCAGTATAAACTGAACTGAGAGCTCACCCCCAGCTCTGCTGCAAGGGCTGTAGCCTCCGGGATGAACCCAGGTAGGAGCGGGACTTGCTCCACGGCGGCACAAGGACGAGCAGCGCTGCAGGTCGGGGAGCCAGTGGCAGCGGGGCAGGCCCGCGGGTTTCCATACGTGGGGCGTGGCGTTACTGTAGAAGCATTCAGTCTCTCTCATCAACTATGCAAACAGTGCATTTCAAGGTCCATTGCACAAGCACCTTCTCACTGCAGTACACTTATATTTTAATTAGCAGCTTATGCACTGATTAGCCTATTGGTATCCAGCATGCTAAGCAGCGTGGCTGGCTCGCTCCCAGCAGGCTGGCAGGCCGGCAGGCAGGCAGCCTGTGCTCGCTGCCTGGCAATCGTTGCAGGGGGCTAACGGCACCCCTCGCCGTGCATCGCTCATTGCTCCGGGGTCCTGTTCCTTGAGGGTGAAGGAAAGCTCCGGTGTGAGACAGGCAGACGGTCTCTGCTGGGGGGGCAGGAGGGAGCTTTCTCGGAGGGGCTGAGCTGGCCAAGCCCCCATCTGAAGGATTATCCTTATGCTGCCGAGGTTAGAAGCATTCAGAGGAAAAGAGAGAAGCAGTTGGTAAGGAACAGGGAAAGGAGGAGGTGATGAAGATGACCAGGAGGTAAAGGGGGTAGGAGAAGTCACCACGGCAAAGGCTTCACGATGCAGCTATGCAGAGGGAGGCAGGGTCTCGCCACCTCTCCGTTACGCCAAGCAGCTTGTAGTACAGCAAGGCGAGGGGGCTCCTTGGCCGCCACCTGCAGCTCACCAAGGGAGCGGTGGCTTGTGCAAGCCGCGTCAGCCCAGGCGGCAGGGTGAGAGCAGTTATCCGTGTCCAGGGTAGACTGGCAAAACTTCGCAGTGTTGGAAAATGACGGGATAAGTCAGGCTGGAGGTGTCTCGTCCAGCCTCCTGCTCAACACAGCGTTGGCACTGGCGTCAGACCAGGCCAGGCTGGTATAAGCATCAAACCTGTCAGGAAGGCGCTGTGCCAGCCACAGGATGCTCTACCCTTACACAAACACCATCTGCAGAACCCAGCACCCACAGCAAGCATCTTGCTGTGTACTACAAGACGGGAGGACGATGTACACCTTGGTTCAGCAATTAGATGCAGAGTCCCGGCCAACTCATCCAGACGATTCATCCCCACATGAAACCACTTTCAGAAAGAACAACACTTTTAAAGCCAATCCTGCTCCATCACTTTTCCGCAAGGAGCCCACCCAAGATCAAGGAGCTCTCCAGGCACGACTCTGCAGGCAGAGCTGGCCCTTCTCTCGGCCTTTGACGTGGCAGATATTCCAGGCGTCTCTTCTGCGGTTGCTACAGGGCTGGGACCCCAGGTTGAAAAGCAAACTGAGGGGTGCCATCTCCAGCGAGTTCTCCATTATCTGGAGCTGTGGGGTCTCACCCTAAGTTTGTAGAGAATGAAAGACTTTGAGGACCTGTCATGGTTTAACCCCAGCCGGTAATAGAATACCCTGCAGCCGCTCACTCACTGCCCTCCTCCCTGGTGGGGTGGGGAGGAGAATCGGAGAGAAAGGAAAACTCGTGGGTTGAGATAAAAGCAGTTCATCAGGACAGCAAAGGAAAAACATAAAAATGTATTAATAATGATAATAATAATAATATAAGGATAATAGAATATATAAAACAAACGATGCACAATTTCTCACCACCCAACAACTGATACAGCCCGTCCCGAGCAGCACCCGGGGAGCAGGGGTATCCCCCCCCCAGCTATCCCAGAACAGCCAGTTCCAGAGAGAGCAGGCGAGGGAACCAACAGCCGAACGAACGAAACGGCCTGAACGAACAGGAAAAAAAAAAAAGGGAAAAGCAGGGAACAAAAAGCAACCAGAAGGGAAGCTTAAGGGAAGGGGCCCACTGGCTGACCCTCCCTTATCCCGGCATGCCGTCTCTGGTATGGAATACTCTCTTTGGCCAGTTTGGATCAACTATTCTGGCTCTGCCCCTCCCAGGTTTTTGCACCTGCACATCAGCAAAACCTGGGAAACTGCAAAATGTCGTTGGTCATTCAGCAGCAACCAGCACCATCAGTGTGCTGTCACCATTCTTCTCACACTAAATCCAAAACACAGGAGCTGCCAAAGACAAAACTAGCTCCGTCCCAGCCTAAACCAGGACAGGACCTTCCTTTCCTTTGACCCCCAAGTGAGGTCACCACAAAATAGCCTTTAGGTACAACCCTGACAGGAGCCAGAGCTCAAGATAGGCCAGTACCCACAGGAGTATCACAGCTGCTCTTGCAAACGGGCACGTCGGCACTTCCCAACCCTCTGCCCACTTTGCCTTCTGAGAGGAGCAGACCCGAAAAGGCAGATGGGCACCTCTCGAAAGGAGGTTGTTCAGTGCAGACTTTTTTTTCCAGCAATACGCCACATCCATAGAAATGAAAGCCTTTAGAAAGCACCCGACACCAAACAGCAGAGTTTTGAAGCTGAAGCGTGAAGACTTGCACCACAGCTGAGTCCACAGCTCGTCCAAGCCAGGATCTGCCCCGCGATGAAGCCGCCAGGACAGCAGAGGTGTCCTGAGCTACAGCTCACACGTGGAGCTCCACTGATCTCCGAGTCTCAGCAACCCTCTGCTGGGACATGAGATGGCCACCACACCTCAGCTGCCAATTTGCCCCTGCAACACATCAAGGGGGCAATTCTTAAATGACATGAAGTTTAGGGGACTGGGTCATCTCGCCCAAAAAACATCATTTATCTGAAAAAGCAAAAGTCTTTGTTTTGTCCTAAATAAGAGGGATTCAATAAGTTGAGGCAGGTTAGAAAGAAGAGGATTAAGTCTGTAACCTTCCCATCCAAGAAATAAACATTTTTTTAAAAAAAACAACTTCAAAGTGTGGCTCATATGTCATTTACTGCAACCTATCTGCCTACATCTGCACACTGCAGCTCAGACGTGCACGTGATCCTCTTCTAAACCTGGTGTTAATCCTAAAAGCCTAAAAACTGTTGACCCATCATTATTAATTAGCTTGCTGGTACCAAAATTCACAAGAAAGATGATCACGTTATTAATTTCTGCGCAACCTGCTGTGACGCCGTCTCGGGCAGGGGGAGCTGGACAGGAAGATTACCGAAGGCTTCCCCTCCCACGCCCCGGGAATCAGCTGCTCGCCCGGAGCAGGATTCTGGCTTGGCTGCAGTCTCATCCACAGTGCAGGACAGCGTGTCACCATAGCAGGTGTGTAATAAACACGATTACAGAAGAAACTTATGATTATTCAAAAGCATGTGTGGGCAGAAGCGAGCACTAAGTGACGTAAAAGCATTTCAGCAACTGCAGCAGCGCTTTTGGAATCTCCCAATTCCATATTTTATCAGAAGAACCGGGGGAGCCACCAGTGGAGGATCTGACAGACCTTCCTCTTTAACCTCGACACTCCCACCAACAGCCCAGGCTAAGCAGGGTTTACTCGCACCTCCTGCTACGGACGCCTGTCCCAGCGTCACGCAGTCAATGGCACCCAGCTGTTTACTCCCAGGTTTGCTTCCAAAAACTATATTACTTCTTTCTGAGAAAAAGACGCGCTGAGGCCTTTATGCTTCGCTTCACCTCTCCCACCACCCAAGGGAGAAGCCCCACGGGGGAGCAGGGCAGGCAGCCGCCCTAATAAAGCTCGTCCGGGAGGGTCTCCTGCCTGCGAGGACACCAGACTCTGTCCCACAGCCCCAGCCTTCGCTGGGAGCCCACCTGGGCACGTGGGACCACTTTTTGGCCCGTGGTCTGAGGCTGCCCACGAGCCCCGCAGGCTGGTGTGGCATTTGATTCACATTATTTACGGCACAGGCGATACGAAGCATCACCAGACATGTACTCTGGGACACGAAGAGCTGCCGTGCAGTGCCTGGGGCATGCTTCCTAACGGAGCTATTACGGAGTTAAATGATAGCGTTTTCCAAGCACTTGCACCAAGATGCTTTCAAAAGCCCCGTGTGCTAACCCTTAGCTGAATGATCTCTTGCAGAGATGGGGACGCAGAAAGGAGGAATTTAGTTGACTCCTTATCAGTAACACCCAAAATGGCTTTTCTTTTTTTTCAGGAGGAGGATTTATCCTCAGAAACAGCAGCTTTGCCTTCCTTGCCTTTGCTGGCTGAGGCAGAGTTGGAGCTCTTTGGCTTACTGCGTTATTCTGCGGTGTTCTCACCAGCTTCCCACCCCGACCTGACTCCTGGTCATCTCCATCTCCCAAAGTCATTCTGATGTCCTGGCATCGCCCTCATCCCAGGGACGTGGCCCCAAGGGCAGGAGGGGAAAGCAGCCAGCCCGGAGCCAGATGGGCACGAGTAAAACCCCCAGCTAGAATCTTAAACAATATAAGGGAGAGAGATGGGGAAAGTTCTGTATTTCATTGTGGCTTGTTCCTGATCACAGAGGAAACTTAGGAGGTCTCCAGCCAGCCAGAGAATACTCCAAAACACCCACGACAGACACAGTATGGCTTTTTATCAAGCAGAAAAATAGTTCATCTCCCTTCACTTTATCTTAAAAGACACATCTCGAGGTCGCTTACCCGGAAAAAGCAACAGAAGGAATAACACAAATATTTTACGCTTAAGCGTGCCTTTTCTAACACAAATACCACGCGTGACTCCCCTGCCTGATGCAAAACCAGGGCGAGTTGCTCGGGGACGACGGGCAGAGAGCACCCGGAGAGCATCGCCCAGGCCACTGACGTTCGCAGCCCAGCACCTCAAGGGAAGCCAGAATCAGCAGGCAGGCAGTCACTCCGCCAGCTGCCCTGGCCCAAGCCGTCCCCCCCGGGCTCGCAGCCGCGGCTCGGGCAGACCAGGAGCCAGCGCGGCACCGGATCAGGCCTTTCCCCTCGGGATTTCACAGTCCTCCCTCCTGTCGCCTGTGGGTGGGGAGGAGGAGGACAGGGAAGAAATAGGATCTCACTGCCTTCTCCTGTGCATCACACAAAATAAATTCAAGATGGATTGGTGACCTACTTCGTCTGAGAGGCAGTAAATTATACGTAGTGCAACCGATTGCCTTTCAGACCCACCAGCCACGTGTAACAGATAAATCTACCTGGGTAAAGGAAGCTTTCCCACAGCACGCCGCTGCTGGAGCACGGCCCTGGTCTCACAAAGCCCCGAGGAACGGACCGGTGAGAGGTACATGCCGGAGACACGCAAAGCTGGAGATGCTCAGCAGGTCCGGGCTCGGCCGCCGGGAGCTGGGAGGAGGGGACGGGATGGAGGGATCTGCCACGCAGGCACAGAACCGGTTCATGGGGAAGCCCAGTTATGTGCGGTGTTGGG
Organism: Phoenicopterus ruber ruber; assembly: GCA_009819775.1. Classification (NCBI taxonomy): domain Eukaryota; kingdom Metazoa; phylum Chordata; class Aves; order Phoenicopteriformes; family Phoenicopteridae; genus Phoenicopterus; species Phoenicopterus ruber. Next base: position 5,516,527 of record CM020230.1, read on the forward strand.
ACTGCTGGGCTTGTGCATAATTGCCTGACTTTTAAATAAGGTCCATCGACACAAAAGAGCTTTTGGTAGAGGATGTAGGGTATCAATGTGTAACATAGCACACGCTGTCTGGGTAACGCATGGGAAGGCACCGACACAAAGCTGCTCTTGGGTTCACCGGGCCACCAGAAAGGCTCTGTGTGATGCACTCACAAGGGCTTGGGCAGGACAAAGGTAGTGCTCGGAGAGACTTCCTTAGCGACTCCTTTCCTGAAAGGCCAGCGACGTTCCCAAACCACTGCACGGCCAAGAGCTGGGCACGACCAAGCTGGGTAGCCGAGACACAGAGGGGCTCGAGAGTCATCCGCAGGTACGAAGGCTCTCCAGGGAGCTCACCCCGCTGCCGCCAGCCGGCGTGGGGCCCTGCAAAGCCCAGCCGGCCCCAGCACAGCGTAGCACCCTCAGCTGCAGCACCCGCCCCGATCTTCCACCTCCCGCAGCGAGGGAGCCACCACCCCGGCCCGCGCCAGCCCGACCTGCTGCCTCCCACATCACACAGCTCCATCGCGGGGGCTGCTCTGAGCCCCGCGCCCCGGCACACCGGCCAGAGGTCTGCCAAAGCCAGCCAAAGCCTTTTTGGGTCAAATCAGTCCCTTGCCATCCACATGGTGCTGCTCCGAGACTGGAGCCACAGAGACTGGCCGTCTCTCCCACCTACGGCCAGGAACTGCGCCCTGAACATCTGCATCGGGGTTATCCCAGCTCCCAAACCTGCGCGTAGGCAACGCTCCGGTCTCTGGCTGCCTCTCCTGCCTGTCTAGCGCAAACACGCCGGAGCTGCTGCCGTCCTCCCGCTCGGACGCACCACGTCTGCACCGAGCTGCAGGTCCTGCCGTTGTTTGCAGGGATGCGCGGATGCGTGTGTGCGGCGGGGGGACATTCATTTTCCAAAGCGGAACAAACACGATTCAGCCACTGTTTTACAGTCTAGGAGAGGCAGAGTGCGCAGGGAGAACCCCGGGCCCTCGGCAGAGCGGCCAGGGCTGAGCCCCGACAAGCGGGACCTCTGGGGCCGGAGGAGCTCTCTGCCGCGGGACGGGAGGTGCTGGGCTACAGGACTCTCTCTTTCATCAACTTGCAAGGCAAAATCCTCGTGTATAACCCTCAGCCCTCGCCAAGTAACCTCACACCTTCCACAAACCCCTTTCTTCGGCTTAAGCTCAGGGCAAACAGCGCTGGAGCAGGAGCAGTTTAGTAACTGAGCCTACGGGGACAGGACCAAGGCCGAGGACTCCTCCTGGGCTGCCACTGCTGCTCTGCCGCCGGAGAGGGGTTTGGATGCGCAATGTGGCAGGGGTGGGGGCTGGCTGGGTTTGACCTGGAAAATACGGGTAATACCAGTCTGGAGCAACGTGTGTTATAAGGATATTGTTGCTGTGATGGGAAGAAACGAGAGCCATAAACACCAGCCCTGGTCAGAAACAGTCAGACCCGGGTCTTTGGCCCGTAACCCCGTGGGTTCCCAGGTGAGGGGGAGGCGAGCCGGAGCCCCGCCGGGTCTGCTCACCAGCTCACAACTGTTAAAAAGCCTCTGGGTGCTCAGACCCAAACGCAAGCCAGATGCAACCGGCCGACCCATAAACACCAGCAGCCCCAGGGCAGAACCCAACCGCTGCTGCGGTCTCCCGTTCACGCAGGGCAGCAGCGATCGTCACAGCCCGTCGTCTTGCACCAGCATCGAAAGCACCGGGAGGTTGTGCTTGAAGGCAGCACAGGATTACGGCTCTTTCCCCCCTCCTCCTCCTCGCCTCACCTTCCCCAGGAGCTGGAGGTTTCTGCCGGTGCCACCGCTCGCACATGCCAGCTTCGAAATAACCCGTGGCAGAGCCCGCCTGCCCGGCTCACACGGGGAGGAAGCAGCAGAAACGTGTCTCACGACGAGCTGGCAGATTTTCTAACCTGCTGTATTTTCCTGCCCTCAGGCTCTGCTCCCATTTACCCGCTTGCAAGATGGATACGGCAGCTCCTTCCCGCGCAGACCGCCGGCGGGGAGAGTCTCGGTTTCATGGACAGGTATTTATAAGATGTTCACGCTGGAGCCTGTGCTTCACCTACCTGTTTTATTTTTAATCTTCATTTCAGAGAGCTCAGACAATTCTTTCAAGGTTCCCGTGAATGATCTTTATCCCTTTTGCAGCTCACTCCAGTTCTGTGAATAAAATCCCTGGGTGGCCCTGGAAGAAGAGAAAAAGGATGACACTTGAAATGAAGTAAGAAACTGAAAACAGAACATATTTTTAAAGAAAACTCACACAACTCTAACCCCAGCAAGCCATAAACAAGCGTGTTTGGCCTCTGTAGATCCCAATATTCTTTGTATGGAGAGGTAAAAAAAATTAGATGAACGGGGTTATCTGCATTTCACAGGCAAAGGGACTTGGTGCTGATGAGGGAAAGGGTTGAACTCCATACACATATCCATTGTGTCTCCCAGCGCAGGGGAGTAACCTTGAGGTCAACTTGAGCACGTAAGTTATGGCACAAGCATCAGACCATATGAAAGTGCCCAAAAGCAGAGATCCTGAACCGCCCTGCCCCAACAAGCCACTAAGCCCCGTTTTCCCTCTCTTCTCCAGGCAGGGAGGGACCGCTTCCACAGCGGGCTTTGCAGCGTTTCTGCTCTTCTTCATCCACTCGTTCCTGTAGCAGGAAAGCCTGTCTCACCAGACTGCCAAGCGTCCATCCCCCAGCCTCATCCTCATCATGGTCTCTTCATCAGCATCTGTCCTCCTTGGGCCTCAAAGGGCTTCGAGGGTCAACCTTTCTGTCTCAGTCCACATCGTCAAACCCATCGGGTTGCACGGGAAGGATGATGCTTGCCCTTATTGTCCAAGACAGGTCTGAAAACTGGGTCTCTCCCCCCTTTGATATCAAACAAGAGGGTATTTGCCCTCCCCTGGGTGATGCTGTGGCGAGTCCTTCACTTCTGCCTCTCCCACCGCTCCCGGAGGAAGAAGCGGCTGCGAGGAGGAACGAGGACCCGGCACTTCGGCCACGTCCCAGCCCACGGCCGGCTCCGCAGCGTGGCAACACTCCCCCTTAGTGGCAGGAGCCGAGAATAAACCTTCAGACCAGAAATAACTAATAAGGGACAAAATGATCTCCCGGCTCAACATGGGTCCAGCGTGTAAATCTGGGCATTAATCCAGCTGCGCTTCCACAGCGGGGCACTTACCGCAGCCTTCTAAAAAAGGATGCCTGACACGAGGAGCGGGGAAAAAAGACTCTCCTCCTCGCAAGGGGGGGATGCTGTGCGTGGCCCTGACGGCAGAGCGGGGCTGGTTTTGCGGGAGGGATTCAAGCCGCAGCCCGGCAGCCCGGTCCCGGGGGTAAGGCAGGCTTCTCGCCCCTGCCTCGGCAGCCCGGGAGCACCGACTGGCAGGACACGGCCCCGGAGAGCTGCCGCTGCAGGGACTATTAGGCAGAAATTAATCTGTAAAGAAAACTTAGCAGCAGTTAGAGCAAATATCGATTTTGTGTTGGTCTGCTTCTGCAGGGCCTGAGAAATGGCACATTTAGACATTAACTGGGGCTGTTTTGGCTTAATTCAAACCTCGATTTACACTAACCCTGGGAATAGACCAGTACCTCTGCAGAACTGAATCTGAAGTTATTACTTATTTCTTCCCCCCTTCCCCTTATCTAGTCCTTTTGGGCAGCTCCGACACCAATTTTGGCACCCGTTACCTGCCACGCAATTACAGATAATGGGCTTTATTTTTACAGGGCTGCAGATTCCGATTTGATAGTGGAGTTTTTAGACGTCTCCCGGGACAGAGGCACTCGGCAGCACCGTCCCCAGCCACTCGCGCCAGCACCACCGCTGCCACAGCTCTGCAAACGCAGGATGGTGAAAACGGGGTTTTACACACCAGACTTGGCACCCGAGCTCCGGCTGCCGTAGCGAGGAGGGGAGCAGCGGGCAGGAGGCGGCTTTGCTCGCCCGCAGAGCGGTGGTGAACATCAGCACGATGCGCCGGAGCATCTCCCCGTCCAGAGCGAGATGCTGGCCGGGGTGTTCGCCCGCAGCAGAGCCAGGCGCTGGGCTGCGCTCTCCCTTCCCCAACGGGCAGACTCGGGCGCTTTCAGCAGCTCGGTGCCCTGGGCCGGCTGCCTCGCTCAAAGCCAAAGCTTTGGTGAGATTTCCAAAAGCAAACAAAAAAAAAATCCCTAGGGGAATTAGGAATGCCATTTGTATTTATTTTCCTACAATATCTGTCTAATATTTTGGAGAAAACAAAAAAAGAACTAATGCATTTACAAATAACCCCCCCTACAAAAGCGTTACATTCACCTTTCACAAGCTCTTAGGTCACGTACGAGCCAGGTGACGGCTTTGACCGCTGCCAGCTACACGGGTACAAGCCGGACGCTGCCCGTGGCAAGGGGAGATGAGCCTGCGCTTGTACCCCCGGCAGTTCTGCGGAGCCTTTGCACAACGAGGGTTTTAACTCCCTGAAATTTCTCTTTTCTAACGTTTTCCAAATGGAAACATTCATTTCCTTGCTCTGAACCCTTTACTTTCCACAGCAAACTGTATTCCCTGACCTCATACCATATTTTAATCTTTTATTATTCCGTACTAGTGGAGATGAAGAATTGCAGTTTTCTTGCTCCAGAAACAGGGAGAAGAAAAAAAAAAAATTGAAGTTTCCAAAGCACAATTAGTTTCCTGTCCAGCTGCAGCCAGCTCTTAACGCGAGCGGTCTCCATCTCTCGCAAAATCCAGGAGCTGCTCAGCTAATCCTCAGCATGTATCTATCAGGCTAAAATTGTCCTTTTAATTTCCTAAACCTCTAAACCCACAGGTTAGAGTGTCAAAAAAAAGCACATGGGAAATTTTACAAGGTTATTGCTTAGCAACTGCTCAATAAATACCATAACCAAAGGCGGGAGAGGAGGCACTTTGCTGCCCTGAGTAATCCCCAGGGTCAAAGCACTTTTTGGCGAAGCAGAAGCCCTGCGCGCCCGGCCCAACCTCGGCATCCCCTCGCACCCACCCCAGGGTCCAACGTGGGGTCTAATGCAGCCTCCTTTCCCGCACCGAGCTGCGATAAAGCTCACGAAACATCATCGAGGTGTCACCAACTCAAATTTAGCCACCGATGGGAAATTCAGCTTTTTTTTACCCCCACGCAGCACGCACACAGCCCCAGAGGACGCGCAGCCCGGGCGAACCCTGCTGCCCCAGGCAGGAAGGCAGGAGGAGGGCAGGGATGGAGCAGCACGCCTGCGCATCCTCCGCGGAGCAGAGACGGCTCCCAAATGGGAGCGTTTGGACACGATGGGGGCCGAGGCGCTCCCAGTGCGGCCAACAGCCCTGCTGTAACATGGGATCGCACCGCTGCTCCGGGAGGACGAATCTGCCAGCCGCCCGCCGCAGCCTCGCCGTGCTTTCCCGGAAACATCCGGCAGCCACAGGTTATGCTAAAGCTCAAACCTCCGTATCACCGCTAAGCAATTATTCACTGTTTCGTGCTCTGCAATTTACTTCGCTCTGTGCCACCGCATTAGTTACTAAGTACTGTGCGTTAGCGAGGTCGAGGGGGCAAGCTTGGGTTGCGCCAGTAATTGCACCCACGGTCGCAGCTTCTGCCGCCGCAGCTGCGGTGCTCGGCAGTGCCGTCCCGGCCGGCACAGCTGCGCCAGCAGAAAGCCTCTGCCTGGGAGCAGGCAAAGCACTTGCCTTGCCAGGGCTGGTTTTGTGGGCGAGCCGGGGAGCGGGGTACATCAGTTGCCTTTTTATTTCCTTTAGTTACAGGAAATATGCAAAATAGGAAAAAATACTTTATTCACCGCGGACATCCGTCCGCAGCTGCGCGCAGGGACGGCTCTCCCCAAGGGCGCCTTGCCAAAAAGCCCCCTGTGAGCAACCTGCTGTTTGCACAGCACTTTAGCAGAATTAGCTGTGAAAACAAGATAAAAAGGCTGTGAAATCCCTCCAGCCAGCAGGAACGAGCCCGGCAGCCGAGAGCCCTTTGAGGGACACGCAGCAGCTCCCGTGCTGCCGGCTGCGGAGCTATATGGGCTCAGCATCGCTCTGCCCTGCCAGGCACCACCCCGCTCCATCCTAAAGCAAGCCTGCCGATAAAAAACCCTGAGTGTCCTCTCTTTTTCCTTACCCCAATATTTTTGCTCTCCCCAGCTTTTCCAGGGCTTGTTCCAGCTGGAAACAACATCCCATCTGGGCACTGCCAGACCCAGGAGCTTCAGCTCTGCTAGTCCCCCCTCATCCCTGCTAAAAAAATCAATCCTTTTTCCATGTCTGGATTCAAACAAGGGCTCATTGCTCCATTGAGGAATACAAAATACCAAAAGCAAAGACAAAGTTTAAAATAAAGCAGTAACCCGGCGTTTCTGCAGCTTTCCAGCAAGCCGGGCCATGGGAGGGGATTCCTCTACCACGCGGCAGAGGCTCCTGGAACTCTTTCATCCTCGTCTTTCATTTAAAGCTCAATTAAATTTCCAGGTTTCTTTTTGTGAACAAGGGTTGCGCAGCCTGAGCGGGCTGGGTTACCGCAGAGGCTTCAAAGGGACAGGGCGCAGCCAGGAACACGGAGCCCCGGACCGAGAGGGGTCCCCAGCAAAACCCCCTTCCCAGGGGCTCCAGCTCCAGCCCAGGGACTCCACAGCCACCAGGAAGTTCAGCCTCTGAGGGTTTTACTGGAAATCAAGCAGAGCATCCAAATTAACAGAAAAACAAAGCAAGTGGGGCCTTTTTGCCCCCACCTGCAGAGCAGTGCCTATTCCCAAGCCCCAGGGCAGCCAAGCCAGGCTGGTAACGTCCACACCAGACGCAGCTCCATTTTCCAATTAAAAGCTAATTGTCTTTTTACTCATTAAACATGCCAGGCCTTACTCATTTTCCTCAGTATTTTTCTGCCCCTCAATCTTTCTTAATAAGCACTCTGCAATGCAGGACACCCAGCGCTATCTGGATTTACAGCATCAGAGCAGCAGTTAATACTTCTCAGCCTCATAATCCTTTAATTTAGGGGCAGCTCCCAAACATGTGTCGGGCTCACGCATCGATTTATTCTCCGGCGGACCCTGCCTGCTCAGGACTCCCAGCTCACGTCGGCTCCGGGAAGGAAATGCAATTCCAGGCTCAGTTTTGTAAAGTCACCTAGCACAGGAACGGCCAAGCCTGCTAAAGCCCGAGCAGAGAGGGATGGTTTTATGACGATTTCTCTTAAAATAACAGCTGAATTGAAGCAGCTAAAGCCAGGCTTTCAGACAAACGGTCCCAGCCATCTTTCCAAAGCAAACATCGCAGCACTGAGAAACAGAAATAAAAATGACTTCATTGATTTACTTTGGCCCAGAGCTTGTAGAAATGAAAAATGAGCTGGGTTTCAAAAACTCCCTCGTTTCCCAGGATCCAAGGTTTTATTAACAAGTTTGTCAGTGAGGATTTTTTGACTCTATTTCCAATGTAAGCCACAACCTGAAAAACGAGACTTACACAGCCCTGCTGGTTTTGCACCCTGCAAAGGGACTGCGGACAGTGACCCCGGTAAGAGGCACCGGGCTGAGCAGACGCTCTCATTGGCACCACCCAGCCAGAGGCAGAGCTGCCACGAGGGCTTTGGTGCCTTACGAAGGACGGCACGAGGCAGCGCAGCCCCGAACAGAGCTCACCCAAAGAGCTGGTAACGTGCTGGTCTGACCGGTGAGTCGCTCTTCAGTTTTTCCAGCACCTTTCCAATTGCAAACAGTTAATATACTGCTACAATCGCCACATTCCACCCTTGGCCGTGTCAAAACGGGACACCACACTACTGTTACCGCACTGAAACAGCAACATGGACGCAGCTTTGGCCTCCGAAGGAAGGAGGACAGAAGAGGCTCTGCTACATCACGCACTCCTGGTGCTATTCACCAGCCCACAGCTCTCTGCAGCCTCCATCCACTCCCGCAGCTCTGCGGGGATCCTGGCCACGCTAAACTCAAACACATTGTGGCACCTTCCCATAAAGTAGCCAAAACCATTTCTAAACAGCTGATGAAACTACTAAAGGTGGGGGAACCATCCCTTCTCCCCCATGCTGAGAAGCTAGAAAGAATTCCGCAGTCTGCCAAGAAGGAAAAGATCCCACGTGAAAACCGGTGCCTGGCTGCACCTCGCCACCCCGGCACGGCGCTGCCGCCCTCCGAGCATCGTGAGGCCCCAGGCAGAGTCAGAGTCCGGGCGACAGGGTGATGTTAGCACCATCGTTTATTTGAAGAGGGAGCACAGCCCCAGGGAGAGGCGCCCGCCGCTCCCCTTCTGCAGCGTGGCAGTACAAAGCAGCCCCGCAGGGAGCGAAGGGCCGGCTCCAAACACCGTCACCCCAAAAGCACCTCTCCCCTCCCTCCTCCTAGAGTGAGGGGGGACCACTCCGTCCCCGGGGAAAGCCAGAAGGGGAAACAAGACATGCAGGAACCTTCACAAAAGCCATTCCCGAGGTACCAGAGCAGCCAGCACGAAATGCAGGCAGGCAGCGTGGCCGGTCACCACCGCCCGCTGCACACGGGGGAGCACGGCTGCGTGCTGCTACTTTTGCAGAACCCAGGTCTCACAGGGAGAGGTCTGGCCGTTAGCTCTCCATCCCTCCCTCATTTGCCTTTCTGTAACGATCCCAAAACTTGCATGCCACACATCAGCCAGCAGTTAGCCCTATTTATTACAATATAGATCTACCTGGGAACAGAAGGAAAAAATCCACCCCCACACACTATGGCCTGGCAGAGGATATTCTTTCCTGGGGTTTTCCCTCCCCTCCACTTATAAAAAAAAATTTAAAAAAATAAAATAAAAAAAGCAGAACAATCCTTCATGATAAGATTAAGGTCCTTGATGTGTGACTCTGTTTCAACATGCCCAAAAACTGTCGAGCTTTCTCCTGCATGAAGAGTTGGTCTCGGGTTCCACCACAGGCCACCGCTTTCCAAGCCCTGGTCATCTACAGAGGGAAAAGAAATCATGTGTACAGCATGGTTAAGGGAGAGGACAAACACAGTGTCGGCATCCTGTTATAAAAGACTGCAAGAATAAATAAAACTAACAACTATCTACTACCCAAGGGAAATAAGACTTCGGACTTAGGAGCACCCATCTTGCAACCAGGAGGAACTTGCACACCGGCAGTTACTCATCGCAGCCGAGACGGTCGTTTCTAGCAAAGGGGGGCTACATTCAGCAGTTTCCCAGGCAAGTGCTCCATTTCAGGATGACCCACGCCCCCTTTCAGGGCTTTCCCTTACTTGGCTTGAGACAAAAACCCCGAAGCACAAACCCACTAAGGCTCCTTGTGTGAGCTAAAGGGATTCCAGAGGGATGGAAGGAATTCAAGAACAGCTTTGGGGTTTATTCCCAGCCAGTTCAATTCCTACATGAGCTGCTCAGCCCCAGGTCTAGATTGGTCCAAGACCATCCTTAACAACAATTTGGTGCCTGTAGTGTCAGCAGGGCCCTGCAGGACACGGGGAGAGCCGAAAATCAGGTGTGCTTCAGTCACTGCATGCCGGCACTCTAGGAAAACCCCTGCAAACCCTCTGATTAACGCAGCCAAGAGACACACAGTGCCCTGAACTGGAAATACCCCTTTAACATGCACTGCAAACAACCAGGGCTTAAGCTTCAGCAGTTGCTTACACTAACCCTCCCGCAGCCACAGCACGGCTCTGGGACTGATTTAGGTTCAGCCCACAGCTAGGTGAGATTCCGTAATAAATAACGGCCACTGCTAGCAACACCAGTCCGGTACAATAAATCCCAAGAGCCCAGCAACGCCGCAGACAGCTCTGCTGTCTTTGGGCAATGGGATTTCACTGCACACCTGTACTCTGTCACCAGGCAAGCTGCCTTACTGACACCTCCAAGTCACTCCCAAAGCTTTATTTATATGGATCTATTAGCTCTCAGAGCAATACAACCCTGCCTAGGACAGGAGGAGAAATGGAAGTGTTTAAGTAGGGTTTATTTTGAGAAGGGGAAGGAATTACTCTGGCTGAGGAGTACTTATTTGTCAGGAGAAACAGCTTTCACAACAGACAGCTCTAATCTAGGGACGGCTGCAACCCTCCTTGCTGCAGTGTTTAGTGAAGGCTGAGCCAAGGCTGCTCAGTGAAGACAACACAGTACCTGGGCTCTTCCCGGGATCTGAAAACACCCCCACACTCGCCCCCAGTTGCGGTGTCACCGCCTGCCAAGGAGAGCATGTATTTCCGTCCTCATTTGAGCTACCAGAGCACTCCCATGACCTGGCCCAAGCAAATATCTGCAAAACCCCAAATCCCCTTCTCTAAGCCACACCGTCTAACAAAGCAGGGATACCCCTCTACTAGCACCCTCTGCCTGCGAACATACCAAATGGTGAAGATTTAAGGAGAGCACAAGAAATCATTATGCCCCCGAGTGCATTTGTAGGCTACTGCAACTCCAGCACAGCCCGGATGCGCTCCACAGCATGGAGCCGAGGCACAGGGTGGCTGTAAGCCCTCATCACAACCTAGAAACACCCTAAAGATCAGGGAAATGGGAAATACCTTTTTGTTTGGCATTTATACAGCCCTTCGCAGACTTGCTATGCACAGAGAAGCAAAAAAGAAACCTACTGTTGCCCACTCAAGGAGTGCTCGCTGGAAAAACAAAAAAGTTTACTTCACTGCTGGGTCAAATCCTCTAAATTCCCTGATGGACTGGGACAGGATGTGGATTCCCATGGGGAAATCTGGGGCCAAACAAGCACGCCACAGCTCTGACCAGCCGCAGGGCTTTGAGCCCCAGCAGAAGGGCAGGTTTGCAAAGAGACACGAGGGAGGTGTAGCGTGACACTGCTGGCTCAGCAGCCCCAAACCTGGGTGCAAAGACAGCCCTGACAGCATATGGATGCCTGTGCAGGAGCGCACAGAGCTTCGTCCCCTCGCTCCTCCTCCCGAGGAGGGACAAGGGCTGCGCTACCAGCTAACCTCCTGGCTGTGGCTGCAGGGCTTACCGGTGCTGGTGGTCTGAAATGGCTCGGCATTTTCCTGTAGGACATTTTCTCTGGCTGCACTTGCACAAAGGCTCTGTTGAGCAAACCACTGTCGTTCTTCCTGCTCGAGGAGGAAAGGTTCAGGGACCTCGACAGGAAATTCACAGGCTGCAAAGGGGGGAAAAAAAAGAAAAGTATGAGGAAACAAGTTAATTTGCCTGATACCTGGCCTGGCCAAAAGGCCAGCTAACAAACCCAGCCCTTCATCCACATTCACATGTACTGTTCAAAGGCAGCGCAGGCGGCAAAGCTCCCACTGCTGCTTTGCACAGGGTTCCTTTGGAGCAGGAGCCAGCTCCACCCCTGCTCTGAGCACCGGACCCTCACCTGGGCTCTTTTGAAACAGACAGTCTTGGGGAGGGCAGGCATATTTTGCGTCATATCTTCATCCACGATATCCAGGGCCAGAGACTTCCGGACCTTCTTGATGGGACTCCTGCGCAACTGCGGGACATAGAAAAACCAGTGTCAGCATGAATCAACCCGGTGAAGTGCCATCTTACGGGCTCAAGGACCCACCAAGCCCACATCAGCCCAAGTCGACATTGCACCAGCACCTCAGGTGCTGAAAGGAGGTTGTAGAGAGATGGGGGTCAGTCTCTTCTCCCAAGGAACAGGCGACAGGACAAGAGGAAACGGCCTCAAGTTGCACCAGGGGAGGTTTAGGTTGGATATTAGGAAACATTTCTTCCCCAAAAGGGCTGTCAGGCCCTGGCACAGGCTGCCCAGGGCAGTGGTGGAGTCCCCATCCCTGGAGGGATTGAAAAGACGTGTAGATGTGGTGCTTGGGGACATGGGTTAGTGGTGGCCTTGGCAGTGCTGGGTTAACAGTTGGACTCGATGATCTTGGAGGTCTCCTCCAACAAAACAGTTCTGATTCTATGATTCTAAGGCGTGCTGCAGCCTTCCCCACCACAGGGCACCGCAGCTTCCAGTGCTCTCCTCCTGGCACCAGGAGCCACCGATTTAGAAGAGGAAGCCCCTTTCAGTAGGAAAGGCAGGCCACCAGGAAACCAAGCCAACAGACTTTGCCTACCAGCCCACAGCCTTCGGGGAGCCCAGCTTGCCACAGATGCTCCAAATGTGCCATGGGTCTCTCCCGTGGGTTAGGGACACGGCATCTCCTAGCATGCCCCGAGCTCACAGACCAGGACACAGCTGGCAGTATTTTAAGCAGGCCTTAACCTCAAGCACCTCTTGCTGATTAAAAGACAGCAGCCACAGGCCAAAAACTTTTTGGCATCAACAGCAGGATGAACAAAACCAGCCAAAACACCCCTTAACAGTACAGGGCAGCTCAGCAGCAGGTACTAGATGCAAAATCAACTCACTCCTTGTTTCCTCTTCTGTTTCTCAGGCTTCACATCATCCTCTATGATAAGTTCGATGCCAGCTTCACTTCGGAGCACCTCTTTCAAGTCTTCTTCCAGGTGAGGAGTCTGGGGCTGGTGTGAAAAGGCGGAGAAAGAGCACAAGACAGTCAAAATCTGTGTGCTGGGCAGACTCACAACTATTTTCCTCAAGGGATAATGGGGCCAGGGGAGCCCACAGTGTGAGGATAAACACAAAGATGACTTATTTACTTCCCAGATGGAAAAGATATGATAAGATTTCTGCTAGCCTGACAGATTTACAGGATCTCCAGGCACAAGACTCTTATCAGCTGAACCCCAAATGTGCCACCAAGGGACCAGTATGCACAGAAGGCCCGAGACACTGGAAACTGCCATCCCCGCAACACCCGCATTAAGAGACCCAGTTCCTTAGGGACTTGTTTCCTTGCTTTTCCTCAAGGTCATCAGTAGCCAAGCGCTGCAGCCTGATTCAAGGGCAGTTTTTAGCATTTTTAGCTGGTTTACAGAGGAGCTAAAAGTCCTGTAGCTACTTACCATGACACGTTCACCATGACAAAGTCCCCTTCATCCCTCCCATCTCAGCCTGGCACTACCAAACCGTACTTCGTTAGGGCATAGATAATGTTGGCTTGCAGCTCCACTGCAACCTACCCCACGTCCCGCTTGCATTCATTATGTTTCTGCCGCCAAACAGACCTGCCCAATACTTACCAGAGGCCTAATTGGTCCATATTTCTCCAGGGCGTTTTTGAAAGGCGTGGGGGTGTGAGGTGTGTTGTCCACCACATACTTCTGATCTGGTGTGACAAACCTGGCAGCAGAGAGTGGGAAAGACGAAGGATCAGACCTGCTGTAACCCACACAAAGTAACCCCTGTCCTTCCAAGCCCTCTCATTACACGAGCCACCTGCAGAGTCTCACGGGGCAGCAGCAGGAGCCACCTGCCTGGCTGGACTGTTCCTGGGGCATGAGCAGGACAAACAGGCATGGAAGAGCCTTTAGAGGTGAAAATAGCCTTCAGACATGCCAGCTATGCTGCTCCACCCTGCCAGCTACCAAGCACCCTTGTCAGAAAGCAGCACAGCACCCTGACACAGGCAACATGCAGGTCTGCAGGCCAGCCCCACTCTGCAATGCTGCTGCTGGCAGATCTCCTCAGGCCCAGCCTGGGCTTGTGACAGTCACAGCTGGACCAGCAGAAATCCTGGGTGCAAATGCACTTCGAGCGGCCAAGCCAGCTCACACCGCCTGGACAGGGGAGCTGCTTGGACCATGCCAACAACAGAGCGGTTCTGCTAGCACAGCCAGCACCCCCAAACACCGTGCTGCTTCAGGCCGCCAGCAAAACACTCCCTGTGCAGACCACCCCTTCTCACCAGCCTGGTACAGTGCCTTGGGTAATCGCCGCCCTGGACCTCCCCGCAGGTCAGGAAAAGCAGAGGGTGCAGAGCTAAAGGGATGGATCTGAACAGCTCTTGTTGAGGAAATCAAATCCCTTCCTTGCTGGCACAGGGCTCACAGCACAGCAACGGTTCCCAGACAAAGACGTGCACAGAAGGCAACAGCCCACCCAGCAGCTGAGCACAACGATGGTCACTTGGCTGCGGCCCCAGTCAGCCTGGACACTTGTTCCCTGCAGCTCAGAGAGGAGCTGTCTTGGGGGGAAACACCAATTTAAGGCAATCTCCAGCCTGCCCTGCCCCTCTCTCAGTAGTGCCAGTACAAGTACTGGGGGAGGTATGTTTAAATTGGACCAGACTCCTGCGTGGAAAAGGACGCTGCTCAAGTGGGGATGGAGGAGGAAAGGACTTACGCTGAGTTCTTCTGGAGCAGAGGGGTCTTGTCCCTGTGCAGAGGGGTGGTTACAATCACCTTCTGACTGCACACAGGCGTGGAGGTCAGAGACGGGTTCTCCAGTTCTAGTGTATCCTGTTTGGTCCAAAAGTTTAAGAACTGCACAGCACGGGAATGAAAGAAAGAGAAGACACTCAGTCACAAGCATCCCAGCATAGTATCACAAGTCATTACTTTTTCCTAAATATGGGGAAAACCTGAAGCAGGGACAATCCTCCCATACTGAGTGGCACAAGAGGGATCTGTCCCAGTATAAGCCAGGATGACTCTTGCAGACTCATATAGTCCTGTACACGGACACACATGTGAAAGTTGCCAGCAGGTGCCTCACACCTATAAAGGTTACTCACTTCCCATAACGGTTGAGTCGGTACGACTACAAGCAGCTACAGGGTAGGAGAGAAGTCTCTCCTTGCACTGGTCCAGATAAGGCCAAGCAAAATGGTGAAGGAAGGGTAATGGGAGCCCACCAAAGGTATACTACAACCTCACGTTGGCAAACGTGAGGAAAGTCCATGCAACACAACAGCGTACAAATTAACAGATTTTGCATTGAGCTGTCTTCAGCCTAAACTGTGGGAAAACCACAAACCGTCTCATCTCTGCTAGGATTTTACATCATAACAGCTAATAAGTGACACTAAGTTCCTTTACTCCTATACGGAACGAGGTTTGTACCCAAGAACCTATCGGGAGAGAAGAGCTGTGCGTGTTACATTCACTGATGGCTGAAGCTCAGCCTGAGAGGCAGGACATGCCATTTGCCCTCACTCCAGGCCTTCCAGCCTTTCACACTCTGCAGAGCTGCACATTTCGGGTCCTGCTCCGATTTCTCAGTCCTTGCTGTCCTTGCATTCAAGGTCCACCTGAACCTAAGTGTCAGACTGTCCTGTGGTGCTCTCCCGTGTGCCCCCCAGGGCTACAGAAACAGCAGAAATAAAGGCCTGGAAGGCACAGGTAGGCAGGGTCTGAACAAGGGCAGCTGTGGGAACTGTGCTGGAGAACACAGCGATGCAGCAGCCTTTATTCTGTTTTTATAGACAGAACTCCACTGTATCAATATATGAGACACCAGCAGGTTCGAACACCACAGTGCTCCAAGATGACGTATGTTGGAAACCACGTGTGCAGACACTGTAGGAGTCATGACAAAGACTGAAAGATCCTGAGTCCCTTTTGCAAAGACAACAAGCCCAGGAGCATTTTCCTAAGCACAGCAACTCAGAGATCTGCACAAGGCGCATGCTGCTGAGCCCACCTGCGTGACTCAACCGAAAACAAACAGGGAAAGCCACTGTTCACTCTTGCCACGCTGCTACCCACAGCTGGGGCAGCAATGCGGTGAGGACAGAAGCACTGTGCTCTCCAGCAACCCTGGAGCAGGCAGGCAGGCAGATCTGCACAGTAGTGCTCCTTCCTCATAGCGGGCACAGGGCAGCCGGGCTTGGCGGACGCTGCAAGCGCTCCCAGAGGCAGACCCAGGCTGCTGCTCCCACGGGAAGGGCAGCACTGAAGACAAGCCGTGCCAGAACCCAGCTCTGCGTCTTGTTTTAGCAGAGAGACACACCCTGTGCACTGGCACTGCCTCATTCAAGGGAGGAGAAACACAAAGCTGGCAGAGCTGATGGGAACACACGGCATTAAGGCAAGTAGATGGAGCACTGACATGCTTATTAAGCTCACGACCAAGCCCAAGCAGAGGAGCACAGACCGGGCTCCGTCATTGCTCCGTACCTGAGATGGAGAGAAGGGCAGTGTCTTGACAGGGGTGCTCTTGGGCGTCATGCTGTTGCAGGAGTCAAGGAAGGAAAGGCTGGTGCTGGTGGCATTCTCCGTGACGGGGGAGAGGGATATCTTCCTCTTCTTCTGCCTCTTCAGCACAGAGGGCGGCGTGCCAAAGCTCACCTCTGCGTGCGGAGAGATGGGGATGAGCTCCCCCTTGCTGCTCTTGCTCAGGTCGGAGATGGTGTGGCCATCCAGGCGGTACTCGGTCACATTGGGCAGGGACGGCGTCGGCTTGCTGGGGGTTTGCCTCACCGGGCTGTTGCTGCTACTGCTGCTGCCGGCGGAGGGTTCCTCAGGCAGGTCGAACTGGGTCAGATCACACCACCCGTCCGGGTCCTGCACACAAGGGAAACCATCAGAAGCAGCCTAGGAAGGAAAGCCGAGCAGCCGATGGTGCAGGCGCAGAGATGAACCGGGAGGTGAAATAAGTGGGTGCGTGAGATTGCACTGGCTTTTGCAAGGAGCCTGGCTAGAGGAGAGCTCAAGCCCTCCTCCCCTCTGCTGCCAGCACAGCTGAGAACCAGACCGGGGAACAGACCCAGCTGAAAGCTGCTGCTTGTGCGTAGGGCAGATTTTTCTGTTTACGCAAGGTTGGTTTCCCAGTTCAGTGCACAGCACAGCTGCACAAACAGCTGCACCCCCACACACAGGGGACAAAAAAAAGCAGCTGGGGACAGGCCTGAGGACAGGGGCTGAATGAAGCCACTGTCACCCAACACCAAACCACAGTCTTGGGCATACCAATACAGCTGGACACGGGGCTCTGCTGCAACACGCACTGCTGGCTAAAAATAACCAGAGCAGTTCAGAGATCAGCTGCTTCACAGCTCAACCCCACCATACCCGAAGTACCACACAAGCATGCAGGCCCCTAAGGACCCACTGACGGGCCGTTAAGCCTTGGGCACAGACTCTTTGTCCTCCTATACACATGCAAAGTGGATCCTTCATGGATAATCAGCTCATAAGCTCCTCAGGCAGGCTGGGGGCTGCAGAGACGTTTCCCTCTGATGGCAGCAAAGTGCTCTGTTGATTCTAGCCAGCCTCCCGCCCTGCCCTGCCTCCATCACCCTGGGGACCTCAGAGCTGCTTGACTGGCCCAAAATTACTAGTTTCAGCGAAGCTACCTCCACTGAAAGCAAATGGTGACGTCATCCCAGCATGAAGGGGTCTGTCCTGCATTCTACAAGTGGGCCTGGCCTATTCCCAGTCTGTCCTGTCCTATCCCATCCCGTAACAGGAGGGAAGGGAAAGCCCATAAGCACAAGTCTGAACTTTTATGGCAGGGAGAGCTGAGGACACTCTGGCTGATAAAGGAGGGCTTGCAATCAGGTTTGCCAGCATCTACAGCCTCCCACACCAGCAGAGCCCATGCACAAGGACGCCCACCTAGGGGAGCGTGCAAGCCCAGAGCAATACTGGCAGAGCTGGAAAGGCCTAATCCAGCCCTAGAAAAGAGATAGTGGGAAGCCGCAAGCCAATGACAGACCCAGCCCTCCTCAGGATGCCCATGGTGATGAGCAAGGGAACCCCCTAAGTTCACTCAAGGGAAAAGGGCGGGGATCAGTCTCCCTGCATTAGCTGGAGGAGCAAGGGTCCATTACTTACAGATTCAATCATGTCCAGAGCTTCACTGAAGGCTGGCACGGAGGTTGGGTACAAATAGCTGGCAGCTTCGACGACCCATTTGTACGGGGATGTGACAAATGAAGAGGCATCCTCAGGCACCGCATCATCTGGGGTCCCCTCAGCGTTGTGCTCTGCCAGTTCGGCAGCGGGCAGCTCCGAGGGCAACTCTTGCACACCCGTCACTTCCTCGTCACTGACGTCCTCTTCCTTTATTTCAGAGATATCCACTGGCCAGTTCGGCAGGACCGTCTTTGCACAAACAAAAAGTCCAGCCGTTAGTAGAAACCAAGGGAACAACGTCAAGTCCTGGGGACAAAGAGCAAGGGCCCCTGGACACATTCAGCTCTGCCCGCTCTCTTGCCTGCCATTCAGTTTGTTTCGCATCCCTGTTCTCCCTCACTGCTCTGTCCCATACCCCATGTGAGCAGGAGTTCATGCAACATAACTGCAGGATTGTTCAATTGAAGATTTCACTTAACAGGATCCCAGGAGAAAGTTGAAGGAAGGCTGAGTAGGTAGCACTAATTCTGCATTTCCTACTTTCCAAGAGCCTGTCTTTGAAAACTACATGCTTTCTTCATGAAAAAAATAAGTGAGTATACTTCCCCTGCTTCCTTTTTTAGAGGAAAGACACACAATACCTCTTCACCATGCCCCCCTGGAGCAGCCTCCTTCTCCTACCAGCAACAGCACAACAGAGCCAAAATAATCTTCAGTATTCAAGACAGACCTGATGCTGGGATTGGCAAGACGACAGCACTAGCAGACTGCTGTCCTCTGCCTGGATAACACACTCAGGCTCACATTACACCTCTCGCTCTTGGAGGGAGAGATCTCCCAAGAGCCAGTCTCTTGGAGAAGGCTGGGGGAAGGCACAGACCATCTACGTAGACACCAGGCTGTGGCAAAGACAGCAAGAGAGGCAGCGGAAGGGTGGGTGAACAGCTCTGATACGCATTAGCGGAGCAGAGGACTGACCTAGCTGCCTGCTGCAAATGTGCTGGTGCAGTACCTGGCTCCCAGCTCTCGTTCGACTTTGGCTCTCCTTGTCATCCACCTCCACGAGCAAGTACAGTGACTTGGACTCCTTAGTTTCATTGAGGAAGCCTCCTGTGTCCACCTTCCGCTTGATGGTGGAGTTCCAGTGATTCTTCACAGCATTGTCGGTCCTGCAGAAAAAGCAGAAGGAAACAGAAATCACCATTTACAGCAACTTCAAAGCACAGCTAACAGCTCCTACATGCTCTCCAGCCCTATCCTGTGAGCCC
Source organism: Phoenicopterus ruber ruber (assembly GCA_009819775.1). Classification (NCBI taxonomy): domain Eukaryota; kingdom Metazoa; phylum Chordata; class Aves; order Phoenicopteriformes; family Phoenicopteridae; genus Phoenicopterus; species Phoenicopterus ruber. Next base: position 5,535,475 of record CM020230.1, read on the forward strand.
AACACACGGATCTCCACAGACCACTCAGCTGTGAAGGCAACAGTGAGCAAAGAGGTCCTACCTCCCAGGCAGCAGCTTGGCAATCTCTGCCCAGCGATTCCCCAGGATCTTGTGGGCCTCAAAAATGATGCGATCCTCCTCCTCTGTCCACGAGGACTTCTTCACCTCAGGGTTCAGGTGGTTATGCCAGCGCTCCCGGCACTGCTTCCCTAACCGCCCTTTCAGGTGCTTGGCTATCAGGGTCCATTGTTTGGTGCCATATTTTTTAACCAGTTCAATTACCTTCAAAGAGAGTGAGAGGGAAATAAGGAAATGGAATAAAGGAGGGGAAGGTCAATACAGTCAGGCTTTGCTCTTCACCTCTCTTGGGATCAGGTAAGGGCAGAGAAAGGCCCCTTAGGAGCAAAAGCTGGAGGGATCCAGCACTGACAATCAGGTGTACCAACACTTGTGAGAGCAACGATTCAGCCGAATTTCTGAAAGAGGCTGTTTCCATGCAGATATTTTGTCACATAGCACCTGTGAATGCAGACAACTGCTCACAGAAGACGGGGTAGAGACTGGCAGGTGCACCAGGGGCAGAGGGGCCCAGATTTAGAAACACATGTCCATTTCTGAGGAAGGGCCAAGTCCCACGTGCTCCAGGGCTCCTCTGCCCTCCCTCCTACCGAGGACCTGGCTGCACGACAACAGTCCCCATCAGCTCTGCACTGGTCTGCCCGCTGGGACAGAGGCGCAGCCTCCCTTTAACAGTGTGCTACACCAAGGACACACCAGGACCACAGCTCCATGCCCCGCTAAGCACAGTGAGCGCTCCAAAGCGTAAATGAGCCATATTCGCTTAAGAGCCATCCACTTTGCCACTTCCCCTTCACCCAGGGCTTTGTCACTTCTGCCTGAGGCTCAATGCAAATGCTTCTGGGCTCAGAATCTGTTCTGAGCCCCTGCGCTATACCCATAGCACAGTCAGGACAAAAGAGTCTACCGCCTGCAATGTTCAGCCCACCAAAATCTTAGTGAGGAGGCTGAAGGGTTCTCAAAGAGCATTTCTACCCTGGCCAGCTGCGCTCAGCTGAAAGGTGCAGGTAGACAGGTGATGCTCACAGTGCTCTTGGCCCATAACAAACCTCCCTGCTGCAGACTCTTGACTATCAAGCACAGGCAAATGGACCAAACACAAAGCTGAGGCACAGGCCAAGGAGCTGGAGTGCTTGCAGGGCAAAGCAATGTGCATTGTCAGGAGGAGAAAGCGGGAGCCCAGCCTGGCCAGGAAGGCAGGGAGCATCATGACTGGGTAGGCTGGCAGAGTCAGGACATGCAAAGGGAAGGGAAAGCAGGCAGCTATTGCTCTGCTGTAGGAAGGTGGAAGGACATCATAAGCTTCCTTAAGACGTGCTCGACATAACACACAGATGGGAGCTAAAAGGGACCATAACAGCCTGTAATGGGACCAAAAGGGAAAGAAACGGGGGAGCAGAAGTGTTACAGAGAATCTGACAAACTAGGAAATTTTGCAGCAGAAAACCTTGGTAAAAGTTGGAATTCATTCCAACTTCTCTTAAGTACATCAAGACAACGAGTTTATCTGAGCTGGCCCCTCTCAGCTCACTCTGGAATCAGCAGAGAAACAGGTTTGCAGAAGTCATGATTCCCCTAGCCGACCTCAGACATCCACTTCAGGCTGTCTCCTGTGGCACAGGAAATGCCAATTTTATTTTCTCTTGGGTCCAACATGGCCAGGTCAGGTGGAGATCTGCCAGCAGGCAGATGAATTAATTCCCTTTTCTGCTCTCTCCCTTGGCAGCCTACTGTAGCAGTACTGTGTGAAAGGGACAAGGTGTTTAGCTAAAGAGGCCTAGACCTGCTTCTGCTCATCATGACCACAGCTGCATTAGTCTGCTCAGAACAGGTCAGAGTGCTGCTCTCGCGGATATCCACCACTGGAAAGAATTACCCACAGTTTACAAAAAGACCTGAGGTTCTGACACCTCCATCGTCCCCGCAGACAGTCACAGTCCAACACTCGGATCCTCTCGGCCCTGACTTACCTTTTGGTCCTCCTCTTTGGTCCAAGGGCCCTTAACCAAGTCTGGATTCAACACTCGCAGCCACCGGTACTGACACTGCTGATCACTGCGGTTCTAGGAAGAGGAATGAGAAGAGCCATGCGTTAGACCGGAGGCTCCAAAAGCCCCTACAGCAACAGCAGTCCCCACACACACAGGCTGTCCCATGGAAAACTTGCAGAAGCGCATGGAGAATACTGGGCACAGAGACAGGAACCTCAATTTCTCACCCCAGCTCCAACAGACTTGCCCTTGAAGGTCTTCTATACAAGAAGGACTTGCTCTCCCTGCCCTGAAGGAGCACCCTTCCACAGCCTGGAGCTGCAGTCACAGAACTGAGTCACACCGTGCAAGGTGCTGCACAGACACAGAGAACCAGTGCAACGAGTACAAGCAGCAACATGCAAACACTACAATTCCCAAGTGGACAAGGGGTCACTTACAGGAAAGTGACTGGCCAGGAACTTCCAGTCATTCTGCCCGTAATGTCTTACTAACATCTTCAGCTGCTCATCCTGCAAAGAACAAAGACATCCACTTTCACATACACTGAGGCAACACACGCCACAGGCACCCCTGGGCTGATGGCATCAAGAGAACAAGCTAGATGTTTTGAACTATCAAGAAGCTTTTTTTGGTATTCTGCATTCAGGGGAGGAAGGTAGCTCACACCGCACTTTAGCAGCGCTGCAGTACGTGGAACAGACCATTTGGTTCTGGGCTCTGTACTAGGGCAAGCTTATACAGTGAGTACAAAACAAGAGCTCAGCTCTGTTCCGGTACAGTCCAGTTCAAACCCTGTGGCCAAGGCTACCTGCTTATCCAGCCCCAGTACACCCCTGACCAGACAGTCCATCTCCCAGCTCAGCCACTGCTTTTGCCTGGCCAAGAAAGCCGACTGGTTTAAGCGTATCACCACTAGCCCAGTTATCTACTGTCTTTCAGCGCTACAGGGCTCTACAGCATCTCTCTCCTGAGCCCTGCTGCAGCCCAGGTGCACCTACTCTTACAGCTCACAAGAAGTCTGCTGTAGGTGTCCTTGCCTGCATGCTCCGGCTGGGCAGACAGAGGCATGAAATAATTCCCTGCTCAACATGAGCCCGGGGCTTTGATCCCTGCACAAAGACCACCTTACTTGGTGTTCAGACCCCAGGGGAGACAGGACATCTTGTAGTTTTCATACAGAACAAAGATGATGGAGGAACTGGGAGGAGTGAAGAGAATATCCCAGCTGATTTCAGGCTCTCAGCCAGGATGACTAAGCCATGATCCCAACAGTCTCAACGCTCCCTGCTTTTTCTAGGGAAAAGAGACGTCATTTCCACTGCGCAATTCAGCTTGCTGGACGCCCTCTGGAACCCCTCTTTGCTCACAAGAGCGCTGCAGGCAGCGGATGCCTCACTCAGGGCTCACACGCTTAAGCTAAAGTGGTTGGAGCTCTTGCTCTCCAGGCTACACTTCAAACACCCCTGAACCTCCCAGCCTCATAAAGCCCTCAGCTCACAGCAGCAAAACAGACACACGGTCTTCTCCAGGAGCAAGACAGCGGGAGGTGGTGTCGTGGCCAGCAGAGGAGGACTGGGGTGGAGGCACCCAGGCCCCGGGTGCCATGCCAGAGGCCTACGCCAAAGCACCTGCTCTCAGCAAGCGCTGGGCTCTCACTCACCTCTTCTTGCGTCCATTTGACTTTGCACCTGCCGTCCCGCTGCTCCGGCACATCCGAGTCGGTATCCTGGCAGTGCAGCTCATCCTGGTCCTCACTAGAGATGAGCAAATGGAAGATTATAATTTCCACCTCTGATAAAAACGGAGCAGAGGGAGCAACCTCCACCACGCAGAGCAGAGCTCCAGAGAGGAACTTGCACTGCGCAGAGCAGAGCTCCAGATCCACTCTCTTCCAGCACTGAGCCCCAACACCTCACAGACATTCACTCAGACGCCCCAAGTTTAAAGGAGTCCCTCAGCTCTGGGCTCCTGGTGCGTGCCAGCAATTTTTACGCTGCCGAGAGGAGGGGAAGGAGCGTTTCCTCTTGATTTCTGCTCCCTTCTGTCCCTCTGGGAGGACATTGCATCTAGAGACTGGCACCATTTCCCCTCCTTACAGCTCCCCAGTCTCCCGGATCGCTGGAGTAAAGGAAAGGGACGGGAGAAGCAGCCAGGAGCCAGCCAGCGCCGGGAGCGCAGCCCCAACGGGCTCTGCGCATCCCCCCCCGCCCTGCCCTGTCACCCCCCTGCTCCCCAGCGGGCAGGGCCAGGCCCGCGCCCCGCTCCCGGGTGGAGCCAAGAGGAGCCTTTAGAGCGGGACCCGCGGAAAGGGGAGCCCGGGGGCTGCGGCCCTGCTGCAGCCCGCCGCCCCGCTGCCCGGCCGGAGAGCGGGAACGGGCCGCCCGGGGGGGGGGCCGCGCGGCGGAGAGGAGCCTCCAGGGGGTCCCCAGGACTAGCGCTCGCTTCCCCCCGCACCAGCCCGGCGGGAAGGCGCAGAGCCGGCGCACGAAGCCCCCGCGGCGGCGGGGGGGGGCTGCACTCACCCGCGGCTGCGGCGCGCCATGCCGGGGCCGGGGCCGGGGCCGGGGCCGGGCGGCGGCGGCGGCGCTTTCCTATCTCGCGCCAACGGCGCCCCCCCCCCGCGCGGGGCCGGGCCGCGCATGCGCGCTGCCGCCTCCCGCCCTCACAAAGAGGCGCGCGCGGGAGGGCGCCCGCCTGCCCCGCCCCGGGGAGCCCCCGCCGCCCCGAGCCCCCCAGCGCGACCGCAGGGGGCAGCCCTGGGTGCGGGGCAGGAGGATCCCCCCGGGTCGCCCCTGCACAACCCGCCGCAGCCCCCCGGGAACGCGGCTCTGGGCGGGTCTGGGGTGTACCGAGACCCCCTCAGGACGCGGCCTTGCTTAGCTCTCGGCAGGGGTTTGCTGCTGCCTCACCGCAGCCAGCCAGGGGACACAGGACCCCCGGCAGCCGCCTTCCCCTCAAAATGGGAAAAAAAAAAAAAGCAAATTAAAATCAAGCACCTTCCCCACGTTGCTTTTGCAGCACCCCTCGCTCCAGGGGTGCGCTATGGGGTCCTTAGAGGAGGGCACGGGTCTGGGGCTTCCTAGGAGAGAAGAGGGGTGGTCAGCAGGGAAAAGCTCAGCACGCCCCACGCCCGGGCAGCGGCACCGTCACACCGCGCACAAAGGGCGGGAGAGAAACTGCAGGGGAGCAGCTGCCCCCGTGACAGCCGGCCCTGGATGGGCCAGCGCGTTGTACAGCATTCCGGATTCCTGCTGTTTTCACGCTGCACGCGCACCTGCCCATATGTTATCTGTAATTATCTAACTGTTCCCCCTGTGCTTGGCCCTGGCGAGGCCGCACCTCAAGTGCTGGGTTCAGTTGTGGGCCCCTCACTCCAAGACAGACACTGAGGGGCTGGAGCGTGTCCAGAGACGGGCAACGGAGCTGGGGAAGGGTCTGGAGCACAAGTGCTGTGAGGAGCGGCTGAGGGACCTGGGGGGGTTTGGCCTGGAGAAAAGGAGGCTGAGGGGAGACCTTCTCGCTCTCTGCAACTCCCTGAAAGGAGGTTGGAGCCAGGGGGGGTCAGTCTCTTCTCCCAAGGAACAGGCGACAGGACGAGGGGAAACGGCCTCAAGTTGCGCCAGGGGAGGTTTAGGTTGGATATTGGGAAACGTTTCTTCCCTGAAAGGGCTGTCAGGCCCTGGCACAGGCTGCCCAGGGCAGTGGTGGAGTCCCCATCCCTGGAGGGATTCAAAAGACGTGTAGATGTGGCGCTTGGGGACATGGTTTAGTGGTGGCCTTGGCAGTTGGACTCAATCTTAAAGGTCTTTTCCAACCTAAACGATTCTATGATAACATCCCTATTCAGCCTGTGCACGTGGATGCTCCTGGCCAGCATTTCAGAGCAAACAACACAAAACTGAAGAGAGATGTCGCCTTGTTGGGGACCCTCCCGGAGTGTTGTGTCCAGGCAGGAAGGTTCCATGTGTCCTCCTCCTCCTCCTCCTGCAGCAGAGGACCACAGCTCCCATGAACAGCCCTCTGCTCGCCGGGGCTGCCCACTGACAGGCTACAAACACAACCAAGCCCTTGCAGGACTCAGCTTCCCTTCAGCAGTTAGCCACAGCCCACAACCACTGCCCCTGTGCTTAAAAAGCAGCAAACAAAAACCCCTCCCTCTCCCAACCTAGCTTAATTAGGAAATTAGCCTGTTAACGAATTACCAGAACTATAAAACCGCTATAAGCAACACTGGCAAAAAAGGATCAAGATCTCAAAGAGGGTCTCTATAGAAACTGCAAGTAAGTAGTACTTTTTAGTCTATCCTCTTTAGCATGTACTTTTTTTTTCATTAGTATTTCTCACGTACTAATTTTTTAAAAAATGTCTTTAAGGAAAAAGTATGTTAGTCTCTTGAAGACTTTCCTTCTAGACTGACCATACAGCCCCCCTTTGCAGTAAATTCAGGAGCCTTTTATCTCTGCCTTTACTGTGTTCAGTGTAAAAGTGGTTTTAGAGTGCAGTAGCTGCCTGCCCCATCCCCGACCTGCCCTGTCCCTCTGGGGGCGGCTGGGAGGCAGCCGCTGGCTGAGCCAGCGGTGAGAACCCCTCCTAGCTGGAGGGGAGCATGAAGGAAGCTCCTGCCCACGGAGCAGAAGGCAGGGGTGTATGGCATGGGACCTGCCAGGAGGGCCTGTCCCCAAGGACCTCCCTTGCTGGACCTGGGCTGTGGGACCCCCCCAAAGGTCTGCAGGTGGGGGTTACCCTGTGTGGGACTAAAGGTAAGACAAAAGCTGCTCCACAACCTCTCCCATCCTAACCAGAGCCCAGTTTTAGTGCTTCCATCTCAAAGGAACTCAACTCTAACTGGGGTCAATGGTCCTCTGACTTGAGGAACAAGGATAAAGTGTATAATATCTCTGGGGACAAACAGCCCCATTTTAGTACCACTAGCAGATGGAGAGGTTTACTGAGACTCTTTACACCCAGGCGTACAAAGCTAAGAGTAGTGGTATACAGGCTGAGGCTGAATGAACACCGCTCTAGGGATGCTCCATGATGACCTCCAAGCAGTAAACAGGCCTTGGTGCAATTGTGTTGCTCTAGAAGACAATGACAGGCTGGATGCCCACCTGCCTGTCCTGGCTGCCACTCAGCTCCTCGCTCTCTTAAGCGAGACCGAGGCAGGACGGTGCAGAGAGCAGGCCTGCTACTCTAAGTCTGCAACTCATTAGTGAACAGTAACGAACAATAACATGTTTATTCTAACAGGAACATCCTGGTCTCTGTAAGCCTGACAGCGGTGGGATTCTGCACCATGCTGTCCACCAAGAGGCACGGCACCAGCATCCTGACCATAAAGGAGATCCTGGAAAATGGGTTTGTGGCCGGGGCCTTCAGCCATACCCATTCTTCTCCTGTCCACAGTTATTACATGGACAACAGCAGTGCCTCCAAACCAGACACCTGGGAGCTCCTCGTGGACTTGGACAACGCAACAAAAGGCAGTTCCCTGTGTGTTGTCAAGCAGTCGGAGTCTCTGAGCAGCTGTGTGAAGACCGACCTGCACAGCCTGACCCAGGGCATCTCTGACCTCAGTCTTGTCTGTTTCTGCAAGACCCACCATGGTCAGGACCTGTCCGGTTTGCCTTGTGAGCACCCCAGCAGAGCCGGCTGCCTGGCAGACGTGGCATCGCAGAACACCTCAACGCCGTGCAAGAAGGAAAAGCACCCCAAGCTGCTGGAGAGCCTGCTCTCCAAGAGCACCGAGCTCATCGGCGACCTCTCAACCCTTGGGAAGGCGCCAGCACCCAGATGGGAGATCTCGGCAATAAAAGCCCCCCTGGATACCAGCCTGTCCCTTGACGTGAGCACCGAGGAGCTGAGGTTACTGGGATGCTCCAAACCGGGCACGCCGTCCTTGGAGACCTCTGTAGTAATTCCTCTGGCTTGGCCTGGAGCCTTCAAGAGGCACCCTACGCTGATCCACAGGTCCGCCACCCCCGAGACCCAGCTGAGCGATCTTGAGCCCGTCCCTGTGTTTCTGCACCAGGCTCTGTGACGCTGCTGCGCTGGCTCCGCGCCGGGGCCGCGCCGAAGCGCCCGGGGACCTTCCGTGCTGCAGAGGGGTGCGCTGAGCTGCCATCCCCGCTGCGGCACAAAGATGGAGCCCCCCTGCCCTGCCCTGCCCTGCGCCAGGGGCTCGCTGCTGATGGCACCACCTGGGGAAGGTGGCAGAAAGGGTGCACTGCCTGGGGCAGCGCTGGGCGGAGGAAGCCCGGGCTGCTGACGGCAGCCCCGAACGGTGGCGGCAGCCCTGCCGGCTCCCCCCTCTCCCTCACCGCTCTCTTTTGTATCAATGCAATAAAGATATACGTTTCGCTGCGCGTGTGGGCGCTGATACTCGCTGCCAGGACGCCGGTAAAACCCCACCGAGAGCAGCCACCTCCAGCCCCCCCCCCACCCGCGACGGGAGCCCCACGCGGCTCCCACGGCCCGCGCGCGCCGCAAGGCCTCCGTGGAGCTCCGCGACCCGGGGGAGGGGGCCTGTCCGCGGCCGCCTCCACGCGCCTTCCGCCGCGGCCGGCTGAGGAGGGGCGAGCCGCCGCGCCAAGGCGGCCGGGCCCTGCCGAGCCCCGGGCGGGGAGCCCCGCGGCAGCCACCGCCCCGGCCCCGCTCCCAGGTGCGCGGCCCGGCGCCGCCCCGCCCGCCCGCGTTACCTGGCAGAGGGGCCCGGGGAGCTCTCGGTGGCGGAGGGGCGCGGGGGCGCGGCTCTGCCCCCCGCCGCCGGGCCATGGCGGCGGCTGCCGGGGCCGGCCGCTGCCCACGGGGAGCGCGGGCGGGGAGGCGCCGCCGGGCCGGGATCCCTCTTCTGGCGCACGGGGAGAAGAGCAGCCTGAGCGCGGCGGGCCCGGCCCGGGCAGCGGGGAAGCAAGCGGCTCCGCGGGAGCGCCCGGCCGGCTGCCGAGCCCCCCGCCCCGCTTCGTGCAGGACTTTAATCGCCGTCCGAGCGGGAGCGTTTGCCGCCGCACCGAGCCGCAGGGACGCTTCACTCGGTCACTTCCACGCCCCGGTCGAGGGAGAGAAATGAGCCCTCCCCACTCGCACCCCACCCGTTAGGGACTGTCCTGCTCCACTGTGAGAGCTCCCACCTTACACAGCCACTTGCTCGCCTGCCTTTTATTGCTCTCCCAGCGCTGCTGACAGCGGGCGCGAAGGCGGGAGAACTACTTGTTGAAACCAGCTTTCCAGGGCACTTACAATATACACTTCCCCCTCTCCTTTTAGGGATAGATCAAGGGATGAGAAGTCATGTTGCATGAGGACAGAGAAAAAAGGGAAAGCAGCAATCTCTGCTTGTAACCAACTTTTGTGAGTTACAGCAGTAATTTCAGTAATATATAAACTCCGTAGCCAGCTGCGTGCCTAACCTTCCACTGGCCTAGCCTCACTTCTTGAAAGGCCTCGCCCGCTTGCACTCCTTCCAATTTCTGTCCATCGGCCATAAACTTTACGTGTACCATATTCCCACGACCCAAGCAAGCACTTCTGTTTACAAAATAACAGTTTAAATACTTGCAGAGGGCCAAAGGGACAGCTTTCAAAGAGAGACACGAGCCATTGCCTCCACATGTGTTTCACACTAGAGCTTCTGGCCAAAAAAACATCCAGTGAAAAAAATCTGTTCTTTTACTTCTTGCACTGCAGACAAACAGTAAACAGGGAACCGCTTGTACGCTCTGGCTGCTCAGATGACTTTTTTCTAAACTATGGTACAACATCAGGAACAGGTGACAAAAACAACTCGGAGAAAGGGCCCGGAAAGAGAATGTATTTACAGTTTGAAGTATAAACACCCCAGAACAGTACAAACCAGAGCTATAATTAGCAGGAGGGTCACACAGTTGTTTGGTTCAGCTGCAGTCTGTGCCGGTTGACTGATTGGTATTGATACAGCGGAGGAAAGATTCAGCTTATTGTGTAAATCTGGAGCTGGAATGTACAAAGCACTCTGTGTGACAAACACAACCACGCCAGTAAACCAAAATAAATAAGAGGAAGAAATGAAAAATTGCAAACACGCTGCTATGAAAAAGGCATGTCTGCAGCGTAAGAAGAGACACCCCCACTTCTGGTAACACCGTATCGGCACATCGCAACTGGTCAGTAACTCCGCGGGCGCTTTGGGGCACCTCCTTTAGAAAAACCTGCCCCAAGCTGGCATCCAAAGCACGGAGCAATGCAAAATGAAAGTGTTTCTGGTGGGATAACAGCTGAACAGATCTTTTGGAACAAGCAGCTTTCATGTCAAAAAACGTGGCAGAGGAAGATAAAGCATTGTGTCATAAAGGCTGCATGGAAGGCTTGAGCAGGGGAAGAATTTAAGTTTCACAGTGTGAGTGTCAGATTGACATCCAAAAAATGTTGTATTTAAAGTGCAGTCTCACAGTGTTGATACAAAAGAAAAGTCCTTGCAACAAAGACACGCGGTGTAATGATGTTGACAAACCTTTTCTTCTCGCCATTCATACCCTCACCTCTATTTCTGCCGAGCACTGAGCTTCAGCATTTCATGGTCAATGAACTCCACTTGAATTTCCAATCTCGTGCATTACCTGGCTCACTATCTCTGGGAATACACTAGATCTCAAATAACTGTAAGGAAAAACATTCCTGAGTTTCTACACCGTATCACATTTTCTTAATAATGATCCATTAAATCTTAAAGTCTTTTTCATCTGAATGCTGTCGCTTCTTTTCAAAGTGATGTATTTTCAGTCTTACACGAGGCAGCGATCTGCAACAATGTCATTATGGCTTAATTTCAGTTCTTCCCCTCCCTCGGAAGAAATGTCTTCCTTCTACAGTAACAAACCCACCTCTCCTTGGCTCACTTCGGCAGAGACAAAAGGAGACTGCCTCAGGGTGACACTAGCGTATTTTCAGCAGCTCCTGTGTTTATGGCTGTATTTTCCCTTCCACAGCTCACAAACCAAAATCACAATCTTGCCCCCAGTGCAATTAAGGGCTCCGTGTGCACCAGGAGAACCTACAGTAAGCCTTACTACAAGAAAATAAATACTAGAGCCAGAAAGAAGGACCCAAACCATGTTTTCTTAGTATAAGGTTTTTTTTTTTCATATATTACAAAATTACAGTTTCAATAAAGAAGTAGAAAAATAGGAAATTATTTGAAAAGTGCTTGCAAAATACAAGCACTTCCTCAAAAGGCATTAATTATCCAAACTACTACACATAAATGATCCGCACATTCAGCGAACTACTGAGACAGTCCCAATCAATATACTGAACAGAGAGGTTGAAAACAATGGAAAAGGATGTTTTTACTAAAAGGTCTATCTCCAACTGGGGAAAACCAGGTCTCAGTTACCATTCTGGAATCCAGCTTCACTTGTGTCCGTATCGTGTTCCTTAGGCAAGGGAACGGGAGGGGAAAAAAAGAAAAAAAGAAAAAAATAATTTTAACAATAGGGTAGAAACGTCAGATTTTTGTCTTAACTGGACTGTTTGAGAAACGGAATACTTGTTAGTAGAAACAGCTGAGCTGCCAGTATGCTCCAAACAGATTTTGAAGCATCAAATTTACTGTGAAGAATTATTTCAACACCGTTGTGCAGTTTCAGCACAGTTGAGCTGGTTTCACATCTACGTTGTAGCGTTAGCAAGCACTGTGAACGTTCATGAGGGCTCGCTGCTGTGACACAACGCACCATCAGTGAACCGTATCGAGCTGAAATTACCACAACTGCGCTTGCATGTATTAATCCCCCAATTAAAATAAATGAGAGACTTAATAAATTGAGCACTACACACTCTATACAGATTAAGAGTCGTAAGTATTCTGGATCACGCTTCACTGGTCTGATTTATTGTACAACAAACGTCTTAACACATCACCGTACCGCTTGCCTGCGACAAGTGTAGCTGCTACAAAGATCCATCAGCGCCAGCGCTGATACTACCGACTATTCACGTGTAATTCTGTTATTAAAAATACCTGATTCAGTTTCTTAAACTCAACCACTTGGAAGAAGATGTGCTCCAGGATATGTTTGGCATCTTGCTTCTCCTTTGGGAGTTTACTTGTTACTCCTAAGATATCGCCGCATTTTCGTACGTAAAACTCCAGGTCATCATCAGTACCTAAACAAGCATCCCAAGGAAGAGGGCAGTTGAGTATCACACATATCCGTACTGGCTGCGCAAAAATCTCATTTGTTGTTGGCGTTTTGGGAGGTTAAGTCCCGTAACTTAAGTTCAGTGGACTAGCCGTGATGTATTCTTGCACCTAGTACTTTCTCATCCTTTTAGACTTAAGGTGTGTTTAGAATAACCTTAACATTTTAACTTCAAAGCATAAAAAGCTGTGAAATAAATCACCAAGAGCGCGCAAAGCAATTTATGCACGACATAGGAAACAGCAAGCAGAAACATAATGAAATGTCATGTAACCAACAAAATGAAATGTCATGGTACACAAAGCCACGTTACGAATTTCCAAGGCCTTCCAATTTCTTGGCCCAGGATGAGAGCAGTGGATTTTCATAAGTGAGGACCATGTTTTAAAATCAAATACAACAACAATTTTCCTCCAAAAACTTGGACTTTAGATATAAGTGTGTAAACAATCAGTCTGCTCCGCTTACATTTGTTTGTAATCTCTGCAAGACGAGCTTTCTCAGAGGAAAATGTTTCATCCAAGTCAAACAGCTCCAGCGGGGGAGGAGGCAATTCTCTGAAAGCAGGTGGAAAAACCTTGAAGAGAAGAATTAGCACAGTTTATTGCCAAATATTTTTCTTACACTTTACAGATCTTGAAGACAACAGTTTTGTGGACTTAGACTGGACTTGAAGAAACCTTTTTATAAAGTCAAAAGCAACTCCAAAGCCCACGGTACAAAGGTACACCTTTTTAAAAATTCCATTTATATTTTGTAAAAATAACTGAACATTCCAAGAGAGTTTAGGCACAAGTATGCCAGAATCATCACCTAGCACCACAACTAGACATACTGCATTTGCAGTTCGTTTTCAGTGTTGCTCCACGAGACCCAGGTGATAGCTGAGATAGCCGAGGTACCGAGCTCACCAGAACAGCTCCCCTTGGAAACGCATTCACATTCATTCTGGTAAGAGTATTTTCTTTTTCATGCAGTCACCACTTATGCCACAAGTTGGACTTGTGTTTTTAAAGAGCAGCGCATGAGACGCTACTTTCAGTTGCACTCCTGCAGCTGTAAGGATCCCAGTAAGGTTTCCTCAGTGGCCATGGTGAAGAAGGATGGAGCCACGATGGCAAAACTCAAAGATACTCAAAGCTTTTCAAAGTAAGTTTGACACCGCCGAAGCTCGTGTTGCTGCTGCCAGCCCAAATCTCTGCTGGTAGACGTTTGGCCAGCCCTTGCTGTAAAAGACCAACGCTCCACTTTCTACTTCCCCAAAGGATACGGGAGATGGAAGAAGAGTGGGACAGACTGGCTCCTGCCCTGGCAGCAGTCGGTTTATCACTCACACCACCACTGCTTTCTGAAATACCACGTTCTGTTTCCACAGTAAGGCCTGAACCAGCACCTCACAGGACTGGGAGCAGCTACTTGGCTGAAGGCTTAACACCCAAGGCATCCCGAGCTCTCTAGGAACTTTGCTGTGGTACCAGAGGCTACAGTTTCAAGCTCTGCTGATAAAAACTAGAAGCATAAATAAGTGCTCTTTCCTAAAAGATAGTCCCTGCAATGTATTCAACTCCCAAGTGATTAATTACTACTACAGCTTTTCTCACTTTTTTCTTTTTTTTCTTTTGAAAGAACTATGGAAATGACAGACAGAAGTTTTACATGAAACAGAAGGGTTCTCCATGTGCTGTATGAGCAAGGAGATGACTCACAGCTGGCTGGAGGACAGGTAGTGGAGTCTCAAATTGAGGTTGAATGAGTTGCAGGGGTTCGTGCTTCACATTCAGCTGTTCGTAAGCTCTGCAGCACAGAAAAAGACAAAGTATGAGAGAAGAAATGACACAACAGTCATTTCCACTTGCATGCAATAAAGGCTATAGAGATGAATTTTTATGAAGACACCAGGGTCAACATTATGCACAGTCATAGCATTAAAAAAATGGGATGTCTAATTTTAGAAGGACCCCAGAGAACTACATATCAGTAGTAACCGAGTTCTACAGCAAGCGAATCAGTTAAAATTATGACAGAGAAGATAATGATAGGTGGATATATCAGATGATAAAAAAAGAAGGAAGTCACACCTCAGTCCTTCAAGGAACTTTTAAAGGGATGAATGTGCATGAGGAAAAAGTGATCCAGTTCAAAAAGAGCAGACTTGGGATTTCAAAAAGGTTTTTCAGGAAGTCCACAACCAAAAGCTATTTTAAAATAAGTTACTTGTTATGGGATGAGAAGGGAAATCCCACTATGAATTGACATCTAGCGAAAATACAAGAAATACAGAGTAAGAAGAGAGAGTGTCCACAACAGAGTGGAGTTTCATGGAATCCGTGTTAAGCCTGTTACTATTCAACATGTTCACACACAATCTGGTAACAGATGAGTTATGAGGGACAAAGCTGCTAGCGATACAAAACTGGTAAAACTGAGCAGCAGATAAATCTCAAGACACAATTATTGGGAAATGCAAAGATGAATGAAATGCAGCTTCAGTAAACGCCAAGTAATTCAAAAGCGGAAAAACAACCAGCTCTTAGTTGTCGCTCCAGAAAGTGCCCAACATCAGTGTAGATAGTTCTACTAAAACTATCAGTTCACTGAATCAGCAGTAGTCAGAAAAAAGGAAAAAAAAATGCCAGAAACTACAGCTAAGACCAGAAGCAAGAGAAAACATCACTGTCACGCTGTACAAAGCAATCTTCCGGTATATCCACATTCCGAAGGCTGCCTACAGCTCAGTCCCTGCTGCTCTTGAGCAGACACAGTTAAGCACAAACAGACAATGCAGAATACACAACGGAAAAATAAATAAATAAATAAATAATCACAGCTGCTGACTTGATAACTGAAGGGAGGGCAGTTGTATCCAGCTGATAAAGGGATGTATCAAACAGCTTTGTAAAGTCTCTTGGGTTCTCATCTCCTTCTTGCAGACAGACTCGCAGCTGCTCAGACAGCGCGGCTGTATCTGGGAGCATGGTATAGTCTGAAATCTGAACACACACACAGATACACACACCTTGGATTTAAAAAGACCAACCCATTGACATAGTCTCTTCCTAGTTTATATCTCACCTAAAATCTCATCTAGAAATAATTATTTCACTTTTTACCAGGTATGACCATTTGCAGTGCAGCTTACTTCCACACTAGACTGTGGAAACTCTTACTCTCTTAGCTCTAAAGCTACTCGCCAGTAGCCGAATTTCTGCTAATTCTTTAAAATTAAAAGAAACAGCTTACTAGTCAACTGTGGAAGACTGTTGGTCTTTTTATGCACACAGTATACAATTTTATCATGTACGATACTTCCAAACAAAAATAGTGTTTGCATACATCAGTTAAAAAGGCAACTAAAATTGATACACAGGTTGATCCCAGCTCACATACAGAAAATCTGCCTTCACTTCTTGCATGTTCCTCTTGTCTGAGGGCTCAGTGAAGTGCAAACTTATTCAACTGGAGCAGCAAACGATCTCATAAATGTGGGCAAATTGGAGAGAGACTTTCACAAATGAAACCGGATAATGAATAGCAATCTAAGTCTGACAGAGACACAATACCATTGTTTTTTATGCCTAATCCATCTGTCTACTCCATCTCAGACCCTGAATAAAGGATCTGCAACAACAACAGCATCCATCTAGCTGTTAACCTTTTTGTGCTAAATACGTGGTTTGCCAGAACTGGTGCTGTAGATCACACTATTATTTACTTCCTTGTGATGGGTCTCTCTTACCTCAGGGTCCTCCATATCCATCTGGTTTAAATGGATATCTGACGTTGTGAGCCACTGGAAAAGCACATCCTGGAGAAGGGCAACACTTAATTAATGTCAGGAGGGTCCAAGTAATCTTATATTATGCTTAAACATTCATATTAAATCTATTAAATAACATACTATGAAAAAGGAGAAAAAAAGGGTAATAAATCAAAGAATATCTAGGGAGAAAATACAAACTTTATTTGTATTTACATACAGAAGCAAATGAGTCACAGCAATGAGCATACTTTGTACGAGGTGCATACTTTCAGGAACACCTCAGCAGGAAACCCCCTTCTTACACAAAACGATGTTACATACCCCACTTCGGAAAGCGCATTACAATCTCCAGGTATCAGGCGCTATATATGCAAAGGTTTATTATTAATCAGTAGCCATAATCAAGCACTAAAGAAGCTAAGAAAAAGTAGTAAACAAAAAAAACAACCCCCTACTGAATATTTAAATATTAATAACAATAAAGTGGTGAACAGAAGTAGGAAAAGCTTTTCAGAGTCCTATAACATAAATAATAAACGATATCTTTAAAAACTCCTTCCTGGTAGTTGTGCTCTAACAAATTCCTCAGGATGTTGGTATTGGGGTAGAATCTCCATACTGAATCCATTTCATAGCTCTCTTGCTCTAAGACAAACCTAGTGAGCTTGGATTGCTTTGTAAGTGCTGTGAAGATCCACTAAGGTGGGGTTTTTTTAAAGGAAAAAAAAAACCAAACTTACCATGATCTTACCATTTTCTTCTTTATCAATGTATTGATCACTGAACATGTGGGAAGATCCCAACGCTGCCATCTTTCCACCTTGATTCTAACAACAAAAAATACAATATAGCAAAACATCCTTCAAAGTTGCAGTTTTAGAGGCAATTGTTAACGCTGTTTAATTACAAAGTGATTTAAAGAAACAGGAAGTTTTGGAATAAGTAGTGGCAAAAGCAGTTTCGGCAAACTCACAAGAGCGCAGCAGCATTGTAAGTGTGTATGCTCTTAAGGCTCATAAATTTATTAGAAATACTGATCTGCATTTCATAAGAGTAGACAGACAATTGGCTGGCAATCAGAAAAAAACCCAGAGAATATCATCAACAACAGTTGCACTTAGGTTATTTTTGCAGAAAAAGAGCACTCTTTTTTCAATCAAGTAAAAAAGAATTAAGTGAAATGCATGCATTATTATCTTCCTGCAACCCATTCTTCAGTATTCAGAATGTAAACCTAGAGGCCAGTGACATGCATGCCTGTCAACATAGCACATCTTCATGTCAGCTAATGAGAGAAGAGTTCGGTAATTTTATTATTTGTAAGATAAAACGCAAAATATGCAGGTCATTACATTTTAATTTAGCTAAATTAAACATGCATGAAAATGCATTCATGACACATCTTTGGAATTCTTCTCTAAGGTTACCCCTTAGTCCTTCCACAAGGACATACGTAAGAAATCGTACATTTTCAGCAGAACAAGAAGCCCTGTAACGCTCCCTGCACCAACTGTGAAACTCATAGCATCATATAACCACGAGTACTGCTGTAATGAAGTTGAAGATATATCAAACAAAGTTCCAGTCTGCTTAACAAATTCCTGATGTTTCATACTCCATGTTTTGCAAGGTTTTAACCTGAATTCTACACGCTTTACCCACAATAGCATAACTGGGCAGCATCCCCTGCTCGTACTTTCCATTCCTTCACTTTCTGCTGCTATTCTTTACCGTATCTCTTTCTCACACCAAGAAATATTCTTTTCCATCTACCAAGTTTCTCTGCTCTGCTTGAGAGACAACCTCTGTCTCTGGCTTCATCTTCACCCTTGTGTCTGTAACTTCCTTGAGCTAGATAGGAGAAATTATGCCATCTATTTGTCATGGCATTACATCAAACAATGAACTATCAGTACGAAGTGTAACCGTTTCCACTGCACAAACCTATTACACTTCAGTGATCAACCTATGCAAAACACCTCATGCAGGTGCAAGCAAGTTATATGGATGTCACTGACAGCATAATTTAGTTGTTATAATTCTTGGAAGAAAACTCTCCTCTCCATATCGATTAGGTGAAGCACACGAGACCCCACATAAACAGGCACAGTCTTGAAACAAGAACGCCAATCGGCAAGGCTATAATCCCAGCAGAGTTAAGGCTTTATATAACCTAGATGACTTATGTCACAAAAAGATGACTTATGTCTCTATCATTAATGCAAATAATTTCAGTATTATCATGGGTGCAAAATTAGGCATGAGTCTATGGGTCTGTTGGATCTATGTGCAAATATTGTGTGGGTGGAGGGATTTTATTGACAGCTGCAGATAAAATGCGAGCAGTAAGTGTACTCGTAAGTTCACTTCGTGCTGCTGTATTGTCTTTGATTTATGGGGTTTATTTCAGCCGCACCATGGGGGGATGAAGGTGGGCATCCTCAGGAAAAAAAATCACCTTCCTACCGAAGATATCAAAAAATCACAGTAGTATTAGAAATTCATCTACGTAGTAAAAAACGTGTTCATGTGTTCACGTTCACTAACAATACTTATTTTTTGTTTGTACCCATCAACTACTACTAGATTTCTGAATTTTCTTTTTTATAAATTGACAGGGCTGGATGGGTAAGAGAACATAAAAATCTACTGGTTCCAAGGTGACAGTCCTTTTCCTTAACTCAATACGGCATACTTACGAAGCTAACAGTAATCTTACTTACTAAATGATCACTAAAACATGGAAAAAACCCCAAACAATAAAACTTAAAAGAAGAACTAAAAATATCCATCTGTCAACCAAACAAATATATAATCTTTGCTGACCACCAAATTCATTCTCCTCTGAACCCCATGCAAAGAAGTTTTCCATAAAAGGAGACAGGAGTCACTGGTCTCATCTGGAGTTTGCAGATGCATCAAAAATAGAAGTGGGTTTTAAGTACTCCCAGAAAATACACTCACAATTTTTGCGTGGAGTAGGGGGAGAAGGCATGGTTTGCTACATGCAGAATCGTACCTCATGGTGATAGAAAGCAAGAACAGGCCTGTTGAGCGGGAAGCAGACAGATCCCGTGGATAGAACAGCCACTGCTGGTTTCATCACATTCAGTGTGGCACCAAACGGATACACGAAAGTGAGCGCTCTGCAGGAAACACAGAAACTCCTTAAGTACCTGCACATACCAGGTAGGCTGGACGTATTTATAAAACTCAGTCTGTCTGCCTAAACTGCAAACCGTAATTGTGCACTGGTGGTGGAATGCCAAGAGGCATGGTTTCGAACATTCCCGTCATTGTAATGACATTCCAGTCTCTTTCTACAGGCTTTTCCAGGTTGACCATTTGTCTTAAATAAGGAACAAAGGACACTCTCGATTTCTGTTTGCACTCCTGTATCTGAGAGGAGGGTAAGGGTGTTTAACTCATGGATGAATATATATTCTGGAACAAAATTACATAAAAGGTTTTACACTTACATTTTTCCTTGTAATTAATCACATGGTCATTTATTAGTCTAAAAACTAGCTGCAAGGAAGAATACAAACATTGGTAGTTATTTATGGAAAAGCTGTATTCTTCTCAATACCTTATCACTCCTCTGCAGCACAGAAGGATGGAAAGCTAAAAATTGCAATAAATGTCTATCTTACCCCAGATTAAAACTCTTTAAAAAGCTGTAGAGTTGCTCATGCCTGCAGCCAGACCACCCACTGTCTAGAGATTATTCATATTTACAGTGTTTTATCAAATTCAAATCCACAGACTAGGGGCAAAAAAAGATCTGGTCAGGAGAGTAATAATTCCCTTCAAGACCTATCGCTCCTGCTCCTTCACTGGTTATCAAGCGTTACTAAACAGATTCTCCTTTCCAGATACAACCTTGAGGAGCAAGAATCTGACATAAGAAATACATTAGAAAACCTCACACAAGCACAACATCCTCCTGCTAGATTACAAACCTGCTAATTCCAAGTTATTCTACAACTTTCCACATCAGTTTCCTCAAAGGAAAACACTTACTGTGAGTCATGTCCACTTCCATCTTCATCTGTTGTCTCAAGCAGTGTTTTTCTTGCAGCTTCACTGATTCCCCTACAAGACGTTGAAAAGCAAAACTTGCTGAAAACAATATGGATTATAAGAGTTTACGGTAAAGATTTATATACCCAAATACTTACCTATTCAAAACTCCATCGGAGATCAGTGCTTCTTTTGGGTGGTGGTACTTGTAATACACATTGCGTACTACAGCATCTTGAAGAAAGAAAAAAAAAATAACGAAATGTACATCTTAGCTGATCAGTATGCTACACAGCAATGAAAAATGAGTTTAGCTCTTGGATTCCCCGCGTATTTGCTTCTAACACCACAAAGCTGGCATGTGGCTCCCAAAAGAATTCAAATCAGCCTTCACTACCATTTCCTTTTGGACATACAGATTTAGAACAGGAATATATTTGCAAGTTCAAATAAAAATATGAAAAATAAGCACATCTCCATGTCTTCTGCAAAGCAGAAGAGGCAAAAGGATGATCCAGTTAAAAGAATATGTATGAAATTTTACAAGTTCCAATTCTTTTTTTATACATCTTCCAAAAGCTTGATGAATCTAATACTGTTGATGCAAAAAGACACAGTCTAGAAATGCCACCACAGACCCTAAAAATATTTTATGCACACTGAGACACAGTTCTTTTGTTTTGTTTGGTTTTTTTTCAGATCGGCAGTACAAAACCTAATGAATGCCATTTTATTGGTCTGCTAAAGAAAAGTGCCACTGTTTATTCAGGGTGAGTATGAAGTGATTCAACCCATTAAAACGCGTGCAAAAAATGTTTGAAATTAAAGGCTTCTTAACCAAGAAATGTCACTAGAAATAATTTTTGTTAGTAAATACTATTAAAACTAACAACCACCCAAAGGAATGGAGATGGCCGAGTCGTTATCAAGGTGCTGTCTCCACGGACAGCCCTTGGTGTGCTCCAGCATTACACTGCCATGTACATTTCAAGAAAAAACATCTCTTACAGCAAAAGGTACTTTGTGAGAGGGATCTGCTTGGTTTATACCTACAAAGGCTGAACCTGATCTTTAGATTTTGCTGAAAATGGAAGAATAAAAAGTATCGGTGAGCCCCATTACCATTATTGAAGACGATCCCATATTCTTCTAATAAAAAGTTAATATTTGTGCCGTAGCGGGACTCTCCACCTTCTCTTAGCATCACCAGGATGGCTCCACCATCCTCCAGGAACTTCTTCAGAACCGAAAACTAGAAGACAACAAAGATCCAGAAAAAATACACGTGAAAGATGCTACGCACAAGACTGCAGGAAGTTATACTGGGATGAGGGAAGGTAAACGATTCTGACTACTCGCAATGAACTCGATCCTATGAGAGAAGCATTCAAATTTCAGTTTGTGTACATTCATGTAAAGCAGTACTACTGCAAAGTCTGTTCTGTTCTTTTCTGTTTCGCATAACATAACTAATTTGCAAACAATTATTGACTTCTTACCTCAGCAGCACTGAATTTTTCTCTTGGCCCTGCTGTAATCCACAGTTTTACCCCAAACAGTTTCTCAGATGTGATCTCATCTTTTAAGCTATGAATAGATTAATAAAGAACACGTTATTCTTGGCTATGATCCTGAACCACAACTTTTTTTTTTTTTTCCCAAAGAACTGGCAAATAAACACAAAGCAAATCACTTCAGTCACTTCACATCCTTTTATCTGGGTTTAAAGCTGACAACTCGAGGGAAAATAATGCTTACAAATTTCAACCCATTGAATAGCATAGCCCCTTTAACAAGGTACTGTGGCAGATCCAGAACCAGTATAAACCGTCATAGCTATTTAACTTCCCATCTGAGTAGCCTCCTCTTATTCTTTTTTTTCTTTTTTCTCTGGCCCCATTTTGTAGTGGACAGACAGGCACTATCGTATGCACACGGGCTGTTTTCTTTTCATCCCAAACTCTACATCAAGACAGACTCAAAAACTTGTACCTGGAGTGTCATCCTTACAACTTAACCTCTTTCTCTTCCAGATAAGATAGCTGAAAGCTCCACAGATCACTGCGCACAGCGAAATTACAGCTAATGCCACAGAGCGCACCCAAGGCAAAGAGAGACCCTAGCTCTCCACAGACACTCCCAAAGGCTACCTGGGTACCCGGTGTCGACCACGCACAAACTCCAGGCTCTCCCCACGGACCGCCCCTGGGTGCCCAGCGGCGAGGGGCAGGCAGGCTAGCCTCTTCACCCCGGAGCGGCCCGCCCGTCCCTCCGCGGCAAGCTGGGCCCACACAGCCCGGGGAGGCTGAGCCGGGCCGGGGAGGCCCCGCTACCTGCGGGGAACCCGGGCGAGGCTTCGGCCCTGCCTGGGAAGGACCCTCGGACCACGGAAACGCGGCTTCTCCCCCGCGCCAGGGCTCCAGAACCGCTGCCGGGAGCCAGGCAGGGAGCCGCCCCTCACCTCTGCACCTTCCAGTTCCCGCGAAGCCTCTTCCGCAAGGATCTGTAGCTGCTGGCGAGGGTGAAGGTCTCCCCTTTGGACGCATTGAAGACTATGGCGTTCCGCGGGCCCCTCTCCATAGGGTTACCCGGGGCTACCGCGGGGGACGCCGAAGGACGCCAGCTCTCGGGACGCGGAGCCAACCGCCAACGCTCCTGCTCCCCGCCGGGACGCCCGCAGCGGGAGCGGGAGCGGGGCCGGGGCCGGGGCCGGGGCCGGGGCCGGGGCCGGGGCGACCAGGCCTGCCCGCCGGGGAGAGCGGGGCCGGCGGCGTCCCGGCGGCGCGCGCCCCGCCTAGCAACGCGCCGGCCGCGGAGGCGCATGCGCGGAGGCCGCCGCCCCGCCTGCAGGGGTCGCTGCGGTGGGTCGCTCCATCCCCCGGCGGGGGGGAGCGGGACGGTACCACGGCGGCGGGTGGGAGGAACGCGGCTGCGCGCACCGCCCCGCGGGCCCGGGCGCCACAGCGGGGCCTGCTCGGCCCCTCGCTCCGCCCGGGCCCCGCCTGCCGGGCCTCCGGCCGCGGCCAGCGCCGCCCCGGCTCCGGGCAAGGCCGGCGTTCGGCCAGTGACCGCCGAGGCCTGTCCCAGGCCGGCGCTCGTCTGTCAGTGGCGGAGGGCAGGCCCCAGCCCCCCCACCCCCGGAAGAGGTTTCTGGGCCTCGGGCTCAGGTAAAAGCAAAGGCCCCCATCCTTCTCTCAGTCTCAGAAGGGACTTTTTTTTTTTTCCAAATTAAAGTTTCAGTGACTTTCTGCATGCAGCCAAGCGTTGGGGTACAGCCCCTCTCAGCACAGCCTAAAGCCAGGGCCCCCCTCCCTGCACCACTGCCTTACACACAGGACAGAGAGGGGAAGCACATCAGTGTATGCACTTTAATATAAACCGTGTCGTAGTTCTGATTACTTCAGCATGTACAAGAAAGTCTGATAAAAAAAAATTGTTCCAGCACAAGCTTCCCAACAACTTTAGAACACCCCTTGTTTATCCCCGTGTTAGAAGCTCAACCCCCTTTGTCCTCCCCACAGCAACAGAACAACAAAAGGACTTAAAAAAAAAAGTGGGCAGTGACATTCAGTGAGTATACCAGCACTTAAATTAAGGCAGAATAAATAACGGTTCTACATCAGTGACGGGTGCTTTCAGACCAGCGCTGGAGCCTGCGGGACTACTGCTGCTGCTCTCCCCTGGCCACCCCAGCACAGGGTGGGGAGCTGGGCTGGCTCCCTGCGCTGTCCTGTGCTCCCATCGTGCGTGTTGCGGCAGTGTTGGTGTGCCTCGGGCAAGTCAAGCGTGTGCAGTGAGAGGATCCCCCACCCCAAGCAGGGTTTGGCCATAAGGTTATTTTTATTTTGCCAAGCAACTCAGCCTCTTCCCCACCCATTTTATCAGGGATTTTACACACGCAGGCTGGGTCCTCTGTAACAACCTCCTGGTTGCTTCAGCAGCATCCCAACCCTGGACCAGAGAGATGATCCACTCACCTTGGGGAGGGACTGGCTGGCATGAAAGGCCACAGCGCAGTTCAGGATTTAACAAACCTGCAGCCACCTTTGGAGCAATAACTGATTAACAGTTTCTCAGCCCAGCTCAGTGCAGGATGAGTGGCTTAAGTGGCACAGTCCACTTAAAGGAAGGAAGCCACTGCTCGTGGTAGTGTGAAGAGTTTCCCTCTCTACTAGGGGAGCAAAGCAGTTGGACAGAGCTAGCAGAGTTATCTCCACAAAAAAAAGTGGCCAGTTAGAGGGGCATGGCTCTTGATGTGAATGATGGTACATACCTCAACCATAAATACAACCACAGAGTGAACACAATTCTGCCAAGTAGCACAAGACACTCAGGGGGAAAAAAAAAAAAAACACCAGTGTCCCACTTTTCCTGCCAGGGGAACAGTCATTTAGAGGGAATCCACCAAACAGCAAAAGTTAAGAGCTCTGTTCCACCCGAACCAGTTAGTGTATTAGTCCCAGTTTCCTTAAACCATGAGCAAAGGACAGTACCAATCCTTTCCAAAAAAGAAAAAACACCCCAAACATAAAACCCATTCAGTTAAAATCTGGCTTCTACAAGCCTTTATAAAAACCTAGATGCCCTCTTCAGTTGGTGCATAAGAAAATCCTAAAAACGCATCCGAGGCACTGGAGCTGCTGGCTGCTAGGTCAGGCGTGTGGGTGATGGAGGTGGAGATCGCTTCTTGGGTGAACTCTGGATCAAAGTGTCGCAGATCAGCCGGACCGGCCTAAGCCAAGGAGCAGAGAGACACACAGTCATTTCCCGTGAGCAGAACCCAGCCAACTGCTTGTGTTCAGAGAGTCTAATGCAGCTGCTCTTCCAAAAGTGGTGTCACCACTGCTTTTGCAGTTCCCAACCTGCACTTCAGCATCCCTCAGTGTCAGCATCAGGCATCTGGAGAGGACTCCTTTCGTACCACTGCGTAACAGATACCGACAGAAATACCCACTTACCACATTGGGGTTAAACGGAGGAGTAATCCTCTTGTGATACAAGTCGTCCCAGTTTATTGGACTGAAGAATACGTGGTTCTTTATCTCAACCTGCACATGAAGCAGAGTGGAAAAGAGTCAGTCTTCTGCCAACCCTCCTTTCCAGCACCTGCCAGCTGGTTTCATAGCGTTAAGTGGTTGAAGCGAGACTTGGAGCTACCACATGTCCATGTAGGGGCCATGTAGCAAATCCTTAATGCATGAGGGTCACGGTCCAGTAATCCCTTGAAGGGAGATGACATGGTCACACATTGGTGTCCTAGCTTGCCACCACACCTTCAATCATAGTGTTTCCCTTTGGAAATCCAAGTCAACCCCATCTGCCCCTTTTAGGGGGCTGGAGAGACATCAGCATGCATGGGAAGCTTTTTCCAAGGCAGTGCTGTTGTCATGAAAGAAAGGCTCAGAACAGAAAGGTTTCCTATCCACCCTCCCTCCTGATCCTAATGGAGGCAACCTACAAAGTCTGTCTTGGCACCCAGCCTCCTCTTCTGGTCCTTGTGGAGAAGTCCCTGGAGGATGTCACAAGCTGCCACAGTCTTGCTTCCTTGGATCTGGAGTGGCTTGTGCAGAATGTTGTCATACATCTGAGACACATCCCGGCTGTAAAAAGGAGGCTAATTTGGAAGAGAGGAGAAGCAGCCAGGTAAAACATGAGCTACCATAAGGAACCACACATCGCAGGTCAAAATGAGTCCTGCAGCAAGTAGATGAGGGAGACCTGCCATAGCTCAGATACCAAACAGATATCTCTCTGTTCAAAGGGCAATGGTGGGATTGAAACAGGTCATTAATTCAGGATTCAGTTGTCTGTCAGGTACCATGTGAACACCAAACCAACGTCACATCACAACTTTCAAAAATAAATTCTCCACCACAGAGAGAGACAGACAGCTTCCAAACTTACCAGTCCAAACAGCATCTCGTAGAGGACAGCTCCTAGGCACCACCAGTCTACTGTCCTGTCATACGGCTGCTTCTTTAGCACCTCAGGAGCCAGGTACTGGGAAGAGTCAGAAATAAATATTTGAGTCAAATTATAAAGGAAGGGCTTCGTCCTCATAAGTACACAAACCTGGCTGCAGCTCAAGCTGAGCAAATGCGTTAGGAGGCACACAGATGCATTTCCTACTATGCTTCGATAGACTCTCCCCTTGCTTCAGGGCTGTGGGTTTGAAAGACGCCTACCAAACCCCCCAAAGTGTTTTTCTGGGCTGCACAAGGTTCTCCTCCTAGAGAGGACTTGTACAAGAATTTGCCACCCACCACAGCTCAGCCAGCAAACCTGTCCTGCACTGACACGTTACACCTCTAAGAGGCTCCTGTGGTTTTGAGAAAGCTGCAGTTTTCAGTCCCATTAAGTCTGTTCAAAGCAGCAAAACTACTGATAGCCACCACCAAGGAGCAACACGGAAGAATTCAAACGGCCTGCAGAACAAGCAGCACATCAAGCCTGGTCTTGCACAGGAGTATCTCTGTGTACTATCAGGCTCCCTATCTAGGGCAGGAAAAAAACCCCACACACAACACACCAAAAACCACAAAACAAATCTCAAACATTCCTGCTGGGTTCGTGCTGTACTATTGCGTAAGCGGGTCCCCACCAAAAGCCCAGGGCTGCCACCAGGAAATTCCTGCCCACTTCTTCTGAGCTTGAATACTGAGAGGTATCTTGTTCACAGACCCTTCAAGCTGTCTGAGGAAGGGCAGCAGAACACGTGTATTACCTAGGCCAAAGTGCTGCCAAAACCCCCAGCTCAGTAAGGAGCAGGAAAAAAGCCTCCAAGATGCCAAATTGGAGATATTTTTTAGCAAAATCTATTTCCTGCCTTCTGAGCAGTGTTCACATTCCAGAGAGCCCGGTCCTCTCCTCTGCACAGGGCGTTTTGCAGCTCCTGCATGCCAAGGACACGTAGAAGGGCATAGCAAGGTCCTGCGTGTGTCAGTACCGGCAGGCTGCCTGTTGTGCAGCTCCAGGGTATCAGAGCAGGTAAACAGCCTGCTCACGGGCTTGCTCACGGGCTCCCGGGGTCAAGGTTGTCTCCACAGCCACCTGGGGCAGCCCCAGTTTCACAAGACTGGCCATTTCCGAGTGCAGGCATCCCTGCCCCTGATAGCACAGCAAATTTAGAGCACTAATCCGCTGTTACAGGTAAAACTGTCTTTGCCGAGTAGGGAAGGCCTTATCTGAACTCCAACTTCAGGCTGACAACCTCAAAGAGCCCAAGACAGTCTAATTCAGAGCCCATATTTTGAGCTGCTGAGCACCCACACAAGTCCAAGACCCAGAGCAGCAAGTCTCTGAAGGCTGTCGGCCCCCAGGTCACGGTGAAACCCCAGCACACGCTGTACCTCAGGAGTGCCACAAAAAGTGGACGTTGTCTCCTCTTGCTCCATTCCTTCTTTGCAGAGTCCAAAGTCTGTCAATACTATATGTCCCTAAAGAAGAGAGAAGTTTCAGCTTGGCCCACTCTTTCTACAGAGAAGACAGGATTTCCGAGCATTGGCCTTCACACTGCATCTCATGTATGTTTTGGTTCCCCAGTGTTCATCCACTTCCCCTCCCTCACTTTCTGGACATTCTATAGCGTAAGTACAGGAGCCTATAGAGAAAGTAGAGTCTGGATTCTTTTCTTTTTTTAAATTTGTCTGCAACTGCATAGCTATGAAGAGATCCAGCCCTGCTGTGCTTTGCCACTGCTTTATCCCAGAGCCAGTTTATATAGCAGTCACCACCAGAGTAGCAGCAGTGACTTGCTCTTTCCATCCCCGATCCCTGCCTAGTCTAGTCCCAGCTTTTGGGAACGAGCTGAGAGGGCCCCAAGTGTGCAGCTCGGCAGAGGGCAGGCTCGCCCCCTCTTGCAGGATCTGCACAGAAATGCAGTGGTGCCTACATACAAAATCCATGCCATGGAGTGAGCTAGAGCCCAGCTTGCAGAACCACAGCCCCCTGTTTATGGTCCTGGTGCTTCTAAAGCCAGAAGGAAGGCAGGGTGAACTGTGAATATACCTGGCAATCCAGGAGGATGTTCTCAGGTTTTAAGTCCCTGCAAGACAAAAAGTGCTGTTTGAGCAGATTTGGCTAGATACTTAGAAAAGCCCTATCTGAAACAGCATCGGCTAAGAGCAGGAGCTAACAAGACTCCACAGTCCAGTGCACCAAGCCCTTCCCAAAGTGCAGATTCCCATCACTGTTGTGTATCAACATACAATGTATACAAAGACAGACCACTGTCATACAGGATCAGGTGTTAGCCTATGCATCAACTGGCACTGAGAGACAATTTCTTCCTTCTCGTGCCAGGTTTATTTTAGATCTTTTCACCCAACCATTCTCCTTCCTACTATCAGGCTGGGAGCATTTACTGCCCATCAGGTCCCGCGCAGACAGCACCCTTCTTGCAGGGGAAAATGCCAGCAGTGCGCTGTCTTGTCTGGGGTAGGAGATTCTTCAGCTACTCCGCTCCTGCATTTTGCATGGCCCCAGAAGAAGTCTGCTCCCTCCCCAGCACTGCACACAGCCTGGCTGGGCAGACTCGGTGCCCCTGCCCTCCCCTGTGCCTTACCTGTAAATGATGTTTAAGGAATGCAGGTACCCAATTGCACTAGCGACTTCTGCAGCATAGAATCGGGCCCGGGGCTCACGGAAGCAGCGCTCCCTTTGCAAGTGGAAGAAGAGCTACAAACAGATCATAAGGTTGATCTTTCTTCTCTAAAAAAACTGAAGGATATCTGGAGCAAGCCTGAAAGCCAGCTACTTGAGTGAAAAACCAATTTGCAGCAAGCGGCACATGAACAGCACCAAACCAAGTGACTTTAAGCAATCTAAACACCTTTCCAGAAATTGCTTCATTTGTCCTCCTCTTATGTCACCATCTCACTTAATTCATTGCCCCAAAACTGGTCATCTGCTGATCTAGTTAAGCTTTCTAGCTTGCAACAACCCACAGGCTGCAATATGGCCATGAAGAGTGGTACATGCACAGAGCTGAACCCACTAAGATCCCCAATATGAATTAATCTTGGACAAGACATCCATGTTAACAATATCACCCCGCCAGTTTCAAATAGTACAGAGAGACAGCTGAAGGAAGAGGAGCTTCTACAGGATAGAAAGAGAAGTCTAACATACTGCAATGGAATCACCCAAGCTCTGGAATCCAGAGCTAGCCAAAAGTGGGTTTTGCCTAAAGCTCACCAACACCAGCATTTCCCGTGTTCTCCGTAGGATTTTAAAATGCCCCAGCACACATTCTTCTCAGCATCTTTGCCCTGGGAATCATCTGACACAGGTCATATCCAGCAAGGTATTCACTCAACTTAAAGGTGAGATAGCATGCCGGCCACTCCTAGCTGGTCCTTGCCAGCAGTCAAGGCAACACTACTTCAACATCATTACCTTCTGACAAGAAAGTTTTAAGCAATAACGCAGTATGTTTTGGGAAGGACCAAATAGAGGATTAAAATAAAGCCTGTGTGTGCACTCACCTCTCCCCCGTTTACATAGTCAAGCACAAAGTAAAGCTTCTCTGAGGTCTGGAAGGAGTAATGCAGTCCCACAAGGAAGGGGTGCTTCACATTTTTCAGGAGCACGTTGCGCTCTGCCATGATGTGGTTTTGCTATCAAAAAGCAGGCAAGGCATTAGAGTTTCAGGCAAGGGTCCAGTCCACTCTGGCACAGGGGCTCACCGCTGTTTTGAAAACAACTAGAAGCTGGGAGTTCTAGTGGTCATCTCCAGCCCCAGAAAGGGATCCACTCTCTGCTCTCTAACCTGATTCATCTCAGTTCTTCTCCATTTACCCATGGCAGCAAGAAATCCATGTTTAACCGTGACTCGTCTACGTGAACGCTCACTCAGCCACAAGACACCTCAGTTGCGTTACCAGGATTGCTCATACACTGACCACTATTTGCAGAAGTAGCCAAGGAGAGCAGACATACCTCTTTTTTCTTTAGGATGGTTTTCTTATGCAAGACTTTCACAGCATAAAAAGTCCCATCACACTTGCGTTTGGCCAGGAGAACCTGCAACGGAAGGTCCTGGTCATAGGTTTCAGACTCACCTTCTGCCACTTGCTTAGTGTTTCCTCATTAGCTCAACACTCTTGTGAGCAGTTATACACAGAGTACAGCTTCAGAGGGTCAGGTACAAAGTTTTAAAGACCAAGCTCCATCCCACTGACTTCCCAGCGCTTTCTCATTGCCAGAACAAGGCACACAACCCCTCTTACACACCCAATAGAAAGTAGTTCTGGAGCATTTGGGGATAGTCCCATTTAAAGTGGATCCTTGCTATCTCACAAGGCACAGATTTGTTTAGAGATCTTTTGCTAGCTGAACATGTCTGAGGCTTCTTTTGAATCAAGTACTGCTCCTCACCGTCACCACCCTGAGCATGAAACCCCTCACACTTCTATCTTTAGAGGGGCTGCAGGACAGCTCAAAGTAAGAATGGGCCATGCAAACCCTATCTCAGTTCTCATCTGATCTCAGTCCCACTCAGGCCAAACTCCTCCGGAGAGGAGCAAGCAAAGGACACAGCTAGAAATGCCTTCAGCAAGGAAATCTCTTTCCAAGCTGCCTCTGAAGAGCTACAGCCCACCTGTACAAACCCACTTACTTTTCCAAAGCTTCCTTTGCCAATAACCTTCAGAAAGTCAAAGTCTGTTGGCTTGGCACTGTTGGGCAAGAATGAAGCAAGTTAATGTTTCTGGGAGAGAAACATGCAACAGCAACACTACCATCAAAGCAGAGTTCCTTCTTGGAAACGTGAGTGTTTGTGAAAGGGATTAAAGGGCACTGGACGGGTGACCCTCGCTCCCAGCCAGCTGTCAGCAAGCAGGGGATTCACACCATGTGTGTCCGGGCACCCAGCAGAGGATGAGCAATCACAGCAGCAGGTGAAAGCTCCTGTCAGGATGAACTGGCACCTTTACAGGGGACACAGTTTATCCCCATTTCTAGAAAGACAGTCAGGGAGCCAGCAGTGATGAGGAAGATCTTCCCTTACTACCTCTCAAGGGAGATGGGACAAGGGGCTGCAGACATGGACAGGAGAGGATGATTATGGTAACAGGGACCAGCTGTAGCTGAATGTCTTCAAAGCTGGTGCATCGGTGATACACATGGTATTAAAGGCTAAGTAGTGCAGTTGTTAGGACTTTTGCAGACACCACCCATGCGAGAGATAGGGACCGACTGCATTCCCCTGCCAGATCTCTTCACTGCACGCTCCACACCCTACCTGGCTTTTGCAGGGAGCTTACTTTGGGTTAGCAGAAGGTCCAAGGTTGATGTTGTCAGTTGGTGTTGAAGGCTAGGGAGGATAACAACAATATCAGTCACAGGGACCATGCTGCAGGTTGTCCTTTCCTCAATACAGCATCACTTGCTCAGAGCCATTGATAAACATCCATCAGCAAAAGACAGAGAGGATGCTTTGGCAAACTTAAGTGATGAGGAAAGGGAGAACAGAGCTACGCATTAAAGCAATATCATCCCCAAGCTGGAGGCTGTACTAAGCTAGAGTGTGCTGAAGTCCTCATCCCATACTCGCACAAAGAAAAGGAGTACTAAGCAACTGCTTGGCTCCTGACTTGAGGCTTTCAAGACCTGCTGTGCTGCCACAGAAGAAAGGCACTGCACGGCTCCGTTGGTCACCGCAGCACCGAGCCAACGAGGCACTCCCCACTGCCTGTGCTAGGCAAGAAGCCCTGTGTGCAGCTCCAAGACAGAGGAGCACTTCTGCAGCAGGACATCAGCACCCCGCCGACCCTGCAACCCTCTGCCCACTCCCGTTAACGCCCCAGACTGCCAAGTCTGGAGCCTTGGACGTGGCCTTACGCACACCTAGCACCCGAGGTGCTCGGCCCTCTTCCCAATGAGAGGGAGGTACATACACAGTCTTCCTCCTGTTCCTGCTCCCCAGAAATCTTCCCCTCCCCAGACTCTGGGAGCATTATGCCTTGACCAAAAGGCTATATAGGGCCTCTCTGTTCTCCTTTTTCTCTACCCAGCATCACCCCCAGGGACAAGGCAGCAGTAAGCCTCCCAGCAGGGCTCTCCTCCTTGCCTTTTTCCTACAGGCACCAGACCCTCTCTTCATCCCAATGGTGAGGACTTGCTGTCTCAGAACTATGTTCTCACCTGGGTGCTTTTGTCCGGGCTCCGGGAACGATCCATTAAAAAAGCAACTCGTTCAGCACTTGGGAAAAGAAGAATCCAGTATTGAAAAGTAAATCCAAGAAAGAAACAGCGTCACAACATTAACCTGCCAGGGACCAGCAGGACCACAATGCATCCGCACAGGAGAGCTCAGCTGAGCTCCCCCGCTGCCCCCCTTGGTAGTGCATATGCACTGGGGGAGGCAGGGGACAGTGGGTGCACACCAGCAGGAGATGGGGGGAAAAAGGTTCCTGGGTGCATGAGTGATTTGAACAAGCACAAGCATACTAAATGCCACAGTTCGCCCTTGATTTGCAATGGCAGAAGCTGGTCAAGGCACCAACACACAAAGACCAGCACAGCGTCAGGGCCAGACGAGGCTGCAGCCCTCCTGGCCACGGGCAGACCCCTGCGAGGCAGATGCAGCTCCCACCCCACTCCACCGGGATGCTGCAGTGCCCAGCCCTGCAACCCAGCGAGCATCCCCGCAGGGCAGCCAGGCAAGCCCAGCTGGGCAGCAGCAGTTAGAGGCCGTTCCCGCAGGCCAGCGCAGTTTGGGGCTGTTGACATTGCAAGGGGCTGGCCATGGCAGCCAGGGCGGGCTCGGTGAGCAGAGGCATTAAAGCACAGGGCTCTCCTCTCCCCAGGGCAGCTGCTGCTGGAGAAGTTGGACTTGAACAACACTTGTTGGTTCAGACCTGCCCTGCTCGAGCATCACTGGGGAGGGACGGGTCCTCCCACCCCAGAGATTCCTCCCCTTGGTTTTAGGCGTTCCCCCACACTCCTCACAAAAGCTAGGATTAAAGAAATGAGGAAAAAAAACCTCTGTACCCTTCTCCCCTGCCCCAGAGAGCTTTCTCCATCCCCCCTCACCCCCACCAAGCTCTTGTACACCACAGGGAAGCTCTGAAGGCTCCCATCCCCCCAGCCACCCTCCACCCTGCCCCTTCCAAAAAGGGGGCCCAGAGATCCCACCAGCCTCCCCCACATCTCACCTGTGGGCGCTCCCCCTCTCCACCCCCACACACCGCCAGGCACAGACCCACGGCCATCCCGGAGCCCCCCTCCTCCATGGCCAGGCTGACCACGGCAGGAGATGCTGGGCGGCAGCGGGTGCTGGCGGCTGTCCCCGGGACTGCCCACATCTGGCCGGTGCCAGCCAGCTCCATTCACCGCCGAGCCAGCGCAGGGGTTATCGGGCAGAGCTTTTAAAGGGCTCTCGTCCCTCTGGGAGGCTTTCATACTCACTACGAGCAGAGCCTGGAGCCGGAGGCCTTGATGGTTTGTCCTATCCTCTCGCGGCCGTGCTTGATGAGTTCTGCGAGGAAAGTTGGAGCACCGAAGCCGATTAGCTGGCGGCGCGATCACAAGTGCACAGAGGCACGTTTGTTCTTCACTGACCTTGCTCTTCTCTCCACAGCCGCCCTCCTCCCCCTTCCACTCACATACCAAAATAACCAGGAAATTATAGGAACCAGGACAGCTCCCCTCCCACCCCAGCCAGGAGCCCTCAGTAGCTCACAGGACGGGGAGAAGTGCCACAAAACAGACGCTCTCTCCCATGGCAGAGGGGAGTCTGGCTAAAGCACCACCATCAAGCCTCCCTGAGCCACCCCTGGGTCCCCAGGAGGGACGAGGAGAGTGCTCACAAGGACCATGTTGTACTGGGATACGTCATGCACTTGGCACATCCACTACCCCTTTCATTCAGGACTCCGTGAGTAATTAGGGACATGAATGAAACCTTTCAGGGCCCCGCAGGAGGTAAGCCAGCACACACACATCGCAGCAAGCAAGTAAGTGACTTGCCCAAGGACACGCAGCCAGTGCCAGAAGCTGGGATTCCCACCAAGGAGCATCCCTGCTGCTCAGCCGCGCAGGCAGTAGCCACCACCCATCATCATCATCACCTCTGCCTTTGCAGAGAGGCAAAGTCCCGAGCCCGCTCCTCCCAGCACAGGCTGAGCAAGAGAAAAGCCTGAGCAGTACAACCTGTATGGAGGAGTTCCTTGTTTTGCTTAGGAGTAGATAACAAAAACATTCCAAGACTCAGTTTTACTCCCTGGCTCAGCCCTAGTTTTGCTACTGGAAAAAAAGAAAAAGAATCAAAACATTCACAGAAACCTATGCACACACATACACACCAAAAATGGAAGCAAGTTTTCATCCTGGAATAGCTCTTCTACAGACCAAGGAGCCAAAGCCCATCTCCCCGGGCAAGGAGTTTGTAGGACAACAACAAGTTTTGAGGTAAACACAAGGCCATTTACAGAGCCCTGCCTGCACAGGTCTTGGGATCTGCACGTTCCAGAGAGCCACTGAACCGGGCACCACCAGCAGTTCTGGGATCTGGGTGCAGATCTGACGAGGAGCCAAAAACAGCCTGTGGTTTTAGAGTGTCTGAATGGACAGAGAGGAGAAAGCAGGAATTTAAAGAAAAACCCACAAACCATCCCATGAGTGAGGTCACATCAGGCTGGTCAGAGACCCTGACCTTGGCCGATCCTTTGCCCTGCGGCAGGTAGGAGAGCTTGTCCCAGCAGACACCCACCAGTTCGGGACAGCGTGCAGGCAGCACCCAGACGGATCAATCCCCATCTCCTCCCACGGGGCATAGTCCTTATTTCCCCGACAGTCTGTCTCTCCCTGCCTCACTGAGGTCTACTGAAGGTCATCCAACGCCTGCCTTGGGGCTGCGTCTGTCCCACAGGCTGCTCGACAGACCAGCCAGATGTCATGGTCACAGCAGAGGGACGTCAGCCCTGCCCTCCAAATCTGAACCCTCACAAGCTTGGTTTTGCCCCCAGCGTCAGCTTGCTGCCATAGACACTGTTCTGATCCCAGGCTCGGGGGAAAATAAGAGTCTCTTCAGGCATAGGTGGGCATGTCACAGCTTGGGCATCTCGGGGAGCACGGGGCAAGCTGTGGAAACATCCATCTGGCTTGGAGGCATTGGCTGGCAGCACAGGGGGCAGGACAAGTTCCTGACTTGCTCTGAGGGGCTTGGACAAGGCTGCTTTAGCAAGGTCTCCACAGCCGGCAGCTAGGCAGGAGGATTGCTGCTGAGCAAAGGCTGCATAGCTCTTCCAGCCTGTTCATGCTTCCCTCCACCAGCCCCGTTCTGCTCCACTGCCTCTTTGCTTGGAAGCAAAGCTACTCAACAAGTCCCTGCTGACCAAGGGCAGCGTTTTCCAGCAAAGCTATTTCATTAAATGTACTTGCTGAGGCAAGAGTCTTTCTGCACTGAAATACCACACACATTTTTAGGATATGTATATCCCTATCCCATATCACTTTCTATTCAGGCTCAGAGCCACCTTCCCCAGCCTGAGTCCACCTTCAAAGCCAGGTTAGTTTCAAGTTTAAATCTCCTGAGCAGTCAAACAGGCTTTTCCTTATTGCTAACAAACCCTACTCCACCTAAAGCACGAAGATTTCCTGAGCGCACATACGCTGAACAACAGAACCAGAAATAGGTCACGAAAATATGCTGGAATCCTTGGTTATACATGCCCGGCTGCATCCCTCCTTGTGCCTGCTGGGGCAGCAGGGATGCTCCAGGCACGGCCGGGGCACAGAGAGCATCAGCAAGCACGTCTAGGAGTTTCCTGATACGATGCGACTATTACACACCAGGAACACAAACCGCTGCACCCCACACCCCCCTCGAAGACCATTTCACCCCAAGGCCTGGGCCAGAGGCAGCCCCAGGCAGCAGGCACCCGCTCGCACAACGTGAAGCCGCTACTTACAAGTTGGAGCAGTTACTGTAGCTACATCTCCCCCCACCAAACATCCCTCTGTAACATACGTTTTCTTCCCAGCACAGCACAAGCAGCTCCCTCTTCCTTCAACAGTTCTGCCAGCAGTGACCCACATTCCCATGCTAGCCCAGCGTTATTTGCTACAAACACATTACTAATGCAACGCGTACCTTGCACGGAGCGGCAACCTCATAGACTCGTCATCCGCGAGCTGCCTCCCACCCTCTTCCCTGATGTCACCGCTGTCGGCATCGTTTCCTACCTAACCTAGATTGCAAACCCCTCTGAGCAAGTGCCTCGTCCTCTCCCGCTCTGGGAAAGACTAGTTGCCAGCATGGAGCAGCAAGGAGGCCTGGCAGGCTGTCACCGGGGCCGCAGGCGATGTTTTGGAAGCAGCACAGGGTTTGGAGGAGCAGGGTTGAGAGAGGGGCACCTAAGGCAGCCCACAGCTTTCATCCAGCACAGGGGCTGCACGCAGCATAAGGGGGAGATGCCCCAGTTCCAGCCCAGAGAAGGAGCAGAGGGGAGGTGGGAAGGAGGACTCCTGCAAACCCATGCTTTTACTGGCAGAAAAAAAGCTCAAGCTTTCCCTCGCTACAGATCTAAGAGATAGCTCCAGGCCAGCACTGAGCTCCACTTTCATTCCCACTGAGGCACTACAGCACATCCAGGAAAAGCTTAAGGAAAGACTTTTAAAGACTTCTTCACTCAGAGAAGCTTTCTTAGCTGCCCTCTGCAGAGCTCCTGGCTCATCCAGTTTTCCCTTGCAGATCCTTTCCCCTACACCCCAGGGATGCTGCAAAGCAGAGCAGGAGCCCCAGCCAAGCAGCCCTGGCTCTGAGCAAGCTGGAGCCCACAGGAAAACCACCCTCCAGATTTTAGAGAAAAACTACATGCAAAGCTGGAAGAAAACAGCAGGTGGCTAAAGCTTCCAGCATTTTCCAAAAAATAATCCCACAAAAATAGAGAACAAAGCTTCAACACACCTGGGAGCACCTCCACCAGTAGAGGCTGTGTGTGGAAGCACGGGAAGCAGCCCATGGCTGGCGAGCACAGAGAGCCCTCGCTCCCCATCCTTGCGCCAGCCCACCCTGCCAGACCAGAAGCCCAAGGCTCTTTCCTAATCCTAAAGCTCAGAGGGGAACAGCTTTGTGTCCTGCAGCAGTTCATTTAGCCCATGAACACCAACACCTCCCCAGGGTGATCATGCCACTGCTGCTGGCTCACTGCAGCCCTTTAAAGAGAGCAGGAAAAGCTGATCAGCTGCAAAAAATGAAGAGACACCTGCTAGATATCCCCAAGGAATGAGAATTTAGGTGGGGGTGGTAGTTTGGGATGAGGAGGGAGGGGTGCAGGTGCTGGGCAGGAGCCAATTACACCCTGGCCGGCATCTCAGGTGGTTCAGAGTTATTTTCTACACTTGGGAGTAAGCTGTACATTTGTCCATTGTCCTGGAGGAAGGTCAAAACTGTCGTTCGGTTCAGGTCAAATCCAGAAGAAGCCGCTGTTTCCAGCGTCCTCCACGGACCCGGGAAGACTGCAGCCTGGGGGGGCCGGATTGGCGCTTTGCAGCACTATTAAATGCAAACATAAACAGGCACAGAGGGGAAAACCTGGTGTTGGAGGCATGCCGTGATTTGAGAGAACAGAGACTCAGCTCTGAGCGAAAGGAGACATGAGAGAAGGACTGGGGTCTTCATTACAAATAAAGCAGTCGCTTTTTGCTTCCATTGTGGTTTCCTATAAAACCTCCCTGGGTGCAGCTGCAGCAGGAGAAAAGCCGGCTCATGGAGCGAGTTCAGCGGCGGCGCGAGGCGGCAAAGGCGGGGGTCTGGGCAGCCGTCCCCGGCGGGAGCAGAGGGGCTGCTCCCCGCGGGCCTGGCCCCTTCCCCAAACTACAGCTGCCAGGAGGGAAACATCTGAAAGGTCCGACGTGCTCACTGCCACGCGTGACGAGAGAGGGGAAGCAGTGCGTTGCTTGCAATATTGTTCTCTCTCAGATCAAAGCCTGAATTTTTTGCCCAGCCAACATCCTCGAGCTATTAGCATTGTCAGCTTTTAAAAATATCTCCGATTATGGTTTTATTTTCTCATTTTTTTTCCTCTACTTGCATTGAAATGGTCAAGTTTCAGAATACTTTCAGCAGCTAACTTCCATTTTCAAATCAATATCTTCTGCTTTTCTTTCTTTCAATAAAAATCTCAGTATTGTCAATAAAATCTAGTTGATTTTCCACAGAAAGGCATCTTTAATTAAAAACCCATTTTCTATCCAAAGAAGAGAAAGCAGAAGGATCCTGGAAAGAAAAGTTTTCACCACCTAGAATACATAAAACATCTAATCTGGAGTGTGGCCGGTAATGATAATAGTTACTGATGGACAGAGCAATGGTTGGGTTGGTTTTGTCCGTCCCGCTCCGTTTGCGAGGGATGCTGACACCCGCGGGCCGGGCTGTCACTCAGGGCCAGGTGTGCGATGCGAAGCTGCCCCCCCCTTGCACACAAGCCCCTCCTGGGCCCCCCGCGGGTCCCACAGGAGCCGGGCTCCGTGCAGCCCTTGCTGGGAAGGGTGAGCCCTGGCTGTCTGTGCCTTCGAGGCTGGGCTGTGGCACGAGCCCGGCTGGAGCCCACCGGGAAGGCGTGCAACGGGGCTCTGCCCTCTGCCAGCTGCTCCCCGACCCAACGCTGGCAGGAGACCTCCGTGGGGAAGCCTCCTCCCTGCCCTCACCATCCCCAGGGGGTTAGTGACACGGTACCAGCCAGGAGCATTACCCTTCGTCTTCCCCAGGGCAGTGGAGGAGGGCTCCATCCAGGCCACGTGCATAAAGCCAGCCGAAATAGTCCCCTCTCCTTACGGCTGGGGCAGGAGCTCAGCGACTGGCACCGGGCGTCCTCGCGAAGCAGAACATGCAGAGCCCTGACGTTTCTCCGGCTGCAAAGACGAAGGGCACAGGAGTAAGAGGAGAAACAAGCCCTCAGGTGCAGCGCTGGCTGCCCGCCAGCCGGGCACGGCTCCGGGACGCGGGGCCGGCTCCCGACCCTCGTCTGGCCAGCACCCACCCGGCGCTCGGTCTGGTGGAGATCACCGGGGCGCTCCGCCGCCGCTCCAGCGTCCCCCTCTTTGCACTCCTCTGGCAAGTGCTTTGGGACTGGCAGATGGAGGGCACTGGAAGAGGGCTGGGTGGTACTGGTTGGCTGTTTGACGTCTGTACAACAGAAGAAATTTTCCCTACAACTGTTAAATTCACAGATTTCTGCTCTGGGGAAAGGATTTTGTTGTTTGATGCTTTTGAGGAGCTGAGACCCAATTTGTCCTCCCTGTACCCGGGGTGACTGCCCTGGCGCTGCTGGCTCCCTGGCACAGGAGAAGACATTCCCTGGAAGCACAGGGACGTATGGACCACCAGTAAATCCCCAGCACAGGGCACGTTCTCACCTGGGGATTCGACACCAGACGCCACCCAATGCCTGGGGCAGCTGCAGAGAGCTTTGCCCTGGAGACCCCTGTGACTCTCCCTGGGGAGGCGTCCCGGGCGAGCAGTTGTCCCTGTGACGAGGGACACGAGTGGGACAGGTAGGTGTGAGCAGGGCTAGCCTCCAGCGTGCTGCCCACCCGGGCAGCCCTCCCCGTGTGCAAGAGGTGAGACTTTCCTTCTTGCACTGCCCCTACGCATCCACGGCCATGGCCAGCACGGCCCTTGCCCACGGTGGGACACACCAACACCACGCTGAAGGGGCTGCTGGACGTGGGAGCGCTTGCAGGGCGCGTACATTTTATAGGCAGGCAGGCACACATCCTTACAGGTGCTGCAGGCATGGCCATGCACCCCTTTCACCAGAGCTGGGCTTGGCCCATTCCCCTGCCCGGCACCCGCAGGCTCCTAAACACGATTAAACAATTCCTGTAAAGCCGGAGACCTGCTGGTGTCGGTGCTGGGTTTTGCCAGCGTTGCTGGTCTCCTGTGCGGGGGTGGTGTTTCCCTGCCCTCCAGAGAGCACATCCGTGCCAGAAAAACCTCTGGCTGGACCTGGGTCCAGAGGTGATGAGCAGCTCTCGGGTGATTTAACCCCTTCTGTGCGCGTCTCCTGTCTGGGCAGGGCTCGGTCAGACCACGGTGGAAAAATCAGGCAAAGTGGGAACAAGCCCTGGCCACAGAAAGATGATTTTTCAGCCACGCTGGCACAGCTCAGAGCCTCTGGACATTGCCTGTGCGTGGAAATATTTTCCTTCCCCCCCCGAGGGAGGAAACCTGCCTTCACTTCCCCAAGCCCTATAAGGGGTCGAGGGCTGCGTGGTGCTTCGCGGCTGCGCCTGGTCCCTCCCGGCATGGCCAGCCCCGGCCGGTGCTGCTCCCCCCGGGAAGCCCCTGCGCAGCTTCTCCGGGGCAGGACACGTCCAGTGGACAACAGGTCCAGTCCGTTGTCTCTACACGCAGAGAAGTACCCCTCTCTCTCTCTCTTATAGTATTTTATATGCTATGCATATATGCTATTTTATAGGGAAAGGTCTACTATCTTAATCTCCCTATTTAGCAATAACCGTAATCATAAAAGTATCACTGAAGTGGAAGCACACAGTCCTGAGCAATCGGAATTGCAAGGAAGGGTCCAGATAAGATTAAAACAAATATTTTTCTAGAGAGCACAAAGCAAGTTCTCATCAACCTGCAGTGAAAGGTGACCTAAAATGTTTGGCTACTCGGTTATCTCTGTTGGGTAAGGAATAGGATAGGGATAGGGATAGGGATAGGGATAGAATATCCTTTAAAAGGTCTTAGCCTGTTTCTTCATCTTAAGACAAAAGACTAAATAGACTTTTGGTGACCAGTGGCGTTCTTTAAAATATTTTTCTTTATTTTTTTTTTCCCTTTCTACATTTTTCTTTTAGCTTCAAAAAGCCAGGGCTCTGCCTCAGGCATCGCCATTGATTTTGCCAAGGAGTCCCACATGGGTGCTGGGAAGTTTCCCATGTTTTGGCGAAAGGAGCCAAGAGGAGGCCGCTCGGGATCAGGTTTTTATTCTGAAGGACAGCTGAAGTGGGTTTGAGCAACTCGTGCAACTTTCTGTGCCTCTGTTTCTACAAATATGAATGTGGCAGAATATTACTGAGCTCTTGTAAAGCCTTTACATCTTTGGAGGAATAAATGCCTGACGTTACTATTGCAAATTAAATTAGTTGGCTGGGATTTTCTTGCTTCCAAGTAGTTTTTAAGTGGAGGCACAGTCTCAGTGAATAAACAACACGAAGTTGGAAGCAGCCTGACTGCAAGCAACGCAGCCGCCCAGCCCTGTCCTCGGGGACGGTGCAATTCTCCTGCTTGCTCTCCTCTCCTCTCCTCTCCTCTCCTCTCCTCTCCTCTCCTCTCCTCTCCTCTCCTCTCCTCTCCTCTCCTCTCCTCCCCAGGAGGACTTCAGGACACATTACAGCCTATGTTTTAGAGCCTTTCTTAAAAAGAAACAACTGTTTTCTGGGGTTGAGCACCTCTTTTTCTCCTGCAGCACGGTTAGTCCAATGCAGGGTGCACACACAAGGCCACCATGCGCAGCTCAAGCCCCGAGCGTGACCAGCCTGGCAGAGACAAGGACAGAGAGGCAGTTTCCCGGATGGATTGAGCAGGGCGTAGCAGCTTGGAGACAGCTCAGCAAGCCTGAAAACAGGCCCCTTGCTGCTGGCAAAGCACCGGGTTTGTTAGGAAAGCTTGTGGGCAAAGCGTCCCTGGGAATGCCTCCCCTCTGCCCTGCTCCGTCCCCATCCCCAAGAGCTGCCGGCTCCAGCTCCGCTGCGTGCGATGCATGCTTTCACCCCTGTTTATCCGCGTGCAAAACCTGGGAAGCACCTGGCGCTGGCACGGCCGGAGGTTGTCTCCAGCAGAGCTGTATGTACTGGC
Source organism: Phoenicopterus ruber ruber (assembly GCA_009819775.1). Lineage (NCBI taxonomy): Eukaryota > Metazoa > Chordata > Aves > Phoenicopteriformes > Phoenicopteridae > Phoenicopterus > Phoenicopterus ruber. Next base: position 5,577,322 of record CM020230.1, read on the forward strand.
TGCAGCGGGCAGCCCAGTCCAAGCCGGGCCAAGCGCTGCTCCAGGTGTTGTCAGGACGCAGGACCCTCTGTGCAAGAGCAGCAGCTCTGCGCTGAAATCTGCTAAGCCCATCTCTGTTCCCCTGCTCCGGCGCTGAGCAGAAACAGCCCTCGCTGCCGGCGAGGGGCTCGGGGATGCCCCGTTAGAGGGATGCCGGACACAGCACCCCTGAGCTTCGCCAGGCCCAGCCTGGCCACAGAGGTGCAGCCCGAGAGACCAAAGCCAAAATGACCTGGAATTTCGGGTGCAAACCTCACCCTTCCCGTGCTGGCTGCAAAAGCCCGGGGCAGCCCAAGCCGCCTTTCCCTGTGCAGGTGGCTCAGGGACATATGGACACACACGGTCAGTCACCAGCTCTCTCTGCTGATCTGCCAGCCCCTGAAATTACCCAGGGCCAGAAACACTTGTGGCTGCTCCCCGCGGGAGCTCACCCGGGGAGGTGAGCTGGCGTGGGGCTGTAGACACAAGCAGGGTGATGGAAGCTCCTTGTGATGGAAGTTTCCTGGAGGAGGCACAGTTAATGCAAGAAGCCTTTCCACCTAGTATGATATTTCCAGGGTGAGCAAGGAGGCTGCTCGTCTCCTCTCTGGATTCCTCCACAGCTGGGAAACAAAGCCACTGCTGGAAATCAAAGCCACTGCTGGAAATCAAACCCTCTCTGCTTCCAGCTGCTGACCCTGAGCCAGAGCCCCGGGGAGCGGCTCTCCCGTGGGCCAGCCGGGACCCTGGCAGCAAGGGACGAGTCTTTCACAAAACCCTCTGCTTCTACCGAACAAGTTCTGGACCTCGTTAAGAGAAGGGAAAGTCGCAATCATCCCAGAGAAAGTAAATCGATGTTACCTGCAGAGAGCGAGGCGCGGGGAGCCGGGCTCCTGGGCTTCAGCGGCGGGGCTGGCGGGCACTGCCGCGCTCCGGCTGCGGAAAACAGCACGCACCGCTCTCCCTCCCGTTGTTTTTTATTTTGGCGATTGGATCTGAAGGTCGAAGGAAAAGTCCGAAGGAGTGGCTTGTGGCAGGAAGTAAATGATTACCCTGCTACTGCTCTGCGAGGGGACCGAGGCGCAGGGAGCAGAGGTGGGAGAGGAGAAGCCCTCCCGGGGGGGGATTAGAGGGCAGCTCGCCAGCAGGGAAGCGCAAAGGGTCAGAACAAAATGCTCTGTTCGCCAGAGGCTGCGCCGGGTCGCACGCCGGGTCCTAGCAGAGGTAATGAGGCATGGGTCACCCCCCAAACCAGCGAGAGCTCCTGGATGTGGACACGACCCATTGCCAATCCACCAGGAATCCACGGAGCTTGCCAGCAAGGAAGGAGCTGGGCGAGGTGGAGCCTCGTCCCGTGGCAGCACTGCATCTGGGGTGGGAGATCCAGGGACTTCTACATGCTTGAACTTTGCAGGTGTGACAGTCCTACAGCCTCACTTCTGCCTCCTGCGTGACCCTCCTCTGGCTCCACGCTCCCCACCCTCGGCCACACGTACGCAGGAACAACCACCTGAGCAGCCGAGAGGGACCGAGGCCCATGGGCACATGAGAGCTGAGCCCAGAGGAGCCCTCTTGGAGCCAAAATCTACTGCCCTCCATTCACGCCCTCCCCTGTTTGCTCCCTGTTCCTCTCCCCTCCCCTCTGCAGGTGCCCCGTACCAGTGGTCACCACGTCCCTGCGTGGGCGCCCAAGGAACGGTTTGATGGTTGAGCGAGCTGATGGAGTCACTGCTGGTCACTGGTGGGGCTACAGTTCCTCACCCAAAACACAAACCTCACATGCACAGGGCATTTTCTGGTCACCCAGGGAGGTTTTTTTCGCCCTCAAAAGCCCTTCTGTGCCTGCCCTTCTCGTGGGAGTGGACCACGACGGAGCTGGTCGATAGGTCCCACATCTCTGAGAAAACATGATTGACAGCACAGTTCCTCGAGCGTTTGTCAAACTACTGACTTCTCGCCATCGGCACGTGCCCATCCCGGCTCCCAAAGCAGAGGGGAGAAAGAAAAGGGTCACTGGACAGGCAGGCCATTATGAAAGCAAAAGGGTGAGCTGAGGCAGGATTTGAATACACAGATGGGTACAAAGATGTATAAAATCAGATGATGGAGAATATCAGTACCGCCATCAAAATAAGCATTTTCTGAAACAGTCTGGCATACGTGATTTGGAGCATCCAAGGTTCATGGGGCCAAGACAGCCAACTGCTGCCGCAGCCAAGGTCTCCGGCTCCGCGTGCGTGGGGAGAAGGCAGCGCCGTACCTGCCCCTCTGTGGGCTCCGGCACCAGCGGCAGCAGGCGGAGAGGAGCGGGCTCAGCCCTCCCCTTGATCCAGCTCCCACCGACAGTCCCGTCGGGTGGCACGGCTGTGCGGGTGCGTGAGGACAACAGAGGTTTGGTATTACCCTCATGTCTCAGGGAATGAACCCAAATAGAGGTCCCTATTGTACTTAAGGAACCGTAAAGGCACAGAGAGAGAAAGAAATCTGTTCCCTGCTAGTGCAGAGAGGGCCTTTGTTTGTCTCGTTTTCCGAATGAGAAGGTTTAGAGGATGCAGCACATGACCAGAAGCTACGAAGCTGCAGACAAAAGCCATTTGGAACAGAGATCAGACTTTGCCATCATGCCGGCTTTTCAGAAGATTTCTGCTTTGTCCAAGTTAAACCTGCTGCTATTTTGGGTTTTATTTTACTCACTCCGCTGCATCCCCTGCGTTAATGGCTGCACATCTCCCACACCACCGGGTTCTCATAGGCTTTCACAGCACAGCATCAAAATGTCTGCTGCGACAGGCTGGAGGGGGCTGCCAGCCTTTCAAGCCCAAGTCACAAGGGTTGCACCAACAGCCACACTCGGTCCAGCCACAGACAAGTTTAGAGGACAAAGCCCCAGCTTATCGCTCCGGCTTGCTGAGCGGGCTCGTTTCGCAAGCTCGTCGCACGTCAGCCGCGAGCGTGCGTCGGCACCCGGCAGAAACACGCAGGAAAGCGCTTGAGCAGAACTGACAGCGAGACAAAGCCCGTCGGGGCTCTCTGGGTAATCGCTGGCTTTACCGCAGCTGAACACTACAGTGAGGCAGACGCTGAGATGCCCTGGCATCCCTGGGACCCGCGCAGCCTACTGCCAGGCATCACGGCGGAGGCAGAAATGCCGCACGAAGTCCCTCCAGCCAGGCAGTATCTCCGCTCCCCGGGAAGCAGAGGCTCGGGGGGGCTGTGCGTAGGCAGGACGCAGGGATTCGAGGTGCCCTTGCAGGGGCTGAGGGCACGCTCTGCTCGTGCTCCCCTACTCTGCACCCTGAGGGATAGGAGCAAGGAGCCCTCGGCTGCCTTGACATTCCCCTACTGTCGTACAAAAGTCACAAATCGTCTTACAGCCCCAAATACACTCAAAGCAGGAGCCATTTCTGCTCACAAGGGGGAAGAAAAATGCTGAATTAGGTTTAAAACCTCTGCAAAGTTAAAGCTTCATAAAACGGTTTCCATCATCTTGTGCCCTGAACCAGAGAACCTTTGGCCCCTGAAAAACACGTAGCCACGGGACAGGTTAGTCTGAGCATCCCGCATCCACGCAGAGGCAGCTGCCGGCGAGGAGAGGCGGGCAGGCTGCGCTACCGCTGCGGCATGGCAGCTCTCCGGGCTGCCTCCCTGTGCTTCCTGCAGCCCAAACGGGGAACGCGGAGAGCAAAGGACCCTAAAACCACCGCGTGCCAAGCAGACGCACACCACCGCTGTGCAGAGGAGCGTGTTAGCCTTCCAGGGCTCCTCAGCTCTCCGCTTACTCCCAGGATCCGAGGGGTTATCTCAGCCCTGCGCAGGGCAGGGAGAAGACGGGCTGGATCTCCTCCTGTGCTGGTCCCTCCTCAGCAGCCTGGGGAGAAAACAGAGCTGGAGCAGAGAGCTCACAGCGGAAGAAAAAGCAGCAGGCACCCATGACGGAGGAGCTCCTCGCCCAGATCGAGCGGCCGGGCTGTCGCCCCGCATCCCGGGCGGGGAGATGCGATGGCTCCCGGGCCGTGTGCCCACGGGCTGCGAGCAGGGGCACCCCCACAGCCAGCGCCGGGGGGGCAGGGGGCAGCTTCGGCTGCCGGTGGGGCGGGTAATCCCGGGTCCCCTGCACCGGGATGGGGATGGGGGTGAGGATGATGAGGATGGGGTTGGGATTGGGGATGGGGATGAAGATGGGGATGAGGATGAAGATGATGAGGATGGGGTTGGGATTGGGGATGGGGATGAAGATGGGGATGGGGATGAGGATGGGGCACAGCTGCATCCCCCCAGAAAAGAGGACCAGCAGGAAGAGAAATGCGACTCATCTAGGGGGGCAGGACCCCCACCACCATGCCCCCCACACCCACCCACGGCGCCGCACACCCCTGTCCCCACACGGAATAAACCCCACAGCTCCCCTGCGCTTTCCTTTTGGAAGCTGCGCGGGAAAACGCCTGAAAAATGCTGTTTTCTCCGGGAAGGAGCATCCCCCCCCTCTCCCATCCGCAACCCCTCTCCCCGGCTTGTGCTAACCGCCCCCCCGGTACCGCATTGCGGAGCTGCCCGCTGCTTTCGGGGGGGCAGCTCCGCCAGCTCAGGCTGGGCCGGGGGGGGACCCCCAGCCCCTACGGGGCATCGACACGATTTGGGGGCTGTGAGAGGAGCCCCACGGGGACCTCAGCGGTGCCCAGGCTGCGGGAGAGCTGTCGGTGGGTGCTCCCCCCCCACCCCGTATCCCTGCTGGGCAGCGGCAGCGGACAGACAATGAATTAGTCGTTGTGGCTTTAAAATCGGTGGAAATTGAGGTGTTTTCGGTCACGGGTGTGGAGCGTGGCGCTGATCCCCGTGGCGGGGCAACTGCCCCCGCTGCGGGGATCAGCCCCACGCTCCGCACCCATGGGCAGGGTGGAGGGAGTTTGGTTCAAACCCATTATTTCGTTTATTCCCCCCTCCCCTGCATTTTTTTGTTTGTAAGGGTTTTTTTTATTTTTCCCCTCTTTCACAAGAACAAAAATCTCAGGGTCCACCTGCAAACTCCATCCCTCCCCGGGGGCTGAGCTCTACGGGGTAAAGCAAAGCTGGGAGGTGGGGTGAAAACAGCCCCCCCCCACAACTGTTGTCCCCAAAATACGTGTCCTACCTCTTGCAAACAGCTTCATCCCACCAAGGTTGTGGGGTACCCCCCGATGCCAGCGGGTGTGGGGAGAATGACCCCCCCTCTGTCCCTGCCCAGCTCCTCCGAGCCCCCCACAAACCAGGCCAGCCTCATCAGCTATGTTTTCTCTTTATTGTTCGATATATTTATGTACCACATTATATGTTAAAGATAGATTTTTTTTTTTTTCTGATATACATTTTTTTCATCTTATTTACCACAATGACACCACACGTACATTGGAAACAGCTCCACGGATCTGGTAGATTGCACAGAATGAATTGTGTCGTAGTTTTGCTCCTGTATCCTGAACGACGTCAAATCCAACAATAGATTCTTTTTTTTTTTTTTTTTTTAACTTTTCATAATTTAGAAAGAACAATTGTTAGAACGAAACAAAACAAAAGTCACCGAGAAGCGGACGCCAGGTCTGCAATTTCAACCAGCGGCAAAACGTTGTCGTCGATGGGAAGCGCCGCCCCTCGGTGTGAATTCGGATGGAAGAATTAAGCAGTCCTGACGTGGATGTGACTACAGTGTAAACATCGCAGGCAACTGGCGTCGCTGGTCATCAGCCGCTGCTTGGACTCGTTGGGCTGGTCGTACAATCTCGGTCTCATCTACATCCATCTCACACAGTGTAAAACGAAAGCCCCAGCTCGCAGCACCCACGGCTGGTTGGCTTCCGTCTGTGAGCGCAGTAGCCCAATCCCATCGGATCGGCACCTGTGTTCCAGCTCCTGAAACACTGAATTGCATATCTGTAAGGAGTAGTGAAAACTGCGACTGTTTCCCAACAAGTCATTCATGGGGGGCCAAGCTTCAGGCAACGAGTGAGGAGATAGGGATGGGGCACCAGATAATTTCCTTCAAAAAATTCTAAATAACCAAAAAAATATATTTAAATCTTAGCTTATTTAAAAAGACAGCAGGGTGGACACTTTCATCTCTTCTTATTTCCTTTAATTTGCAGATTCTATGATGTAGAATTTGTTGGATGCACGTAACGAAAATAATGACTCTTTCCATTAAAGGGATGCAGAATTATTTGGCTATGCAGATGTTCGATGCGATTCTCTTGCTGCAACCGGCTCTGGCCCCTCCTTAGTCTTCAGCGTTGGTTCTGAAGGCCTCTATGAGGCCTTCTAAAGAGTGGATGAACCCGGAGACGCTGCAGATACCACCTATAACGAAAATGGCGACATCAAAGAAGACGTGGTGCCACAAGAGCTTCCTCCACAAGAGTTTGAGGTGGAAAAGACTGGGGAGGAGGAAACAGAGCCCTGCGCCTGTGAGGCTCCCAGTAAGACCCATCAAGAGGGCAAAATGTGGGACATAGATAGCCATGAGCAGGGTGAAAACTACCAGGGCACATCTGAGGGTGAGTCCCCAGGATTTGAGCCGCCCATCACCCCCGTAGCAGTTGGGGAAGAACGCCCTGTTTCCGTCTTGGAAAAGGGACCGCTCCAGGACTTCCACAGCCGCAAAGAACGGCAAGGGGTACGAGAGCAAGGCTTTGGCCACCAAGAAAATGTTGACTACTGCCCTAATGGTGGATGGCAAGTTGTCTGTAATGACTTCCTTGGTCTCATCAGCCCAGGTCAGATAGGCGACCAAGGCAAAGAGTCCCTTAAGGATGCAAGCTGCTATGTGAGTCCAGTTCATCATGCAATGAAACTCCTTGGGGTTCTGCATGTTCCCCTCCAAGGAAGGCAGAAAGATCTGAGAGGTGTAGCTGAAGACAATGATGCCAATGGAGATGGGAAACTTCTTCACATCAATGTAAAACTTGACTTTGTCCCAGGCCCAGTCGCGTGCCCTGGAGAGGCAGTAGGCGATCACCAAGATGTTGATGACAAAGTGAGCTAATGTGCAGAGCAAGCTGAACTTGGAGACTGCCTTGAGGTTCTTCAAGAACGCACAAGGCAGGAGCACTGCCGTGGCAATGATGGACCACGACTTCTGGGAGACGGGCAGGTTGGGAAAGCTGTTGTACATCAGGTTCCCACTGACCACCACATAGAGAATGCAGGTCATGACCAGTTCAATGATCTGAGCCACGTTCACAATTCTGCCTCCGAGGGTGGGGAAGCGGGGCGCGCAGCACGCGTTCGCTATGTCCACGTAGGAGTCTCTCACCCTGACTATCTCCCCATCCTCATTCTCTTCGTAAAGACAGGCAATAAGGATTTTCCCAGTGTAGCAGCAAACCACCGCAGCGAAAATTATTAAAAAGAGTCCTAGGTATCCACCGTGAAGGATGGCATAGGGCAGGCCCAGCACAAACATCCCCTAGAGAGAGACAAAATGGAAACCGCGTTGCTCGTCTCATGGAGGGGACCGGGCAGGCGCCCGTAGCCGGGCACACGCAGTCGCACAGGCGCAGTCACATGCACGCTCGCTGCCTTGGTGGCACACCATCACACCCACGCAGTCGGTCACACAGTCACGCCACACAGTCACGGCCACACACGATTACGCGCAGCCCCTTTCTCTCTGACGTAGCACCCCCACAATCACACCCGCGCAATCACACACTCGCGCACACCCGCGTAGTCTCACCCCGGAGCACCCAGAACACGCGAGCACAGTCTGGGGGCCCGGGCTTTGCCCCCGTCTCTACCCTCTCTGGCCCCAGCCCCTCAGTGCACCAAGACCCCCAGAGCCGGGGACCCCCGGAGCGGCCGGCCTGGGCCCACCCCGGCGCAGCCCCACCACCGGCCCGGGGTCCCCCCGGGGGTCCCCCCCGAGGTCCCCCCCGGCCCGTGTGCTGGGGCAGCCGGACGGGGAGGCGCAGCGGGACGGGGCTTGGGGCCCGGCGCCCCTCCCTGGCCCTGCGCCGCGTTCCGGGGGGGGCAGAGCGGAGGTCTGGGCTCGGGTTTTCCCGTTCCTTTTTGGATCTTTTTTCCTTCCCCCCCAACCCCCACCCCGTTTTTGGATCTTTTTTCCTTTTTTTTTTTCCTCCCCCCCCCCCCTCCTTTTTTCTCTATCTTTCGCCTAATTTTTCTTTCTTTTTTTCCCCCCTTTTCTTCACCCTTTCCCCGAAGTGGGTTTACGACCAGCCCCGGGCTGCGGGCGAGCCGGGCGCGGGGCCGAGCGGGGAGCGGGGAGCGGGGCCGGGAGCGGGGCCGGGAGCGGGAGCGGGGAGCGGGAGCGGGGAGCGGGGCCGGGAGCGCTCCCCGGTGCCCGGCGGCGCGGCGGTCGTACCTGGATGGCGTTGGTGACGTTCCAGCCCGCCTCCCAGGCCGTGATCTTGGGCTTGCCCTGCCCGGAGAGCTCCGAGCACACGCCCGCCTCCTTGGAGGCGGAGGGCGGCAGGGGGCCGGTGCCGTCCCGCTGGTAGTGGATGTCCCCTTCCAGGGGCGGCTCCGCGCCCTCCTCGCCGCCGTCGGACTTGAGGATGTCCATCTGCAGCCCCTGCCGATGCTCCATGTCCAGGTCGTCGCAGTGGGCGAACCCCACCGCCTCCTCGTCGGTGGCCGCCTGGAAGCCCATCCTGGCGAACATGCCGCTCATCTTCGCCTGGGACTTGTTGGACACCGAGGTGGCCACGTTGGACAGCTTGCTGCGGAGGAGGGTGGCCATGGTGGCCGGCCGGCCGGCGCCGCTGCTCGGGGACCCTCGGGGACGGAGAGACCCGACGGGGCGGGGGAGCGGCGGGGCGGCGGACGGGACCTCAGCGCCCGGCGAGGGGCGGCGGCTGCGGGGGCTGCTCCGAGCCGCTACCTCCGCGTCCCGGCGCAGTGCGAGCGGCTCCGCGCCGGGGTGCCCAGGGGCATGACACCGCTGCGGGGAGGTGCGGGCCCGCACGCCCCGCCGCCCGCTCCGCGCTGCTCCGCGCTGCTCCGCGCCGCTCCGCCGGCCGCCGCGGCGGGACCGGGGGGCGAGTCGGGCGGGGACGGGGGGCCGTCAGCAGCCGGCGGCTGTCACCAGACGGGCTGTCACCTCTCCTGGCAGAGCGCGCCGCGTCTCCATCGCAGTGCGCCCACCTCGCGGGGAGAAGAGGGAGAGGGGAGAGAATTGCTGCATTTCTGGGGGAGGTACCAGCCTCCCCGGCCAAGCCCGGCCCCCCCCGCCCCACCCACGCCCGCCGGGCCCCGCCAGCAGCGCCGCAGAGCGGACCCACCCCCCCCCCCGGCTCCGCAGCCCCCGCGCTGCCCGCCCTGCCCCACACCCTGACCCACACCCTGCCCCACACCTGCGCCGCGGGGCCCCGGCCGCCAGCCCCTTCCCCACGGCGAAACGGGCGGCAGCAATAAAAGAGCCTCATTGAAGGGGCGGACAAACGGCTCTCGACAGCTTCTTAACGGAATTTTCCTCCTCGCACCGCCCCCTTTTTCCTTTTTCTCGCCCCAAACCGTGCGGCCCCTTTGGGGGCTGGGGGCAGCAGCGGGGACAGCCTGGGCGGCCCATCCCGCCGTAGCCGCGGAGCGCAGCGGTGCGTGGAAGTCGGGAACCCGGGTTTAGGGGTCTGTAACGACTCGTGGGATCCGTGTGCTCCGAAACCGGAGGGAAACGGGGTCCCGGTCCCGCCCGGGGCTCGCAGCCGGGCGGCAGCGCCTCTGCCCCGCGGAACCGCACCGGTCCCGCCCTGCGGCTGCGGGGTCCCGGCCCGCTGCGGGGATGCTCGGCTGCAGATTTCTGCTCTTGGTCCCCGCGACCTAATGTAGAGATTCTCCTTTCTTTAAAAAACAAATACCGATATTTTCGTTTTGCTTCCAAACGCTTATACCGATTTCTAATTAGAAAGCCTTACGATTTTTTTCTTTATTTAAAATATTTCCGAGGTGAGCAGCCAAGACAGCAACCAACGGCAAGGAGCAATCCCTGTCCTGTGCTGTGGCAAAGACAAGCAGAGGGTGGCAGGGGCAGCGCTGGCATTTTGGGGTGGTGTGTGTGGGAGCACGTCCCCTCTGCTGCGGGGAGATCGCTCGAATCGATGATTTATTAAAAAATAGATGTTCTTTGAAGGGCGGAGCGGGGGGGGGAACAACAACCGTGTTTCATTTGCTGCTTTGGAAGGTAAAAAAAGAACATTTTTTTACTACAGATGTGCAGAAAAGCCAGCGCTGAATTATTTCCCGATATCGTTGTTGAGGGAGCGGGGAGGGAGCGCTCGGGCTGCGGGTGCGGGTGGGATGCGGCACCGAGCGGAGGCGGGGAACGAACCCCCCCGGCTCCGAGGGGAAAACCCTTAAACACCCCTTTTTTCCTGCCAGAATCCAAAAGGAAATTGGGTGCAAAGCGGCTGAAATACATTAAAAAAAAAAAACAAACTCAAGTGAGGGCTTTACCCTCGGGGGTCTCTCGGCCGCTGCTCCCGGCGCGGCGGGTGCTGCTGCGGACGACCCCCCCCAAAAATGGGCCTTTTTTGTAGCAGCCGCCGCTCTGCGAGGGGAGGACGGGGCTAAACGAGGCGCATCCTTGGCTTTGCGGGGGAATTATTACATGTCAGTGCGCAAATAGGTCGAGAACGCCAAGCGGGGGACGCTCTCGGGCCGGGTCTCGCAGGGCCCTGCCCGCCCCGGGGCCGCGGCGGGTCCCGTGGGCTGGGGGTCACCCGCGGAGGGTGGAAACCCGCGGGGGCTCGGCCGGCACCGCGGCCCTCGGCTGCCGCAGCCGCCGCTTCGCCTCTGTGCAGTCCTGGAAAACGGCTGCTACGATGAACACCTCGGGGGGTTAATTCAACGATTTTTTTTTCTCTTTTTTCTTTTTTTTTTTTTTTTTTTTTTTTAATTTAACGTAAGTCAAGTTCATTGTGAAAGAAGACGGGAAGGAGACCTATTTCTGGAGGCTGCAGGGGGCATCAGGAGGAACGAAAATTCACCCAAATCGCTGTCTGGTGCGTGAATCTTTCCTCAAACCGCCCTGGCCCATCCCCTCCCCTGCCCCGGCACCCCCAAACCTCGGCTCTGCCCCGGCTGGGAGCCGGCGGGGCACAGCCCGGCCCCCCCCGGCAGCCCCAAGGCGGCCCCGCCGGGCACCCCGCGATGCCGGGGAGGGGAAGGGGGTCCCAGCCACCGGCATCGTGCCGAGGGTGGAGGAGAGGGGCTTTCGGCTGCTCGTTGAGCACCCAGCGTGTTAGGGACGTGCCGGGCTCGGGAGACACCTCTTAGGAAAAAATAAAACAAAAAAAAAACCCCAAACCAAATTAAAAACAAACAAAAAAACCGCAACACAAAACCAAACCAAACCAACCAAACGAAAATAAATCCGGCTTCGCCGGGCCGGTGCGGAGAGGCGTCCCCCGAGGCAGGGGCTCCCTGCGTGGGCCGTGGGACCCTCCGTCCGCACCCTTTCTCGGACCCTTTCTCCGGGCGGGGATGCCCGGGGCCGGGGGAGCTTTTTCCCCCTTCTCGCCCTCACGCCCCGGCCAAGCACCGGCTGCCCGCCGAGCCTCGGCCGGCACCGAGGAGAATGGGAAACTGGGGGGTGCGGGGAGGGTGGGGGGTGCAGGGGACGCGCGGGGGTGCCGGGGCGTGCAGGGGATGCTGAGGAGTTCAGGGGCTGCAGAGAGTCCGAGGGATACAGGAGCTGGGGAGTGGGGGGTGCCGGGGGTGCCCCTATGCCCCCTCGGCAATCCCACGCCCGGTGCGAACGTGGGAGCTGCACCCGCCGCTGGTGGGGGGCACCCCGGAGCCCCCCCCCCCCGCCCCGGCACACCCTGCCTCGCTGGAAACACCCCCCCGGGACCCCTCTGCCCCGGGACGGCGGGAGAAAAAGACTTTCTGCAGCAGCGGCTGGGAAAAAAAGACCCCCCTGAATTTCTACCGGCGGCTAAAAGCGGGGAGAAAGCACACAGAAAGGGGGGGGGGGGTGGTAAAGAAAAGAGGCAGAGGAGGAGAGGACAGGGAAGCCCGGAGAGAGGGAGAGGAGGGTCGGGGCAGTTACCTCTGCTGCTCTCCCCATCGCCGCCCGCAGCGCGCCGCTCCGCCGGGCAGCCGGGAGCGGGGAGGCTGGAGGGAGGGCGGGGGGGAT